>CM055981.1:43022500-43734104 GCA_029531755.1 Holothuria leucospilota
TTTTCGGCGCGCTTCGCGCGCGTTTTCTCAGTTGCTTGTTTGCTACTATATATACTTCAGACATCACAAATGGACCTGCCGTTAGTGCGAGCTAAGGTAATAAAAACAAATGATCACGCTGTGATATTTGTAATCTGTTTAGCTTAGGCATCATAATGTTATTTACAGAGTGTATTGGTAATATGCCCATAGTTTGGCAGACACTTCAGAGCTTTCGGGGTCATTAGATACACAACCCATTAGCCGTGTTGATTATCATCCACGACTAAAAGCAGTTTTGCCAGGGTGTCACCTGGCCAGATTAGCATAGGTATCTGTCTACAAAATGTTGTAACGGGCATGTAGTCTAAAAGTATTGTGTTTCCCATATAAGGAGAGGTTTCCCTTCCCTTGACCAAATTGACAGCGCCGTTGGCCCACGAGTTTTGTCCACATTTTGTGTTTATACATTTTCAGTAACAACTGCATAATTTTGACACGAAAAGTGAATCAAAGAGATTTTCTCCCTAAACGCAATGATTTAGTGTATTAATGGTATGAAGATTTAGAACACCGTGCGAGAATATTGAAGACGTTGATTGAATGGTGGACTTAATGGAAACTAATTCTCTGTAAATTTATTGTCGTTGCAAGTTGTTTCCACTAGGACAGACCTATGGAATAGAAGGTTAGTAACCCGTGAATTATCTTCTAAAAGGCTACAATATTGGATTTCGGAGTTTAAGCATGCTGATTACTGTAAAGGTAACGGCTTTATCAAAGTATCACAGGTCTGTAGAAAATCTTTAAAAATACAGGTGCTTATTTTTCATCTCCTTAGACCCTACTTTAGATTACTGAATTAAGAATTATTTAAGGGCTTTATTGATAGCCGGAGAGTATAGGGTCTTTAATTATGTTGCTCGTAATGCCTTTCTCATTTCCACTCTTCGAGTACAGTATGTTTGAACATTGTACATTATTGAACACATTCTTTTATTTCTTATTTTCTTCGCTCTTTACTCTCTTAAGTCTTAATTTCTCTCTTTCTGGCAGACCTGATTTATATAGCCTTTGCTGTTTCAATCTGTCAATACATGTTAAGTGAAGTAACTTGTAAAATAAGAAATAAAACGAATCGAGGGGTAGATGATATATTTCGGCTTTCCAGCACCCATGCATTTATGTCAAAATCATGCAGTTTACATGACCCTCAGAGAATAATGTACTGAGAACTCCGACGGCCCTGACAAACGTAGTGCAGTACGGACTATGCCTATTACTGCCAGTGAACACTTCGTTACAATAATATCGTAGGGTTGTATGTATGTTTTACCAGCAAATGCTCAACGTCATCACTCATTGGCAAAAGAACGCGCAGCCTGATTAAAAATAATCAGACATTACAAGCTTTACTGTCTTAACAATGTGTAACTTAATCCTTATTCGTCTATTCCTGGGCAAAACGGTGCCAGCGTTTAGTGACGCACCGTATACTTTACACGCAAACATACTTATCATGGCGTAGGTTTTGTCAACCGTGACGTCATCATGTATTGTTCGGTTTCGCCACATCTTCTTTTTTTAATTAAATAATTTAAATAAAATAATATAATTTTTAAAACTCATATCGCTCAAGATTACTGCATGTAGCGTTTAACCACGAGTGCTGCATTGACGGTTGGTGCAATTGAAAGCTGCATATACTGACATTTTTAAGAAATTCTAAAAAATCTGTCGCCCTCGAGCATAGCGTCTCTCCTTTAATCTCGTAAGTGGCTAGGCGTTTTATGAGGAGAAGTTGCTGTGAGCGGCCTGGTTCCTCTTTTTAGACGCACTTATTATATCCAGTCCTGCATGTAGACCAGTGGTCTATACACAGCAAGCATAGTCCGACCGGGTTTAAGCTTGTTTTCACCGCCAACACGACTTTTCACCCAAACGCCCGTATGACCGCCCCCCGCTAATAGGAGTTTGGAATCTATTCTCATAATATCTTCGGGTAGTGTTAAGTATTAGTTCTACCCACGGACTTCTTATAGGTATGGACAAAGCATACTGCACTAACGACCTATGCGTAGATTGTCGCCACCGTACGTGCACGTTTAGGCTTATCAATATGACTGTCTGCTATGGGCTTGCGTGTAAAAGTTTGGACTTGCTCAAGTGGTTCAGTATCGACAAAGTTTGCGAGAAACGTGTAACATTTTCGAAAGAATGCCAGTTTAGGTCAAATTCAACTAGCAGAATGAAGGACTGTGATATTGTTCTTCCATCCAGGTTTGTATTTTTTCTGAGATGGCTCAGATTCTTCGTTAAATTAAACAAATGACAGTCCACCGGCAGCCATCTTGGTAAGTCTAAATTTGTTCGAACGGTGGCGACCGTGTTGGTCACGTAATCCTTTGCCCATATGTTTAAGAATAACGTGGTTCTACACCACGAATAATATCACCACAATTGACATTGAAGGACCCCCTCATACAATAGGTTACGGGCGCCTTCAGGTTTTACGCCTGCAGTGAAAAATAACCGTAAAATTAGGCCCATAGCCAGGCGGGGACACGGTGGGCCATGCCCCCACCCCCCATGCGGACCACTGTGTTCCCTCCCATTCGAAAATTCGTCGAAAATAAAATTTTACTACCTGTGAACAATGGCCCCGGCATGTCTCAAATCGAACTGACCAAAATATATAATGATCCCAAAGGCGTTTATTGATGAACGTACTTTGTACGTTGTTTGTAACGATTTTTTCTGTCTACAAAAATTTTTGCTCTCTTCTGGCGCTTCCATATTCAGTTCGTTTTGTGTTAACACCCCACCATTTCAAACCTTTTGGCTTTATTCCGGCAACGGTATATGGTTCCAAAAGTATTGTTCTCTGCGTTGATGTGAATCTCGGGCAACACGAACTGGCATCGCTGCGAAGTTCCATCCTCTTTTTCTTACCTTTCGAAATCATTCTTCGCTATGGTGGCAAACGTATTTTGTAAGAAAATTAAAACTGTCTTAACACTTAGTCCAGAGGTGGCGCTAAGTGGGGTAGGGGTATGGCCTCCCATCGGGAAGACAGTAGTCCGTCGGGGAAATTTTTCAGTTTCATCGGGAGACGTAATGAGTACGATAGAAGGTTTAATCCCCGACGACCAATAACTTGATGAATTTCTTGGTTTTGCCCGAATAAGGGCAAATTGTTCAATACAAACCCAAATTTTACCCATTTTCCCTTTAATAAAAACCCCAAATTTTTAATGTTTGTTCATTTCAACCCCGACTTTTTTGGTCCTTTTTTCGTGAGCACAAAATTTCGCGTTCTGAATCCTTTCGGCGACCCGTTGAATCTGTCGGGGATTTGGTTTGCTAGCCCTCTATCGGGGAGCTTTTCCCCCGTCGAGAAAATGCTGGCACTACCCCTGAATGAGTCTGCATGCAGGTTTTTACCATGTTCAATGATTTTCCTGTAACAATTCTGAACGCTTCGCGTGCAATCCTCACAATAGACGTTCCATCACTTATGAACATTATTAACACAAAGTACAAGTGAACTATTCTTGCCAAAACTAGGTGCAGACTTAGAGTTAGAAACAGAACAGGTGGTTTTCACTTAGCAATCTTATACCTTGAGTAACAGTGGTAGAGTGCATGATGACTACATGTTTTAAAGCTTAATTTACAAGTACCACAAATTTATTCAAAACTTCACTTTTTGTGTCCCTGGTGACTGAAGATTTCATCCTGTAGCAAGCCCTCCAGCTTAAAGCTCTCCGTTAGTGTTCCCATTTTGTTAATTCCTCAGACATTTCAGAGATATTCCCTCCGGAGCTCACCAAAGCTATACTCGACCACACCAGGGCCTTATGGCAGCCTGTGGTTCGCAAAGTACTCTTCACATGCGCATTGAGCTGAAGAGGCATCATCATGACTATAACCTTGATCTGTTTACTTGTGGAGACTTCCCACGCCTCTGTATTGCACTTGGATGGGGAAAATTGTGACGGGAGGGGGATTTTCGAGCTTCGAGCACATGTGCACACGAAGATCCG
Organism: Holothuria leucospilota; assembly: GCA_029531755.1. Classification (NCBI taxonomy): domain Eukaryota; kingdom Metazoa; phylum Echinodermata; class Holothuroidea; order Aspidochirotida; family Holothuriidae; genus Holothuria; species Holothuria leucospilota. The sequence continues at coordinate 43,026,526 of CM055981.1, forward strand.
ATTTCCCTACGCTACCCGTGGTGCGCTTGAGATACTATTATCCCCTGTGATTCCCGAAAACTGCCTTCTTCTGGCAGCACTATTTGCTACAAACATAATCTTCTTCGGTGACCAGGGGCGTCAATCCATATTCAAATGTGGGGGGGGGGGACGGGGGACATACATGACTTAGCACAAACCAGTCCCTTTGGTTTTGAAGAGGGGGTGTCTTCCTATAGGCCTTTTCCTCCTCCCCCCCCCCTTATGATGACTGACGCCCTATTCTAATAACAGGCCCGTAGCCAGTAATTCTGATATAGGGGGGTACCGACACCTCGTAGAGGGGCACCGAAGATTATGTTTGTTGTCAGTAGTACCACCACAGGATTACAGTTTGACGGAACTACAGGGGATTATATCTCCAGCTTACCACACATAGCTTAAAGGTATCGGTTTTACGTGTGCACATACGCGCGCCGAAGCGCGCGAAAACTTCACTCTTCTGGTGGAAATTTTTCCCTCCGCTTGCAATACCTGAATACAGAGACGTAGAAATTCTCCACAAGTGAAGGGAACAACACTATAATCACGATATATCTTCAGCTCAGCAAGTGCAGGTGAAGCCGGTTAAGTACTTTGCGAACGGCGAGGCGGGACCACGGGGCTGCCATTAGGCAGGTTTGGTGTGATCCAGTATGATTTTGTTAGGACCCAGAGCGAGCGAAATTCCCCGAATATGTGGCGAATTAACAATATGGGAACACTAGCATGGAGCTTTGAGCAGGACTTTGAATGGCAGTGAGAGCACACCAATGTCTTCACAGTTCACACTTTGGATGGTCATTATCACATTTCTACTTTGAACGAAATTTTACATGACAAGAAAAAACATGAGAAAAAGTAAATTTTGGAATAAATTTTTGGTACGAGTAAATTTAGCTTCAAACCATATAGTAGTCGCGGAGCGAATGTTACTCAAGGTGCTAGATTACTACATGAAAGCCCCTTGATGTCCGGGATCTAACTTTGAGACTTCACCTAGTATTGGCTGGAAGAGTTTACTTGAATTCTTGTACTAATAATGTTCATGGGTGATATTACTTCGCTTGTGAGAATTGCGCGCGAAGCGCGCCGAAATTTTCCAGGAAAATTATTTACCACGGTAAAAACCTGCATACAGACTCAGCAAGGGGTGGTGGAAAGATAAGCCCGACGAAGGGACCAAGCTCCCCTAAGAGGTCCAGCAACCCGAAGCCCCGTCAGAAGCAATGGGTTACAGATTGGATACCTAACGCGAAATTTTAGGCGACCGGCGAAAATATTGGGGTTCTGTTGAAGAAAAATTGAAAATATTTGGTTCTCATTAAGGAAAGCTAGAAAATTTGGGTTTCTATGGAAGAATCTGCCCTCTTCGTCCTAGACAGTTCCAATTCTCCCGACTAAGTTACTCCTTCCAAAACTGTGTTGAGCCCCTCCTTGTGCAGACGCAAACCTAGTTTATTGCTTAAGGGCATATCCTGTTGGGCGTACAAGGCCATAATATGTAACCAGAACATTCTCTGCGCATGCTGTGTGTTGTGAGCTTTGATGTTAATCAAAGAGCATTCACCTATGACCAATTGAGAATTTTGCTTCCTCCGAACCAAAATGTATTTGGGGTGATGAGTGTCTGTCTTTCAGTACAAAACCAAGACACCGGGCGACTGGTCGTGAGGGGATGACCCCTTCCACTACCCCTGGACATTGAGACACTTTACGTTTCATACAAAATGATTATAATGATGTTGAGTCTGAATTAAGAATCTTCCCAATCGTAAGAGAAAGAGGATGGGACTTTTTATGGATTCAGTTTTGTATTTTTGCGGGAATTACACCTACACGAAAGAACAATAGCCTCAATGTGGAACCTGTACATTTATAAATTATGCCAACATATCTGAAACGGGTGTTAAAGCTATATGTAACTAAAGATGAAAGCGCGCGTAGCGCGCGAAAATTTTTGTGATTTTAGAACAAAAATGTTACAGAGAACAAAATACATTCATTATTAAACTCCTTTTGGGATCATTTTTGGTTATAAGCCGCTTAGTGTCACACCAGGGCCACCGTTTACATGTACTAAAATTTTATTTTCGATCGATTTTCCGTAAAGGGGGGCACAGTGGTCCGCACGGGGGACACAGCCCAGTCGTGCCCCGGCCTGGCTACGGGCCTGTCTAATAAGAATGATCATTTCAAAGTTAACATGACCATCATTGAGATCTGCCAGGTGAAATACATTTTACCATGTCTCAAAATAGCTGAAACCACGCTTCGCAGCGTGGATCATTGTCGGAGATCATGGACCAGACCAGGCCCGTTGCTAGGGTGACATGTTTTGGGGTGTGAAGGTGACCGTCCCAAATTCCGACTGGCTGGATGTTTTTTTCCAACTGAGTGGAGACGTGTAAATTGCACTTTGTTTATGAGCGCTCTGTGTTTTGTATACAGCAGTGGGGATCCTTCCTTTGTCACTACATAAATGTGTCGTCCTGGGGGAGGCGTCTAAGGGGAGGGGGAGTCCCCTCCCCTTTGAGAAATTTTTGTTAATTTAAGGCTGCTTAGGTGCAAAACGGTGCTATCTTTGGGATATTTTTGGAGCTGATCGTAGTGTAGCAAAGTTGTGAAGGACTAGCAAGGGAGTTTTCAGAATGCTTTTAAGTCGTAAGTGTATTAACAATCACCATCTATACCGATAATGGCATCGGCGAAGCGCTCTGTAAAAATTTTTGAAAAATGTTTAACGGCAACAACGTACTTTCAACCTTCCACGTCATGCTACACATTAGACTTAATGCAGTGGCGTACCCAGGATTTGTCTCAAGGGGGCGGGGCATGCAGTATGTTGTGTGACTGTCGGCCTGGGGGAGGGGTCTAAGGGGAGGGGTGTTCCCCTGCCCTTTGAAAATTTTTGAAAGATAGGGTGTCCGTACATGCAATGTGGTGCCAAATATGCTACCTTTTGAAGTAAAATTTGTGTTAAAAAATTTACGTATTTTTAGGAACTAAAAATTAGGCATCAGTGAGGGGCCATAAAAAATTTACGTATTTTTAGGAACTTAAAAAAAATCGGAATAAGTGAGGGGGGCATGGCCGAATGGCCCTCCCTTCTGCGTACGCCACTGACTGAATGATCCCATATTGATGAGAGGCCCCTTCAGATGTTTGGAGATGCATGTCTGTTTTCGGAGAGTGTTGTGATCAGAATACTTCCATGTATTTACCTTTTTAATGGTCATGAGAAGGATTTCAAACCGTGACGCATGCGAGCGAAGCGCGCGGAAATTTTGACGAAATCTGCATCGACACACTTAACAATTGCCCAACAAACCTACATACCACTCAAAAAGCCAGTCAAATAGAGCCACGGCACTACTCTTTTACGCAAATGTGGGGGGGGGGACATTTGGTATTGTGTCCCCCACCCATCGAAATGTGGGGGGACATGTCCCCCCGTCCCCCCAGGATTGACGCCCATGTCGGTGACTCCCCCCTTTGCGGTGGCGGTGCCCACATTCACCCCATGTCAGAATTACCCAGGCCATTTCCCTACATGTAAATGTATAGGGAGGATAAGATATTGTAATTCACCTAACACCAGAAATGTGGAGCTATGTGTGGGTGAGCGCGTGCGTGTGTGCGCATGTGTGTGTGTGAGCGAAAAAGTGTGTCACAAACTCCTCCGATAAAGTTTAAACTTGGTTGGTAGTTACCTGATTAGTAAAACTTGTGCATGCGTGATTGATGACGTCATAGATCAAAGGTCAAATTTTCTAAAACAGTTTTCTTTTGACATTATTTACCAACCAGTAGGACCGAAAGTAGTGCTTTTTTATCGCAAATGGTGTGGTCAAAGGTCAAAATGTAAGTCAGAGGTAAAATTTTCAAAATTTGTTAAGAAAGTGTGTGTGGCGATCTTGCATAAACTTAGTTGTCAGGAACCTGGCCATGAAAACTGTATGCATAGTTGATGATGCTATAAGCCAGAGGTCGAACGTCAATCGTCAAATTTTACTAAAAATTGCCTTTTGCCATTTTTTTTGCCTATAAGGATTTTAGAAAAAAATGATAATACTAATTATAATAATACCACGTCATATGTACGACTGTCAGCTTTGCCAAAATTTTGCGAAAAAGTCTATCGTCAACTCCTCCTAAACCATATCCGATCAATTTCAAAAATGGTGAATGGATACCTGGCGATGAAACGTGTGCATCGTTGCGTCATAGGAAAAAAGTAAGAGGTCAAAGTTCAAATGAGCTAAAATTGATTTTTACCCATTATTTCCATTAAAATATGATAGAAAAGATCATTAAACCATATACTGTGTAAAGAATGATGACACATAGTTTTGAATAGTGTATTCAGTTGCGTAAGATCGAGATCAAAGTGACCTTAAAGTGGTCTTTGGTCATGATTTGCTCATCAGAATGTTAGGAAATTTCTTTTTCAACCCAAACGTATGAAGAGAATACTGTGGAGATGAGATTTGCAACTCCATGAATTGCCTTGTTGTTAACTTGTCCAAGAAGTTTATATTCTTGAATATTATTTTGCTATTAGATTAGGAATACTGGATATAGCCAGCCTTCTAAAGGACCCATTAAATTCTGTGAACACCTACTTTGGGTTCTTCGGGACCATATAACCCACAGTACCTATAGAAGCCATTACGTGGAAGATAGTTGATAACCGGTCGCCCTCACAAAGGGTCTTTCCTCTTGGTCTGTTGTTCACGGATATCACACACTTTCATAACACTACTTTCCAGAGGAGAACCAGAGAAGATACCATGATCTAAGAATACAAACAGATTTGTAAATACAGTCGATTCTTTGTACACGGTTTGTACATGGTTTTGCAAGCCAATTGCTACCTTTGTTATATGACTTTTACTCCCAGTGCACACGGCCAGATCTAGCATCAACCAATGAAAATCTGCAGGTTAAGATCCATTCAATATCATTTCTTGGTGGAAGCTTTCAAAGTTTTCATAAACGTAGTGTCTTTTCTTTGTCTACTTTTACATCCGTTTCTGACTGAATAATACGGAAATCATGTCATATCTATCATATCTAGATTGGAAGCCCGGTGCAGAAAATTCTAGTGTAATGTGTAAAAGAGATGTTCGTTGCACGTACTCCTTATGGAGGTAGGCTGTCACCTTATGATCCCTAGTCCGGTGCTTGGCGCCGCCTCGGCGAGGATTCAGGAGAGCAAGATTCCCCTTGCAAACTTTTAAAATAAAAGGAAATTAGTCTATGAGATGGAGCTATTTAATTTACGCTCGTACATGGTGCATTTATTGTCCTTGCCGCTTTACAGCAAACAGCAGACCCAAGTAATGTATGGGAATTGGAGAGTTACAATGTTTAAAACTTTCCTAATTGTTCAAGGCACTAGTTTACGCTTGGGCTGGCCGAATGTAATTTCAGTTAATAAGTCACATAACCCACTCTGATGGCGATTGTCAGTAACCCAAGGCCACTCACCAAAAGGTTGTCCTACCTGACCTCACTAAGCTGTGATCAGGTTGTATCTCCCTGGAGGAACGGGAGTGTTCTGTTTAATTCACCGAACAGGGGTTGAATCCTGTCGGCTATTTCCACGAACAGAGTAAAATCAGACTTCTGCTATAACAGTGGTAGGGGAATGTACACACTATGATGTTATTGCATGCGCGTTGAAAAGGCATCAAAAATTGCAATCTTAACAATTGTCGAACATAAAATTGGACTTAAAGATAATCGATGGAGTAATTGTATTGCATGGAGAGGATTCACGGCCGCAGTGGCCCCCATAGCAGTTGCAAATAGATGTTGAAACGATATCTCTGGGATACACTTCGTAGTAAAGCGCAGTGTTTCACAAAGTTCACAAAAATAGATGCGCGCGAAAGGCGCCCCCAAAATGTAGTTTTGAGAACATTTCGTGCAATTTTAGGTCCCTAACTGAATGAAAAAGTGAAAGTGGGCCCTTGTGTACCGATCGATATATAACAATGTGTTTGTGAAAATTTTTTTCAATACCCAAAATCTCACAAGGGATCACACGTGAGGCACAGCAAACATGTGACCACGTCCCCCCCCCCCGATTCTTACTTGATTACACCACAGTGACTGTCCAGAGTTATAGCCTATCAGACCATCTCCCTATTTCAAACCAAGGCACTGAATCCAGGGACTCAGATACCCGACGGAAAAATACAAGTTTAAAGAAGAGAAGTGGTATCAGTTCTCCCCGCCTCAAGGAGTAAATATTGTGAGGAGGAAACAACATTACCACTCCGCTTTGAGAGTAGTAGAAAAGTTTCGATTTCGGGCTCTGTTGAGTGTTAAAACGGCAGTATGCATATGCAAATAAGTACAGGAATTGTAATTGTACAAAGATGTAACAATAGAACTCAAATGGTATCAATCAATCATCCTAGTAACCACAAACAATAACCCTCTCTAGATGTACCTATTGTGCTTAATTAAGGGAAGGGTTTAAGCAAAAAAAAAAAAAAAAAATAATAATAATAATAATAATAATAATAATAATAATAATAATAATAATAATAACAACAACAACAACAACAACAACAACAACAACAACAATAATAATAATAATAATAATAATAATCTTCATATGTAAAAGAGACATGAAATCTGAGCAATTTGGCGAAACTTCCATCCAATTCGGACAGTGTAGTTCTCGAGATATAAGCAAATGAAGTTACTACATTTGTGACCCAAAGTGAGCTTTTGAGGTATGAGCAGATTATATCACCTCCTCACACTGATGAGGAATGCTTTGTTTCCTTTATTTTTTCAGTCTGTTGTGTTGAGTTTGAAGTTAGTAGCGATTGGAGCTTCCCATGGGCAATTTAACGTTTGTAAAATTCCCATATACCTCTCATGCATTCACATTGCGATAACATGGGATTATGGTGGAGAAAATTGGTTTTGAAGTGTGAAGAAAAACAAAAGAGTGCTCATTAATGTGAGGGTATGATGGCATATGTGCTTGCTTCAGGTTCACTTTGGGTTGAAAATGTGACAACGTTAACTGCTAATATCTTGGGAACCACACATTGGATTTCAATGAAAATTTCACCAGAATGCCTAGAATAAGTAAAATATCAAACATGATTTGAGTCTAGACCCTTCTTTCAAGGTATGAACAGAAGACTTACTACGATCCACCTGTTTTAGGGTCACTTCAAATTTTGGAAGTTTTCCAAACAGGGCTGACAGGTCTTTTGGGGTCCTCTGCAAAAATTATGTGACCTGTCCGTGGGACACATCACAAGCTCTTGGCACAAGCTAAGCGGAGGGCCATCTCTGGCTTTTCGCGTAGCCCACTAAAAGTGTTTTGGCCAAAATTACCTCCTAGATCTCCGAAAATTCTAAAATTCCTAAAACCAAGCGACTCGGGCGGCGATCGCCACAACGGCCAGTCCGTCCCTGGTTCAGGGAATTTTTTGAATATAAATTTGGAAGTACAACTTTCACCTCTCTTGTTCTTAATCTTCTGTAGGTAAGTGGAAACATTAATATTTGTTCTGTTTAGAAGAACATGTCCTGGTCACGTGACTAACACGGTTCCATTTTACTCCTGCAGGTCAAGAATTTTGGAACACCCAGGCATTGGATGCGCTAAATGAAGCACTATCACGTCAAAACTTGAACAAAAATGAAGCAAAAAATATCATCTTCTTCCTGGGAGACGGAATGAGTCTTACAACAGTGACGGCTGCCAGGATTCTTAAGGGACAATTGCAGGGAAATCCTGGGGAAGAAACGTTTTTAAGTTGGGAGTCCTTCCCACATGTTGGCTTAGCAAAGGTTATACTCACTTCAGATATTGTGGGGATCGTAAGAAGATCACATGGGAACGGATACCCAACACACATACAACACCTGGTCTTCGTAAAATTATCGCCATTGATAATCTTGTTACGTCTTATTTCTGGAGAAATAACTAATTTTTGTAGCGGGCTTGCACGCTAAGTCCAAGTCCATATTTCCAAAAAGGACTTAATCTGTAGGTACCAAAGCTTCCGTAGTTACCCTTTTATCTATGAGACGGTCCCTGTTTAAAATGGGAGCTCTTATGACCGACCTTCTCAGACAAATCACAAGGTCCCAGGTGAATGGCTATCGTGCTGGCTGTACAATATCAACATTGACACGTACATAGTGATAGGATATAGACACGTACACCTAAAAACAATACGAAAAACAAACTTATACAAATTTATTCGTATCAGCGTATGAGCGTTGAAAAAATGTTAATTATTTATGAATTGCCCGTTTACACACTTTCAGTGTTCTAAAAGGTAGACCTTTTTCTCAAGTATCAAAAAATGGTTATCGTCTATTTAAGGAATAAATCGCTGACTATTATTGGTGAATAAACCGTCGAGACTCCAAATTTGGCAGAATAACGGACGAGGCGAAACCGAGTCCGTTATTTTGCAGACTTGGAGTCGAGACGGTTTATGAGACAATAATAGTCCGACAAATGTGGTTTATTCCTATTCTACCACCGAAAATGTGTGAAAAACTTCATTTTTATCAGTGTTTACGTTCACTGACCGTATATTGTGGAATAACAGATCAGTGTTTAACCAATCAGAATGCAGGATTCTCAATAACGGATGGCTAGAGGTGGTAGAATTACGAATAAATTTTCACGCGTAGTACTAGCGTCTTAAGAAATGTTGCACTACTCCAGAATTGTACGTTGTACAAACAGATTTCTGCATGAACTCTTTCAGTAAGGTCTATCTTATTTTACGAAAAATAAATCCTGAATAGAACTTTTCTCCCTATGTCAATTTAAATCTCAAACTTTAAATTGAACGAGTTTGTAAATAACCGTCGAGATGTCCAAGCAATTACACCTTCTTTTTCTAGACTTATAGCATAGATGCCCAGGTTCCAGATTCAGCTGGGACCGCGACAGCTTTCTTCTGTGGCGTAAAATCGTATGCTGGCGCCGTAGGTGTTGATGGCACGGGAAAGCGAGGAGACTGTGCCTCTACACTTGATGGCTATGTAGACTCCGTCTTGAAAGAAGCTAACTTAGCAGGTAAATTTTCTAAGAAGTGTTACAAACTTGCACTTTACAGGAGCTGTTATGCCGGAAGCCATATTTAGTAACTGACCCTGGCAAAAAGGACAATTCAAATGGCCAATAAGTTTTTTATTCCTTGTTACAGCACAGTAACTGCGATAGAGTTCAGGGTATACTACATAAGGTATACACTAATCACGTAACCAGGGAGGTGCCACTAGTCTATGGCGTTAACAGGCTAGTCTAGTCACGTGGTTGTTTAGAAAGATAACACCACTGAAAGACACACTCTAAATTCACTATGGTCAAAATTGACCATTAATTGGTCAACTATGCACCGACCCAAATATGGTCAACTTTTTTAATGTAAATTGCGTTCAAAAAATTGACCATATTTGAGTCGGTGCATAGTTGACCAATTAATGGTCAATTTTGACCATAGTGAATTTAGAGTGCAGAGACATCTATCTGGAGGTTGCATTTCATTTGTTGATAAACCTTGCTGAGACTAATTGCACGATGATACTAAAAGGAAGACCGACTATCGGCTAACCACTTAAAGTGTACGTTTCTGTTTTGATAGATAAATCGACCGGTATCGTGTCCACTGCTCGTCTGACACACGCAACACCGGCTTGTACGTATGCTCATGCAGCCGATCGTAACTGGGAGAAAGATGGAGATTTGCCGTCAGACGCTGTCACCAATGGTTGTACAGACATTGCATCTCAGCTGATCGATCACTCAGAGATACAGGTGAGCTCTTAGAAGCATCAACTCATGAATGTCTGCCTCAAACGTTCAAATTTCTCCCAAGGCCCTTCATGTATGAAAAAGCCTATAACATAACACTAGCGAGAAGAAAACGAGCTGGCTAAATTTCAGCGAATCATACATACAACAACAGAAGAAACGATAGTGGTTTCCAGTTCGTTACAGTTTAATTAGCAAGATTGGGGAGAACCTTAGATTAGAAGTATGTTATTTTTGGCCGTTCAGACAAACGGCAATAAACTTATCGAGTGTTAGGTCGCAAGCGTGTCGTAGCGGCTTCTTCCAGAACTCGCACCTAATGAGAGGAGCCTGCTCTCTTTTCCAGTGAAATTTTCGGAAAAGTAGCTGACCAAGTTTTGAATCAAATCCTTTGTTCCAAGTTAATGAATAACACTTAATCATCCTAGTATCCTTTCTCAATGTTTCCGGATGAATAAAAAAAAAATCATTCGTTTGCTCTCTGCTCCCTGAGTCAACGACTTGGCACTGAGCCTCCGTCTAATGTGAGTTCAAATATTTCCTTGGAATTATACTGATTGTGTAATTATTTCAACTTCTCGAAACTGTCTAGGTTCTTTTATCTGTGTTAATAAAGTTTACTTCATATGGTTGAGCGACTGCATGTTTATTTATACTGCAAGCAAAACTCGCTTTCAGCTTTTCCTTTATCAAAGCCACGTGATTTGCGACAAGCGAGCCCGAAAGTCTGTCTTCAATTTATTTCTTTGTAATATATTTTTGTAACGCATCTCTTCTTGGAATACGTACATGGACGATTACAGATTAAGCTAGAGTACTATTTATGAGGACGTCTGATTTGTTATTGGTGAGTACAATTGTGATTCTGTGATTTTGGTCTGTACCCTGCTCGCCCTGAGTCTGTCACCTCTTCCCACACAAACCTTTTACCTGAACAGTATCGGACACTTTTACTTCATGTACACTTGTATGATCATAATACCTGCTCACACGATAGATATGTATTCTTACAACATCTACAATCTTGTTCATTCTTCATACACATGCGAAAAAGACCAGCCATATGGACTTGTGCATTTCCCTACACAACCGAGGAATTCTGTGTGCCCACTGTTTCCAGGTTTCACGCAGACTGGCTATGACAGAATGTACTTATAATTAGCCACATGCATGAGTGGTAAACTTGGACCAGTCTCGCACAGATGGAAAAGCTAATGACACATTTAGAAGCTAAATTGTACGCTGTAACGACTTGACTGAAATTTCACAGTTTGATTGCCTCAAATGCAACCGACTTATCAATGGTTCATTTGTATGTTTATTTGTTTTCTATCTTCTTAACTACTATTGTTTTCTTCTTCCCTCTATTCACAGATTGCCTTAGGAGGAGGCAGACTGGAATTCCTGCCAAACACAGTAAACGACCCCGAATACTTGACCACTACAGGCGAGAGAACCGATGGGAGAAATCTGGTAGACGAATGGAAAGCCAAACACCCGAACAAGGCTGCCTACGTTTGGAATAAGGAACAATTTGATCAAGTTGATCCAGAAAATATCGACTTCTTATTTGGTGTTTAAATTTGTGGCATATATTGCCTGTTCTAAATTTTAACTAATAAGCTTTATTGTTTATTTCGTAACAGAAAAGTCAGTGCAGAGTTCCTCGCAAATGACCTTTCCTAAACTAGGGTCGCATGGACTTTGGGTAGCACACTTTTTAACGTAAAGAAATATCTTTGCAATAACAGCACCGTCTAGTTACGCCGAGGACACTGTACCTACTTAAAATAACTCATCCATAGTTTGTTGGTTTATACAGGCCATCAAACTCAGATAACAGTAACCGGTTATATCCTTTTTCAAGAGAAACACGAGTTGAGTAGCCTAAGCCTAATTTCAACTTGCAATACCAGCCAGACAGTACCATACGTTATTGATGAAAGCCTCTCATTACTAAACAAATACTGTAGCTCCGGATTGCTCACAATATCCTGACTTCACGAAGTACCTCACTATTTTTGGAAAAATAATGCCCTTCTTTCTTTGCAGGCTTCCTACAGTGCTTCAGCCAAACATCAGGAAACCCCTGAAGACATAGCTTCAATTTTTGAATGAGCCAACAGTCCTAACTAGGGCCGTCTTTGGTGTAATATTATGTTGTCATGATATATCATTGGAATTAAAATTAAAATGACAAATATTGCAACCCTGCTTTGACAATATGGGGAATACTTGTTCAAAAAGGCAAAGTTTATCTAAATTGCCGTTCCTTCCTAAACTTAGTTTGAATAGTGTTCTTGTCGGAATCTTTTGGAAAACATGTTTGCTTTTCTGTCCTAGGTTTGTTTGAACCAGATTACATGCAATATGAAGCCTCCCGAAAGGACGACGAGGCTGGTGAGCCCTCTATCGCCGACATGACTGAGAAAGCTATCAGAATTCTCAGAAAGAATGAGAAAGGCTTCTTTTTGGCAGTTGAAGGTAATTGTTAATTTTACCATGGCAATCTAGTGTGATGACAATTGAACGTTTATAACGAGTTATACTGCGACCATTTTGAAAGAGATAGCTTTTTATCGTTGTAGGCAAGTACAGCCATGGTCCAGGTAGTAACTCCATGGTACAGTGAGGTTTCATTGTTCAAATGGGTATACAACGAGGTATGATTTCGGGCTTCACGATGCAAGAAGAGCAAAATTAGATAACAGAAGTCATGGATAAATCGACCCCGGTATGATGTGTTTCCTTCTCCTTTCTATCAGTGTTCAGAGGGTAAGTAGAAATTTGACAATTTGGGGATCTTACTAAAAGACAGTTTAAAATTTATAATTTTATGGAAAAAATGCCTCCCTTGAGAAAAAAAAATCAAGTAAACCGTCGTGGTGGGTGATTCTCGGAATTAAATGCTTTATCGTATCCATTAAGACATTCCAGCAAAATCCAAAATCCAAAATTTCCCCACGGGGGGGGGGGGGAGATGGGGAGGAACTTCCCCTGCGATGTGACAGAACCATATGTCCCTCACCTGACGCCACCTCTGATCATGACATATACAGTTTGCCAACTTTTTTCTGAGGCCGGGTGAATGATATCATTTAAGCTATCTTTAAATCAGTTACATTCTCACTTCTTTTCACGAAGGTGGTCGGATTGATCATGCGCACCATGCGTCTGTTGCGTACAACGCCCTGCATGACACCCTTGCAATGGATGAAGCAGTAATCAGAGCTCTAGAGCTGACCGATACCAGTGATACACTCATCATAGTTACAGCAGATCACAGTCACACAATGGCCTTTGCTGGATACCCAGACAGAGGCCATGATATTCTTGGTAAGTGATGCGGATCTTGAAATCACGAAAAAAAATAGAGGTGAATTTCGACGCGACGCGGCACCTTACCGCCTTAAAAGACGGTTTCTGAGCTTGCATTTAGTTTTTAGTCGCTCATTAACGTGAGGAGATGGTTGCACTCCTGTTTTCTTTAAGATCACTTAACATTGCAAGTGTAGCAACTTCATCTTCTTAACCTCAAAAATTACAAATCGGAATCGAATATTTCCCCAGAATGTGTAGGTCTACATAAACCTCCTCTTTCACAAATTAATAGTTGATTTTTGCTTGTAGGGGTTTATTGAGTTTTTAATATGATTATGGAGTGGTCAAATCTAGACAACTCCTCACATATGACATCGATGAATGGCACTGAGTAAGCGATTCATGAAATTTATTTTTCAAACTGTTCTGAACAGGTAATAATCACATGCAAACTCTACACAGATAACCAATTAGCGACAACCAACTGCCTTGACTGAGTGATAAGCTACAGGTTTTTGCACGCTTACGGTTTCAGTTTACCAGAAGTAGGCTTATATGACCAAACATTACACATTGGCATGATTATGCGATATTTCTCTCAGTAATCGTCACAAACATGCGGAAACCATGCCATGGCTCTATGGGTGAAAGACTTCCTTCCTAACTTCACACCCAACGGTTTCAACATTAATGTACATGAGACTTGGAGCCTCACTAAAAGCCAGGGTTATACAGGTCGAAAGCTAACGATTAAAACTTTTAATGCTGAACTGAGCATGTGCAGGAAAAGTGTGAAAGAGTGTTTCTTGCTGCTTTGAAGCAGGGAGTTGCAACTCCCTGTGTGAGGCAGGGAGTTGTTATTTGCCAAATAGGAACTCCCTGTTTGAAGATTATGTCACCACTGCAAGGACAATCTAGGAGATTCTTCCGGTTGGGAGAAACCCAAACTTCTACCGAAGTTCTCCCGAAGTGGGGAAAACTAAACATTCGATAGGCTTGCTAGCCCAGCATAAACAAGGTTTTACAAAGAGGAAAACCACTCAAAAACTTGCGTTTTTCTCAAAAAACGGAGTGGTGTACCACCGATAACGACACAACTTTTCTGTAGGTATGACAATACACCTACCGGATATACATTTAATTCCATTACATTATACCGATAGACTTTGCAAGGGGCTTCCAAAAGCTATTCGCTACTCAAAATGTACACAAAGAACGCGTTGAATTGTAGGTGAAATGGGCAAATTGGGGACTCCCAATGACCAATTTTACTCCTGATCGGGGGAACACTAGATTTTCCCAAAAGGGGGAATCTTGTGAACTGACGGAGAACAATTTGTCTGAGGTTGAAGATAGTTCGACGCTCTAGTTCTTTCTTTTAAATGTTTATGTTCTTTTCTTTTAAGGCCAGTCAAAAGTGTCACGAGAGCACGAAATGTTGCATATCATGCTTCTGGTATTTAGCAGCTGTTCAACCTATTTTAGCTGCCCATTCCTCTACAAGTTCTTTCAAGAAATTCTTCACAGACGTTAATGGGAAATGGCTTGGGAAGGAAACATGTCACGACATGTTGCATGTCATGTTTTCAGTAATTAGTAGTTGTGCAACCTATCTTAACTGTTCGAGTCATTCCTCTACAAGTCCTTTTTTCTCCCAGTGCCTCGTATATCGACAATTTTGTAAAAGTCTCTGTATTTTATGGATGCCGCTATCTAGTTCACTGTGGGACTAGAAAGCGATAACACAATACTTCTCAGTGATTAAACCAGAATTAGAAGGCAAATACTCTGGCATTTACTTCAGAAAACTAATGTATGAAGTTAAAGTTAGAGTTAGATGAGGTTTTACGGCTCAGTTTCTAACTGATGTATTGAAAATGCTCGTTGATTTAATGTTCAAGGTATGGTGTCTCGGCCGTTTGGCTAAGATCATGTGTAGTATCTGTTCTTTTCAGCCAGTCAAGAACGGGACCACCCATGACAGACCCATGATGTAGAGGTCTGAGGGTCGAGAGGTTGTTCAGTTAAGTTTGTTGTCCCTTAGGGACGTAGCTTCTATGTGGAGCAGAACTCCTTCGGGAGGAATGTTTGTTTCGCCCCTTGCCTCTTCGCCAGAGAATCGAGGGGACTTTTGAAAAAGTATGTTCAAAGAAGAACAACGCTTTGAAAGTTTTCCTGTGAAAATAATGTTATTCATGAAACTCCTTTAAAACCTTCAGGAAAACTTGACGGTGCGGTCGATGGTTTACCGTATACTACTCTAGGCTATCTGAATGGTCCTGGTGGCTATATTACCTCGTTAAGTTTTGCTGTCAATGGAAGAAGACCGAATCTTACCGATACTGAGACAAGTAAGAAGCCCAAATTTTGTATTTTGATATTTAATTAGCTCCAGAAGTAATTTATCTCTTTTGAGTTCCCTAGGTAACATTCCCACATAGTATCCATAAGGGCACCATGTGCCAATGCACATGTCCAATATGGTTTGTCCATGTAACGTCATCGATTTCAACATCCAAGATTCATATGGGTACCATTTAGACCAATCCATATTAATTTTATGAGATTGCTCTTGAAACCATCTGAGTCACTGATATATGGGCCAGAGCATATAGGGCATCCCGTATAGAGATTTTTTGGAGAAAATGGGGCCCATAACGGCCAGCGGTAAATAGATTTAAGGGGTCTTTACCACCTGCACATTACATCTGGAACTGCAACATATGGAGAACTGCAATATATGGGCTGAACGTGGGCAATCCCATCCATAATGATGGTACCATGTGAATTTGATAGGCCTAATCTCTAAGGACAATTCTACTTTGTATGAAAATCAATTGAGTTCATGTGTTGATTACTGTGACAGTAACGTTTTAGAACTTAAATGTGTCAAAAACTAAGTAGATGATAATCGATGTTTGTAAAAGTACTCCTGGTTATAATCCTTTAAATATCAAACGTTCTGAAATTGAACGTGTGCAAACGTATAAGTATTTAGGAGTAACGATTGATGACAAATTGAATTGGCATAGTCATATTGGCGTTAACGTTAAAAGACTTAGTTCTAGAATGTATTGCTTACGCAATCGCAATTATTTTAATGTGAATACAAAAATCTTACACATGTTTTATAACTCTGTCATAGCTGGTGTTTGGCGTTATTGCTTGGTCTGTTGGGGTGGAAATGCTACAAAGTATGATTTTGATAAAATTATCAGAGAGGCGGGAAGGATCATGGGGGAGACACTGCATAATGTGGGAACTGTGTATAAAAGTGAGGTTGCGGGTAAATCGAGGGACATCATGGAGGGCGATAGCCACCACTTAAAGGTGATCGGTGGTCTTAAAGTATTCTTTGTGACGCCAGCCTTTTCTTGACATGTTTCTATAGTCTTCACTGTTCAATGGATACACCGTACAAGCATGGTACAGCTAATCGGTAAGCAAGAAGAGACGGCATGTAGTTGTATACCTACTAGCTATACCGATGTCATCATAGCTACTTGTACGGTGTATCTGTTGAACAGTGACGACTGCAGAAACATGTCAAGAAAAGGCTGACGTCACAAAGAATATTTCAAGACGATCGATCACCCTTAAATTGTGTACTTACTAATTGTATTATTCCTAGATGTGGTCGCTTTTAGATTTCCCCTTGCTTTAACTAATATACATCCTTCCTCGTTCGTTCCACGTGCAATAAAGTTTTATAATACCGCTTTAAGTAGGAAATAATCCCTTTTTACTATTTTTGATACAGTCATTGGTATTTTATATTATTCTTAGTTTTTATGTCTTTTTAACCGTTTATTCATTCATTTATTTTGTATATACACCCTGTGATGTTTGTTATATATTTACTCAATTCTTACTTTTACTTGTTGAATTGACCTGTTCGCAGGCAATTTCAGTTTTCTTGTTTGGGTCAAATAAAGTTCTATTCTATTCTTCTGTTCTGTTTTTGTAGGGTTTAGTTGGACTAGGACGTTTTTATGTGTTAGATTTGTTACGTCATTACCATATTTGCACCAATTTTGTGTCGTTATTAAATTAGTAGCCACACCACGATCCAGGCATTAATCAGCACTGCATAGTGCAAGTAAAAGCTGTCTTGAAGTCTGCATCTAATAAGTGCGAACGTTTGAGGGTTTGCGGAAACTGGTTCAAAAACAAAAAATTTCCACAGTGTCACAGGGTTAATATTTTGAAGGCCAATTTATGGGGACAAATAGGGGGAGTACAAACTAACGGACCATGGAAAAGGTGGGGGAGACGTGGTAATTTAAAGTTTACCTGTACAGAATTCGTCATCTTTCATAATCCGGAACGCATAAAATGTTTTTCATTCCTAAGTGTGCAGTTTGACGAAAATTTCATTTTCTAACTTTTTGAACCGTAAACACTACGAGATAGGTTCAAAAAGCTGACTCTACCCATATGTTCTGCATCTGGGCTTATCTATAACGCACAGCCGCTTTGCTTATACAAAGTCCAGTACGGTTTATTTTCCAAAGCAGACGAAAGCTTGAAATTGCTTCCAAATGGAGCTACAACACCAGTATGACAAGATAATTGATCTAATTTGATTTGATTTGAATTGATTTTTCTGATGTTAATTGACTGTCCTGTTCAAAATCTTTCCTCTGTGAGTAGGTTTGTTGTTAAGGACAAAATGTGGCAAGAAGTCCACTTGGTAGTTTAAGTGTGGCCTTTTCTTTTGATCGTACGTTTAAAGAGAGTACAGAAAGAGATTTTCATAAAGTTACTGAAGTGAGTAAAAAGCGTCGCTTATTGGTCACATGAACCGTTCCCTTAAAATATTATGTTTTGGAAATGATCCTTTTTCAAGTTTGTTCCAGTACGCCAATATCTCTTGAGAGCGTTATAAAGAAGGCAATCAATCAATCAAAGACATTTTTAAAGCGCCAATTTCAACACCAGTTGTTCAAAGGCGCTCAAAAGAGAGTTACACGGATAAATTAGTATAGGCTTCTTCATGCAAATAAAATTTTAACAGCTTCCTGAAAGTACCAACAGTCTGAGTACTTCTAATGTGATTCGGCCACAACAAGATAAACATAGATCCGCAAAAGTAACACTGTTGGTTTTAGGTACAACATGATGAATTGAAGAAGTAGATGATCTGAGATGTCTCCGGAAAGGTTGTTGCTTAAGTAAGTCTAGTATAGGTTGGCGATTGCTTATGGTAGGCCATGAACACAAGAAGAAGTACTTTTATTTTGATACGTTGTATCACAGGGAGCCAGAGCAGTGAGTTCTGAAGTGACTGAGTTCAATTTCTTCCGATTAAGAGTAATACAAGCCGAGACGTTTTGAAGTCTGGTAATAAGGAAAGAATTATTTCTATCAAGAGACTGTTGCAATAGTCAAATCTGGAAGTAACCAGAATGTGCATTAGTAACTTGGCTTCCTCAGTAGTGAGCATTGTACGAGCTCGGCTAATGTTGGTGAGATAGTAGTTAGCACACCTGATAATATTTGCGACCTGCGAACTCATGTTCATGCCAGTATCAAACATAACCCCAAGGTTTCTTACAGGGTCTGTTTGAGTAGGAACCGCGAACACCGGCAACAGTCACTGAAGGGTAGACTTAACTTGGCCAGTTGTGCTCGATAAATAATCACCATAACCTCGGTTTTATCAGCATAAAGTCACAATTATTCATGTTAAAACACAGGTTGTTAATTGTCTCTCTGTCTGAGTGAAGTGTACTCTTTTTGCTGTGTCGTGGTCAAGGGTTCTTTTTCTCTGTTGTAATAGCTTCTTTAATCATGTTTTATATGTTCATAGTACAATATGTTTTTCTAGCTTTTCATAAGACTATAGACTGTCCCGTTTTCTGTGTAGATTCCAGAAGTCACGTGGTAGAGTCTTTGGTTCATTTGGACAAAGAAACGCATGGAGGAGATGACGTACCCATCTATGCCAGTGGACCTTTCGCTCATCTTTTCCACACAGTACACGAACAACATTACATCGCGCATGTCATGCGATATGCTGGTTGCCTTGGTGACGGAAGAATGAGCTGTACCGATCCGCCTGAAGTCAACGAATGTAACGGAGCACTCGTTCATCAAATCGGTTTTATTTTATTGGTAATCTCGTTTTTAATTTATCACTGTCTGTGCTAAAGGAAGAAGTCGTGTAAGGCCAAAGCTTATTCAAAACACTTTTTGAAGTTAATTTGTCTATCTCTGATTCGTTGAAAAGTACTTGGACTTATTCACGCAAACCGTATATTATGACACTGAAAGCAACAGAATTATGGCGCTGAAGAAAATACTTGGTGTATTTACATCTTCGTCAAGTGATTTGTTAGTCCGTTTACCCTTTTTTTTTTGGTTAACGGACCACTTTCACTGGTCTGTCTGAGGCTGTCATATCCACGGTATGGTCAGCCTAAATTTTAAGACCAAGTTAGTGTGTGAGGGTTTATAGGAGCAGGGAGCTACTGAAAGCTAGCTGAGGAAAGGAATTTAATCCTGGAGGATGGAAGCAGAGATAGCCCCACGTATTGAGGAGACCAAAGTTAAATTTTTATTATCCTTCTTCCTCCCGAAACTGACCAGCTATTAATTTTTTGAATGGAAAACAATTGAGAACGCTTACACAGAGAGCACTGAAGTATCGTCCATCCCCCTTCCCTGCAATAAACAATTGTTACATGATGTGATATCTACTTTTTTCTAACTTTCTAACGTGAGTCTTCTATAAAATGAAATTTACTTTAAAATCTAATATTAGTAGTTTCAGACAAATTGATGAGAGTTACAGAATTTTGTATTTCAAATGAGTGGTCATAAAATAAAAACACAGTTTGCCTGACGTATGGCCAAACCTTGGCTAGCACGAGACATTAAAAATACGTTAGAAATCAAAAATTCATAATTATCAAATCATTCCCCGAAAAACAAAAATCAAATTTCTCTAATATTAGAATCGCTGTGACAATCATTTTCTAGGGAAAGAATGTTAGCAAGATTTGTAGATGACAGATTTGAAGTTAATTTTTCGATCAGTATAAATCACCCTGGTTGATAAGATTCATGGTCAGTGATTAGTCATACATTTCTTGCTTAAGAAATTTGGGTAGAAATTAACATTTTCCTGGTAAGGTTTAACCAGGTTTCTTTGTTACGCTGACAAGGAAATATATGGATAATCTGTGACCATGATCTTATTCAAATTTAACGAGGATAATTCCAGAGTGTAGCCCATCTACCATCGTCAAAAGTCATAAAATTGACGGTGACAGCCAGTTAAACTAGGACTGCTCTGATACCACCAAATTTGGGACTGGATTTGCCAGTTAACGTTGTCGTTATAGGAATTCTTTTGAACAAAATTACGCTACTTCCATAGATATACCAGTTTTGCATCATCGGAATGTCGCATAACGTTTACACAAAGGGGTCTGTGTAGATACAACGGAAACAATGTTCTCTGTTCTTTCTGTTTTTAGATTCCAAATAAGTATTGTTTTTAGCTTCGAAACACTGATTCGTTGGAAGTGCAACGACAGTTGCTGAGATTTCAGAAGGGCTAGACACTGTTGGGATGACTTGAATCATTTGAAAGTCAAATACCTGGACATGTTGCTAGTTGTAACAGTTTATCAATCATTCAGAATATTGAAGCTCCGAGTCGTCTCCACCTCTTATTTCCTATGTAACTGCTACATATCCCAGCTCTTTCACTATGCTGACGGCATTCAGGAAAATTGTAACCCGAACCTTTTAATTAATTCTTTATTTAATCAACATTGTTACAGAGTGATATGTGTCACAATCTTGCACTGAACAATCTTATTTTGGCCGGCGCTCGAAATCCGAAATTTTTTGTAGCCTGAATAATCCTATAGCAGTGGTTCTTAATATGTGACAAATAATAAAGTAACTTTTAAAAACTGAATGAAAATGTCAACTTGTAAAACGCCTTGTTATGTTGCAAATTTGTAAATAAGCTAGCAAAGTATTGTGCTTGGCTAGTTACGGAAATTGTAACCTTTTTCTCAATCAAATTGCTCGAAGTGTAGAAAATTATATAAGAAAGTATTAATTTGGTTAAATTTACACAAACACCGTAGTGATACACAGCACTGCTTGATTTACAGACAAAGACGAATTGAACAAGCAACTGATCCTTGACATATCGTGTTCGACTTTGGTTAAAAATTCCTTGATGTTTTTACTACAGAACTGTGAATGACTATATGAAATAAATTCTAAGTCGTGTAACTCATGGCGAGCAGTACATGTGCACTGGTATGAACGTGTCACTTCAAATCTCTTTCTGGAACCCCATACATCTGATGGCTCGTTTAGTCTCGTATTCGTTCAGGGTCATACCTCCATTTGGGACTAGTTTCAGGTCTTCGTCTGCAGTTGGAGATAATACGCTGGACTCCTCGAAAAGTCACCCCACTCCTTAGAGTCTATGTAAGTTTCTCTTCTTCTGAGTGCCAAAGACTAGAGTCTTTCACTGTGATAACAGTACCCTTCATTTCTCATAGGAAGCGTCCAAACGGCAGACTTGGCAGAGATAAACTCAAT
Source organism: Holothuria leucospilota (assembly GCA_029531755.1). Classification (NCBI taxonomy): domain Eukaryota; kingdom Metazoa; phylum Echinodermata; class Holothuroidea; order Aspidochirotida; family Holothuriidae; genus Holothuria; species Holothuria leucospilota. The sequence continues at coordinate 43,048,256 of CM055981.1, forward strand.
AGCCCGCGCACATTGCAACTCCTTAGGAGTGGGGCTGTTTCTCGATGGACAAGTCTCCAGCTCCCTGATCTGTGAAAGCATAACACTTGTCTTTTGCCTATTTTTCTTCTTCCACTAGGAAAGAACACTTAACGGTATTGTTTCATTAAATGTGGTGATATGCAAAAACAGGGGAAGCGTGCGTCATCTTTACTTTCACTGCTCTTGTCTATAGATTGTGAACCACTAGACATTTTTATTATCGCAATGTAAATTTCCCCCTTAATTCTTGATTAGAAAATGGTTATTTCATGCGAAGTCACTTTTTGGCGATGTTACGCCAATATTGATGTGATGTCTTCTAGTCTGTTATCTATGCCATGTCTTGTTAAGCAAATTCATGATATTAGTAACTTCTATTCTGCTATGTTATGCAAGTTGTAATTGTGTTGTCTTCTTTATACCAAATTCGTCGGTCGAGTGGGAGTCCGAGTCCAAGTACTGAGCGCCGAGTCACGAGTCACGACAATCGGGACTCGAGACCGGTCTCGAGTCATCTAGGTCTGGTGCTTTGGAACATGAATATTGCCCTTAAAAGGCGAATCAAGTACCATGTTCAACAAATTTTACAGTTCGGTACCGTACTTTAAGTATTGCAACACAAAAGAATCTTTTGAATGATTTACGATGGGCTGTATGCGTGTTCAATTAGGTGTGACTTCATTTGCCAAATAAGTCATGGTGAAGTTAAAGATACCTGTTATCTTACTTCTTTTTAGGCATTAAATTATCATGTGATAACGTGATGTACAGCGGTATATCAACATACATGCTCTTGGGATAATGAGTCGGTGCAGAACGAAATTCATGTTCGTGAAATTTGAACTATATTATTGTGTAAGAAATGACTTTCCAGTTGTGATTTTTATGATATTCTTGCTGTTGTGAATTAAGCTTATGCATGTGAAATATTTGTTGTACGATGAACCGCTTTCCATAACTTGCACCTGTACTATTTTATGTGACTGTAATTTTGAACATTTTGTAAAGTTAATTAAACTACTGCCACTGCCACTACCACTGACAGCGTATTAAAAGGTGCATGAAAGAGGACAAACGCTCTCAAGCTGATTGTTGATTTAGTACTCCCTTATAGTTAAAAGAGCTGAAGAAAATGAGGATATCATCGTGGGAAGTTTTCGAACACAACTCATTGCGAATTATCCTCTCAAGTATTGTCATCTTTTACATTCCTAAGTTTGCCCGTGAGTATACAGTTCAGGTGAAGACTTGGAGACGCAATATATTGACACAAACATCTTAACTGGAATGCACCTACTGAGTTGTTTTCATTTGTAAACAGGAGATGGAGATGGTAGCAAGAGGAGATGGGGTTGGTATCAAAATATACCAAATTGAGACAATGGAAATGTATTGTTCAAAAAACGGCCCTTACTGCATCCAGTTCAGTATGTATTTTGCCCCCTTCTTTTCTCCACCTATCATTGTTTCAATTATATGCCTTCATGAAGGAACACATACGTATTCTACCAATCATCTGCCACGCATCTACAGATCTGAACAGCTGGCTGCGATCCTCTAAACACTCTTTTCTTCACAAAAATATTCCGGATGGAGATATTTACCCACCACTGGTAGACTGTCCTAAGAGCCAACACGTGCACTGTAGAAAATTTTCGTACCTGCACAGAAGAAAAAATAGAGAAGTACAAAAGGAAAAACGCTGTCATTTAGTTTTAAAAAATTAATAACACTTTTTCCGTTTTCCTTTTGTACTTCTTTATTTTTCTGTAAATGTACAGACATTTTAGACATTTTTTAGAATGTGGGTTTTAAAGATTCTTTAGGAAACAGACTGGTATCTGTTCCTGTGTTTAACTTCAATGTAAACATAAATAAAGTAAAACACGAAATTTGTGGCTACAGAAATGTCGAACATTCATTTTTATCTGTTAAGAGTTCGAGTACTTTTTCATTTCTTTACAATTTATTTTCCTTGTATGTAAACATCATTTCATAGTAACTCAGATGATTGACTTTGTTTTCTGTGGGATTTATTGAGGTCTTAGATTTATCCTATAATTACACACGATATTTGGAAAGTTGCATGGGGCATTAAGTTGCATAAGCACTAGAAAGATAGCTCGACAGATTTAGCATTCAATAGTACATCCTCTTTAAATGGACAATAGTAATGATAATCTTTACGTTTTCAGTGGATGTGTGGGGGAGGGGACGTTATGAGGTACACTTTGCCGCATTCACTCCCCAATTACACGAACACCTATAATACTGACTTACTCTTACCACCCAGAGATTTTCTTTGCCCTTCCCCATTTACTATTCCCACTGTTTAAATCCTGGTGACGTTACTGTATACGTTGCAAGTCAAACGTGCGGTTTAAAAAAAGGATGAAAAGTTCTAGAAAGGCAAAGTGTATATAACTTGTAGCTACATGATATAACGTTGCTGGGGTAGTCTTTCTCTATTGCGCAAAAGTCATGCACACTTCAAATACCGGACTTTTCTAAATAGAAGTTAACAGTAAAAAAGAAGCAGCAAGAGACCAAAACTCTCGACAATCGGCTTAATTGTTATAGGTAGAAAGTTGATCTCAGCGTCGTTTGATATGCAGGGTGAGGTGTTTGTAACTGCGGGATAGCTAACCTATTAGGCATTTTGAGATAGGGGCAACAAATTTGAAAGGATGTACGGAAAAAACAAGCGAATAAGCAGGAGACAACACAGTTTGTACGTCACAGTTTGGTATTATGTTAATATGTATCTAATTTCTTCACTGTTGGATCTGTTTAAAAATAGTTAGTGTAATGATTGGGTCTTTATTACCCAAACAATAACCTTGGCTAAATGAAAAAAAATTCCCAATATAACAAATCGTTAGGAAAAGCCCTCTCTCACTGTTTTTAAGAATCGTTTAACTCATTTGTTTGAAAGCTTTGGGGTTCCTTTGCTTCTATCATTTAATTGCTTCTCTTCTTGTGTTGCATTTAATTTGTTACTTGCTTGCTTTTGTGTTATTCTTAACTTTCTACTCCTTTAAGTGTGCTGCTCTGTTATAGTTTCCTTGTAATTTTTACTTTTTACGTTTACTTTTTATGTTGTAAAGCGCTTAGATGCTCTCTCCAGTGATTCATCATCATCATCATCATCATCATCATCATCATCATCATCATCATCATCATCATCATCACCATCACCATCACCATCACCATCACCATCACCATCACCATCACCATCACCATCACCATCACCATCACCATCACCATCACCATCACCATCACCATCACCATCACCATCACCATCACCATCACCATCACCATCACCATCACCATCACCATCACCATCACCATCACCATCACCATCACCATCACCATCACCATCACCATCACCATCACCATCACCATCACCATCACCATCACCATCACCATCACCATCACCATCACCATCACCATCACCATCACCATCACCATCACCATCACCATCACCATCACCATCACCATCACCATCACCATCACCATCACCATCACCATCACCATCACCATCACCATCACCATCACCATCACCATCACCATCGCCATCGCCATCGCCATCGCCATCGCCATCGCCATCACCATCACCATCACCCCATCACCACCACCACCACCACCATCACCATCATCATCATCATCATCATCACAATTATTATGGAATCACTTTTGAAACTGCTGTCAATCCCCTACCACAAGTGGGTAATCTCAGAGTTCAGCAAGTGATAACCCTGTTATTGTTGCTAGAACCTCAAAGCAAAGATTTGTTTACAGAGTTAGTAAGTCAAGGACTATCACAACTTTGTCTGCTGTTTAAGTTTATTTTCAACTCTAAAATAAACTTCAATTCGCTTTTTGTTTTAGTGTCCCAACCTTGATACACCAACGTCAGTTAGTACTCTACCATCTCCACGTTTTTAACTTTAAACAATAGTGTAAACCTTTACACTGTGTTCACTTGGGATAACGCGCGAGTAATTAAATAACAAGCTCCTTATCAGACCTTGATCAAAACCTGCCTGGATCAAGAGGTCTAGTCGGCTAATTATCGATACCACAAGCTCGTATTCAGATCACCCTAAATAACTGTTTTTATGTTTTTGTGTTTGCTTTCAAATGTCACATAGTTTTCTGTACGTAAGACAAGTGCAACAATTCATAACATTGTCAACAAGTATCAGTAAAAGTACATGGAAAGTTTGATGACGAGATGGTAATCTTGACCACGTGTTTGCCGCTCCCCCATGTCATGTAACTGTGATCTTTATAACGAGAAACGGTATAGAAATGCCGGGTTTGTTATCTCATCTGGACACAAAGTAAAAAGTGAGCTATGAATTTATGCTGATTGACTGGTAAATGGCGGTCATTTAGCTACAAAAATGGCACACTATTTTTTGCAAAAAGACAAGTATAGAGCCTCTTAGGAATACTACCTTTAGTTTTGGGTTAGACCTACTATGGTCTCTTCAGAATTTAACATGAACAATGTTTACGTCCCATACATATTAAAACCAAAAGAAGCTGTGATATTATTCTTTTCTATTGAAATTTATTTATAAAATTACAGACATTGTTACATTTCAATTGAATATATTTATTTCTTCCTAAGATATTTTCATAACTGAGAAATTGTAAACGTTTACATTTTCATACATCCAACATACTATTAAAGACACAAACTTTCTCATTCAACGTGATCTTGCATATTACTTTTTCAAAATGCATGTACTCAGTTATGAAGTAAATATAAACACATGAGTCTTACAAGCATGAATATGACAATGTATCACATAACTATGGGTATTTCCAGGATGGATTTTCTTCTTGGGTCGTTATTATATAATAAGGACTCCCTGGTTGGACGTAGCCTTATGAACATTCTCCCACACTCCCACGAAGACAATAGAATGGGGGATGTGTTTATCCCACTCACTGGATTGAAACCTCTCTCCAAGTTGCCTTCCCAGTTTTGGGTAATTGAAAACTACAAATAAACAATGCTTCCGAATTCCAGTATGTTCTTCGATCGTACTCACAGAACATACTCTGTACATCTGTCTCGAAACTATATCAAACGTACAGTTGCATACTGTTACACTATTAACATAGTATCTTCTACTAACATCGGCTAATCATGGCAATGCTAAGTCAGCTTGGAACCTTAGCATACATTCTAAAAATACTTGGGTAAAAATTTCACCAAACACTGGATATGTGAAAATTGGGCAGAATTTACCCAACCACTGTCGATAAATCGGTCGATCAACTGCTTAGTTGGTTACTCTATTAAGTGGCAAAGATTTATCCAATAAGCTTTCGTACATAATAAGATGTTGAGCGAATTACACCCAGTGTCAGTATTTTCACGTATGTACAAAGTGCAAAGTTTACATGACCTACAAATTTATTCAGCTATGCTTATAATTTTGTTAGTTTCGGTATCAGGAAGGCGCGGGTTTATGCCTGGTACATTTACTACAAGCAGGGGTACTTTCATATCATATCTTGACCATTACACTTTACAATGAAAATACTTTTGAATTAACTTTCCCACTGAACGAGATCTTTTAACACAAACAGTAATGAATTAAAAACGACAATGCCAGTAATATAAAACCTAATTTATGAACGACTGCCCCTCCACATTCATCAATCTCAGGTGGATCAGTACAGACCATTCTTCCGTTACCAAGGCAACCGGCATATCGCATGACGTGGGCAATGTAATTCTGTTCATGCACAGTGTGGAACAGATGAGCGAATGGTCCACTGGCATAGATAGGTACGTCATCACCTGCATGCGTTTCACTACCTAAAGGAACCAAAGACTCAACCACATGAGTTCTGGAATCTATAAAGGAAACAAGAAAGTTGGTGTAAGAGAGGTACTAATAGCCATTTAATGTGGCACACAATAACCGTATGAAACATGATCAACAGCTTTAAGAATTTAAAATAGATAAGCAACCCCTTCTAAAATTAGTGAGAAGAAAACAAAAACAAGACACTTTCAGAACAACTCCTTACAAGATGGGTTTTTCACTAATTTGTAAAACTCTCTAGCGATGGACTAGAGCAAACTTCAAAGAGACTGAGATGAATTAAGAGACCGGAGGTCAAGATTCTACATGAATATGGGGTCACGTGACCAGCCTAGTTACAGATGAGGGTCCTTATACTGTTACTTCCTTTGAATACAAGGTCACAGTGATCTCACAAGGAAAGTCCCCAGAGGATTCATTAGACCACTTGAAAGAAGTTATCCTATGAATCTACTCAGAGCAAAGAGTTGGAACTCAAGAATTTAAATCACTATAAGCCATGGGAGTATAGTAGTGAGATGATGGGATGTATGGGGGTTAATTCCCCACCCTGTCCACGAAAAATAGCTTACTTAAGGCACTGGCGCTCGGTTTTAAGGGCAAATTTAACCAAATGAGCGCTACCGATGGGACAAAATTTTCTATCCCGACAACCCCGCCTGTGAGATGTCTCCCCATACGTTTATGATCCAAGCCAATCAAATCGAACCAGTTCAGTTTTATGTCCCTCCGTATGACGACTTGACTTCAACTCGTTAGATTTCCTAGTTTTGGCTTTGGGTGGGTTGGTATCAGGATACACCCCACGTATACAATAGAATATTAGGGTTCGAAAATTAGTTTTTAGCATTCAACGAACGGGATCGTACTTTCCCCGGGACAATTCTAAACTTTCAATTGCGGAGGGGAACAGCTAGCATGACATTTCACAGAAGCTTGCTAAAACTAAGTACTCTCGCTCTCGTTAGACTCAATGGCGTAGCTAGAGGGGGGCAGGGGGCGGTCGCCCCCACAAAGCCTCCGAAGGCCTCTGTCGGAAATTTCTAGTCTCTGTCGGAAACAAATAAAAACAATTCATTTGAAACACTAACAACACCTCTTATGTTTTTAAGCAGAATTACACATCGATATGTCAACGTGAAAGGTCCCCAGAATTTCGAATCGTACAACTATCAAGATAATAATCTGTTGGAATTCTTTTGCTTTTGCCCCCCCCCAAAAAAAAAATATCTAGCTACGCCACTGGTTAGACTGGCGGTATATAGGGGAGACGCCGTCAACATCTATGTTACACCAAGAAATACAGTATGCTCCAAAAGTCATTTAAACATCTATATATAAAATTGAGGCTTCTTACTCGTTTCAGTTTCGGTCAGATTAGGCCTTCTTCCATTTGCAGCAAAACTTAGAGAGGTAATGGTTCCACCAGGACCATTAAGATAGCCTAGAGTAGTATACGGTAATCCATCGGTCCCACCGTCAATTTTTCCTGGAGGATACAAATGAGGGCATTAAATGATGTTACTACACGATATTGACGAAACAGTATCCTCTGAGCTCTCACATAAGTGTTTAAAATGGAGACAAAATGAAGTAGCAATCTATGTTACATTCCCTCCTAACGTGCACAACAATGTTTTTTTCAGCGCTGTAAAGCCGGTCAGCTGCCAGGAAAAGCTTGACAGATGATTCCCATGAACTCGGCTCCTAATTTTCTTATATCACAAAGTGGCCACACTGCACAATAAGACGCGATTCCGTTAAATTGTTTCTGTGTATACTTAGTTTGATCATTGTATGCAGGGCCGTCGCGACCGGGGGGGTGTGGGGGGGTGTCTCACCCCCCCCCCCCAAAGTTCGTCAGAGCGACGATAGTCGGAAAATCTGAAATGCCAGTTGGAATTTCTGATAACTCAGTCTAGCACATTTTTCCGACTGAGCCTATGTCAACTTTGTATATATTTTCCAACTAGACCAAGTGAGAATAACACCAAACGTTATTTTCCTCACGTAAAATCAAATCAAAGCTGTCCTTTTTTTCCCAAATTCTTCTCAAACTCTCAAAATTTTCGCGCGCTCCGCGCGCTTCAAACCTCACCTCAGTGCTTTCTTAATATCAATATCTTCCGATAGCAACTTTCGGAGAAGCACAACAGCAGAAGTTGAAAGCTGTTTACAAATTACCAGCTAAAAGACTGGCTTTTTGAGTGGCATGTTGGTTTGTTGGGCAAATGAAAGTATCTCGATGCAGATTTTGAATGCAGGTTTTGTATTGGAAATCTTATTTAATGAAAATTTGGGCGCGCTTCGCGCGCATGCGTCACGATTTACAATCAATCTCATGAACATTATATAGGTAATTATACCATACACAGTTCTATGGGAGCTAGGGCGCTTTAGTCCCCCTTCCCAAATTTTTCCGAGCCCCTCAAAATTGCGCAAATTTTATATAGACTAATATTGGTGAAGACATAGATATACTCAGAAAATATTCCAAACGTTTATTTATCAGGCCCGTAGCCAGTAACTTCTGTAACGATTCTTTCTATAACTTCAAAAACTTTTCCCGCACTACGCGCGCTTTCATCTATAGTTCTATCTAGTGGTAACGCCCCCGTTTCAAACATATTGGATTTCAACGTTTCCACAAATGTTGTTCTTCCTTGTAGGCGTGATTCTAGAGAAACACGACAATGCATCGTTGCGAAGTTCTTACGTCTTTTTCCTAACTTTTGGAAGATTCTTTCTTCAGCCTCGCCATCGTGGCAAACATATTTTGTAAGAAAAACATCTTTCAGTTTCGTAAGATGAAGAATGTAATCCCTGACGACGACATGCAGTCACCCGAAAAAATTTCTTGGTTTTGTCCAGATTCTTCAATAAAAGCCCAAACTGTTACAACTTTCCTTAATGAAAATTCAATATAACCCCAAATTTTTCGGCGCGCTTCGCGCGCCTTGTATTTTGAGTTCGGCAACCCGGCCATTGCATTTTTCGGGTCTTAGAGTAGATGGCCCCCAGTCAGGGTGCTTCCCCCATGTCGGCAAATCAAAGCGCCACCCCTGAGCCTGCGTGCAGGTTTTTCATTTTGGCATTGAAGTATACCCCTAAATTTCGGCGCGCTTCGCGCGAAATCCTCGCAATCCACGTTGTATCACTTATGAACATTATAAGCACAACGTACCAGTGAGCTTTTATAGCATAAACTATGTGTACATTCTGAAAACGCTCTTGTTAGTCCTAAACCCCTTTTGCTTTACCTGTCTGGGAGGTCTAGTATCATTTTTCTGCACCTATACTCTCCCTCCCGCCCATTCCCCATTGCTGGAAGCTGTTCGTCTGGATTTTCGTTCAAAAGTAGTAAAAATACGATAGATGTAAAATGCTTGGCGTTATTCTCTATATTATTATTTAGATGCCAGGTAATAAGCATTACTCATTGCCCCATTTTATATAGTTGATCCAGAGCTTCCAGGAGGCCTATACAGGTATATGCTAGCATTAGATGCCAGAATAGAAGGCATTAAAGTGGGGTTCTGGAGGTTTGTTGACAACGTATTCTCCTCTTTGACAACATACTTTCTACTTTCACTTAACCAAATCTTAGTATTCACTAAATTATGGACATTTTCCAGCCATATATGATCAGTTCCAAAAGTATCCGAATATAGCACCATTTTTCATCTAAGCAACCTTACCTTAACAAAAATTTCTCAAAGGGGAGGGGAACCCCTCCCCCCTCCCCTTAGGCCCCTTCCCCAGGACGGCACCTTTATGAAGTGACAAAGGAAGGATTCCCACTGCTGTATCATACAAAAGTAACGTCCATAAAAACGAAAATGCAATTTACGGGCCGCCACTCATTTGGAAAAGAATCAAACCAGTCGGAAAAATTAGAATTCATTTAATTATGGACATTTTCTAGCCATATATGATCAGCTCCAAAATATCCCAAAGATAGCTCCATTTTGCATCTAAGCAACCTTAAATTAACAAAAATTTCTCAAAAGGGAGGGGTCAACCCCTCCCCCACGACGGCACCTTTATGTAGTGACAAAGGGAGGATCCCCACTGCTGTATGTAAACGCAGGGCGCATAAAAAATGGTGCAATTACTCGCCACTATTCAGTTGGAAAAAATATCCATCCAGTCGGAATTCGGGACCTTCACACCCCCCTAAACATATGACCCTAGCTACGGCCCTGATTGTATGTCAGAGCATTATATGTTCATCACACTTTTCATCGCAAAACTTCCCAGGGAGGACCCTCCGGTCCCATCAGGTCTTAACGCCTCTGTCGCCAGCTGGTATGATTCTTGCTTCTCCATCACAAAGGGAGCTCCCTTAACCCCCTCATCGCCTTTGTCCGCACTTAATGCTCTAGGTATGTCTTAAATTGTACACTTAATCTACACACGAGCCCTTTGCCTTTTCCAGTCATATTTTATCTTAGACTGGAGGGAGGCTTGTACAGTGCCGGATCGATAGGCTTAAAATGGTTGGACGGACTACGACTTTAGTCCTAGCCATAGTTCCCATCTCGCTGATCCGACATAGGCGATGAATAAAACGAAAAGGCGTATAAAGGTAAGACCTCACATTGTCAAAAGATGTGGTACGTTTTGAAATTTTCTCCGGATACCTGCGTACGTTTTCGAATAGTTGCTGGAGAGAATTTCACCACTAACAAGATACAACTTATCGTACAGCGATTTCACCAGCACAACAATTTGCTGAGACCTTTACCGTTCCTTGCCACAGGTTAGCAGGGTGAAGCCTGCATGTCTACTCCATTCTCTCACATTGTTTGGATGGTGAAAAGCCAACAAGGAGACGTGTAAACTGGTAGGTCTAAGTTCGCATATTTTAGGTAGGGCTGCAAATCTCTATTGAAATTGTGACAAACATGCGTTAATGATCCAACGGCACCAAAGGGGCCGCGGAAGCACAAAGTGCTCCCTCCTTCGGCGTGTTTACAAGGTCCTGCCTATAGGGCTCTTGAGGGGTCCAGAGTCAACGCCCTTGTGGTGAAGTTAACGGAGAAACCACAGGAAGCTCCATAGTACCTACAGCATTATGGGCATTAGAGCAAAACAAGCCATCTACAAGAAGCACTGTTTTAATAACAATGAATTAATAATGAGACTGGGTATAGGCCAATAATGGATGGACGCGGAACGCGTGAAGAATTACAGCTCACAATACATTGCAAAAGTAATCCAGTATATTTAAATCTCCCCCCCCTCCCCCCAATGTTGTGACTTTCATTAGTATAATTTGGGGCAATGACGTTTTTGTCCGATACTTTGGCTTGGGGGTAGGGTCCCTTGTCTCCTACTATTGACACCCCTGATTCCGGGACAACACAAAGGGGATAGGAGAGTTTCTACCAGTGCCAGCTTATTGCTACTGTATTGCCGATGATTTAGTTGAGTTGTGGAATACGGCTATACATTTGGCGAGTCGGCAACTCGAATGCGGCTACATATCCAACCGATTAGTGTGCAGATTCGATTTTTGAATCTGCTAAAACTCGTCGACAAAGGATGAAAACTGGTCTTGGATCGGGAACGTCTCATCCCAGACCTTCGTGAGTCGACTGTTTTGCAGACTAGTGACAAATCGGTTGAACGTGTAGCCGCGCCTTCAAGGCTACTCAATCGCCCCCTTTGGATTCTTGACGTGAGCGGCCACACATACAACTCGCTCGGGCACTGTTCCGGCTACACATAGTTGCATTGAGAGAAACATAGGAGCGGATACAGACGAGGAATTTTCCGGCTTCAGTCAACTTTTTCGACATTACCTTTCTTGAGGCGGTTCCAAATTTGCACTACAAAGTTTATGTATACTAATTTTAATTGACAGATGCCAGGAAATCCCATTTCACATTGTCTACTTTAAATTTTCTCCCAAACCCCTGCTCATGTTCTTCATCGAGGCTGTCTACATTAGGCGCTCGTAGCTTCGAACTTTGCACTCACCGAATAAGACCGCCCAAGCCCCTCCCTCGTTTTTCTAAAATCCTAAATCAGCCCCAGATCATGGGGAATTCCGATTCTTTGTGCCCCAGGAGGACAAGTGTGCACCCCAGAGGCGATAACGCTTGGGGCGACAGGAGCGTTTGATAAAACATAAGTAACTAAATCTAAACAGGAATGAAAAAATGCTAGTTTCTCCTGAGCTGTAGAATTAGTATCTACAAAATGGAGATAAAATTAAGTCAGCAAATTAATGTTACATTCCCTCCCAATGTGCACTACAAAGTTTGTAAATTATCGTGGTATGTGTCTAATGCCTTTGGGTGAAGGGAGACCATCGCTGAAAGATTTGGAACCACTGCTTTCGCCCTATAAATTGCTGCGATTTGGATGGTCCAACCTCGTCGACGCAAATAACGAAAGGGCTTATAGGTAAGAACTCACATTGTCAGACATTTTATACCTTTAAGCGCTCCCTCCTTCAGCGTGGCGTACAAGATCCTGCCCGAGGGCCCCACGATGAGGTCCAGGGATACGTCCTGGTATTTAACCAATAGTGGAAACCCCCTGAAGCTCGAGGTTCCTACAAAATCGAGTGCATAAGCCTAGAACATTTTGCATCTAGCCATCTACTTCATAGCACAAGTATGGAGTTAATACTTGGACAGGAGAAGAAACTTCACAAGTCCCTTTGAAGACGACGATCATACCGCGAGGTCAAACTCATAAAACTAGTTAAAACCACTATTCCCTCTCCCTTTGTACTTCATTGAAGATTCAATAAGTTTAAAAGGTGTTAGGGGCTAAGTCTAACCCAGCAGGTAAATGTCGTCTGCTACATCTTGAAGAGGACATCGCCGAATTTTGCCTATCACTTCAGCATTGCCAGTCGCTAATGAAAATTAAATTGCTCGTTTTGTCACGTATCGTCGCCTATACATACCTGTTGCTTTGATTCCTTTTTGTATGCAAACGTTTTTCACAACGCAATTTCTCTGTGAACGGTTCCATAGGAATACGTACTTGAGCTATTTACTTTGCGGCTCCCGCCCACAAAAAGCAGCAGATTTCGGATTTTTTTGTAAACGCACCTCCACCCTTCGTTCTCGTAAGACTGTTTAAAAGCCCCAGTCTATGAAATATGACTGGAAAGAAGTGAGGACACATGTTAAGATAAAGGGTACAAATAGTAGAAATAACCAGTGCTTCAGCGTATCCCTTCTATTATAAAAACGAAGACGGGGTAGTGGGAGACCTCGCGTTATCGTTGCGAAGCCCGAACCAGAGGAGGCCGTAAGCGTAAAGACCTGGGGTCGGAGGGGCCATCCCCGGGAAAATTTAACAATAAGGAACATGTGATGTTCTGATATGTGACAATCAAAAAAAGTACACCTAGAAACAATTTAACGGAAACGCGTGTTATTATGCAGTGTGACCACATTTCTAATTTAAGATTAGGGAATCCCCTAAAGATTACAATCGAGGACAAGCTTGGAAATCGTCCTTCACATATTTCCAGGCATCTGTCAGTTAAGATAATTTAAAAAACTTCTCCCTTTATTAATAGTTACGTGAGAGCCCAGAGAAAACTATTTAGTAGATATTTAGCCCCTACTGGTCGAATCGCGACGAATCGGTCCAGCTTCAAGTGTATTACATTGAACAGACTTTAATGCTGTAGTATGAGACGTGCTGTTTCATTCATTTTTGCAATACGGTACTTTTTACATCCCACCAGCCTAGATTTCATTAAAAGACAATGGTTTCCCGAAAAGTGTAGTAGTGAGCACTATAGAGACACAGAAGTTCCCTTGAGTTGTGAGTGATTAATATTCCAAAAAGAAAAAATAATTTCCCGACAAAAAGAATAATATCCCAACTCAGTTAAATCTGTCCAAAGCAATATTTACTACCCACAGGAACTCATTCAGATGAAAACATTGTGATTGTCAGTGACAATACAAATTTCCCGACATTTCTGTAGCCCAAATTAAAAAGTCTATTTCTTCTCCTAACAACGCAAATAATTTTTGAAGGACAATGGCAATTTTTTCCCCGACAGCCCACAAAATTTTCCAGACAGACGGCGCTTTGGAAATTTCTTAGGGGTGTAACACCCTACGCACCTGGTTGTGACGCCCTAGCTGGGTTCCAATACTACGCACCCGGTTCTGAAGCTCCTGGTTGTGACTCCCCTGGGTCTCACTTAAAAGGAACAGAAAAGCATTTGAGAAGAAAAAAGTGCTTCTCAGACTTTGTACAAACTCAAATAAATCGAGACATTCTGACCAGGCTTAATCCTAATACAACTAGAAATCCGGAACTTGCAGGCAAGTACATCAAAGCCCAGGAAAAGTGTTGAAATTGTTGGCCTACTAGTTGGCTAGGAGTAGGAAGCTTACTCTAGGCTAAGCTATTGAGGGCTAGTTTGAGAACACCTCTCACCTCTGTCAATGTGCAATAGTAATATATATATAAACTCATATAAACTTGGCGTAACTTCAGGTCTATTCTACTTTCTAGGCTACGTCAAAACACTTACGCAAACCCAAGCGTTAAGCCTATGCCTGGGCTTCGAAACATGAGGAAATGGGTAGCCTGTCTCCCAACAAGTTTGTTTACTATAAACCTAACGTTTATAGGCTCTAACGTTAGGGCTCCTTTTACTCCAAAAAAAAAAAAAAAAAGAAAAAGAAAAACACGGACGCTACTATTACTGTATCGAAGCAAAATAACACGAATTTAAAAGAACGAGAAACTTTTAATTAGGCCTACCTTTGGCTAATTTAATTGACTGCACTTACTACACTATGTAGGACTGAACTGTTGGTATGTTGCAAGGTACTATATACACTAACACACAGCGTTACACTTGCACTGTCACCTTACCCGGGCATGTCACGTACATGTATAAACAACTTCTGTTACATGTATATGTTAGATGTATAAGTTTACGTATAAGTATCCATAGTACACTTGGTAGACGTTAATTTAACGAGTTTCCAGCGGGTTCAGGGACTAGAAAAATGTACTTTTTGGTTGATCGTTAATGTTTAAAAGTATTGAAAACTTGTTTGAATATTATTTAACAATCATTATAATTACTAACCACTCGATCAATTTTCAAATACATATACATATACAAATACAACTTGCAGCTGAACCTGATGTGCAAAAAAGGCAACTACGCAGTGCTTATTGCCGACTTTTGTCCACACCCAAATCATGAAAAAGGAACATCCATAGAAATAAAAGTAAGGGAGAACGCTAACACAATGCATCCATGCATGTTTAACCGGTGAAGCCACGAAAATGTGAGGGCGCTTTCGTTGTACGGCAAAAGACCGGTTGATTGATGTCTCTCCGTACGTACAGTGTGCATTCTGCTGCAGAAGTTATAGCTTATTTTATGCGTTTTTCAAAAGATTTGGAGTACTTTTCACAACAGAAATAAGTCATGATGCCTTAAGTATTTTGTTTTATACTCCTAACTTGAAAACTTGTAGTTTCTTTGCCAATAATTGGGGCAAAAGCAATGACGTGATATTTGTATTACGCGCAGGTGCTCTGTTGCCGTACAGACTGGCCAAATCAATGGCTTCAGTCCAGATCGGCTGACGTCATTCTCCCTTACTTTTATTTCTATGGGAACATCATACAGTCGTTTAAAAAACCGTACAATTTAACTATTTCTCAAGGAATTTTCCATGAACTGTAACAAAGCTAAAGACTTACTTTCATTACTAAACTCTATTTATAGCTAACATCTATTAACCTTCAAGTTACTTTCATACCGCTATACTTCGCATTCGATCGTAAAAAGCATGTGACAACGAAAGCAATCCCTATAATCGAAGCTGTGGGGTTCGATTAATAATTTTAATACTCAAGTTAGCATTTCACCGTCCAAGCACCAAGCTAAAGGCGTTATACGATGATTACATTTAGAGACTTTCATTTCAAGCTCTTCACAGAAGAATACCTCTCTTTTCAAATGGAAAAGATGTAAACTGAGCTTAAAGAGACATTTTCAACCGAAAGATTCTATAGTCTAAGTGGGGTATATCATAACACCATCCATATCGCCTAAGGCTGTTGCACGTGGTGTGCAGTTTAGATGAAGCAGTCATCTCGAAGACAAAATTTTTGACACAAACCTTTTCCAAAGACATGCATTTGAGAGCTCCTTACCCCCAGGCAATGGGGATGGCAACATGATATACCCCACATAAACGATAGAATGGTGTGGTGTGGAATGAATCTTTTTCAGCGCAGTCTATTTAGCATATAAATTTTCGAGGATTTATAGCGTCCTCGGCTTTTAGCACTGTAAGGCAATGTGACTGCAAGATGGAACTGTGACAACCAAAGCTCCTGTCGACACCTACTCTTTTAAAGCTACCATTATTTTGTAAAGGTCAGTGGCGAGTAATTGCAGAGCTTTCCATTTTCAGACACAAAAAAGTGTGACAGATGATCATCCATCACAAGCCAGGAAGTTGCTACTAGTAATTCCTTGGACAAGTAGCGCCTTCCGGTGGCGAGGCTGTATCGCGTCGTCACTGAAAATCACCATGATCTCTTTTGTCTTGTTTCTAAGACTCGCGTCACTTACCAAGAATATCGTTGCCTCTGTCTGGATATCCAGCAAAAGCCACTGTGTGACTGTGATCTGCTGTAACTATGATGAGTGTATCACTGGTATCGGTCAGCTCTAGAGCTCTGATTACTGCTTCATCCATTGCAAGGGTGTCATGAAGGGAGTTGTACGCAACAGACGCATGGTGCGCATGATCAATGCGGCCACCTAGAAAGTAAGGGGAAAGACGTTAAAACTAGTTTAAACATTCTCTTGTACAACCGTGACTCAATCTTTTCATCATATCAATTTAGTGTAAGGGTACTAATGCAAAGAACGGTGACCTGTTTGTAATAATCAACAATTTTCCTCAAACAAGAGATGTTGATGGTGATTGCCTTCAGCAGGGGCGTAGCTAGAATGGAATTTTTAGGGGGCGTATGTATCAAATCGGGGGTCAGGGCATTGATCGTCGTCCTTTATTCTTACAAATTTTATTACGACACACACAATTTCTGGGGCCTAGCAAACGTCTGGGGGCCAGGTCCCCTGCGCCCCCCCCCCGTAGCTTCGCGCCTTGCCTTCAGTGATTTAAATTGTTTCAAAACTTCAAAATGGTTTGCCTAAATCGACACCGATATTTAAATTCCATTATTATCCTGGGCGTCATGACAAAGTAGACATTTACCTTCGACTGCCAAAAAGAAACCTTTTTCGTTCTTTCTGAGAATTCTGATAGCTTTTTCGGTCATGTCGGCGATAGAGGGCTCACCAGCCAGGTCGTCTTCTCGGAACGCTTCATACTGCATGTGACTTGGCTCAAACAAACCTAGGAGCAGACAGGTATAATTCTATCACGTAATTATATAGGAAATGTACTCAAACTGTCTGGGGTAAAAGTGGGAAAGAAAATTGGTGCTGCAGGAACCGAGGTCACCCAAACTTGTTGTCATAGGTGTAGAAAGTGGGAAAGGGGGGGGGGTGGGAGGGAAGGAAGTATGCTTCTTCCCCCACTATTCAAGGAAGAGACCCCTCTGTAAAAAGTGTCAACATCGTAAGTAATTTTCCTTTAAATTGGTGACATAAGTTGCACCAAATTTCATCTTAGTACCCTCCAATATTCATTTTTAACAAAGGAGGGGGAACCCCCTTAGACCCTTCCCCTGGACGGTGGTCCGAAATAACGTTCACCCCCTTCCCAGCTGAGAAAAGGTTCCTACGCCTTTGCTCGTCGTGGACGTGTAACTATTATCAGATTCACTGAAAAGTAAAGCATACGCAATTTTATGATAAGTGTTCTCCATATAACTTACAAAAAATAGCGTAAGACGTTTAGGCCTTCACTTTGAACACCTATAATACGATCCTCACAACGGGTTGTATTGAACATGTCAGTTAAGAACAGATGGCAGCCTATAGCATATGCACCCTTGCAAGCAGAGGATGCAGGTCAAGGTGAACTGGTAAGTGATCTTGTTTTAACTACTTTCTCTTTTCCTGTTTATTTCTTGAGGAGCATTCTAATAAATAAGCCTTATGGGTTTCTTAAAGTTATTGTAACTCATTTAAATGATGTGTTATAAAATGTTATGCCTTTGTGCATCTTCGAAGAAACAAATAAAACTGTGAGATGAAAAAGATGTGATGACCAAGCCGGTAGCCAATCAAGTTGCGAAGGAGGGGTAGCTTCCAGGACCGAGATTTTTTCAGGGGGCAAGAAATATTAATTAGGTCTGTTATAGCATTAGTTAGTCTTGGTCTCATAGTTGTGAAGGGAAGGGGGGAAACATTTTCCCACGAACAGCGCGCAGCACCTGTGGCCCATATGACCACGTACTTGGTGGTGGCAAAGAAGTCCACCCCCACGTGTGAAGTTGGCTTAATCCCTTGTGTTTTAAACTTTACAGTTTTTCATTTGGTCATTGATATCCTTGTAACGCTTGGAAGTGAGAAAAACTAGGAATCTGCTTCCTTCGTTACAATTTTGTTGCTCTAAAAGATGTTGTTTGAAGCAGGGGCTGTAAGAGTGGAGAAACATCGACCAAATCTGTCAGACGATATTTACTTGAAAATAATTTAATCCTTTTTCAGGTACCAAACTTTGATTGACAGGTCTCTCTCTTCTTATTGTTTAACCACTGTTGACTTTCCTTCTTAATGATGATCCCAATTCTTTCAAAACCCAGTAATCCTGAAACAAAGACCATTGCCATTTGCCAAGAAAATGCTTGGAAGTTATAACTGCGCAGCCGATAAATGTGAAACGTTGGCACCGTTTTATATCAAAAGGACTGTACATGCACTATATTAACTTGCACAATTCTTTTATTCCAAGGAATATATTCCTTTGGTAAACTATAGGGAGCCTTAATTTAATGATGACATTTCTGACGATTCCGGATTTTCCTGAAATAGTGGAAAATGTTTCTAAATGCAAAAGTTAACAAAAAGATACACTGCACCCTTTTAAAGAGTGGGACCTGGCGGCCCAAGATGAAATAAATTTTACTTTCCTTGACGACTGGCAATGTGATGCCAATGGGTACAATTATCCTATGTGCTCTCTCAGATGTAGCAGACGACAAGAACAATTGTCTTCACTGTTTAATCCCTTTACAATTTCGAGGAATTTCAGTAATCAGACAATGCATAACTTAAGCGTAGGTAAAACACTTAGTTTCAAAGAAAGAGCAAACGTTGTTTCTCCATCCCTCACAGCTCCCTGAGCTCACGGTAAAATAACACAATTCAAGCAGATACACAAATGCTACACCACATAACAGATGGCAGCGCTACTTACCCTTTCGATAATTCCTAAACCGGGCTTCAGTTCAGTTCATTTATTTGATTTTCACAACTTGCTATTCACATTCGTTAAAGGAATAGGAATAAAATGTAAAAAATAAAATGTATCTCTGGAAACCAATAAAATGTAGCTCCCTGGTAGAACTATTTCACCTACGTCACGTTTTTACTGGCAACGTGAAAACGCAACCAAGTCGGAGGAATAGGCGAAACGCGTAAACACGTGACCAATCAATCGAAGGTTAACAGGACAGATATCAAACCAGTAAGTGGTTCCTCCCTGTTTTAACTATTACTACTAGTGATCAAAACTTAGCGAGCGAAATTCTGGATTACTTTTCTAGTACCTCTTTCGACTTAACTACCAAAATTTCTAACCGTAATTTTTTTCTCTCCCTGACAAACGTCCCTGAAATAATTAGTGTGATTAATAAGCTATCAAACAAGGCTGCCCCTTGTATAGATAACATTCCTGTGAGTGTTTTTCAGTAAAATTGTCTCTGTATTGCCAGGCCGTTGACCCACCTTGTTAATTTATCTTTTGCCAATGGAATTTTCCCCGATCACCTCAAACTTGCCAGAGTCACGCCAGTGTATTTAAATCTGATCATCCTATGAGTATTTCTAATTACCGACCTATATCTGTCCTAAATGCTGTCTCCAAAATATTATAAAGGCTAAGGGATGCTAAGCTTTCTCAGTTTCTTGATAAACATAAGCTCCTCACAGACAATCAATTCGGTTTTCGTAAGAAGTGTTCTATGTACATGGCCTCTCTAGATTTAGTAAATTATATTGCTGCTGGGTTTGACAATAAAGTACCTTGGGTGTATTTGTGGACTTATCTAAGGCCTTTGGATACTGTCAATCACAGCATTCTCTCACGTAAACTCACTCATTATGGAATTAGAAGTATAGCTCATGATTAGCTTGTAAGTAATCTGTCTGATCGTAAGCAACTTGTATGTATAAGTAACTGTTCTACGTCCTTCAAAGATATATCTTGTGGTGACCCCAGGGGTCTATTTTAGGACCCCTCTTATTCCTTATCTACATCAATAATCTTCCCCTTCTTCAATAAGTGAAAATTTGTACTATTTGCAGATGATACTAGTAGCCTATCTTATTCAAAAAAGATGATGCCACTTTTAATTTTTCCATAGTAAATGCTGAGCTTGGTCGTGTGTGTCATTGGTTCAATGACAATAAACAGATCTGAGTGTAAAAAGACGCATTTCATGCTGTTCAAGTCTAGTAGAAAGAAACCACCCGATATAAGTATTTGCATTGACGGTTCTATTATCAGACAATCCGATTCTGTAAAGTTCTTATGGCTTCTTATCGATCCCCACTTGACATGGAAGTGCCACGTTGACTTATTATGTAACGAAATCTCTAAGACTTTAGGCGTCCTTCATAAAATCAAACATCTTGTACCTCGTCGTGTTCTGCTTTCTATGTACAATACTCTTATCCTTCCTCACTTATCTTATTGCAATATAGCTTGGGGAAACACCTTCCAATCTTATCTTAATAGACTTTACGTTCTGCAAAAAAGGACCAATCGTTTAATTACTTCCTGTAGCTATAGGACTAACACAGCTGGCATTTTTAAAGAATTAAATATTTTGAATGTTTTCGACATATATAAGTACCAGATGGGTATCTGTATGTTTGAAATTAGTCATGAGTTATTACCTTCTATGTTTCAGAATATCTTTCATCTTAATAAAACTGTCCACAACTACTGTACCAGGCATTCGGAAAACTATCACTTATATAGAGTTAATAATGATGTCAGTAAAAGGTCATTTGTTACTTCTGGCTCTCAACTCTGGAACCCGATCCTCAGCTAAAACATCTCCTCACTTCTCTTATTTACCAAGAAATTCAAATTATTTTTAATTGAAAAGTATTAATGTCATTTTGTTACCTATGATTTTTTTCTAGTTTACTCTGTCATGGGTGGTGGGTGATTGGGGTTAAGTGGGAGGGAAGGGGGCCTTTTACTATGTCTGTGTTATTTAGTTCCTTTTTTGTGTCTGCATTTCATTTTATTTTATAAAGGTGGCCTGCTTTGTACAATCATTTTGCTTTTTCCAGGCTTCCTTCACCGCTTTCTATGAATTTATATCTGTCTGTAGTTTTATAATGTTTGTGGAAAATAAATTTAATTAAAACAAAAGAAATAAATTAAATTTCTGCACGTTCATAGCATTATGACGAGTCTTGTGACGAGTTTGTGCGTCATTTACTTTTGATATAAAAATTGAATATCTCATCTCCTATGACCCATTTTGATTTAATAACTCATTACATTAAGTGCATTGTATTGATTTTGCGTGCATGTGCGCGGCATTTCTGTAGGCTAGAAGCATTATGACGAGTTTTTGGTTACGCATGCGTCTGCGTCTCTTTATGAAATCCGCTTTGTATGAACTTGTTTTTATTCTAGCTGGTATCGTTATAGTTTCATATTAGTCGCCTTTGTAAAAGGGTTCAATACCCGAAATGTTGGCAAATTACAATTTTAAACTATAGCATGGGTATATCTGTCCACTTTTTTGTACATATGTATATGTATGTATGTATGTACGTGTATATATATATATATATATATATATATATATATATATATATATATATATATATATTGGGGTGATGGAATCCACGTGTGCTCCATACAAAAAATACAGTAGACGTTAAGAAGGCCAACAGGCCGGTTGACATTTTGAAGCACGTATTTAATCTATTGCAAATATATATAGCAAATATGTACAATATACAGTGATACGAAATTTTCGAACACACCTGTGTTCTTCATCAGCGTATAACGACAGATGACTGAGAAAAGGCTAGCAATAAGAAAGATTCACAAGCAAAAGCTAGGCAGTCAGATTAATTGGGGGTTGTGGAAGGTGTAATCACTGATTATCCCTAAATCCCTATTCAGACCCGCGATGTGTGTATTGAGAGTTAGGACCCATTTGGTTTCAGAATTACGGCGGATCTGTTGGGAAGTAAAAGAAGAGCCCAACAGTATACATTTTAGATCGTTGAGGTCGTGACCGGGTAAGTTGTAATGCTGTCCAACAGTAAAACCCTGGGTATTGTCCCGGATAGTCTGCTTATGATTATTAAACCTAAGACGGAATTTAGAGCCAGTTTCACCGACATAATTACCTCTATCACATCGTGTGCAAACCAATAGGTATACGACATTAGAACTGTCACATGTCAGGGGAGGGGGTCTTATTTTAGTTGTGGTACCCGGGGGAATAAAAGGAACATCAGTGGCTAAAAAGGCGAAAGGGCTAAGAGTACGGAACCCCCTTAACCATACCTCCAGTAAAGGTTATGTGTCCAAAGCACAACGGATTTGTGATCATGCCTCCTCGCAGCTACGTAATCAGGCACTAAAAGCTGCCTATTCTAAACAGAGTGAATTATCTGCATTACAGGATGAGTCCAGCTCTACCCTTCAGAACGCCATCACTGATGTTTCCCCCCACGAGGTGTTTGGGGCCCTCAATTCATGCTACAGAGCCCATTTCAGGAAATGCATGCAACGCAAAAATGACAAACTAGATAGATTACGTGCAGAAGACCGGGTCTTAAAGCATCTGGACCACACACTGGCACCCACTAGCAATATTATTCTAAGACGTAACCGTTCCAGGCACACCAGTACACGCCAAACTAATATAGCTAACCTATCTAACTACACCCTTTCTAATGGAGAGCTACGTCTACTTTCTAGAGGCCTTTCCTTCTGCCCGTCTAGGGACGTAAACCCTGTTGACCTCTGTCAGGATATGGAGCAGTACCTCCGTAGGATAAAATTGAAGGAGTACTTTCAAAACGATGACACCAACTCATCCCCCCAAACCCCATTGAGCAGGGAACCATCCCATAAAAAATCAAATTGGACACCCCCGAGTGGACGCAATCAGTATATTGACTCATACGTTCAGACGGCCAGGGGTCACCTGGACAGATTCATTTTGGACAACCATCACCATTCTAACAAGGATAAAATAACTGTTAACGAACGTAAGGCTATCAAGACACTACGGAGTAACTACGACATCGTAATTAAACCAGCGGACAAGGGGGGCACCATCGCTGTTATGGACACTGTTGATTATGTGGCCGAAATTGACTCCCAACTTAGCAACACAGCCTTTTACGAAGAACTCACGCATGATCCTACTGAACTTTTTAAATCTGAGCTTACTGAACTTATTAACCATTTAAATTACAATGTTCAGGCCGAGGTCAGAAGCCTGGTCCCCGAGCAACCCAGGCCAGGTGTTTTTTACACAATTCCAAAGCTCCACAAACTCTCGAAGCTTATCGCCGAGAAAATGCCTAGTACTTCCTCAGGAGACCCGGATCAAGCTCGCACTACCATCTCTGAAGACCCTGTGGAATTGTGTAAAGCTGCCAAAGCACTTAAGGTCTCACCTCCCGGCAGACCAATTATCTCTGGGATTGGCACCATGACAGAGTTTATTTCTGGCTATGTTGATAACTTACTGCAACCTCTACTACCCAGGATTCCTAGTTTTATCAAGGACACTACTCATTTTTTACAAACTTTGCAGGACATTGAAAAGTTAACTGAAAATACCCTCCTTGTCACCATGGACGTATCATCTTTGTATTCAAATATCCCCCATGTTGAGGGAGTCCAGGCATGTGAAGATTTCTTACGTAAATGCGGTTTCGAAGAAAATTTTCTCCGCGATATCTGCAGTATTATACGCTTTATCTTATCACATAACCACTTTGAATTTAATTCCCGGCACTTCCTCCAAATTCAGGGCACAGCTATGGGGACTAAAATGGCCCCTAGCTATGCCAATGTTTTTATGGATGCCCTAGAACAGCAATTGTTGTCTGTTTATCATCTTAAACCGGATCACTACTGCAGATATATTGATGACATATTTTTCATCTGGACCCACGGCGTGGACTCCCTTCACGATTTCAATAGGTATGTTAACAATTTCCACCATAGTATCAAATTTACTTTGGAGTATTCTGACACTTCAGTCCCATTTTTGGATGTATTAGTACGTATTACAAATAATTCCATATCCACTTCTTTATATACTAAACCCACTGACAGTCACAGTTACTTGAATTTCAACAGCTGTCACCCCACCAGCCTCAAGGAATCTATCATATACAGTCAATGCTTACGTATCAAAAGAATTTGCTCTGATCCCCTTGATTATGACAGACAAATAGGTAAACTTATAAACCATTTCCTTCGTAGTGATTATCCGCTCAAAGTCATCAAGAAAGCCACTATCAAAGCCTCCAAAGTCGACAAAAATAAGCTTTTAACATACAGCTCTAAAACACCACACCAACGAATCCCCATGGTGTTTGAATTTAATTACAAATTAACCAAACTCTCACGCCCCCTTGTCAAAGACTTCAAGTACCTACGGCTTGATCCCAGCATACGGGATTTATTTAGTGATCCTCCCCTTAGTGCGAGGCGACAACCCCCCAACCTACGATCTTTGCTCACCTCTTCTAGGCTTCCCCAACCCTCAGCCTCCCATGGCAACCGTACATGTAACAAACGACGCTGTCAGGTATGCAAACACATCATCACTGATGTTCCTTTTATTCCCCCGGGTACGACAACTAAAATAAGACCCCCTCCCCTGACATGTGACAGTTCTAATGTCGTATACCTATTGGTTTGCACACGATGTGATAGAGATAATTATGTCGGTGAAACTGGCTCTAAATTCCGTCTTAGGTTTAATAATCATAAGCAGACTATCCGGGACAATACCCAGGGTTTTACTGTTGGACAGCATTACAACTTACCCGGTCACGACCTCAACGATCTAAAATGTATACTGTTGGGCTCTTCTTTTACTTCCCAACAGATCCGCCGTAATTCTGAAACCAAATGGGTCCTAACTCTCAATACACACATCGCGGGTCTGAATAGGGATTTAGGGATAATCAGTGATTACACCTTCCACAACCCCCAATTAATCTGACTGCCTAGCTTTTGCTTGTGAATCTTTCTTATTGCTAGCCTTTTCTCAGTCATCTGTCGTTATACGCTGATGAAGAACACAGGTGTGTTCGAAAATTTCGTATCACTGTATATTGTACATATTTGCTATATATTTGCAATAGATTAAATACGTGCTTCAAAATGTCAACCGGCCTGTTGGCCTTCTTAACGTCTACTTTATATATATATATATATATATATATATATATATATATATATATATATACAGTATATATACACTTTATTGATCCTACTCTCATTCGGACATGTCCTGTTTGTCGTTTTTCCGGATTTTGCTTATATATATATATATATATATATATATATATATATATATATATATATATATATTGATCCTACTCTCATTCGGACATGTCCTGTTTGTCGTTTTTCCGGATTTTGTTTATATATATATATATATATATATATATAATAAGTCGTGATTGGTAGATTGAAGTTATATATATATATATATATATATATATATATATATATATATATATATATATATATATATATATATATATATATATAAACCGGCTAGGAAAGAAGAAAGTGTTAAGAGGTAACCACTTAACACTGTCTGTTTTCCTAGCCGGTTTGACATGCCCAATTTTTTGTGTATTTTTTAAATTGTACGTTTGGCCGTGTCAACGATCAGTTGCAATTTTGCCACCTGATGAAGGGTTTAAACCCGAAACGTCGTGGAATTTTTCACAAACTTTTAGCCCCATTTACTACTTCTTTTTTACCCATCCATATATATATATATATATATATATATATATATATATATATAATATATATATATATATATATATATATATATAGCTACCTCCTCCAGGTAATAGCTCCACGATCTACCGATAAAAACATGAAGCCATGTGAAATTGGTCGGTATAAGTTGTAATTACTTGTGCCTGACTTGTAACAAGCAAAGCTCGGTTTAAGCAGGGAGTAAGCAATTTTATGAATGTAATGCCGCATCGACTTCCTGTCCTTGGCAGTAATGCTACTGCAGGGTGAAGAATTTGATAACCACACTCACTTACGTAACAAGGTGTCAAAAAACTATGACAACTTTGGAACAGAAATGCACGACAAATAATATACTGCTTGCACCGAAGGGACACCAAAATTAACCTTCCATGGATTATTACGCTAAAAACTTCAAAGGTTTACCAAATAAGAAGTCGATATTTTCTGGGTCAACTTGATCAAATTGTTCCTTATTCCAAACGTAAGCAGCCTTGGTCGGGTGTTCGGCTTTCCATTCGTCCACGAGGTTTCTTTCGTCGGTTCTCTGGCCGCTAGTGCTCGTGTATTCGGGGTCATTTTCTGTGTTTGGCAAGAACTCCCGTCTACCTCCTCCTAATGCAACCTATGAAGAAGGGATATATATATATATATATATATATATATATATATATGTATATGTATATATGAACATATATATGTTTGGGTTCGCTGTACTTTAGTATTCTTGCTGTATATATACCGTATATATATATATATATATAAATATACATACAGATTGTAACACAATATATATATTTATTTTATATATATATATATATATAACGCTAAAACCCACGGTTGGGGGAAAAAATTTAGAGGGCGCTAGACGACCTTTCGAAAAGGCGAAAAAAAAACAATAAAATACATAAGATTATATTTCGCCATTTGGTTGAATTTGAAAAACAGATATACATCAACGTTATTTCAATGGCCCACCAATTGTACGTGTTAACAGATACGTGTACGTAATTTGGTCAACATTGAAGTAATGGCATATATATTATGTAGTGAAAAGGCCATTACCATCCGTTTACGTATTCCTATAGAAAAAGCGTGTAGTTTCGTTAAGTCGACCTGATTTTTTCCCCTTATAGACGATTTCCCCTTATAGGCGGGTTTTTTCATACGATATTTCCCCTTAATCCCAAATTAGCAAAATATATATATATATATATATATATACATATATTAAAAACGTTGTTGACAAGATCCATTTGCTTTTCATTTGAGGCATTTGAGGTTGTTAATTTTCGTAATAGGCCTATAAACTTCTTGATTCTGTGCATGCTGTCTCTGTACTGTATACCTTAATCCAATGAACTGTGATTGTAAAGAAACGTCTTTATAGGTATAAGCAGCAAATAATATTGACGTCGCCAAGGGATTAAGGCGGGTTCAGGGCGCGAATGACCCTTTATTAGCTGTCTGTAAAACTGTATTATAATCATAACTATATCGTAAAATTACTTGTGACAAAGCATATGAAAAAATTTTAAATTGAAATTGCAATTCGTTTTCTTTCAGATATCGTTTTTGTTGAATGAACCTTTGCTATCTTATAATTTTGCTCGTTTTGTGTGGTGACGACCTCTAATATTGCTTTTGTCACGCCTTTGCATATTGCTGCGGTGAATGCATTATTGTAAAAAAGAGTGTTTTATCTGCTAAAGATGACGTAAAGTGTACCTTAAGGATAAAGTTACAAGAATGTGACGTTAACTTCCATCTCCATTGCTTATTCGGTTGTTGAGATTGCTAGAAAATGTTGAAACTTATTCACTTTTTTCTATTTGGTAATAATTTGTGATGTCCTTCTTGTTCAAATCACATTACCCGCTTTTGTTTGCTATTGAAATTCAAATGTTTAAATGCCCCTTTCCTATTAATTCATTTTCACAGTTAATTTGCACTTTTGCTGCTACTTACTGTATTTTGTTTATGTTCGTGATGTGCATGCGTGAATGTGGACGTTGTTATTTATAGTGTTGTACAAATATTACAAGGCCATATTAGCGATGTCGATGTTTCAATTCTTAACATCGCCAATACCGATGTGATACCAATAGCCAATACAGTAAACCATTACTCATTGTGCCCCACAACTAAGTGTTGTTTCTTTTACATGAGAATAATATCGGGACTGTATTGTAGTTAGTAGTATCGGCATTTTAAGTCGATATAAGGATAGTGACACAGGACGAAAATGAGAAATATCGATAACGGCAAATACCGATATTGAAAACTGATAATCGGTTCAATATATTCAGGCTGTGTAATGTCTGTAGAAATAATAGAAACATGTGTTCCATTAAGGTAGCCTACTTGATAATTATGAACTATCATATTTAAATGTTTACATAGTTTGACCTCCGATATTACTTCAAATTATCATTGACCTCCACCAAAGCTTGCAGATGATCAACTTCATGTGGGGCACATACATACCAGGTATGACATCAATACAAGTTTCTTTTCTTGAGATACAATGTTTAATTTTTTGCAATTTGACCTCCAATGACCTCCAATGACCTTTGACCTCCATCCTAAATTTCAAGTTTGAGATCCCTCATTGTTTCCCATCTTGAGATATAGTGTTTACGAGCCGTTTTGAGGTAGATACCAATTAACCTCTGGTGACCCCAAATGATCTTTGACCTCCATCGAAATCGACGTGATATTTTACTTAAAATATGGTACCTATATAATAAGTGAGGTTTTCCTTCTTGTGATACTTTGTTTGCAGTTTGACCTGTGGACCTCTGGTGGCCCGAAATGACCCTTGTCATCCTTTAGTATTGCAGGGTCTACGAGACAATTGCTCACTGAGAGATGCCTCTTCACCAAGTTTGAAGAAAATCAATCCAGCCACCAGTAGGAGTTTTTTACACAAAAAGTACATTTGACCTTCTTTCACGTGACCTTGATTTCTATGGTCATGGCAACCACATATTTTGGTAGAAATTGTCATCCCTATTTATATGTGTGAAACTTCAGCCAGTACAATGTTTCCTCCTGGAATTATAGCCAAAAACGATTTTTCCACAATTTGACCTTTGTCCTCTGCCCTCTGTCCTTTACTTCCAGGATATCCGAGACACATTTACCAAGCAGGAGCACCTTCCCACCGAGTTTGGAGAAAATGGTCCAGCCGTCTAGTAGTAGTTTCAAAACAAAACATTGTTCATTTGACCTTATGTCACGTGACCTTTGATCTTGGTTGCCATGACAAACACATATTTTAATACGACTTATGTCTTAAGGTTTATGTCAGTGGGATGTTTCTTCTTGGAAATACAGTAAAATGTGACCTTTGATCTTTACTTCCCGTAGTAAGTGTGGTATAGGGGTTAGTTTAGGGTAGCTTCCAACCAAGTTCGAAGAAAATCAGCTTCACCGTTTAGGAGATGATAAAAAACTAAAATGGACATACACGCATGCACAACTACCCCCCCCCCCACACTTGCCCTCCCCCACTCACCACGTTTCACTCACCCCCACACATAAACGAACACATTTTGACCCCTCTCTTAGTCATGGATTTTTGTTCACCCTGGGTCCCCACCTTGAGTTGGACCCTGAGAATATTAACTTGGGAACTTTAAACGTTACCATGGCAACTGTTGCTATTTCAACTGGTATTGCCGTATATTTTTCAACTGGTAAGGAGCCTGCAATACGTCATCCTTTTCACGGAGCCATGAGACAAAAGGAGAGAGAGAGAAATACAGAAACCTTTGTTTGACCGAAAATTGTTCCATATATTTCTGGCAATGCCAAACATACCAATTTCCACCTTTAAACGTATCTAATAAATCACCTGTATCTCTGGGTGGTCGATCAACTGAGATGCAATATCCGTGCAACCGTTTTCAACGGCGTCATCTGGTAAATCACGATTATTCTCCCAATTGCGATCAGCTGCATGAGCGTATGTGCAAGCTGGCGTTGCGTGAGTCAGACGAGCGGTGGACACGATGCCGGTTGCTTTATCTAACAAAACAAAAGTGTAATACTTTATGGGGCGTGTTTAGCCGGTAAGCAGTGTATTGGTGCCGGGGGACTGCTAGTCCTTCCATGACCAACCATGTAACTAGGTCGTTCTGGTGACGTCATGAGGCGAGAATCTCACCTTGCTAATGGAGAGTGTAAGGTATTTATACCAAGTATAGCACATACATGATCGCGGTTGTTACATTGCACCGAAAAATATCGCCACTGGTGTTATTTAACCTGATCCCATAGTATATAGAGTATATCGCTACAGCGATATAGCGTCCGCTAGATCCTCTGTATCGACAGGGTCCTGCAAATCGCATGGACCAAGGGTTTTAAAGAAAAGAGGTGGGTTGGGGAAGAGAGGTGAAGTGGAAGGCATCGACTTTCAACTGCATGTCTGAAATGACTGGAGAAAATTGAGAAAGCTTGAGTTTTTCTTAAGTCAGTTTTGGACTCTTTTAAAATCTTCAGTGGGGTATTTAAAAGAATGGCTTTAGGCTTGGACTGAGTTTTGATATGTTAGAGCTGTACTCATTGGTAAACATTCTAGTAAAATTAAATTCCAATGTTTTTCTCAAGATGTTAGCAGATGAAGTTATCACGTTTTCAACCCTAAGTAAACTTGAAGCAAATACATACGTCATCATAACCTCACATTAATGAGGTCTCTTTTGCTTTTCGTTAAACTGAACAATTTATCTTCTCCTCTTGTGTACAATTCTTGAGCCTTTTACTTCAGAAAATAGGAATAAATTGTGTAGCATACCTGCTAAGTTAGCTTCTTTCAAAACTGAGTCTACATAGCCATCAAGTGTAGAGGCGCAATCTCCTCTCTTTCCCGTACCATCAACTCCTATGGCCCCGGAATACGATTTTACGCCACAGAAGAAAGCTGTAGCTGTACCAGCCGAATCTGCAACCTGGGCGTCTGTGTTATAAGTCTAGCAAAAGAAGGTATAGATTATATAGGGTAGCATACCCCCAATAAATCCCCCATTGACTCACACACTAAGTTTGAAAAAGTAAAGTGGCCTCTAAAACCCTGTAGAAGTTTTCGCCAGGTACAACCCCTCACAAGAAAGCTGACAGGTTGGCCGGTCATGACAATTTCTATTTAATATACCATGACCGTGATGACCGTTAAGAATTTTTGCTGCCTTTTTACTCAGTCAAACCCTCATATACAACCGCCGGCTTCTAAGCCCATAATTTCCCCAGAATGGCTCCAATTGACCCCATTTTGGCACCAGTGATACTTCAAATAGTCCTCTTGTATATCAAATTGACATAAGAATATCCCAATGTCTCTTCTTGGTATTACGTGTGAAGGAGAACAAATGGACGCATTAATATACTTGTAAATAGGGGCGTGTTACCATAGTGAGCATTATTTGGGCAAGGGGAAGCTCACCTTAATGGCACTCACATTGGGCGACATTAAAGCAGTACGAACACAGTTTTGCGTATGGGAAATTCCCCTTGCCCCTTTTCTACTTCACTGGCTTGGGCATGTCGTCAGTCATATATCGATATATGATATATCGTCCGGTACATTTTCCCATTCTCATGAACTTTAAGGAATCATATGGTCATTAAAAAAGTCCTTACTAACTTTTTACTGTAAAGAAAGAATCGATGAAAATAAGCTTGCATTTGAACAACTAGGTTTTAACACCCAGACCCCAATTTTCCCTTGCGCCCGATAACCAATTCCTTGATCTGTTCAATCTGCACCAACACTTCAGGTTTTTAGGACAAAGCTTAAAAAGTGGTTATTTTCGATGTATTAGTTGCTGAGTATTTATGTCCTACCTTGTGGTATTTTCCCCTTAGTGTCTTTTCTTTACACTATTGTCTATTTTCATGTTCTTTCATGTTTTTGTACAGCGCATTAGATAACTTTTGGTTGATAGTGCGCTTTATTAAATCAATGATATCAATAATCAATCAATAAAATAGAATTCATTAAACACTACATTATTGGCCTATTTACTACAAAATAGATACCTTATTAGAAAAGACATTTTGAAACAAGATGACGATTTTAGAATTTTACAAAGATAAATAATGTATTTGAGTGGGATCATTAGTAGATTAGTAGCAGGGGTCATGAATGTTACCTTTGATAAGCCAGTATGAGGGAAGTTTTCCCAGCTCAAAAACGTTTCTTCTCCAGGGTTCCCCTGCAACTGTCCTTTAAGAATCCTGGCAGCTGTCACGGTTGTTAGACTCATTCCATCACCCAGGAAGAAGATGATATTTTTTGCTTCATTTTTGTTCAAGTCCTGTAGTGATAAAGCTTCATTTAAAGTCTCCAGCGCCTGCGTGTTCCAAAATTCCTGACCTGAAAAAAATGAGCAGGATGGACTTAGTCACGTGCCGTATAGACATCCTACAGAGTATAGACCCCAGACTTTGGGTGAATCCAATCCTTTTGGAGTCGAGTACCGGAGGGGGGGGGGGGGTAGAGGTAAAGCACCAGGTGAGAAATAATTTAAAAAAAGGAAACAAAATACGTATTTCGTTGGCACTTACGGCAATATGATCCCACCTGTGCTAGGAAATCGGTGTAGCACTTTTCAAATTGCTGAACAAAACAGCACCCATGCAAGGGCTATTTGTGGCACTTTGGGTGTAGGCCCTATTAGGGCACCAGTAGGAGCTATAAATACTGCTCTTTAAAGGTAAAATGCAGTAACCCCAATCAGAGTGAGTGAGCCCGGTCACTCTTGTTCATGACTGGCCTATTTTGATCATGTGACAATATTTTTGTTAGTGAATTGTGAAATTCAAGGAGAATTTCTCCTCATGCTTTACCTTTTGTTTGAAATGGTTATGTTCAAAATGTCTTCAGAGTTGCTTGTGAGGAGATTTGCAAGAGTTTGCTGATTTTTGGGGTGACTGCCTATTGCCTTTAAGTATTATTTTTAGCACTCCGTTTTTAACAGTACAGGACCATAACCATACGAGACTACTTTCCACTGGAAGGGGGTGGGGTAGGACTGAGGTTTTGAGAAGCTGTTGACGCCCTTGACTAATATGCTTGGATTCTGTCAATCAAAATAACAAAATTTAAGTCCAAATATCACCATAAATATTCTGCCATTAGTCCCCACCCCGCCTCATGCGCCTATCTACAGAATTTGGGAAACAATTGCGATAAAGCTAGTTATAATGGTTAAGTATTCATGAAACCACGTGGTACTATGACGTCAATGAAAATCACCCTTCTTCAACACTACAGAAATAACGGACTCGCGGTGCACAACCGATGCCGATAATTTGCTCAGCCTGTCTTGTTGTGTCACTTTATATTCTATTTACTTATTGGTGATAAGCCTCTGGGTGTCTAACAGCTGAGGCTTATAACTTGTGTAATTTTTTCACATGGCTGTCATGTGGTTCAATAATACTTCAAGATGATACGGTTTATAGTGTAGGCTACCAAAGTCATCACCTGTTTCCTGCGAAAGTAGTAATATAATGACCTACTTACCTGATACTCTAATAGTCTGGAAGTTTGTATTTTACTTTTATCTCATGAAATGTACTTTGAAGAGAGACGTCCTAGTAAGCTATACTTGGAAACCTTCCTTCTTTGAAAGTGCTTACCGCGTCATGACCGCCTTTAAATAAAACCTATTTAGGCCAACACGAAACTCATTTTTAAAGTGGTTCTTATTACCAAATTCCACCTTGACCAGACTGCTAGAAAAAGGAAATATTAAAATGAACACGTCCGATGTCTTTTTGGCAAAGTAGTCATTGCATCATATGTGTGAGTGTGAATCAAAATTCATCACAGAACTGCCAGTCCTCCCAGAGTCTTAAAAAATTCTGACAACTATACAACTGCATAAAATTAATTGTAGAGCGGGAGTTTCCTCTCAACTTATCGTCAGATCCTAGAGTGGCGGAAGCCAAAAGGGCCGCTACGCAGGTTACACAAATGTGGTTCATAAATAGCTGATGTGTTACTGCAGATGTTAGTCTTCGTTCCTGACATAACTATGTGAATGTGAAGACATGTGGCGGACAACAAATGATAAGTCAAGGCCAACATATTTGGCCTTTGCAATATTTTTTACTCTTAAATGACGAACGAATTGAGAATCACATAAGACTTTCGCACGAGAGTTATAGGCCTAGATAACGTGAACGATTTGTGTTTGAAAGCAGGCGCGGGGCCATGGGGGGGGGGCAGGCATTTGTCCCCCCTATGGTTTTTCAACTCAAAAAATAAAATCGTCCAAAAAAGACACATAATTTTGTAGGGGATGGGGTGAGGTGTTACAGTGGCACCCATCTATCACAATTTAAGTTAAATTGTTCGTTACAAAATCAGGCGCGGTTCTAGATCGAGACTTTTGGGAGGGCTTAGGGGGGCTTGAAACGGAAGAATCATAAAATTTTCTCTCAAATATGTAAATCGGCCACGCGCACGCTGAAACCAATGATAATAAAAACAGTACCATAACCAGGGACGGCGCAAGGTTATTTTGATAGGGGCCATGTGTTGAGCGATCGCCGTCCTGGGGGAGGGGTCGTCCCCTTCCTCTGAGAAATTTTTGCTAATTTAAGGTTGCTAAGATGCAAAATAGTGCGTTCTTTGGGTAATTTTTTGACTATATGACTGGAAAATGGTCATAACTTTGTGAATTCTAATTTTTGGT
Source organism: Holothuria leucospilota (assembly GCA_029531755.1). Lineage (NCBI taxonomy): Eukaryota > Metazoa > Echinodermata > Holothuroidea > Aspidochirotida > Holothuriidae > Holothuria > Holothuria leucospilota. Next base: position 43,083,014 of record CM055981.1, read on the forward strand.
TGGGGGAAAGAGGACTTTCTTAGAGGAGAGGTCTAAGGGGAAGGGTGCTCCCCTCCCTTTGAGAAATTTTTGCTAATTTAAGGTTGCTAAGATGCAAAATGGTAGGGCCTTTGGGTTATTTTTTGACTGATATACATGGCTGGAAAATGTTCATAATTTTGTGAATTCTAATTTTTGGTTGGGGGAAAGAGGGCGGTCCTAGGGGAGAGGTCTAAAGGGAGGGTGTTCCCCTCTCCTGTGAGAAATTTTGGTTACTTTAAGGTTGCTAAGATGCAAAATGGTGCGGTCTTCGGGACAGTTTTGACTGATATATGGCTGGAAAATGTTCATAACTTCGTGAATTCTAATTTTTGGTTGGGTAAAAGAGGGCTGTTCTAGGGGAGAGGTCTAAGGGGAGGGGTCTTTTGAGAAATTTTGGTTACTTGAAGGTTACTTAGATGCAAAAATGGTGTTGTCTTTGGGATATTTTGGACCCGATTATATGGCTTCAAAACATTTTTAATATTTTTGGTTAGGTGAAAGAGGAGTCTTTTTGTCTAAGGGTATGTATCAACAAACCTCCTGAAGTCCTATTTTGGACACATTACTGCCTTCTAGTCGGGGAAAGTTTTACGCAAAAATACGTGCGTGGAGTCCACAGAAATATTCTCGAACTATTAAGAAATTTGCCGTGCTTCATTTGTGCATTATAAGATCGTATCTAAAGGCTGGTAGAAACCGGAATATGACCTCTTGGAAGCTCTGGATTAACTATATGGATCAGATATAGGCCTACCCCGCCCTCCTCTTTTCTTCTCCTTTCCGTCTTCTTTTCCTACTCTTTTTCTCTTTTTCTGCAAATTACAGGGGGGATAGCCTTCCCTTCTCCCCGAGTGGCACCGCCCCTGACCAGTGGCGCCGCCAGAGTTTGGTGATTGGGGGGGCATAACAGATGATGTCATAACGCCACCTCAGTTTTCCCCCAAGTCTGCATAAATTGTACCATTTTGTGTGTCCCTGCGAATGTACACAGCAATGTGGAGTCCTTTTTGGCACTACGTATAGGTGCCGTCCTGGGGAGGGGTCTTTTTAGGGGAGGGGATGTCCCCCTCCCCTTCGAGAAATTTTTGTTAATTTAAGGTTGCCTAGATGCAAAATGGTGCTATCTTTGGAGTATTTTTGGAAGTGATCTTATATGATTGGGAAATATCCTTATTTAGTGAATTCTAATTTTTGGTTGGGAGAAAGAAGAGAGTGTGCGTCCCTGCGATGGTAAACAGCAGTGTGGAATCCTTTTTGTCACTACCGTCCTGGGGGAGGGGTCTAAGGGGAGGGGGTTCCCCCTCCCCTTTGAGAAATTTTGGTAATTTAAAGTTGCTTACATGCAAAATGGTGCTATCTTTAGGATATTTTGGCATGCCTGGAAAATATCCATTATTTGTGAATTCTAATTTTTGGTTAGGTGAAAAAGGAGAGTGTGTTGTCTTAGAGGAGGTATGTTGTCAACAAACCTCGCCAAGCCCCCCTTTTGGCAAGGCTTTAATGCCTTCTACTCGGGTAAAGTTTTTTACGACAAAATACGTGGGTGGAGTCCACAGAAACATTCTTGGACTATTACGAAAATTTTCCTTTGTCTCATTGTGCATTATAAAAGGGTATCTAATACTGACAGACACCTGTATAGTGCCTCCTGGGAAGCTCTGGATTAATATGTATATTGAAAAATGTATAACGGCAAATACGCACTTTCAACCTTCCACATCATGCTACAAATTAGACTGAAAGATCCCATAGGCCCCTACAGCTGTTGGGGATGTACTTCTGTTTTCCGGAAAAGTGTTGTGATCAGAACAGTTGCATGTGTTATAACCTTAATAATGGTCATGATTTGGAGTGAAAACAGTGATGACTGCGCGTGAAGCGCACCAAAAGTTTTTATTAAATATGATAACCATGACAAAACCTACATTCATGCTCTGCATCGAGACAATTTCAGTTCCCCAACAAACCTATTTGCCAGTCACAAAGCCAGTCCAAGTTTACCTGAGAATTCGTAAACAGCTTTCAGCTTCTGTTGCTGTGCTTCTGTGGGAGTTACTTCCGGAAATTGTTGATAATTAGAAAAATATTGAGGTAAGGTGTGAAGCGTGCGGAGCGCGCGAAAATTTTGAAAGGTTGCGAAAAGATTTGCGATAATTCTGATAGTTTGAAAACCATTTGTGATGGAAAATGGTTACAATAGATCCATCACTCGGTTGGAAACACACCCTACCCTACCCCATACAGAAATCTATAGCTTAAACGTCTTTGGGGATCATTTTAAAATTTTCAAAAAAAAATTCTGAAATCGATTGGGGGGGCACGCGGCCCCCCATGCCCCCCGTGCCGGCGCCACTGCCCCTGACCATGACATGGATGTAACGTATATACAGGCATATATTTTTTTATTTGGAAGAATGTAGCAAATGTTATTGAGATACGAGCAACTGGACCTGTTCACATTAATGGGAATAACGATTCGGCCTGTAGATTTGACTAAAAAGGACTGCTAGTACAGCTTGACGAGATCAGTGACGAAATGACTCGTTTTGAACTTCCAACAGATGATTAATCCGTTAACTTGATTTACATGTACGTACATACTATCATAGATGTTACTTATGTTACTTATCTGACCCAACTTCCATTGTATGAAATCGTGAACCTAATATGTGATTTCGAGACACAGACGACAGTTTCCCTTGACAAACTAAATCCACTGGACCAAGATGTGCACAAGTGTATTGAGCAATTTTGTTTTTCTCAGTACACGCAAAATAGCATAACACAACCTCTGAAAATTTTTTTTTGGGGGGGGGGGCTTGAGCGAATTTTGGAGGGGCTTGAGCCCCCAAAGCCCCCCCGTAAAACCGCGCCTGTACAAAATACCTGAAACTTGCAATTCCCGCACGGATAACGTTTTCTGTTTTCTCCATTGTTTACGTGAATGCAGGTTAAGTATTACATAAACACTAAGGCCATTATACATAACGGGCAAACAAAAAGGGCATAGGAACCGAGAGTAAAGCTAAAACAATGCAGTAGTATACCCTAAAGCCAAGTTATTGTGAGACCTTACACATATGGTGTCACAGAGCAAAAAGTTTTCCCTCTCTTGAAGAAAAGGTACGTATCATTGCAAGTTACACCAAAAAATACAGACAGTTAATTTGTGCATCAGGGGATACGCCTGATCCATGAACCTCTGTCTAACCAAAACCCCAACCCTACCCGTAACTCGGAATATATTTTCGTCCGGGGGAATCTTCGGTCTTTAGTGAACCTTCGACCAAGTGAACTTTTCGTCTATGGGTTAGTTAGTTAGATGAGGTTTAACGTCCCAGTTTCCAACCAATTGGTTCAAGTCGAGACGACCACGGCCTTTTTTCCAGTTGTGGCTCACTGGCTTGTCTATGGGTATTCCCCCTGTCCGGATTATGTAATGTTTGGCAATCTCAAACATTTACTGTCTCTCCATTCCCAGCATGTGACTTGTCTATGGGTATTCCCCCTGTCCGGATTATGTAATGTTTGGCAATCTCAAACATTTACTGTCTCTCCATTCCCAGCATGTGACCATTTAAAATTTAGAACGTGAACATATATTGGGGGTATCATGAGTCAATCACTTAACGAACATTTTGACAATAAAAATAAAAAAAAACATTTAATAAAATTAATTAAACTTTGAAGTAATATTATATGTCTCCCTTATTGCATACGCGTAGGAAGAGGGGGCTGGGGGCTAAAGCCCCAGTCAAAAATCTGGGGGCAGAAACATACTTCTGCCCCCAATATCCAAGGTCAAAAACCCCTTATTTGTCCCTTCAGTAAAAACTGTAAAAAATTTGCAGTAATTTTCCTTAAAATTTGCCCAAAATGTTGCAGTAAATTGCATCTGAGGACCCTCAAATACCCAAAAATTTTCCAAAGGGGAGGGGGACACCCCTCCCCAGGACAGCGACCCGAAACAAGGTTCAGCCACCAGTCGGGAAAGTTACCTACGCCTATGCCTTATTGTGCTTTATTTTGGTGCTGTCTCGACTGAGTAATCCATAAAAAACGAATTTTAAATAGTAGGTGCATGGTCGTACACAACACAATCTTTACTGTATGAAGAAATCTTGAGTCAATCAGAAAATGAGCAAAGAAAAACAGGGCGATGCCAAATGGGGCAGGGGGCAACCGCCTCCTATCATTTGCAAGAACAGGGGAAAGAGAGAAGGAAAAGAGCAGGAAAAAGGAGAAAACGAAAGAGAAGAAGGGGAAGCGAAGGAGAAAGAAGAAAGGAGGAGGATGGTGTAGGCATATATTTGATCCATATAATTAGTCCAGAGCTTCCAGGAGGCCCTATTCCGGTGTCTGCCAGCCTTTAGATACCTTGTATAATGCATATATGAAGCAACGAAAGTATTCGTAATAGTTCGTGCTTCTGTCGACTCAAGGCACGTATTTTTGAGTGAAAACATACCCATACATAAAAGGGGGTGGCTTCAGGAGGTTTGTTGACTACATGCCCTTCTATTAGACAACAAAGGCTACTGTCCTCTTTCACTAAACCAAAACCTAAAATTCAATAAAATTATTAACACTTCAGCCGTATATGATAGCTCAAAAATACTAAAGACATCACCATTTTGCATCTAAGCAATCTTAAATGGATAAAAATTTCTCAAAGGGGAGGGGACACCCCTCCCCTTAGAGACCCCTCCCCAGAAAAGCGTCTTTCCCCAAAGTAAAAATTGAAATTCAATAACTTATGAACACTTTCTTACATATATGATCAGTTCAAAAATACACCAAAGATATCACCATTTTGCATCTAAGCAATCTTAAATTAATTTGTAAGGCACGGAAAGTTCCATTTATGGCAATATGGGACAGATACGTAGCATGGGGGCAACCGTCCATTCCTTGAGGGTATTTTGTTATTTTTCTTTTACTTTTTTGCTATTATTTCCAGAAATGCCACTTCAAAGGCCTTTCAATTTGCATGAGGCATTTCTATCTTTAGTGATTTAGAAATTTTACCCCCCCCCCCCAAAGAGGGACAACTCAGACACATTTTATTCCTTTAAATTATTGTATAGTGGAGAAACAGAACAGATATATCACCTCTCCTGTATTCATTTTTGTTGTATATTAAATAGGAAATCGAAGGAAATATATGCACATGTCATCGGTATAGAAATCCATGGAGGGTGGTTTTTGAAAGTCCCAATTCGTGTTAATTGCAACAAAAGGGCGAATCTTCAGGTAGTACAATAATCGTTACAAACCCCATACAAAAGTGCGCTTGGACATTCTGATGGTAGCCGCAGCACATTCTGCTCAAGAAAATCGATACGAAGACTTTCACCTTTCTGTGTAGGACAATTACCTGTTGTCATGTTAATACAAAAAGTTTAAAATGAAATATGTAACTATTGAAAATAAGCGGAATACAATCATGATTCAGTCGCAGAGCTATAGGTTTGGACAGAGGAATGGTATTTAAGGGAGCTTTTTAGCAGGGAGATACCTAATGCATTAACGGCGCTACACAAAGTGCTTCTCAAACTTTTCTTTTCAATTTCCTACTTGGTTGACTTTTCCCTATTCTTTCCTAAAATATATTTTTCTCAATCGTTTTCTTTCCCATACTAGAAAGAAGGCGAAAATTCAATTCACCTAATAATGTTCATGTAACTGCTTGGTGCAGATTCACGATTTTGGACAAAAGGTAATTGCAATGGGGTTAATGGCTCACTTTGCGAGAGTGAAGATTAAAAGTAAGAAGTCTCCGCAAGAGGGCTGCTGGTCATCCCATGAAAATGTTGAAAAGAAACAGACGCGAATGTATAGCTCAACTCCATATGACTAACAGCCGGCCGGGACTGATAATGCAGAGGGCTTGAGGAAGGAGGAGAGGATGGATTATTCTGAGGTTTTCCGGGGCTAAATCCTACATAATGTGAAAATGGGAGAAGTAAAACTTAGCATGGTTGCCCGCGAAGCTCCCCCCCCCCCCAAAAAAAATATTGCTTTTTTAGATGTTTTTAGCGAAATAGGTAATAGAAAAATAAGGAAAATGCCCTCAAGAAGGGGACAATTACCCCCCCCCCCCCCGTACTCTAAATGTATGCCCCATATTGCGATAAAGTGCCATACAAATTACATTTAAACATTCTTTATATTTTAGAATCTCTGAAATTTATACACACCGATGTACGATGATAAAAGTTGCTTTGAACATTGGGGCAGGCACTGATCCTTCTTCCCTCCCCGCTGCCTATCGCCATGCGTATAATTATATCTCATATACTGTTAAAGATGGCAAAGACGGAAAATGTGGGTCCTCCCCTAAGAAATTTTGACTTTAAAGACTGCTAGTTGTGAATTTCTTGCTTATGGAAATTAAGGTACTCAAATAGTACATTTCATCTGTTCATGGCATTATTATTTTTTAAGTGTCAAGTGACTAGCCAATGACCCAAAGATCATGTACGTGTCAATATGAATAAAACGATGATGATGATGATAATAATAATAACATTGTGTGCTACTATAGCGCATTTTGATCAACATCGAAGCACTTTACACATTTCCATCACAATCATGTCATTTCTAAATGTTTTCAAACCCCTGGGGACTATTACTTTTGAGGCGCTACTTGTAAAATTTTCTCTTCCGTGTAATATTGTTATTCATGTTCCTGTCTCTACCTCTATCTAACAAAAAGACAAGACAATTCATCGATCGGAATCTAGAACTCCTCACAAAATCACACCCATCCCATTCCTCCTTTTCAGTTGACCCCAAGGTTTCTGGGATGAGTGAGAAGCACTGATCCAACCGAAGGGCCATCACAGGTTAGCGCGTAGCGCTGAGAAAATTTATCCTTGATAGTATCTCCTTGATTGTCGGGAATGAACCGTTCCACTTGCTTAGTCGCAGATGATGATCGCCTTTTGATTTTTTTGTTAACAGGTTAATAAGGCCTAGAAAATAACGCGATTAGACCCTGTTAATTGAAAACAATGTTAATAATACAGGGAATATGAATGGTACGAACACACCTCCGTCTAGGACATGCATGTATAACCACGTGCCGGTATTAAAACGACAAGTTAACCATGGGCCACATGACATGCCCCATAGCAGCTTCTTTGGTACATACTATCAGTAATTAAATATTCACGTAATTTTCTACCAAGTAACGATATATGTTGATTAGAAAATATTACTGCAGAGTCTATATTTTGGTAGGAAGAAAGGTGTGATGTGAAAGATAAGCTAAAAAGATGACTCGTTTATGGAGATCTTAGAGGGGTCCCCTTAAAGTCAAAATATCTGGGGCCCGTAATCTACAGGTTGCTTCGATTATTGGGTAAATCCGGCAATGACACGCTGAAACAAGTGACGCAAAGATCAAATAAGGAATAAATTATATTACTTATTATAGGCTTTCCCTTGTTAATATATTAAAGTCATAATATATCTTCTCGTCCAGATTCATGTACCAAAGTCTTCACGCCGACTTTGTTTTGACCACCTTATCAGTATTTTGCAAAATTTCAACGACTTCAATATATTGATTTAGTGGTTTTATAGTTTGGATGATATAAGGAAAGTTTCCTAGATCTGTGGCTGACGTGAGCTCAAAGTCAAAGACGGATTGATTTACACGATATCTTAAACAGGGAAGACTCGGAGTGCTGAAACACTTTTTAGGATGTGGATGTAGATCAACCATCTTTCGAGTTAGAACACTTTAATTCCTACCAAATTAAACATACTTGTGTCCTTTATACTTACGGTTAATATCATTACTGCATTTCAACAGAAGGCAGAAAACACCATGCACAAAATCATTTGTGGAGTGATACAACCAGCCCAATGTTGGGCAGGTAATTGTTACAGGGCATGGAACAAGCTGTAACACCTTTTTATTTCTCAAAGACAACAACAAATATGGCTTAAGCAAAGTAAAAAATATTTAATTTCGATTTCTTAACACATGGCAAAACATTTCGTCTATAATTCTCTTTTGAAGAGCACTAAATTTAGTTGCACTCTTTACCTTGCAATCATGTCCCTCCAACAACGTATACAGTTGTAAAATATGTACATTGTGGGTATGCAATACTTTTCATGTGCTCTGTCCAAACATTCTGTTACAACCTACTTCAAAGTGTTTATTTATATGAGCACAATATGGTATTTAAGGCTAAGCAATATGAAAACAAACTTTCACTGGTGAAATATGCCTACAATATATCTCTTTCAAAAATGAACACTAAGCTGGTATGGTTAGACTCTAGACAGCAGAGGAATTTAATGACTAAGTCCAAATTAGTTGCCAGGGTCCAAATGGTTTATTCTGAATAACTCTTTCACGTGGAATTTGTTCCGAAAGCCTTTAACGTTCCAAACTTAAATGGTTTAGGTTACTCAAATGTAGCCACGTTACTCCCATCAACATTTTTGATCCTGTATGATGACGTAAAAGGCAGCTATATAACCTACCCCTGTTACTACCAGCCCCGGATCACTCGAACAGTCCCCTGATATTATCGCCATAGACGCTATATATCCACCAGGGACTTGTTATATAAGGGTCACACCTCCCTGAATTACATTGTAAAATTAACAGCACTTTCGGGAAACTGAAGTCCTATCAGCACTAAAACATGTTTTAGCACTTCTTTAGCTTTACTTGTACTGTAAGTTCATGGTGCTGACAGCTGGAAGAAGTAATGGATCGTTTAGGTAAGTGAGCGAAGCCAATTTATGTAAACAAAATATTAAAGAATACTGAATTTCTAGAATAGATGGGGAATATTTGCAATTGGCATTTATTTGCCAACTAAGTATTTACTGAAAAGTACATACAACCAATATATTGAAATTGTGTATGATAATAATTTTATGAAAAATTAACAGATATTCAAGAATTGTAGGTTGACGCTATAAAGTCTCCAAGAACCTACAAGTTTATAATATGACATTAATATGTGCGTCTAGTTAGCATTAGAATAATGGCTTCAGCACTTTCAAAGGAGGGGCACAAACAGCACTTATGCAAATGCTGTTTATACCACTTATTGCATTGTCCGTTAAAGGCCACTTTCTATGTGCAACCAAATAGCTATCAAGTATTGAAATCACTAATTAAAGTGATATTGTGTGTATCAAAAAAGAATGATACATAAATTACCCTGTTCCAAATATTGGCAGAACATTTAATCATACTATAAGACCAATAAAGATAAATGAAGATCCCTCACAGGGGTAATTCCGCAAATTTTGTTTAATTATCATAAAAATAATGACAAAAAATATAAAAATCGATACTGTTTGGAAGCAGTCTTTATTCTATTCTATCCCAGCCTTTGGTCGGTTGCACAAGCCAACGAGAGTGCATTTATCTCTGAATATTCAATAAGCCGAAACAGCACAACAAACAGTTTCGTTTAAGTCAGCATAACCAAAGTTCGGAGCAAAGCATAGCTCCGATATAGGCGAAACGAAAACATCATGAAGGTGAACTGACTAACCTCAAACTGAAAAACACTTCATTAAAATGAAAACGATTTTTTAAAGTGAGATCTAATTCTAATAACTTCCGAGACTAGCTATCCTTATAACAGGAAGCTGTTACTCGGAGTAAGAGCTTCCTGGTTACACTGTTCCTAGGTGAATGCAGGGAGATCCGCTGTCACATATAAGCCCATGTAGTGTACTTCGGTGTATACAGCCGGGTGACACATTGCATATTCATTTGTACTCAGGTAGGCCTAGGTGTGGTTTAAGCTTCGTATAATGAGAACGCTTTTCATTCGATTTGGCTCAAATTTTGTCAGTGGGTTGTGGAAGCTAAGTCTTTATATACTCAATGATGAGTTACAAATTTAAGGTTATTTGAGGTTGAGAGACTTAAATTTTTAAGATTTTCTAAATCTTATGGCGAAATGTGATATAATCTTAGATTTATACAGTTTTAAAGGTGATGAACAAACGCTGTTGGTGGCAATTTGTTGTCGTTATTTAAGTGGTTAAAATGGGACCTCTTTAAAGAGCTTATTCTATGATAAAATGTAGGCCACAGATCGTATCTGATGCATATGAAGTTTGTTTTCCCGTTTTTGGTATCTGTTACTAATATGCGGTTGGCTTAAATTGAAAATTGTGTTCAGTTTTAATTTTCCATCATTTTAGGCGGATAATTGGTGGTCAGCTGAAATTTTGAACAAACCAGGATGTTTTGCAATCCGTGTTTCCTGTCTAGTTTTTGATTAGCTTTACTGGTCTAGTCTTTTCAGCGTATTTGCATTGGTTATGTTTTCGTGTGTGAAATGCAATGGATGTTGTGTTTTTATTGTTGCAGGCAGTCTAAATTCTACTCTGTTATAATTTGTCTGTGGTAGTTCACGATATAGTCGTAGGTCGTATCATTATTGAGTAGGTGCAATTAATATGGTCAATTCTTGGAAAGATAAAAAAAAATCGACTCTTGGAAAGATTTACAAACGATTGAAAAGTAACTTTTACCTTTTTTTAATTTTCTATGGTATGTTTGGAAATCACGAAGTAATTCTATTTTATGTTTTTTCGGTCTTCTTTTCTTTTCGCTTTATGTATGTATGATATTATTTATTCCCACAGCAACGAGTGCAATGGACCATCTCCTGTACTAACTACTACAAGGGAATCCATTTGGTACTGTCAATGCTCAGTGCAAGAGGTGTTATAGTCAGACTTACTTAACACTGTAGACAGTGTACTGTGCACTATTACACAAACAAACTGTTCAGCATAGCCAGTGCTGATAACCCCTACGGGATCATCGTTGCCACGAATGTACTGTGCATGCAGGCAGAGGGTTGTTTTGATTTTGGTGTCAGATTACTATAAACAGCTTGTGTGTGAGTGTATGATTCTAATAGCAAGCTCTCATGGTGTTGTGGACGGAGAATGACCGTAATTGATCATTGTCTGGAGCTGGGCAAGGGCGGGTCAGATGTATTAAACAAATACTATTTTTATGTTTTCAAAATTTTCTAGAAGGGCAAAATGTGGGTGGGAGGGGGCGTGGCAGCTGAGCTACGGCATCATTGATGCTCTATTTTCAATATAGTTTGCGAATTTTCAATGTTTTTGCAACATTTTCTTTAATTCAACTACTGTCACTGTCATTGTTAGTCATAATTGAAAGATTTCATCCATACACATCATAGTCCATACTTTGAAAAATAAAGAAAAACATAAGATCTTATGTTTTTCCCTTTTAGATACACACAATATCACTTTAATTTTTTGTAGTGTAACGAGGACGTCCTGCCTGCTCTCTGCCGTATGGTTTTTCGATGCATGGATTCCATGTGAACTGTTTCCAAAAGTCGTGCCACTGCAGATGTTAACATAATTCTTTAGTTATAACGATACCAAAGAATAATCATGGGGTTAAAGTGATTGTATGTGAGAAGAAATCTTGTGTCAATTGAATGAAGTAATTATATAAGTAAATACACTGTGCGGTAATCTAGCTCATCTGTGATAAAATTGATCAGCTTGGGATTCGTTAATGTATTAAATCCGGACAAATCGCAGTTTGAAGATACCAAACTTATACAAAGCTTCGAAGTAACTGTTAATTAAGACAGTATAAACCAAAAATGTCACCGACCTGTCATGATGTCAGTCAATGACGGCCAACATCAGCTGCGTGACGTATTGTATTATAACAAAATTGTGAACCAGTCACCACATAGTAGATAAGTATGCATTATTTTTATACATTAAAGAGCAAAGTTTGACGACACAATCGCTTACGTCTGAGGGGGTGGGGTGGGACCTTCTACATTGTAGCAACATCTAGTTACACAGACTTAGCTTATTATACTGATCGTTTTAACAGGTGTTTTAAGCCTAAAGCTATGGTTTTAGGTGAAGAAATTTCTCAAACTTTCAATTGGCTAAAAGTGGTCGTTTGCGCGTATCATGTATAGTAAGGTGACCAAATTTTCAGGGTTTAAATCAGGGACGCTACTAGACCAGACACCGCGTAAGAAAAATATACACCGTTAGTGTGTGTGCATTTGGCTGTAATAGATGTGTGTGGTCACAGCAGTAATAGAAATAGAAATAGAAATCAGTGATGCTCTAGACTTTCGATCTCTGTGATTGCAAATACCTGTTATTTGTTAGCCTACGTACATTGTACTAATTGGGCGGCTACGATATATATATATATATATATATATATATACATATATATATATATATATATATATATATATATATATATATATATATATTGTTACAAGACGACCCGTCAGGAACACCAGATTGAACCCATCGACGAGCGAATGGAAAGCTCCAGAGAATTCAACTTCAACGCAGCCTTTCTAGAATTTTCTCGAAGGAACTGTTTACGCACTGCGACACTTCTAAGAAACTGCAATTGCTTACAACTACTGTGCATACAAGGAACGTTCTTGTAATTGCTCGACTGTGTACACTAGAAGTTTCTGTTAAATTCTGGAGAGTTCTCGATTAAAAGCCTAGCGTATAAAAGGCAGTTCAACAATTGTTGTGGGAGAGAGATACCATCGAGTCCAGACGTTATACTGCTGTCCGTTTGTTGACCGAATCACTTGAGGCCAGCCACTGACACTTCAAACTTGTGACAAATTGCCTTGCGCCGTTTCTACACTGTGTATTGAGGTTGCTATCATCCATCGCCTACCTAGCCTTGTCATTATTCGCTCGTGGAACCAGTTCCTACGCTACTGTACCATCGTCGACGTGCATGCACTACCAACCCTTGGATCAGACCAGAATAACATTAAGTAAAGGATTGTGAGTAAATCTAATTAATTATTGTAAATTTAAGTAAGATAAGGAGATTGTAAATAATCATTAAGTTGTTGAATTTTAATCTCGTTCTTCTGTGATCTTTCGCTGTTATTGGTTTGACTTGCGACCACAAGCCGTAACAGAATTGGTGGCCTAACATCCGGGAACGAAAAGTACTAGAAAATTCGAGAAATTCTGTTGTAAATCGTTAGCAACTGTGTTTGTCCAGACTTGTTAGTTGTTTGTTGAACGCTTGGTACGTCTTCAAAATGCCATTCAACTTAGATAAATTCGTGGCTAGTCCCTCAGTCGAGGAACTAGATTCATTAAAGAAGTCTGAGATTGTAAAGGTCGCAAAACATTATGGCATTGAATTTCAGCCTTTAATGCGGAAAGACGAGATTAAAAGATATGTTCTAGAATATGTAGTGGATGAAAGTATCCTGCCTACTACAGTATTGGAAACAGCTATCACTGTGCCAACTGACAACACATTTGAATTGAAAAGGCTAGAAATGAAAATGAATAAGGAGGTTAGATTAAAAGAAATGGAAAGAGAAAGGGAAAAAGAAGAAAGAGAAATGCAAATGCAAATGCAAAAGGAAAAAGAAGAAAGAGAAATGCACATGCAAATGCAAAGGGAGGAAAAGGCAAGAGAACATAAATTTAGGTTAAAGCAACTAGAGTTAGGGGTCATAAAAGGCTCAGACCCTAAAATAGGCTTGGATACTGGGGGATTTGATGTTTCTAAGCACGTAAAATTTGTCCCCAAATTTCAGGAGGATAATGTGGAGAAATTCTTTAACCACTTCGAAAAGCTGGGTGAGCAACTAAAGTGGCCAAGAGATAAATGGTCCATACTCATCCAGAGTAATTTCACAGGCAAGGCTCAAGAAGTGTATTCCACTCTGTCAATAGAGGACAGCATGGATTATGATAAGGTTAAAAAGGCCATATTACAAGCCTATGAATTAGTGCCCGAAGCTAATCGCCAAAAATTTAGAAAGTATCGTAAGGCGGATACACAAACATACGTAGAGTTTGCTTATCAAAAAGAAAGGCATTTCGAGAGATGGTGTGCTTCCAAAAAGGTCTCCTCATTTGATGCCTTAAGACAACTGATGCTGGTCGAGGAATTCAAACGGTGTGTGAATGATGACATTAAGACTCACCTTGAAGAAAATAAGGCTGACAAGTTGAGTGAAGTTGCAAATTTGGCTGATCAGTATGCACTTACCCATAAATTTGGTAAATTGGGTCAGACTCAAAACAAGGGTCAGTTTAGTAGGCCAAATAAGAAATATGGCAGTAGTAGTGGCACAACAGGTAACAGTGGATCTCAGTCTGGTTCTATCTCTCCAACAAATTCTGGTAAAAAACAACCAGATTCAAGTCGTCAAAAGAACGACCAGGTCAGCTCAAACAAAGCTGCCTTTAAAGACATAAGTTGTGGTTTCTGTCACAAAAAGGGCCACACAATGGCAAATTGCTTCACATTGGCAAAATTAAAGGAGACTGAAACAGCCTCCACTGCCTTAGCCAATGCAGAGAATTCTTCTGAGGTAGTCGTGACTTTACGGCCTAATTCTAACGACCAAATTAAGGAAGAATACCTTCCATTCGTGTCTGAGGGGTTTATTTCCCTAGATGGGAATTCAGCTCATCCACCCGTCAAAATTAAAATTTTGCGTGACACAGGCACAACTCAGTCGTTGCTTCTTGATGGAGTTTTGCCATTATCGGACTCTACTTCCACAGTGGCAAATGTACTAATTCAGGGGGTTGAGTGTGGATTTATTTCTGTCCCTCTCCACAAAATTAATTTGAAGTCAGATTTAGTTTCTGGGTCGGTCATAGTAGGGGTCAGACCTGCTCTACCTGTAAAGGGGGTATCTCTGTTGCTAGGCAATGACCTAGCTGGTGGAAAGGTAGTAGCCAATGCAATTTTGACAGATAAACCATGTGACTATAACAACACAGAGCAATTAGAAAAGGAATTTCCAAATTTATTCCCTGCCTGCGCTGTCACTAGAGCTATGTCACAAAAGCTCGCCATGGATGATAAACTTAAACATCCACCCTCCAAAAGTGAGGATACAGTTCCCAAAAGTGGAACAAGTAGGGAATCATGTAAGGATGATAATGTTAAACATCCACTCTCTAAGAATGAGGGTATGATTTCTGAAAATAAGGATGATAAACTTAATCATCCGCCCTCTAAAATTGAGGAATTAGTTCCTAAAAATGGAACAACACTCCCAAAGGAGGAGTCAGAGTCTGAAAAAGATTCTAGTAAAAATATTCATGAAAGTGAAGATTCTTGGTATGATCTCAGCCAATCTTTTATGACTAATCTTAATGATAGTCAGGATTGTGGGTCTCCTGGCCCCACACATAGTGAGGGGGTAGAACAGGAAAAATCAAAAATGTCTGACACACTCCACAGAGACCAGTTGTCAGTCCAACAACAACATGGTGAAGAGCTTCAGCCATTAATAGCTGGTGCACTCACTGAGGATGAATCGAAAGACGTCCCAGTCTGCTTTTATTTTAAGAACAATATTTTGATGCGTAAATGGCGACCACCTGATGCACCATTAGATGAAGAGTGGAGAATTTACCATCAAATTGTGGTACCTAGGACTTATAGAAGGGAAATACTGAGTATTGCTCATGAAATGCCATTTGCAGGGCACCTAGGAGTCAATAAGACTTACCACAGGATTTTAAATCATTTTTATTGGCCAAAACTTAAAAGTGATGTGGCCAAATTTTGTAAGACCTGTCACTCATGTCAAATGGTTGGGAAGCCGAATCAGAATATTCCGGCTGCACCCTTAAAACCAATTCCTGCTTTTAAAGAGGTGTTTAGTAGAGTCATCATTGATTGTGTAGGTCCCCTACCTAAGAGTAGGGCAGGGCATCAGTATATATTAACCATCATGTGTGCTTCTACAAGGTTTCCAGAGGCAATACCTCTGAGAAATATTAAGGCTCGGACAGTCTTACAAGCTTTACTTAAATTTTTCACATTGTTTGGGTTGCCTAAAGAGATCCAATCAGATCAAGGGTCTAATTTCATGTCAACTGTATTCCAACAGATGTTGTATGAGTTAGGCATAGACCAAATTAAGTCTTCGGCTTATCATCCTGAAAGCCAAGGGGCTTTAGAAAGGTTTCACCAAACATTGAAGAATACGTTAAAGACATATTGTCATGGTAATGAGAGAGATTGGGATGAAGGCATTCCATTTGTAATGTTTGCTGCCAGGGAATCTATACCAGAGTCACTTGTGTTCAGTCCATTTGAACTTGTCTTTGGAGACACAGTTCGTGGACCATTGAAATTGTTAAAGGAGAAGTGGTTATCAGATCCAGGTGAAGATATACATCTACTTGATTATGTATCCCGCTTTAAAGATCGTCTTCATGGAGCATGTGAACTTGCTCAGGAAAATCTGAGGCACTCTCAGAAGAAAATGAAAGCGTGGTACGACAAGACCACTGTGAAAAGAGAGTTTAAGCCTGGTGATAAGGTGCTAGTGTTTTTGCCTGTTTCTGGTCAGCCACTTCAAGCTCGCTTTCAAGGACCTTATGTCATTATGAGAAAAGTCAGTGCCACAGACTACGTCATTTTGACACCTGACAAGCGTAAATCTAAAAGAGTATGTCATATTAATATGATGAAGAGATATTATGAAAGAGAAGATTGTGACATTTCTAAGGATGAAAGTGTACATGATGTAAATAGTAACACTAATGATACAGGTGATCAAGTGTGTATTATCAATGCTGATCATGAACTCAGTAATGATGAGATCAAGGCTAATAATGTTCCTGACATGTGTATTAAGTTACAAAATTCTGATGTGTTGAAAAATCTCGACCAGAAATTAAGTCATCTGGATCACAAAGAAAAGTCAGAAATGAAATCATTAATCTATGAATATGCATGCTTGTTCTCAGATGATCCTACTAGGACAAATTTGATGGAACATGATGTTGATGTGGGAGATGCTACACCAATCAAGCAGCATCCTTACCGAGTTAACCCTCGAAAACGACGACATCTCAGGGATGAGGTTCGGTACATGTTAGACCATGACATTATAGAACCTAGTAATAGTGAATGGTCTTCCCCTGGTATATTGGTCCCCAAGCCAGACGGTGGGTACAGATTTTGTACTGATTACCGAAAGGTGAATGCGGTCACAAGAACGGATTCCTATCCGATACCCCGTATCGATGATTGTATTGATAGGATTGGGAAAGCTACGTATGTGTCAAAGTTTGACTTACTAAAGGGGTACTGGGAGATACCAATCACTGAGAGGGCTCGGAAAATCTCGGCATTCGTGACGCCAGATGGGCTATTTCAGTATAAGGTTATGCCGTTTGGTATGAAAAATTCACCGATGACGTTTCAACGCTTAGTAAATAACCTTACGTCAGACTTAGAAAATTGTGAAGTATATGTTGATGACCTTATTGTGTACAGCAACTCATGGGATGAACATGTACAACATGTTAAGGCATTATTTGACAAGCTTTCCAAAGCTAATTTGACTGTCAATTTGGTCAAAAGTGAGATTGCTTGTGCCCATGTGGTGTACTTAGGGCATGTGGTTGGTTAGGGTAAAGTTAGACCAATTAAGGCCAAAGTTGAGGGCATTGACAAATTCCCTGCCCCAACTGATAAAAGGCAGCTCATGCGCTTCCTAGGCATGGCTGGTTACTACAGACGTTTTTGTCCGAATTTCTATGACATTGCTGCACCACTGACAAAATTGTTAAAGAAAAATGAAAAGTTTGATTGGACAGATAATTGCCAAGCAGCATTTGAATTATTGAAAAAGGCACTAACGAGTTCACCAGTGTTGATTGCTCCAGATTTTGAGAAGCAATTTAAGTTGGCAATAGATGCCAGTGACAATGGCATAGGAGCAGTTTGGCTTCAAGCTGATGAGCATGGTGTTGATCACCCTGTTTGTTATTATTCTAAGACATTTGACAAACACCAGAAAAATTATTCAACAATTGAAAAGGAGACATTAGCTTTGATACTTGGTCTTCAACACTTTGATGTTTATTTGGGAACTACTAGTTTCCCTATCACTGTATACACTGATCATAACCCTTTGACATTTTTATCTAAGATGAAGAACAAAAATCAAAGATTGATGAGGTGGCGTTTGTTTCTGCAATCATATAATGTAGATATTAAGCACATGAAAGGGAAAGACAATGTTGTACCAGACTCTTTGTCAAAAATTTGATCTGATGCAGTATGTTGAAAATCTCACTGTGAGTTTTGAAATTTTGTGTTAACTATGGCACAATGTGTATTGATGATGTTACTGTATTCATGTATCATCACCTAGCAAGACAAGTTATATGTTATGATTATACCTTCCATTGAATATTGGACTACATAATATACATACTGTAGTTATTACTGTAAAGTTATACATTGTAAATATTGTAACTGAAGTTTTGTCCGAGACGTCCAAAACTTTTTCAAGGGGGGGGGGGGGAGTGTTACAAGACGACCCGTCATGAACACCGGATTGAACCCATCGACGAGCGAATGGAAAGCTCCAGAGAATTCAACTTCAACGCAGCCTTTCTAGAATTTTCTCGAAGGAACTGTTTACGCACTGCGACACTTCTAAGAAACTGCAATTGCTTACAACTACTGTGCATACAAGGAACGT
The DNA here is from genome assembly GCA_029531755.1 of Holothuria leucospilota. Classification (NCBI taxonomy): domain Eukaryota; kingdom Metazoa; phylum Echinodermata; class Holothuroidea; order Aspidochirotida; family Holothuriidae; genus Holothuria; species Holothuria leucospilota. The sequence continues at coordinate 43,101,586 of CM055981.1, forward strand.
TCTCGTAATTGCTCGACTGTGTACACTAGAAGTTTCTGTTAAATTCTGGAGAGTTCTCGATTAAAAGCCTAGCGTGTAAAAGGCAGTTCAACAATTGTTGTGGGAGAGAGATACCATCGAGTCCAGACGTTATACTGCTGTCCGTTTGTTGACCGAATCACTTGAGGCCAGCCACTGACACTTCACACTTGTGACAAATTGCCTTGCGCCGTTTCTACACTGTGTATTGAGGTTGTTATCATCCATCGCCTACCTAGCCTTGTCATTATTCGCCCGTGGAACCAGTTCCTACGCTACAGCACGCTGCAGGTCTACTACTGTACCATCGTCGACGTGCATGCACTACCAACCCTTGGACCAGACCAGAATAACTTTAAGTAAAGGATTGTGAGTAAATCTAATTAATTATTGTAAATTTAAGTAAGATAAGGAGATTGTAAATAATCATTAAGTTGTTGAATTTTAATCTCGTTCTTCTGTGATCTTTCGCTGTTATTGGTTTGACTTGCGACCACAAGCCGTAACAGAATATATATATATATATATATATATATATATATATATATATATATATAAAGATTGTAAAAAGTGTAAAAAATGCTAAAAGTTTGCGGAAAATTCCACGAAGTTTCGAGTACAGACTCTTCATCAGGTGGCAAAGAGAGACAACTGAACAACAATGAAGTGGAAATAGAGAAGAAACACATTGAAGAAAGGCACGGCAAACCGGTCGTACAGAAAGAACACGGTGTAAAAATGCCAATGGAGGCTGAGTTAAACTTGTAAAAAGTAAAGAAAAGGGGAACAAGTTAAAAAAGTTCCATTCTAATGTAACGACCTGTGTGGGGAGAGGTTCCCGAGCTTCATGATAAGCCGGTTTTCGGCGGTCTGACGATCACGGTCAGAACCTCTGCACATTAAGACTGCGGTGACGGCCAAGTCTTTAATTGAGCACGGTGATGGGGGGGGGGGGGTGAAATGTGTGGCTACCGGATAACCTTGAAGGTTTTGTTTGATGGACCTGAGGTGTTCAGTGACTCGGTCATGCAGGCTACGTTTGGTCTCACCCACATACAGGCAATTGCAACGTCCACAAACTAAAATGTGAACCAAATTTGTGGAAGTGCAGGCCGTAAAGTGTTGGTTCACACTGAATATGTTGAAGTTAGAACCCAAAATATTAATGAGTGTGTTCTTGCAAACCACTGCGCAAGTGTTGCACCTACTATGTCCACAGGGAAATGTAAGGGTCTCTACATTCTTGTAAATGGCACGAATGATGGGGCGTACCGATGGGTGATAGGAAATTACCAAAGGAATGCGTAAATTGGTAGACGTGTTAGATTTCTTACCCAAGGCCTCCGCTCTGTTGGTTCCTTGGATTCTATGTAGAGCATCCATAAGGATTTGGGTGGGATACTGAAGCTTCTCAAAGGATCATAGTATATTTTTGGAAGCTGCTGAAAAATCAGAATCTTCTGAGCAAATCATCCTGGCCCTTAAAAGTTGTGAGTATGGGATGGATTTGGTACAGGATTTGGGATGGTTGGACGGATACAAAAGGTAGTTATGAGAATCGGTGGGTTTGAAATGTAGGTTTGACTTGATTTTACGGTCACAAATTGGTAATTGAAGGTCGAGGAAAACCACTGAAGTGTTAGGAATACAATGTGTGAATTTCAAAAATGGACAGAGGGATCCTACAAATTGGATGAAAGATTCTAAATCTTGACGGGTCCCTCAGTGTTGCCACTCCCACAATATCGTCAATATACCTTTTGCAAAGGAAAGGGCGAGCACCGGTATACTGCGAAAAAAATTGTTCTTCAAAGTGGCCCATGGTTAGGCAACAGCTAGAAGGACCCATTTTGGTTCCCATGGCTACTCCTTTAACCTGACGGAAAAAGCGCCCATCCCAAATCCTGTACCAAATCTATCCCATACTCACAACTTTTAAGGGCCAGAAGGATAGAACATAGCCACAACCCTAACCACAACTCGTTGGTTTCTGTGGCTATGTTCTGCCTCCTCCAACTTCGAATGATAACGTCATGCGCGCAAAGGGAGGGAACAGTCTGACTATTGCCGTCCTTAACTTTCTCCACTGATCTACCCTTACAAGTTGCGAGAAAGCCAGTGCCGCCTGGGAGGCACAAATTCTATGTTCGCTACTGGACAAATCACCTTCATTTATCTTCTGACCACGGAAAATTATTTCATGCCAATTGTGTCTGACCTCTGCTTTTAAACTCACAGGACTAGGTCTTTCGACTTTCACTGCTAAATATATTACGACCTATAGCTAAGTTTTACACAGTGAAGGTAGTAACAATGGAGTAAAAGCAAATTAAAGTCTAATTTTCAAAGACACATGTTGCAAACTTGAGAAAAATGAATCCAAATTGTCCAACTTCCAGCTTCACAGGGCATTCCTAAGCTGAGATATAAAACGTTTAAGCTTACTTACTGAGTTTAAAATGGTAGAATGTGCAATAATTTGTGATGTCATCCTTGTACTTAATGTCAACACTGTCTTTTTTCTTTATTTTTTCAAAAGCCATTCCACCTTGAGTCCAGATGTGATCACTGTCTTACTGGTGGGACCTGTAAGGTGACTTGAATATACAAGCCCTCTCCGTACAACATGATATGCAGGAAAACAGTACATTTTCAAGGTCATATTAACATTTTAATTTTAAAAGAAACAAAAACAGGTAATGTGAGTTGTACAAGGACATCACAAATTATTATATATTATATATACTATATTCTGCAATCGACTATTTCAAATAAAATGCATAAATTTCAACATTTTAATCTCATCAACGGAGTAAGCTATGAAAATGGAAATCTGATGAAGCACATTCCATTTCCAACTTCTTAAATATAAATTTTGTGTACTTTTAGGTTTTAGGCAGACTTTTAGAACCCTTTAGAGTTATCATTCGCCCTTATGTTTCAAGGTAACAAAGCCTTACTAGGTGATTCAAAGGACTGCACGCTTTTATGACCAGAATTGATAAGAGACAGTGTCAAACGTCATTCTCTCCTGTATAAACTCTACGACCATGGCGTCAATCCTGGGGGACGGGGGACACGTCCCCCAAATTTCGATGGGTGGGGGACACAATATCAAATGTCCCCCCACATTTCGTAAAAGAATAATGTCGTTGCTCTATTTGACTGGCTTTTTGAGTGGCATGTAGGTTTGTTGGGCAATTGTAAGTGTCTCAATGAAGATTCTGAATGCAGATTTTGTCAGGGAAATCTTATTATATGAAAAAATTTCCGCCGCTTCGCGCGCATGCGTCACTATTTGCACGCCATCTCATGACCATTAGCCTTAAAGGGTAATTATACATGGAACTATTCTGTTCACAACACCTTCCGAAAACATAGATACATCTCCAAACATCTGTAGGGGCCTCGCATCAATGTGGAACCATTCAATCTAATTTGTAGCATGATGTGGAAGGTTGGAAGTACGTTGTTGTTCTCAAAAACTTTTAGCGAGCGCTTCGCGGGAAGCCATTATTGGCATAAATGGTGATTGTTAATACACTTACGACAAAAAAGCATTCTGAAACGCGCTTGTTAGTCCTTCACACCTTTTTCTATACCTATCAGAGAGGTCTAACTTCACCTTACTGCACCTATTCTCTCCCTCTCGCCGATTCTCCATTGCTGGAAGCTTTTCGTCTGGATTTTAATTCAAAATTATTAAAAATACGATAGATGTAAAGTGTTTGGCGTCCAGTGGCGTATTTAGAGGGCCATTGCCCCAATGGCCTCCTGACTGATGCCTGTTTCTTCTTTCAGTTCCTAAAAGTACGTAAATCTTTTAACAGAATTTTACTTCAAAGGTAGCATATGTGGCACCAGATTGCATGTAAGGGCACCTAATTTTTCAAAACTTTTCCAAGGGGAGGTGGATACTCCACTGGGCCAGAGTCCTCCCCCACTGATGCACGAGTTTTGTTTGTTTTAGTTCCTAAAATACGTCAATTTTTTAACACAAGTTTTACTACAAAAGGTAGCATATGTGGCACCAGATAGCAAGAAAGGACATCAAATGTTTCAAAAATTTTCAAAGGGGAGGGGGACACCCCGTTGTGCCATGGTCCCCCTTACTGATGTCCCGTTTTTTCTTTGAGTTCCTAAAAGTACGTAAATTTTTAACAAAAAGTTTTACTCCAAAAAGTAGGATATGTGGCACCAGATTGAATGTAAGGGCATTTTTCAAAGTTTTTCTTCACTGAAGCACTATTTTTGTTTTTTAGTTCCTAAACTACGTCAATTTTTAACACAAATTTTACTTCAAAAGGTAGCATATGTGGCACCAGATAAGCATGTAAGGACATCCAATTTTTCAAAAAATTGTCAAAAGGGAGGGAGACGACCCATTGGGCCATGGTCCCCCTCACTGATGCCTGTTTTCTTTTCTTTGAGTTCGTGTACGTAAATTTTTTAACACAAATTTTAAACTTCAAAAAGTAGGATATGTGGCACCAGATTGAATGTAAGGGCACCTAATTTTTCAAAATTTTTCAAAGAGGAGGGGGACACCCCACTGGGCTATGGTCCTCCTCACTGATACCAATTTTTGTTTCTTTTAGTTCCTAAAAATACGTCATTTTTAACACAAATTTTACTTCAAAAGATAGAATATGTGGCACCAGATAGCATGTAGGGACACCTTATTTTCAAAAGTTTTCACCCCCTCCCCTTAGACCTCTCCAGGCCGGCGATCACACAACAATTGCATGGCCCCCGTGAGATAAATCCTAGCTACGCCACTGTCGGCGTCATACTCTATATTATAATTTGTATGTCAGATAATGCATAAAACATCTAGCCAGTCGGAATTTGGGACCTTCACACCCCAAATATATGACCCTTGTTACGGGCCTGGTTGGGGTCCATGCTCTCTGACAATGATCCACACTGCTGAGCGTGGTTGCAGCTATTTTGGGACATGACGAAAATAACATCTTGAAGTAATTCCGTGGACTCCGAGTATTTCAACTGGCAGATCATCTATGATGGTCATGTTAACTTTGGAATCCTAATTCTTATTAGAATAGGACAAAGTCAGTCATCATAAGGGAGGGAACAGGGAAGGGCCTATAGGAAGACACCCCCTTCAAAACCAAAGGGCTTGGTTCGTGCTAAGTCATGTGTGCCCCCCCCCCCCACACATTTCAATACGGATTGACGCCCCTGTCTACGACTAATTTGATGGTGTCTTTGTCATGATTTTAAAAGTTTCACGATTGTTTTGAGTGCACGTATGCGTTACATAAACAATTACAGTTGACGCTACGCATTTGTAGGAATCACTACAGGTTCACAATGAGGTTCGTTTTGTCGTCCAGAAAGATCAGAAAAAGTACGAACCTCACATTTACTTCAACAAAATGTCGAATTGTGAATAATGTTGAAAAACATAATTTTTACTTACGTATATTTTACGTGTTTTAAAACTGTCACGGTAATGGTGGACTGAAAATTTATGATCAATTTCTGCCCAAAGCATTAACAACGCATCATTGCCGTAGGAAACAATTATGAAAATTCTCTCATAAGTTAACGACGAAGCCGTTTCTTCAAAAAAAAAAAAAAAAACAGATTTGAAGACTATCATTTATCGGAGCATGCAACCGAAATTTACAGAAACTGCTTCAGACAATGAAAAAAAGTGGCGATAGAAATTAAATTCAGAAAGCAGTGAGAATGTGCTTTAAGTGTACTTTAGATCTTGAATTACATAAAGATATATTTAAGACGTTGGAAAAATGAACTTCATTCATCCAGCTCCCATCTTTGTAGCTTATGCTGTGTTGATCCTATACAAAAAGTTGATATAAGTTGAAATAGTCCATTGCTCAATAATTTGTGATGTGTTTCTAGTACAACTCATTTTATCAGCTTTTGTACTTTTTCAAATTAAACTTTTATTAGACCCCGATTTTTTCTCCCCTAGCGTCTTGTAAGGAGAAGGTTTGTTTAGTCAAGTTACTCTATTACAATAAGACAATGATCACATTTTGCTACCTGCAGTAGCATAATGAAGGAAAAACAATGACAGAAACCTGAATGGTTCCAATTTCTGATTGCACAATGTGCCATGTTAAATTGAGTAAAAATGTCAACATTTTACACATAAGACCACAAATGTCCTATAAGAATGGGAACTGGAACGATGAATTCATTTTTAAGCTTTGTAACGCCTATTTTTGAGATACCAGACTTTATGTACACTTTACAGAGTATCAACAGGTGTTAAACAATCACAACTAGCAAAGAGGACATTTGCAATACATTTACATCTGTTTTCAAGTACATCTGAGTCATCAGCCACTCATAAGCACGCATGCTATTTCAACTTGAAAACAGGTGATTATGTGCTGATTACTCAGATGTACTTGAAAACAGATAAGATGTATTGCAAATGTTCTTGTTGCTAGGTGTGATTGTTTAACACCTAGCAACGAGGACATTTGCAATACATGGAGACCTACATCTGTTTCAAGTACATTTGAGTCATCAGCAACACAAAGCCACACATGCTATTTCAACTTGAAAACAGGTGAGTACGTGCTTGAAAACAGATAAATGAATTGCAAATGTCCTCTTTGCTAGGTGTGATTGTTTAACACCTAGCAACAACGACATTTGCAAGACATTGAGACCTACATCTGTTTCAAGTACATCTGAGTCATCAGTAACACATAGACAATGTTTGTGGTAACGTACGATTAGTTACATTTGGAAAATTACTCTTAAATGTAAATGTTTTTCTTCATTGCGAAAACTTATGAATACACTAATGTTATCGTTCGTCTAGTGCAACCATTGTCATCCCACAAAATCGGGTAAGACCTGTCAACTCTCACGGTTTCACTGTGAGTTTCACTCACAGTTTTGGGTATCATCTCACAGATAAATTTTCAGACCTCACAGTGAAATAATAAAATTCAAGCAGATACCGGGCCAAATGCTACACCCCACATCATACACACCCCACATCATATACACCCCACGTCATATACACCCCACATCATATACACCCCACATCATATGACACGTATAATGATAATACGTAAAACGGGGTTGCTATTTACATTTGTTAGGAAAAAGAATATGAATATGGTCAATAAAATATATCTCCGGAAACGAATAAAATGTAGCCAGGCTATTTTAAGCAATTCCATTGGGTCTTAAATTTATAATGTGGTCTAGAACTGTGTTTACTTTTTTGTTTTTTCACTTCTTCCAAGACCAAAACAAAACACGCCCTTCCAATAGGGTTACCCTGACTAACCGGTTTTGAAACGGTTGCTTAGCTTCCTACCATGGCCGTAGTCAGGATTTTTGCGGTGGGGGCATCGAAGACGCCATCCCAGCAACCACAGTACGTCCAGAAAACGTTTGGTTTGGTTCTCAGTTCGTCGGTTTCGTCCTCGTCCAAAATAACGTTTTAAGTCCGTTTTCAAAACGTCTTCCGTTTCTCAAAAACTAAAGGGAACTCTACAAAAACGTTTTTAATACGTCAGAAAATAACGTTTCTAAAACGTAATGTCAAACGTTAATAAAACGTTTTAAAAACGTTTTTTAAACGTTTTCATTTGAGTATATCGACGAGGATTCTCCAAAACCGTTTGAGTACGTAAGAAAATAACGTTTGTACAACGTAAAGTTAAAATAGTGTGAAAGCGTTTTCTAGACGTTATATGAGTAGGGAGTTGCCAACTCCCCGATATGAGTGTACCGTACTCACGCCCAAGAGAAAATTCTATATCCCATAAAGTTCCATACGAATTTTCAATAGGAATCATGGATGGGACCAAAGGGAATATATGAGTCTACTTTGGGAACCCGTTGATTTCAATGGGTCATCTATATGGTCCCATAAGCTCTTTTAATTTGAAAGCTGGCCTTCTACAAGAATCAATAGAGGTTTCTATTGGTGCAATGGGATCCCATAACCTTAACGGGACATGACTCAAAGTGATGATAAGTAAAATACCTCAGTTTTAAGTAATAAAAACGTCATTTATTCATGCAATTAGCTGTGTTACCAAAAACTTAAGGAGGGATAATATTCTAATCTCTTCTGACGTTTTCAGCTTACCCCTCCCTTAGACGTCACATAAGTTACGCATAGTTATGTACGCTTTGCATGGTTATAATGAGAACAGTGTCCATTTCCTTATAATTGGAAGCTTTATAATGTCATTTCCCCAATTTTACCCCTTTCTCATTGCCAATTCCCATATGGGAGCCCGGAGAGCTCCCTTTACGGCGTGGGGTCTAGGGGTAAAGCCCCGTGCTCTGGAGAATTCACGAGATTGTTGGCATTAAACTGAAGCATTTTGGCTTCTTCAAATGATATTGGATGGGCACTTCTCCCACATCCTAACATCGTAAAACAACTACCCTTCATGACCTGAATTACAATTACAATTATTACTTAATTTACAGATCACAAATATCACAGGTGGTGTTAAGCTTTTGTGGATTTTATTATTTAAATACGGTTTTGCATGTAACTGTGCATTCTTGTTTTATTTTTAATTTTTATATTTTGTATTTTTGTATGTATTTTTATATAGTGTTTTTTGTATGAATTTGATAAAGGCCCATTATTGTATTTTGGTTCTTTGCTGCAGGACTCCAAATTTCCATTCACTGATTGTCACGTGGACAAAATAAATTTATCTTATCTTATCTCTTTTTTTTTTACTTTTTTTCAGTTATAGTCTTACTCCGTGTGACTAACAGCGGCTTGAGGAAGGAGGGGATGATAGATTATTCTCGGGGTTTTGGAACAATTATTTGACCCAAATTGACATACAGCAAGTAAGAATGAGAGAACTAGTATTCAGAATGAGTGCTCGCGAAGCGCTCCGAAAATTGCCTTTTTTAGACGCGATATGATAGCGATATGAGTAATAGAAAAAGGAAAGTATCCTCAAGGAGGGGCTGATTTCTCCGCTGCTGCGCACGGTCATGCTTCCTACGTGTCGTTTGATTTCTTTTTCGCTTCCAAAGATATACACTTTCATGTGTGGGGCCGAAGTTATAACTGGATAAGGGTTTTATCATGAAGGGAGGTGACATAAACATGGATGTTATATTTTTTATATTCTTTCAATTACGCCGCGTGCTTAACTTTGATTGTAATATAATTTTGGTCATAGTATTTCCTCTATCAAAATATGCAACTGTGTTGAAGAAGCTTAAATTCTACCCTTTGAAACTATTTGGGCGTAAGTTGAGATGTCAGTGGCACCAATAAGCCATGTTTCAAGATGATTATATTTTTAGCTAGATATGAGTGTTTATGGTATGTTCATTCATACTTAGTTAAAATCCTCCACTTCTATTGGTTCATTAAGGTCAGGTGACCGTGCATTATCCTAGGATAACCCACGGTAAATTAAGAATAAAATCACCGGCGGATGAATACAATACCGTACTATATACACTGTATTTATGAGATCACCTAGCTTTAGATATGGCTAGCTGGCTTGACACACATAGGCCTAGCTAGCTGAGCATGATATGATATATCCAACAATAGGCCTATGGTGTGACACTACCCACTAGTCACATCAAGGCCTACGAAAACGCTTCCATTTCTAAGAAACACTTTTGTTCCCAAATCCTACGTGAAACCCTATAGAGGCAAAGGATCCATATACGGTTATAATTCAAAGTCAAATAACCTAGGCCCAAGCCTCAGTAACGTTACAACTTACACAAAAGTTCCTTGTCGAGCACTGAATCCTCGAACGAAATCAGCGTTACTAACGTTACCCCTGTTAGGGCTGAGATCTCTAACACGTCCAAACTTTTCTCCAAATGTACGTTTGAAATGCTGTGACTGTTTATCTCCCAAAATCAGTAGCTGAATCCTAGGCAAATTCCATCATTTGAAGTAACTTAAAAGCTCAAGAATACCTGAACAAGTCCGTTATGGTTTGAACAAATGACGACTGAGCAATTTTAAAAAGACCGCGCTACTTAAAGCATACTGGTGGATATGCCACTACGTACGTGCATGTGTTTATGTACACAGCATGTGCACCCACAACGTACACAGCGTACCATGACAGGCCTAGTAAATATGCTCTGTGTGCAGTGCAAATGTACATGATACAAATGCAAGATTTCGTGGCTAAGGAGTTACCATGGGTCATAATACCTCTAGTTGCGTTACCAACTGTTAATTTTTTGTCCTTTTCGGCTGTTGAAATCTTTAAAGAAGAATACCATTTCTCAAATTTAGTCACATCGTTGTTATATTTCATGACTTATGAATATTTCATTGAATTCATTTTGTTTAATAGTAGGTTACTTTATTAATTGCGCACGAATAGGCCTATTGTTTTGAAAGGTTGTGAATAGGTCTCATCTTTCCTCGGGGTTTTGATTTCAATAAAATGTGGTTATCTGCAAACACAAATTTTCTTTCTTTTTACTATTTTTTCATCAAATTCTTGTGTATGAATGAACAGGGTTAATCAACGCTGGACCGTGCATTAAATAGAGGATAATGCACTCCGGGGGTTAATGCTATCGCTAGATGCACTCGGGCTGCGCCCTCGTGCATCGCTTGCATTAACCCCCGATCGTGCATTATCCTCTACTTAATGCACCGTCCAGCGTTGATTAACCCTTTATTAAACAGTACATTTACGTTACCCCTGCCTGTTGTGATAGTAGCGTACAAATACTGGGAAGCATGACAGTCACATGATACTCAACTTGAAACACGAGTTGCAAGATTTTGACATCTACGTGGAACTTGCCAAGAATTTTGTTGATCCTTTAGGCCTATTACAACTTTTGTCTTGCATAGCATGTGTTTAAACTGATGAAGAATTGTCACTTATCCTACAATCGTACGTAGGAAACAGAACAAGTAGTCTTGCTTGTACAAAACAATATTTGGGGTATTTAGGACTATATTTAGTAACTTTAACAGGGCTAAAGATACGTATTTTTTCCTTTGGTCGAAAAGGCTTTACTCTAGCTCTTTTTACCATCTCCATTTATTTCTCAATATTTACATTTCGGTAAAAGTAAGTGCCTTGCTGGCAAGATTTTACAGTTGCTTTGAAAGTATTTGTACAACCACACAGTGGTTCAACCTTTCAACCTTAACTTGCAAACAAAGTAAGTATGTGAGCAAAAGAACTTTTAATCCTTGGGAAGATGTTCGGTTTTGAATGAATATAGACTTCGACTTTCAACACAATTTTCAGTTGTAAAAAAAAAACAACTCGTAACAACTTGGTAACTTTTCATTTAATTTACAATTTTGAATATATTTCCAATGCGAAATAAAAAAAAAATTGGGTGGTCTAGCAGTAAATTATATCCAAAGAAATAATCTTGTCTTGTTAATATAAAGTTTTACCAAGAAACAATTGCTAGGCTAAAGATGCGTAACTAAGGTTTATTTAGAACATAATAAGAACGGCATCCTTGACTTAAGAAGCAAATCCGAAAATGCATATATGAAAAATATTAGTAACTCGTGTTGAGCACTATAAAATGTTACCGGACATGAACTGGCACAAGAATCATTCATGCCTTGGAGGGAAAACAGCTTGGTATATGTTTAAGTTTTACCCCTCCAGTTGTGTAGCTCAAGTTTACCGTAAACGAAATTAAAATTCTAGCCTTTACTCAACGAATGTAGGCAAACGTGCATGTTTTCACACGTGCCTGACTTACATACCCGCTGAGGGGTGGACCTCATTCGAAATGTTTTCCATCATCAGGCAACTTAAATAAAATGCATTTTGGAACAAATGTTGCTAGCTCTTCCCCTCCCCCGTCAAAGTGATCCCGTACGCTTATATCTATACCGAATTTGGGTAAAATTTAAATGAACATAGTTTAAAGTAGTAGAGAAAAATGCAGCACTTGAGGCTTATTGTCTCAATGAACTATATGTATCATTTAGGCTTACGTAGGCTAAAAGTAACTCCACCCTTTGCCGTTTAACAAATGAGTCAACCAATTTAAAAACCTAACTTTACACGAAGAAACATAATTTATGGCCATAAAAATCTTCACTTTCAATGTTTGTTAGCAAAATTACACTGAATCAGTGTGTCTTGGTACACGACTAGCCATATTACTTCGTAACGTATGCAATAGATATTCCGTAACGATCATACAAGGAGTATATACCGAGAATAGAGTAAAACCCAAGTATCCATTGAATGTGAGTTTGTGTTGTTAAGTATCGGCATTAAGGATACTGGTCTCATAATAAGGAGATATCTCATATATTCAAATTAACGTCCTAAATTAAGGTTTAGCCTTCCCACTGCTCATATTCTTCAGGAAAATTTTGTTTATGGAATATACAGGAAAAAAACACCCGGGACTGGAGAGAAGGCTAGTTTATCGATTTATAAATAAGGCAATGCGTTGTAACGATGTAACTGATAAGAAAAGGGTGGAGAGTACACAAAGTCCAATGTGTCCAGGTGAAGGTGCAGTGTATACAATAATACAATAACAAAATATGCAAAAGAGGCTAATCCACGGAGTTGCATATCTCATCGCTAGTACAAGCACTGAACTATATAACTGGAGGCTTGGAACGCACATCAAGCCTCGTTATTGAAGCCTTCTTGAGGTGTCACGTGATGTAGGTTGGCTTACTCATTTCAATCCCGCTGTCACTAGAAACACGTATCCAGAACTAGGAATAATGTAACGCCGAGGCAATGATGTGCATGTTAACGCACCCTAGCGCGCCTTAGAGCCTCTTCGGCCTGTAATGCACTAACTGGCGCGCTATCACGCTTTAGCGAACACATCACTGAGCTGAGGTAAAGTTGCCTTAGCAACTTAATGAAAAGGCTTTCATCACAGCAGTAGCACTAATGGAAGACAAAAAAAAAAAAAAAAAAAAAGAAAGTACCTATCCATTACCTTCATGCGCTTTGAGTACGAGTAAATGGTGCTTTTATAACATACAAAGCACCAAACGCGAACCGGCGTCAGTGTGACGCCAATGCATAAGGTCTAGACCTTATGCATTGACGTCACACTGACGTCATTTAATTTGGAAGAAAACAATGAAACTTATGAATTTACGTCACACAGACGTCATTTTGGAGGAAAACAATGAAGCACACGTGCACTAACGGCGTAGATTTCTCACGCACGTGTAGAAGACTTACGCGCATATACGATTGGTTGACAAATCAGTTGTTTGCATTTGTTGGTGTAACTTGCAATGATACGCACTTTTCCTCTAAAGGAGGGAGCACTTTCTGCTCTGTGACATCATATGCATAAGGTTTACAGGCAGGACCACTCCCAAACTGTCGCATTGGTTTCTTTCAAGCTCACAACGGGAAATCAAATTGTGCATTTGTGCATTGATGTAATGCACTCTTAATTTTGTACGCAGAAAGACGCACATGTCAAATTGCCACTTCCGCCCCGATATTTGCATACTTGTCAACATTTGAAAGTGGCAAAATGGTAGATTTTGTGAGGAAGAGAAGCGACCGAGCCGGAGCGCGCTTGCAATAGAGGGAGGAGGGTGTGAGAGGGGGTGCCCCCTTCCAACACCCCTTTCAATGGTGTGTAGCTTTTTTGTTTTTTGATGTGAAAATATGTGTTTTGGTGCATACTTTATACGGTATTTTGTATGCACACACTCTTAATGCAAAAGAGTGAGATTCACTCCAACAAAGACTGTAGTGTAGGACTCCTATTAAGAGTGAATTTCACCCGGGGAAGAGTGAAAATTCAATCCAAATAGAGCGATACTTCACTCGCATGGAATGAAATATCGCTCTAATTGGAGTGAATTTTCACTCCACCCTGTGTGAAATTCACTCTTACAAGGGGTGGTCTCAAACTACAGTCTTTGTTCGAGTGAATTTCTTTCTTACTATGTATTATATGAACTATTTTGTAGGAATAACAATATAGAAATCTAATACACACATTGCCATCAAATAGTTATGTAGACTTATTGCTTACATTTGCCTCCAGATCGATATTTGTATGGAAGTCTATGTGTAGGTAATGGGATTATTGTCAGGCCGCGAGTCCCCCCCCCCCCCGTCCACGCTCTGATCGAAAAAGATATAAACAATAGAGTACAGTCGGACTATCCATGCGTGCTTGTGCCGTACTTAACATTATACTTCAGAACACAGTAGGCCTACACACGTACGTACGTACCTATATGCGTACGTACCTATATACGTACGTACCTATATACGAACGTACCTGCGCGGGTTTCGATCGATACATATCTCCCAGCTTAAGCTAGTCGATCGATGAATCGTATTTTTATCAACATTTTCTGAGCTGTTTCTGGTGAATCACGCACAACACGCACGCTTAAAGTGCGTCTTGTGTGAAAGGTGTGCAATGTAACTTATATCATCCTTTCAATAAATTCTATGGCAGGTTTGCCAAAAATCGGTAGATTATAGTAAAAAATCGGTAGCCCGTTCAAAACTCTAAAAAGCGGTATTCTACCGCCCAAATCGGTAGAGTTGTCAAGTATATATTTGCATCTCCATGAAGAGTCACTTTCCATAACAATGTAGCTATATGAGTTTAATATCTATGCTTGAAGTATCTTAAGTATTGAACAGGCACAAATATGGATTCACATGACTAATACATATTAAAGAGATTTCTACAGCTTTGACCTTTACTACTTACAGGGTTCTACAAGACATTATTTTCAACTTTGGGACACCTCTTCACAAAGTTTAAAGAAAATTGTTCTACCGACTAGTAGCAGTTCTTTACCTAAAAATGTATTGCCCGTCTGTCATGTGACCTTTGATCTCGGTTGCCACATGTTATAGTAGAACTTGTCGTCCCTATTATGCACCTTAAGTTTCTTCATGAAATGTTTCCTCTTCAAGTTATTGCCAAAGAACGATTTTAAGATAATTTGACCTTTGACCTTGGAACTTTAAATCTGACCTATGACTTTTGATCTCTACTTCCGAGGGTGCTCTCTAATTGTAAAAAAGTGACACTCTACCAAAAACATTGAATACTGTGACTACTCTCTGTTTCGACTGACATTCCACTCTCCATCGCATGGCATTATCACTCATTTAGAGTTAATTACCACTCCGATCAGAGTGGAATTTCAGTCAACTTCCACTCGGAAAAAGAGTGGTCACTGTAGGCAATCGTCAAAGAGTGAATTTCACTCTTTTACATGAAGAGAGTATGCGAAAAATTTTTCCACCCTGGGCACCTTCTCATCAAGTTTGAAGAAAATCGGCTTAGCCGACTCGGTTGCTATGGCAACTACATATTTTGGTAGTACTAGACACATTTGTTTTATGTGTGAAGTCCCATGACAGTGGGGTGTTTTCTTTTAAAATTGTAGTGATTTCACAAAATTTGACTTTTGACCTCTGACCTTTGACCTTTACTTTCGGTATGTAGTGTGGCACAAGGGTTCTACTTAAGGAAGTTAAGGTACTCATCCACCGAGTTTGAAGAAAATTGGCAAAGTCGTTTAGGGAAACAAAAATGGACACAGACACACTAAGTATTATACACACGAACCCACACACACGGACACGTTTTGACCCCTCATTCAGTTATGGACTTTCAGTCACCCTGGGGTACCCCACCATGGGTTAGCCCCTTAGACTAGTAACTTGGGAAATCACTGTCACCATGGCAACGATTGCTATTTCAGCTGGCATTGCCGTATACATCTCAACAGGCAAAACAGCTACCATGCAATATCTCATCCTCTTCATGGAACGATGACATAATAAACCCCTCCTTGGTTTGGGGACTCGTAGTCTAGAGCTATATTACCTCTTTACAACGACATGGCAACGAAACTACCGATTGTCCTCCTCATTACTTTTAATGCCATTGAGTGACATTTTCACTCCATTTGAGTTAATTACCACTATGAACAGATGACAATTTCAGTCGATTCTACTCGACTAAAGTGTGATCACTGTAGTCAATCGTCGAAGATTGAATTTCATTCTTTCACGTTAAGAGAATAATGTTTTCTAGACAACTATATTGAAGGTGACAATTAACTTTACAAATGTGTCCTTCAATCGAAGGATAGAATGAAAGATAAAATATGAGGGTAAAAGGTACAATCTGCACCAATTTTCTTTTTTCGCATTCCAGCTCATTAGAATCATTGCATACATACGGATCGAACTTTTTACAAGTTTCGAATAAAATCTGTTGTTGAATCGATTGCTTTCGTTGTTCACTGCTTTTTAAAACCATGCAGGTAAACATATTTTACACATAGGATGATATGGCAGGTATCACCAGAATATATATATATATATTAAACGGTTGGGATCGTTCCAACGACAAAGTAAGCAGCTGAACAATAAAATGTAATAAATGCATATTTTACGAACAAAAATTCAACGAGAAAATGGAGATTCTTTTGAATCTGCTACACTCTCCCCCTTCCCCCTTTGTGACGCATATGCGCATGTATACTGTAAAGGAAGAAAACTGTTGGTTGCCAGTCAACTTTACAAGCGAAAAATGAAAACCAGCGCTATAAATGATATTTCCTCCTTGATACATTGAATACTCGTACATGTTCTAACAAAAATAATGGATTGTAAATAAAAATTATTATAAAGCGATGAGAGAATGTTTGCCTAAGACACTGAAGATGGTTCCATCGCTAACTCCATATGCTGTGTCACTTTGATGAGCACCGTACGTCAGGCAAGCAAACACAGCTGTCAAAATGATGCAGTTCGGGACAATCGAACATGATTTTTGTTGATTTATTTTTCAATTGGGCTACAACTATCAATCCTATTGCATATGGAGTAGTATATCGATTGTACTATAGTTTCGTTGTACAATTTCTAACAGTATCTGTCAGTTTGAAAGAAAAAAGGATATAGCTCAACTTAGAACAACAATTGAACACAAAAACGTGGTCAGTTTGGGCAAACCCAAACTTGGTGTAATCTATTGGTTCTGGCCACAGGTAAGACAAGAGGGGTACAATCCTTTAACAAAACGAATGATACAAACGACTTACTTTGACCATGTGTGAGTTCAATCAAAGCTCCAAACGACAGCATTAAGCTCAAAAAGGCGAAGGCCATTGCAGGTGGATTCACTTGGCCCTTTGGATGTGAAACAAAGGTGTAGCTAAAGTGTTTACTCCAGCGTTTGATTTGTAAGAGTAGCAAGGTTTTGTACACTTCCAAAATGAAACCTGTGCTTAGCGTTTACCAAGGTGGTTCTGACGAATATATATGCCATCAACAAACACAAATAGATTAGTTATATGGTTCAAAGCAAACTACCTTGTCTGTGAAAGGTTAGCTAACCAAGGCATGAAACCCTGTGCTCTATGTCAACAACATGGCACAGATTTGCATCGTTCTTATCTGATGTAGGCCTTTATGCTAACGTTCCAGGCTTCCAAAGTGCACTATGATCTGACAGGTAAACCGAAGATCATCCAACACAATGCCCATTAAGAGCCCAGTTTTGCGGTGGGATCCGAAAACAAATAAGAGATCTACGATTGGTTTCATCAGGGAGCTGGTGTCTTCCAGCTCCCTGGTTTCATTGCATGAATTCAATTCCAAGGTATAAACCAACCTCATGTTTTAAACACTAAGCTTCTTTTAAGTGGCTAGACTGAAAAAAGGGGGTGGGTATACAATCATTTATAAGGTCCACAATGTCAGTTCGCAATTTCTGCATGCCCAAGATTTGGGTGCCATACTACCCGAATTTAAGCAGTTTTAGCCTCAGTCCCCCATAATTCCATTCACTGCTGAGGTTTGTTGCACAACTGTAACAAGTGATCAATTCGTAATGGTCATAATCGTACTAGCTAGGGAGCTGGGGTGAGCTGCAGCTCCCCCTTCCCCTCCCATAGGGTTTGGACTAATTCTATTTCTCGGACAATTTTTTCGAAAACTTCTGGCAATTTTATCCGGCAAAAACGTCTCAGTCCCTTCTGGCAAGATATACCGTAGTCTGTAGGGACGTTTATATATCCTTTATTGACAAAACAGTCACGTGACGTATAAGGTGGAGAAGGTCACAGTGATTGACTGGCGGGGTAAGCAATAAAAGATATTAATTTATTATTATGATGTTCCCATTTACAAGAGTTATACACTAGTGCATTCATCAGGTTTAGATGAGTAATATTTTTCGAGTCTTCTCTGTGTCCGTTTTTAACCCTTATCCGCTGGAGTGATTTTCTTGCGTGGGCTATGATGTCGGCTTTATGAGGGGATTCCTGACCTCTTGTTCAGGAGGTTGGGAGACCGGTGGTCGACTATTGCATTCGATTTGACGGTTTTGCTATACACAGGGTTGAACCATATGACCTTCCTATGCCTTTGTTTCTTCGATCGTCTTGGGGCTGGAAGGCATTCACCGGGGTACTTTAGTTTGTGGTGACACCCGCTAGAATCAAGTGCCTGCCCTCCGGGTCAAAAGCTGCTTAGTTGCAGAAAGCTCGGCCACACGTTTGTTTCCTGCACGGGGATGTTTTAAGTATGTTGAGTGGGTAATTTTATATCTTTTGTATCATTTTATATCTTACTGAGTATTGGATTAATCTAATGCTAGGTTTACATGATGTTCCCGGCTGCCACGGCAATCACGTTGCCCGAAACGTAGTGCGCCGTGGGATTTTGGCCATTTTTTCTCCGTGTTCAAGTTTTGCTGAGTCTTGCTTCTTGGTTTTCTTACGGGCTATCACATTATCCGTTAAGAGCCTTTAGGGCAGGGAAGGGGCTGATTCCAGGAGGCTCAAAGGTGCACCACGTTCGGCCCGCGGTCTACCACAGATGCCAGTACGTTCCCTCTCGGCCCGTCACGTTCTTATGGGGTCCCTCACGTTTCTCACTTTCTGATGGTCTGACACGTTTTTCACTTTCTGTCAAGGCTTTCTATGAATGAAACGTGGACTCCGGGCAGCTTCTCCATATATGGCTTCACTAATACGTAGGCGAGTTGCGCCTTACCTCCGGAAAAGGCTCCCATCTCTGAGATGATAGCGGGAAGGGGATTACCCCGTCAAAAGGCCATGAACTACATTGGCCTACCGTTCCTGTGAGTCACAAGCCTGTTCTTTCTCCTACTAGCTAAGCTGTATGCATTAAGTTCAAAAAACGCATTTTTTCCATATATGCTAACACTAATTTTGGGGCCGTGCTTCGCTTTGCCCCAGGGGAAGGTGCCTCTCTCTAACCAACCCTTAATTTACCCCTCCAAACTCGACATGTGATAGGCCATGTTCTGTATAACATAGGGAAGGCGTTTGGGAGGCTGGTTGGGTTTGGATTAATGTTAGCATTCCATGGCAAACATGCCCTGTATCCAGTAAGAGGGGCACACCATAACAACCCTCAAGGGTGATATATGGAAGGAAAACTTTTACTCCACATTTAACAAGTGCAGTCGGAATCATATTCCTAAATTTTAATTGGTAACCATCTAGTATGAAAACTGGGTGTTTTGAAATGCCTAAAATCTGCTCTTGGGGACACTGACCCTAAAAGTGGGCCTTTTAACAGCCCGCACATTCCACTTCGACCGAGAGACGGGATGACTGACTTCGGATCTGTAATCAGCGTGGTCGATAACCTCTAGGACGCAATTCTTATCAGGCGTGAGTAGCTTCAATTTCATCCCCTTCTTCCCTTGGGGTGGGGAATGAGTGAGAGGGATGACCTTCCTTCAACTTCAGAATTACGATAGTAACACTCCTGGTATTTCGGACATGCTCATTTCAAAAATATAATTTTCATTCCTTTAGTTTTTGAAATATCTGGCTTTATTAGAGGGTGCCCTCTATTGAGCCATAGACCTATGTAAATAAGCTGTGCCATCAATATGACCCACCTTTATGTAATAAAATATGTTGCAGTCCTTTCATGATATTTTTTATCGTAGATATGTTCTTTTTGGTGAGCTTGCGGAACAACAGAGGAGTGAGGGCGCTTTAAGTATATGAAGGAGAAATATGATAGTATTATGTATTGGCCTAGACAATTGAGAAAAAGTGACCTTTAATTCTTCTGCTGTCTTTCAATGAACCTTTTTAAGGGAAATATACCTGCAAGAGGGCGCTGTGAAATAGGGGTGAGAGCCCCTTCCCCTGGGGTATGACCTACAACCTTTCTGAATTAACGTATGACTTTTTTGATAAAATTCCACGTTTCAAATTCCATATGAAAACGTCCTTAGAACAGTTTTTACATAATCGGTAAATTTTTTTTACATTATCGGTAGACGAACTTTTTTACATTATCGGTATTTTTTTTTACATTATCGGTTCAAAGAGTTTTTTACATTATCGGTAAATTTTTTTTACATTATCGGTAATTATTTTTTACATTATCGGTCGTTTTTACATTATCGGTTGATTTTTACATTATCGGTCGTAACAACCGTGACAAAACGAGACAATAAGCAAAGCAAACGTGACAAAACGGGCACTAAGCACGGCAGAACGTGACAAAAGTTGAAAGGACCGTGCGATGCCGGAAAATTCATATGCTTCCCGTTCCGCTACGGGCCGTCTTCAAGTTTTGTTACGGCCTATTACGTACTGTCACGTTTTGTCGTGTTTACCCCGTTTTACCGCCCCGGTTTACGTTACAAGGTTTTTCAGCTGACTGCCTTGGAAATTTGTTTGACAGTTTACAGTGGCGGATCCAGGATTTGGCAGAAGGGGGCCCAAGTCATAGTGGTTTGTATAAAAGTCCGATCTGGGGGAGGGATCTATGGGGGGGTGCAGGCGGTGCACTAAGGGGGTGGTGGCAGTGTACTTTGTTGGGGGTGAAGTATGTGATGAGTGATCGCTGTCCTGGGGGAGGGATCTAAGGGGAGGGGGTGTCCCCCTCCCCTTTGGGAAATTTTTGTTAATTTTAAGGTTGCTCAGATGCAAAATGGTGATGTTTTTGGTATATTTTTTGAACTGATCACACATGGCTAGAAAGTGTTCATAATTCAGTCAATTTTAATTTTTGTTTGGGTGGAAGATGCTTTTCTGGGGAGGGGTCTAAGGAGAGGGGTGTCCCCTCCCCTTTAAGAAAATTTTTGTTAATTTAAGATTGCTAAGATGCAAAATGGTGATGTCTTTAGTTTATTTTTGAAACTGATCATATATGGCTGGAAAATGCTCATAATTTTAGTGAAATTTAAATTTTTGGTTGGGTGAAACATGCTTCTCGGGGGGGGGGGGTTCTAAGGGGAGGGGTATCCCCTCCCCTTTAAGAAAATTTTTGTTAATTTAAGATTGCTAAGATGCAAAATGGTGATGTCTTTAGTTTATTTTTGAAACTGATCATATATGGCTGGAAAATGCTCATAATTTTAGTGAAATTTAAATTTTTGGTTGGGTGAAACATGCTTCTCGGGGGGGGGGGTTCTAAGGGGAGGGGTATCCCCTCCCCTTTGAGAAAATTTTTGTTGGTTTAAGATTGCTTAGATGCAAAATGGTGATGTCTTTAGTACCGGTATAGTTTTGAAACTGATCATATATGGCTGGAAAATGCTCATAATTTAGTGAAATTTAAATTTTGGTTAGATGAAAGAGGAGAGTAGCCTATGTTGTCCACATATTAGGATGGCAGTTTCCCGAATTGAAGTCTTCTTTTTCCTTATATTACCCTACATTCGAAGCAAATTTCATTAAAGTAAATTACAAAGCCTAAAGAAGACGCTAATGTTGCAGATGTTGCAGCAAGTTACAGTTAAAAGCCTGAGGTTGTTGAAAATATTCCTCTAATATTAAAGAATTCTGAAGTTTCCTTGAAAGTAGAAGCAGTGTTCCCAATGCTGTGGGCCCGGCCGCATTATTTCTTTTCCCAGGACGAACGTGGGCAAATCGAGTTTTCAAAAAAATTTAAATTTGTTTCAAGATGAAGGTTAGGGTTAGGATTAAAGTTAGGGTTACGTGGACTGGGGTTATTCGGCCCGTTCTTTCATAATCCGGAGTCAGAATTACAAAAAAGGGTCGAAAAGCTGTCATTTTGGAATTAGAGGTGTGGCCTATTTCCAAGAAGCTAAATTGGTCCATTGGTCAGATTTGGCCTGACTCGTCCTGGGAAAAAAAAACTACGCGGCCCGGCCGGTAATAGACTAAAGAGCTCATGGGTAACCCCTTGCAATGCCCGGAAAATGTTACTGTGACCAATACAAGCCAAAATGTTATCAGCCGGAGGTCAGAATTATTTACATAAAACTTATTTTCTGAGGTAGAAATTTAAATAATGAACAAATTTGAATTTCACTCTGACACATCACAAAGGCCTATTTAATTGGAATAGGGCCTAGTCATTTGTTTTATGAAGTTGAAAAAAACTTCAAAAAATTTTGAAAGGGGGACCCGGGCCCCCTGGACCCCCCTAAATGCGCCCCTGGTTTAAAAGTTTGCCCCGACATTCACGGCAATCACGGCCTGTCACGTTTGCCAATCCCATCCCCCCAGCGTTCTCTCACGTCCATCCCCTTTTGTCCACGGTGGCCTGAAATGTGATTGCCAAGGCCGCCGGGAACATAATGTAAACCTAGGAGATGGCAGATTTTAACCTCTACGTAATTCCGACTTTGTGAACTTCATGTCCCCTTATATGAATGGTATGCTGAAGTTGCTTTTGTTATAGTGGTCATACGCAATATAGCGTATTGAAAAAACAATGAAATTAATCTCTGACTTTGTGTTGACTCTTAAAAGGATTTTATACTTTGGTTTGCTTACTTATAACAAACAGTCTCCTTTAACTTTGAGTCCTAATCGCTACTTCATCTCTTGTTGTTTATGACATAAATATTTAAAGACACTCAGATTAAGGCTGATTAATTTATAGCCATAAAGTACACAATACGCTACCAACGAAACTTCTGAGACTCCTGACCTTGCATTCTGTCGCTACAACTATATATTCTGTCTCAAGGTACCAATCAATCTTTCTGCTATATAGCGTTTACGTCAAAAGGCAAATGTTAACACGCCACCTCTGCGCCTTTAAGCTTTTCGCTTTTGCTTTTGTTTTTGGCCTTTGCTACAACAACGTTTGCAGGTTTGGCCAAAGTAAGTTGTGCGTAAAATCTAGTAGTAACACTTTGTCCCATAAGCAATGGCGTAGGGAAAACAAGCCAGTGAGCCACAACTGGAAAAAAGGCCCTGGCCGGCCCGACTTAAACCAATTGGGTAGAAACTGACCCGTAAAACCTCATCTTACTCTAACTCAAGGAAAGGTTTGTGATAATTTTGGTAAAACAACTTTCACACCGTTATCACTTGTATTATTTAAAGTGGATCTAGTTCGTGGCTTTTGCGCTTGAATGAAAATTGTAACCACGCAGTTATCTATTGAAAATGCGTAAACCAGTGGATTCAGAGTCCCTCAAAGAAATCCCATGTAACGGCCAATATAAAACCCATTTTAAAGGCATTAAGTTTTGATTTTAAAATAGATTCATTTTCTCATGAGCTGGATTAAGCGCAAATCTTATGAAAGTTGATTTCTGTACAAGAAATGAAATTAAAATTTTTCCGTCCCAGTCACAAAAATTACAAGCTCGCCCTATCTGGCCAAATGTGAAATTTCCTTCAATAGTATTAGTAGCCTATTTACTTCTTCAACTTGATGGTAGAGTCATACTTTGCAAGTGGAACATTTTAGCTACATATGAATAAACCCTGTAATCATATTTAAATAGCTACAAAAACAAAATCACTTTCAAAGTTAATTCGTACTAAAATCGTTAATTGGTTGCAGGAGATATCATGTGGGGTGAACCATATGACTAATTAACGTTGCTATTATTACTTAAAGAGTCACAAACATTTGTTTGCGGACATAGTCGTACATTACAATCATGGTGTTTCATGATATTTGAGCCTTCCTAAAAATGGTTTCTTTGAAGCAGTGATATCTAAGTCACAATCAATACGCGCAACATCTTTCACAGCAATGTATTTAAGGGCTCTTTGTACTTGCAAGACTATTGGGTTGGTAACATGATACAGACAATAATACAATAGAATGGTGGGGTGGCATAACATCTATTAGGTGCAGTCAATACAGCATGCGTAGAAATGTTTGGACGTCTAATGTTTGCAATAGGTGTAAAGAGGCCTAAACATGGTTCAGATCGTTGGCAAAAGAATGTGCATGTCAAATCTTCCCGCCGGTCCAGGACATAGTCAAACATGTAACATATGTATGGCGGTGTCCTAAGACAAATAGTATGCTTGATTATATGGGAGGGGCTTTCAAAGGACTTCTTAAGAAAGGAAAGGGGGGAAGGGATGAAAGGGTTCACACAAGTCGGATAGTTTTATGAAGAATCGGTATTGGGCTGTAACCAATCTGCGAAGGTTTTTTTCGAGAGAGGAAGGAGGAGCGTAATTGTAACGCCACTGTGAGACCTTATTCTATAAGTGGAGAAGAAAAGAACATGCCCGAGTCCCCAAACTACACCATTTTGGCCCTTCTGTTAACACTCACATCTTCAACTTGCGTTGTCTGAAAATTACTACGATACTCTTTTCATTCAACATCCCAATTTAAAACTTTGTCAGTAGAGGGCAGGACTTAACAGCGGGAGAGGGGTGTTTGATGCAATTTCGCGTAGACTCTGCCTGGTACATCTGTAGTAATCACTGAACCCCTCTTGATAAGTATGATGTATTCAACGTTCATAAATTTACTTATTGGTGCTATATACCGTTCGAAAGGTGGATATGTGGAAACTTTTTGCTTAAAATATGTTACGTAATCATTCAGTTGTCTTGATTACATCTTATCAACTATGAGGGGAAATGAACTGGAAGCACGCAGCATCCAGCCTAGGAACAGCTTCTAAGCTAATTGCATAATGGGGAATATGTGGAGAATGTATCACTTTAATCTTTCCACGCAGTGAGTAGAATGAATGCCAGGGAGCTTTTAGACATGGATCTGGTGATGATACCCCATACAGTCTTTGAAGTAGGGCCTAATTGTGTGTCTATGTTCAATTGTCTTAAAGGGTAAATTCGCGGCATAGAAGTGCTTTATGATAATTTTTTTTACAAAATTACTACATGTTAGGTAACAGAGGTTGAAAAAAGCCTTTCTTCCAACCCCTGTATCTCGCATTGTTGTATTTTCAGACTTAGATGATCTATATATTGCCAGGAGTTAAGAGATGAAGACATATTGCCACCTTCATTATTATTATACACCAGCCATCACCTTTGTGATGATTTTGAGTATAGTAATGGACAAGAAAAAATACTTTTTTCCTGCCTGTGATAATTTTACATGTACGAACTTGACATGGGTTTAGCCTTCTATACTTGATACTTCTGCAAAGCTATTGTGTTTATTTACTTTCAGAAACATATGATCTTGTTAATTAAACTTCTTAAATATGAATGGTAGGCTACATTGATACCGGTTAAGTAAACAATTGTTTTCATTATATATTGTCGGTGATAAAGTAAATACTTAATGACAAATTGAAACAAACTTAATATAAATATTGGTAGTAACAATTTGATTAAACCAGGCCGGTAGCCAAGGGGGGGGGGCGGCGAAGGGAGATGATTACCCCTCAAATGTTTGGCCCCTTAGACAAATTTTGAGACTAAAAAAATTGCCTTTACTTTACCTACAAAACCTGCTTATGTTTCTGTGGAAATAGTCCCATATATACCCTGAGTTTTTTACCTAACTGTTGTTGAATGTGATGGAAATAACCTTCGTCAATTTGTTACTGAAAAATGCCAATCAGTTTAGCTATAAGACTCCATAGCTATCTGACAACCATGGTATGCAGTGTTTGGTCCAGTGTTCCTACTTTCAGGGAATTACGCGAAATTTGGGGAATATACCCAACTCATTGTCGGGAAATGTTTTTGGAAAATGACCAAATTTTGGGAAATTTCGGAAATCCAGATTTTTTTAATGTCCATGTAGAACTAATTAACATTTCTAGTATTCCGGGAAAATCCAGAAATCCTGTAACTGAGTAGAAATTAACGTGATCATACCACCTGATATATATATGGGGGATCTAAATTACTCATGTAATAGAACAACTATCATTCGGACTTTTAACGTTAAAGAGTTTTACTTACTCTACATTATTGAAGCAGTACTTCAAATGCATCCAATGTGATGAAGCTGTAAAATATTTTTGAATTTCACGCAGAATTAGCCAATTGTAAGTACGCGCAATGCATGTCCATTTTAGCGTCACATCGTTACCATGATCATGAATATTCATACCTCAGAAATTTATGCAGTTTTAATGTTTTACTTTCCAGATAGACTTTGTAACAGTTGTGGTAGAACTGTAAATAAGCTTTGTTCAAAACATTTAAGTCGATTCCGTCATTGACACTTGATATTTGAAAATTGTTTCCAAGTGTCTCAGGTTACCATGGAATTGCCCTATATTTTCATATTTCACAAACCATCAGATGGCTTTGCATAAAATTCAAGGTGTTTGTATGGTTCTTATGTTCTTGATATGAACACAGTGGTGGTTTTCAACATTTATAATCGATCAGACAACCCTACAACAACTGGAATGGGGACAGTCCCAAGCCATCGCAATGTCTTACAAAGCTGCACAAACTAGTATCCAACAAATGGAAATTATTCTGAATTTCCATTTGGCAATTATGCAATGAGCTTGCCAACTGCCACCGATTGTAATTGACTGTAAACATCATTGATTTGGCCTACAGCTAAAGCTAGTGTTATGGTTTTTACGCCTATATGGAGATTTTTAAAGTAATACCTAATGACAATATGTATGAAACAAGGAATAAACTTCTGTTCTACCCCTTCCGAGAGTTTTCAAAAATCGACCTTTCTTTCAAAACTACATGAAATTCAAATTTCTAAGACATGATATCTCAAAGTGATGTGATATTCAGAGGCAACTTGAGAGCTTGGGAAGTGTCATTTCCAGAGATCTAGAGGGTATTATAAGCAAAAATTTCTTTGTACTCTACGCGCCAACAGATGGTACTGGCATTCCGCTTAGATAGTATTGCGAACATATCCCCCCTGACAAATTTCTGCCCCCCTGACAACTAGTCTGGCTACAGGCCTGGATTAAACAAAGGCTATCTCCACCTTACATGATTTAATTCTCATGCAATGGGCGGTATATCCCTCGGCAATGTGTATAAAACCTATACTGTTAACAAGTGGCATTCATGAATTTAACTGGGAAGTTTTACACGGGCATGTTTTGTAATTGAGGCTGTGATATTAGCCGATGCCAATATTAAGTACTGGTTGGAACTTGTTCAGGTTCTGTTACAAAATTGCCTTATAATTGAAAAGGTGGTGAAACAAAGAGGATTGAACTTTTAACTGATCCTGATATTAACTTCATCTGAAAAAATTATTTTTGGCTTAAGTCTATTTTGTTTCTGTCTAACTGTAACGCCGATATTGTGCGGTAACCAACAAAACTTAAATGAAAGGTTCTTATTTTGTCTGCTTATGTTTTCTGAGCAAAACAACAATGTAATCATAACAAATTTGATTTTGTTTTCAATCACAATCACAACCACCTTGTGAGGGCGTTTTCCGGCTGAAATACTCATTCTTTGCTTGATTATATGCTATCATGCTATATTATATGCTATCATCTATATGTCTTCACGGTGAGCACAACGAATACCAAAGTTTCCTAAGGTATTGCTCTGGTGATGAGATACGAAATCTGATCATACCCCAAAATCGCATTTGAAGTGATGGGGTGTTTATATGGACGCTTTTAGAGGGATAGTCGCAACATACCAAAGGTGGCAGTACTTCTGAAGCTTCAAACACCGTTATCATGATAGTCGATCGCACACTTTACTAACCTCTTGAAATTGTACCAAAGAGTATTTATTGTAATTCTGTTTACTTCCCGTATCTTCTATTGTTGCATATTTTCCCAAAAATTGCGTTGGAGCATTAATTAAGCTGTTGATTTATAGAGGGCATAAATTCCTGTTTCATTTGGAAGCGGCAAAGAATTTCGGCATTTGTGTTCCAACAGGGCTTTTCATCTAATAGTATTTTCACTTCATGATGTGAATATTTTCAGGTTAGAAATTTGGAACGCTCCTGCATGGAATACCCGAAATGAAACGTCATCACGAGAGAGATGAAACAAATACGAAGCGAAAAATATCATTTTCTTCCTTGGAGATGGATGAACCTTACAATAGTGACGGCTGCTGGGATCTAAATATGACAATTGCAGGAGAACCCTGGGGAACAACCAACTTCACTCTAGGAAAGCTTTCATCATGCTGCGTTCTCGAAGGTGTTTCTGTAAGGAATAAAGCAGAAGGGTTAGGATGGGGGTAGGGAGCAAAGGCGGGATCCGGGTTGGGGGATGGAAATGCTCCCCACTTGTTGGAAATGCTCCCTTTGACTTTCACTTTTTCACACAGTAACTTTTGCCACAAGGCCCCATCCCCGCCTACTTTTTTCACACAAATCCCCGCCAGTATAAGGCGGTCGCACTCACTTCTTTGAAAAAAAAAACTGGTGTAACCTGGTTTAAACTGTTCCAAGTGTAACATGTGTAGCAGGTTAATAAGCTAAACGCCTAATCAAACTTTTACTGATTTCTGAACTCCAAGTTTCACCCAAATTGCCTTTTGCACTTTTAGAAACTTGAATGCACACACAGCATGCATTGCTTACATACAAACTTGAGAACTACTTCAACTTCTTTGCTTTGTATAATTTCAGTGCCTCATTAATTAAAAGGAGGGAGGCACGGGAGACATATATACCGATATATCCGTATCTACAAAACCTGTGCAAGAATAATTTTGTCAAAGGAGATTGGGGCCCAAAGAACACCTTCACCTGTCAACCCTCCTTAAAAATGAGGCACCTTAAATTTGATTCGTTTTCAAGTTAACATATTACCAAAAGATACCCAACACAGATGCAAATGGCTCCACGCGCATCTGGAACTGCAACAACGTATTCTGTGGCATTATAATATTTTAAGGTCATACCGATTGACGGCATAACGTAGGAAATATTCTGTTTCCTCGTGATGGTTATGTCGGCTTTAGTTTTCAAGCAAGCAGGAATTTGCACTCATAAGCGTACGGGAGCTTTTCATTTGGGGGTGGGGGCAGAGGAAATATGTAATCCTGCCCGAAAGACTATCTAAGCGGAGCGCCACCATTGGTTGGCGCGGCGTACAGAAAATTTTGAAAAATCGCGACCCCTCAGACAGCCGGAAATGGCATTTCTCAGGCTTATAAGCAGAATCAAAACAGTCGAGATTTTGAGCTTTCGTTTGCAATAAAATTTTCACTTGAATAAAAAATGAGCAATTTGCAAAATGATCAGAAAATTACCAGATAAAATATACCACTACCATTGTATGAAATGGTAATGTGAAGTAAGCTAATCATTGGAAAATGAGCTTGTAATGCGCATTCTGCAAACGATTTTACTACTTGCAACAAGAAATTGTGATGAATGTAACTTTTAATATTCGAGCAACTTCAGTAACCGGCTAAAATCCCAAGACTTCTCAACTTCGAGGCAGGCCCGTAGCCAGGATAACCAATTTGGAGGGCACATCCGACGTTAAAGTTTCGCCGGGATGGGGGGGGGGGTCTAAGGGGAGGGGGTCTAAGGGGAGGGGGGTGTTCCCTCCCCCTTTTAAATTTTTGCCTATTTTAAGGAGTCTAGATGCAAAATGGTGCGATATTTTCCATTTTTTCTTCTTATGTTTGTATTCCAAGAAGGCTGGTCTCGTAATAAATTTTTCCACCTTCACTGCAAGACCTTTTATTGAAAAATATTTGGGGGCACGTGTCCCCCGTGGCTACGTGCCTGCTTTGAGGGAGGATGGCATATCGCATCGCATACCGGCTACCTATTATAAATATAAGTTTCATCGAACTTTACAAGGATCCTATGTGTTTGAGCTGCCTGTTTAGCTCAGACTCAGAGTGGGTGGGGCTATAGTAAGCGAAGCGCCACCATCGGCATACGAAGAAAATTTTGGCCAAAAATACCCAGATTAGTCTCTGCAACGTGATATTATGACAGCTGTCAGAAGTGTATCTCCTAAAAAGAGGCCTATGTAAAAAATCTAGAAAAAGTTAAAGTGTTCTGATTTCTGGATAGAGTCAATGGCACTATCTAATCGGAGCGCCACCATCAGTTGGCGCGGAGCGTAGAAAATTTTGGCCAAAAATTATCCCCAGATCACCGGAAACGGCCCTTTCAAGTCTTATAACGTGATACTATGACAACTCTCAGAAGTATTTCCTAAAAAAAAAATAAATAAATAGGCCTATTGTAAAAAGTCTAGAAAAGGTATTATAAAGTGTTTTGATTTCCGGCTGTGCCAGGTTGATTTCATGGGGGTGGGGGCTATGGTGTACAGTATCCCCCATCCAATTTCACAGGAGAATATATCCCCCATTCCCCCAGGATCGCCGCACATGGTCAACATGTATAATAAACTGATAAAAATAGTCTATACAGCTCCCAAAAATCTCCCACAAACTGTTTCACAAAACATTTGAAAGAGACTTTGGTTAAACTAAAATAAAACTGTTGTCCTAGTGGGAATGGCTTGGGTGCTATACTCATATCCAAAGAGCAGCTTCCTTTTTGTTTTCCTGCACGTGACCATTTTTAAGGGTACATGGGCATAACCTTCTCGCTTACTCCGTAAATGCAGAGTGGTCATATGACACTGTATGATAATTCCATAGAAATGCTTCTTTCTGTATTTTCTTGATTCTTAAATGCCACATAATCACATCTAATCAAGTTAACTTTCATTTTCATGGAGGTAATCTAGAGCCATACAGACCTTCCGTCTTGGCCATTCCCAACAATGCACTTAACAACTGGATGTTGCAAAGCCGTCACATAATGATATACATAATGATATACGATTTCATGAAAACGTATGGTTCTTTGTGTTCTTATCTTGATTTCCAGATGCCAAAAAATGAAGTCTACATCTAAGAGCGATTAATTCCTATATTTTGCCCCCTTTAGGTTTCTTGCCCTTGGTTCTAGCAGATTGAATCTTCATCTTCACAAAGGAAGTCCGTTTTTACGTAAAATCCTGAATCTGGACCTTACAAAAACATGACCATTAAGTGTATTAAAGTGGTCGCCTCCATACTAGAATGTGAAAGGAAGGGATTGAAAATGGAAACATGTTTTAATAGAAATACTGCGGCGGAGGAGTGGAAAAGCAGTTTTCTACCAGGTGGGGAAATCTCAAAGAAAAGGTTGAAAAGCCATGACCTAGATCGTGAGTGAGGCAAAGGGTATCTGCCTTCTTCGAAGCCCCCCTATACAGACTATTTTTCGGAGCCTCTGACCGAATTCCCTAGCTTTGCCACTGGTGATCACATAGGGTTCCCGAATACGTCTCGACTTTCAACCTTCCGTTAACTATTGGTGGTATTGTCATTAAGAAATATGACGCGTCACAAGATGGCTTTTAACTGATTTTGTCGGGCAAAATTTTGGGCACTGTATACACCTGTACACCCTCCCGCCTGCCCGTGTAATCTGGCAATTA
This sequence comes from Holothuria leucospilota, assembly GCA_029531755.1. Lineage (NCBI taxonomy): Eukaryota > Metazoa > Echinodermata > Holothuroidea > Aspidochirotida > Holothuriidae > Holothuria > Holothuria leucospilota. The sequence continues at coordinate 43,133,203 of CM055981.1, forward strand.
AAAACATCCCAGAATCTTTTTGCAACTTTCGCCCGAATATTCTACCATTTCGTGCAAAGTGTTGTGCAAGACTATGAAGTGGGGCTGAGAAAAACTTGTATTTTTCATAAGCTGCCCGAATGTGTGGGGAATTTTTGAAATCTTTTTGACTTTTCATGAAAAATTGACCATGACTATGATGCTTTTTATTTTCGGGCAAACTTTTGCAAGAATTCGGATATTCGGCCATTTTGGGCAGTGTTGTTCAAGACTATGAAGTTAGGCTGAGCAACAATTGTTCTTTATAAGCTGCCCGAATGTGTCGCGAATTTTTGTAATTTTTTTTTATTTTTCATGAGAATTGTACTGTGACTATGATGCTTTTTAATTTTCGGGCAAATTTTTGAAAGAATTCGGGCACGCTTAGGAGTTTTCTGTGTACTTAAAACCATACCAGATTTTTTAAGACTCAAATGGCTGCCCGAATTTTTCCAGACCCCTGCCCGAAATTCAGGTCTTGCAAAAATTTTTCGGGGCAGTCTGCCGCCCCTGCCCTGCCCCCAGCCTCGTACGCCTATGACTGCACTACCAGGGTTGCCAACTGGTATTGCACACTGCTTGTAAATTTGCAGACAAATCTCGATTGGCACAGAAAATTTTCTTTTGGCAGTAAATAAAGAATTATTAAGTAGACACATATGATAGATCGAAAGTTAGACACAGTGTTCCTTTTCTCGGTTAGTTCAATGCTTTGTGAACTGTTCCTGCGATTCCTTGCGACCTCCTGCGACCCCGAGAAGGTCGCCTAGTGTGAGAGCGTTTGCTCGCGAGAGGTTGCAAGAGCTAGCAAGCCATGATCGCATGCAAGAGCTCGCAAGGTTTTAAACATGGTTTAAAAATCTTGCAACCTCCGCAAGAGATCTCAAGTGGTCGTACGTCGATCGCATAGTGTGAGAGGGTGGTAGCAAGAAGTCGCAAAAGGTCGCAAGGTTTTGCAGCACGAAAAGTGCAAATCTTTAGGCAAAATCGAAGATGGTGGTAAATTCTGGAAAGTAGGTTCCAGCCGGAGAGACAGCGTTATGTCATCTAATTGTATTCCAAACAGAGGCCCTCCACTTACTACTGTGAACACAGTTCAACATGACCCACTTTTCCTAGTCAAGCAAATCTCTGCAAGAGAACTTGTGCGGTACCGGTTGCGTGCTTCATTAACAGAGAGAAAGGTGAGAGTGTACACGGGCCGTGGCCATTGTGGACTAGAAATAGAAGTCTTGACACACCTTCCTATTTTCATGGTTTACAATAACAAACTATTGTACAACATTGAAATTCCCCGGTCTTTGTCACCTTTGACACCTGCAAACCATCTTCATTTGGAAGTTGAAATAAATTTTAAGGGCTACCGTATCGTAACTCTCTAACGCCAGCTGCTAACAACTGTATCGGCCTATACACCGGCAATCTGAGAGAGCTACTACACTTTAATTTTACTTGTGATCATCCTACCGTGAATACCATGTATAATTTTTGATAATTATCGTCTTTTCTTGAACGTGACACTCTTGCAAACATTGTCTACTTTTGATATGCCCCGCTACTGATGAGCCCCGAAAATAATCTTTCGGGGCGAAAAGCGTCTAGCTACAGCATACCATGCTACGGCTTGTTACTTAACAAGGTCACCAAAAGGAATTTTGAACTCAAACCTTTGGGTATCCTACTAAAATCTTCAATCAAAAGTTGCGAAATTATCTTTGCTCGGTAATATCCTCCCACATCATAAAAGATATTTTTCAGGGAATTCAAGGTACTAAACCTATCACCACGGTTTAAATTATCCCGAGCATATCTCTACTACGAACAGGCCACTGAGTTTTTGGACTCGATTCGGCCAAACCCCTTTTAATTTTTCATACAAAAGCAGTTTGATAAATATTATGTCTGAGTCTCGTATATTGGGATGTAGTCATGATCTACGTCAAAAGACTCGCGTTAATTGGTATATACCCTGGATCTCATCCACTAAAGGGTGAGCTTCACAATGTAGGGAAACGGTATGCACGTTTATGAAAAGGTGCTTAAAAAATAAAAATAGGCCTGTATTGGTAGCCTTATATCCAGCTCTACAAGCCTGTAGCCCCTATATAGAATATTAAAACTTACTATTGGCTTAGTTCATTCAGGGGTGCTACGGGGTAGGGAGAGCTTTAGCCTTCAAACTTTTCCTAGCACACCCCCCAAAATTGGGTAAAACTTTATATAGGCTAGTAGTGGTGTGTTCATTTCTACATATCTCACCCCTAAGATAAGATTTACCCCCACACTCTCTTTAGCAAGCTACCTTTTCCGGCTACGTTTTCTAAAAATGGGTCTTCAAATTTGAAAGATGGAAGATATAGACCTAAGAAAAGATCTTGTGTAGGCCTAGGTGTATAGGGCTTCTTCAAAAGTCCAGTGGTAATACCCTCTTTATGGGAAAAGTCTCCAAGTCAAATATACCTGTTGCTAGGAAACAGAGTGTAATCGCTAGACGAACTGCAGCAGGGATTGGTGCCCTCATTCTAGCACACTTCTTCTCGATCATTGGTCCAACCTTATTTAACAACTCCTGGAAGAATTCTGGGCAAACTCTCTGGAATGATACCTCTCCAGCTATGTCCTCAGAAACCAGTTCCTGCATCAGGGTATCAAAGTGGTCGTATATTTCCCGTCGCAGGAGCCAAGGACGAACGCAGAAACGCATGGGAGGATCTAGAATTTTTGAAAAGGGGGGAGGGAGGGTCCACTTAATTACTGAATCCTTGACACAATCTATTGAAGCTCTATCACTGGTTGGCGTGTAGCTTACCAAGAATTACTTTGTCTAAAAATACAGCCTAGATGGCAGGAAATGACACTTTCAGGCCTCCACTTCTCAGGCAAGCAGGTCCGTAGCCAGGAATTCTGATACAGGGGGCACCGGCACCGGCACCGCACAAGGGACATCGAAGAAGGGTTATGTTTGTAGTCAGTAGTGCTGCTGTCATATGATAAACAGTTTTCGGTACTGAACCACATGGGATGATATCTCAAGCCTAAAAACAGATAGCTTAACGGTGTCGGTTGTACGCGCGAAACGCGCGAAATTTTCGCCCTTCTCGTGAGAATTTCCCCCTCCTTTCGCAATACAGAAACATGGAAAGTCTCGAAAGTGAAGGGAACAAGGTTATGATCACGATGATGCTCCTTCAGCGGAGCAGGGAGCTGGAAGACAGCTCCCTGTCTTCCAGCTCCCTGAGCGGAGACAGGCCGGTAAGAAGTTGACAGGTTGAGCACTTTGCAAATAGCGAGGGGCTAGGGACTACCTAAGGCAGACTTGTGTGGTCGTTTGATTTTGATAGTATCCAGAGGGAAATTCCCCGAATGTCTGAGGAATTACCCAAATGGAACACTAGTATGGAGCTTTGAGTAGGACTTTGAATGACAACGAGAACATAGCAAGCTCTTTCAGTCTTTACAGTTAACAATTCAGTTAATAATTATCGTATTTTTACTTTGAACGAAATATTTCATGAAGAGAAGGGATAAAGTTGCCTGGAAAATTGTGGTACGTTCAAATTTAGCTTCGAATGTATAAAGTCATCAGGTTACGGATGTTACTCAGGTATGAGATTGCTTTAACATGACAAATGAAGCCCTCTTGATGATGCACGAATAACTAACTTTGAGCTGTCCCCTTGCTTTGGCTAGAATAGTTCACGGGTACTAATGTTCATTGGAGGAACAACTTTGATTGATGAGAATTGCACGCGAAGCGGACCCACAGTTTGTGGGAAATTTATTTGCCACTGGTGAAAATTGCTTAAAGTCTCAGCAAGGAGTGGTAAAAGGATATGGGGACCAAGCTCCCGTTAGGAATCGAGCAACCCGAAGCCCCGCCAGAATCGACGGTTTGCCGAAAAGATGCTGAAAGCAGAAGTTTGGGCGCGCAAAGCGCGCCGAAAAAATTTAGGACTCAGCTGTTGAAGAAAAATTGAAAATATTTCAGTCTTATTAAAGAAAGATAGGAAACTTGGGTTTCTGTGGAAGACTGATAGAGAGGCAACAGATTAAGCAAAATTTGCCGAAGTTTTTGTGTAAGTTTTTTGATTACTACGCCATTTCAGCAGGCTACTTCTGATGAAATACGGAAGAGCAACTACGACTGTCGTAGTTTCTCTCTGGACATATTTTTTGCTCCTGAAAAAGGGGGCCCGCACCCCTTTGTACGTCGTATTTCGGGAAAAAGAGGGGTTCTGGACCCCTCGGACCCTCCCCTGGATCCGCCCATGAAACGGTGGGGGCATATTCATCCTCCTTTCTCTACGTCTACGCCTCCTGCGTCTCAATAATATACCAATAGCAACTGCTGCTAAAATACATTGATGTGTATCTTGCACGGAAATCTGTTCAAAAGAAGGGTGAGTCATATTGAGCTTCACACTAGGATGTAGGCCTATGTACAAACAGTACAAAACTCCCACAATTTATTTTTATTTAATAGCCTGGTCTATTGCTATTGTAAAATGAGAGCGTATTTTATTTTGTAGGGTAAATTTGGGTGCATGGGTATGAGGAGCCGCAAGGTGTAATGGGAGGAGCTCAGTACTGTTACAACCGATAATGTCATAGTTTACCGATAATGTAACAACAATTAACCGATAATGTAATAAAAATTCCGATAATGTAAAAACAATCAATAACGTTATAAAAAATTACAGATAATGTAACAAAAACCGAAAATGTAGTAGAAAATTTACCGATAATCTAGTAACCACACCTTCCCCATAATATAGTAAAATTAACTGAAAATATAACAATTTTTAACCAATAACGTAGTAAATTTACCGATAATTTAGTAACATTATGTTGGCACACGTTTACATTAAAATTTCACATACGTATGTGTGTGCGTTATAATGTATGTGCGTATATACGTGGTATGCATGCTCATATGCATTTGCATTCATACTTACGCGAATACGCGTCTTGATTACGTACCACGTACGCAAATATTGATATACGTGTGTGAGATTGCGTGTGTGCGATTACGCACTCACAGACAACTCCTTAGCGGCATATAGGCAGCCGGCGAGAGCTAAGCTCTGCTGCCCGAGAATTCCGTCACTGGAATGAGAAGTCTCGCGCGGCTGCACGTGCCTGCCTTGCAAGCGACACCTCCTTAGCGGCACATAGGCAGCCGGCGAGAGATAAGCTCTCGCACGTCTTTCCTAGCTCACGCGCGGCTCGAACAGACTGTATTAGGCCTCCTTTTGGAAAGACTGTCTTGAAAATAGAAAAAATGTGTGGGAAGTCAGACCAATCCCTCAAGTTAGGGTGTGCATACTTATGACGTGTGCATACCTACTACGTATTCTGCTTTCGGGCCAACTCGGCCCCAAAGCAATTCGACCCCAACCAACTCTGCCCCTGGCCATCTCGGCCTCTGGCCAACTCGGCAGCCAACTTGGGTCACACATCAACTCGGTCCCTGACCAAGTCGGTAGGGGCCTACCATACCAACGGTCCCACCGGCCAACTTAGCCTCGAGCCAACTCGATCGGCCCAGAGAAAGAATTCCCTGTCCACTTTTACAGGCAGATAGCAGTCGCCCCAAGTTTATCTTTAAAAACCTGCTAAATCTTACAGACTTTCCTCTGAATTGGCTCACCAGTAGGCCTACGTTTCATTATGTTTCTGTATAAAAGCATTGAATACTGAAAGTGAACCAAGGAGTTATTCAGTATAAATTTAAAACATAAGTAACAAAAATATTGTCACACGGCTGGTACACGGTGCTTGCTGCCCCCTCCTATTACGTCACTGGGGATCCACCACCGGTTATCGCGTAGGCCGTAACGAAGGCTTTCCAAGAAGTCTTTGGTCGAAAATACCTTCCAGATGCGGCAAATGGCACATTCTATCATATCATGTACATCTATAAGTCGCATCTAAACATTCTCAATTTTTATACTTCATGCAAATTAGAAACAAATTCAGATTTCAAAACGAAAATTGAAAATTTACAAGCCCATTGAATTTAGCATACTGTAATTAAGGGTAATCATGTAGGCTATTTTATAAAAGCATGCTGAAGCACAGTATGAAAATATTATAGACTGGAGAAAGAGGATTCACGTTTACTGGTCAGGAGCTGTAAGCCACGTGAAATAGCGTGGTTTCTTGTAATGGCCTTAAAATCATCCTTATGACATTGAAATTTCCAGCATTTTAGTATTTTTTCTCAAGTACCTAACATTTCATCATTACGGTTTGCACATCTCAGGGGCAAATTGCCCCCCTAATTGCCCCTGCAGGTTACGGACCTCAGTGAATCATGATTTACTAAAAGAAGCGTGCATTCGACTGAACATGTAGGCCTACATTCAATCATTTTCGTACCGCCCCTGCAGCTGATATCCGCCGCCTTGTCAACTATTTGTTAATTGGTGGCAGCAGTTGAAGACCCCATGCACGATGCCCTGTTCCCCCTTCCTTGTGGCTATTGATTTTGTGAAACACTGTGTAGGCCTACTTAATTTCATAGTATGGGATTGCTGATCTGATAGGAGGTGGCGTCCATTCATTCAAACTGCCATACTTACAACTGAAGGCAGTACACCTACAGCCTTTTGGTAGCGCCATGGGCCGACGAGTGAACTGGCCATGTAGCCATTCGCCACACACTCCCCACTGTGCTAGTAAAATAACGTCTCTTGAAGCAAGTGCTTCAGTAGTCGCAAAATTGTACATAACTGCATGCAAGTAAGGAATTCTTCCAATTCTCAGCAATATTTAATGTTATACTCTCAGGTAGAAGCTTCCGACTGGTCCCCGTAATATACATGTGGATCTCAAAGGTGATTACTGAAAGCAATGCGGGTTGAAATCTTTGTAATGGGATTGTAAAATATTCTCGCAATCTCCAATCTTTTTGAAAAGTGTCAATGGATCGTCATATTTTCAGTTCGGGTCGAGTAAACGTGGACCCGAGTTGACTTGTCGCCGAGTTGCCTGAGGCCGAGTTGACCTGTTTCCACGCAAGCCACCAACCATGCCACCTAAAACCTTATATAGCCTACACACATACGTACGTAAGCGCGTGCATGTATACGGACTTGCGCATGCATACATACTACGTACATACGCTAATACGTTTACATGTACACTCATACGTACAAAATTTGTATCGTACGTTCGTTTACATGAAATTTGAATGTATGGAGAACATGTCATGTTATGTGCGTTAACATTACATTATCGGTGAATTTTTACAACGTTATTGGTTAACAAAAATTGTTACATTATCGGTTAATTTTTACTACACTATCGGTAAGGTATTGTTACTACGGTATATTTCCTATGACATTGCTGGTTGTTGTTACATTATCGGTAATTTTTCATTACATTGGTTCTTTTCACACTATCGGTAAATTTTTACTACATTATCGGTTGTAACAGGAGCCTCATATTACCTTATGGTCTACAAAATATGCATTTCATTCTTCAAAGTGGTTGCAATACAGGTTCCCTAAATGGAGTAGGAATCGGAATTTGGAATAGAAAGCGAACACTAAACACTCAGCCTTATAGTCAGCAGAACGTAACGCGTTCCTTGACAACTCCCTGAGACCAATCGGCTTTATTAATGTATTTGTAATGATGTATTTGTCCGCACTGACAAATATTAGAAATACAGTGAGAAGTACAGTATTCGTAGGATAATGCCGATGTTTAAAAGGGGGTTTGAAGAACGGAACCTGTGGGGCCGTGAGTTGAAAGCGGGTTCAGTCATGCCACATATTTCCGCACCACAAGCTATCTCAACTGGACAAAAACAAGTAACATGGCAGGATTGCTACAACAGGAACGAGCGAACTCACCTCGCAGACAGAAAATTCCATTACACTTAACGAGGTAGTTACAGAGGTCATAAATATGTTGCTTAAAGTGTACCTAAAATCTAGAATTACAATAATATATAATTTTGAGGATGGAAAATGAATCCGCATTCTTCCAACTCCCATGTTAATAGCTTACTCCGTTGCCAAGATATACAAGGTTGAAATTTATTCACTAAATCTGAAATAATCGACTGCACAAAATTTGTGATGTCCCTCTTGTACATTACCTGCTTTTGTTTCCCTCTTGAAGTCAAAATGTTTATATGAACTTGAAAAGTTAACTGTTTCCTTGCATACCAGGTTGTACAGAGAGGGCTTGTATGGTCTGTCTATGACAGGAAGATAGTGATTACATTTTGGTACAATGTGTAGTAGTCTTAAAACAGAAAAACAAGCTGAACGACATCACAAATTATTGTGTAATCAACCATATTAAATTGAGTGAATAAGCTTCAACATTTTACATCTCAGCTCAGGAATGTCCTACGAAGATGGGAGTTGACCATCTGGATTCATTTCTCAAGATTTGTAACATATATTTTTTGAAATTTTAGACTTTACGTACACTTCTGAGTACGCCTATCACTGATCAATCAGTGTAGTTCACGCCGGCAGTTTGTCTAAAGGTTACTAACGCCATTCATAACAAAGTGGTCTGGATAAGCATGAGAAATATGATCTTAAGCATGGAAGCCAGAATTCCCCCTTCAACCCCATGGGACAATTCCTATCTGGACAATTCACACCCGGTACAATTCCAAATTTCCTGGTGGAGGGGGCATCGTGGTGAAAATCGGGAGAGGGGTGTTGTACGGTCAAGAAAGCAAACTGAGAGCCTGTTTATGTTGTATGTAAATTATCACAAACATATTTCTGCCAAAGAAAATAGTAAAAACAAGCAATCTGATTTAACGATACATTCAAAACTTTCATCTTACAGTCTTTTTTATTTAAAGAGTAAAACTGTTGAGGACCAGATTAAATTGACAAACACACATCATCTGAAAGCCACGTTCAAAAAGTTAAAAACCTTACATGGGTGACTGCCTGTATTGTTTATTTCATGAAAATGAAAATATGATCTTTGAAGTATCAAAATAAACTGATTCAAACGAATGCAAAATTTATTGACAAATTTTTGTTTACGATTGATTTTAGGAAACATTACTTGGGTAGTATCTTTAGGTAACAAATTTCTTTTCTACTGTGCAGGGCCGGCCGTAGCCCCTGGGGCAAAAGGATATTTGTCCTCCATGAGATTTCCAAACCCTAAATGAAAAATGGCCTTAAAAAATGAAAATGCTACGGGAAAATGTACGGCATCGCTTCCATTTATGAATCGAGACACAGCATGAAATGGAAACCTATACTTCTATGCATGTACCTTCGAGCCGGGCCAACGAGATGCAGAGGCTGCATCCCCCTTCTCGTTCAGGACAGACCTATTCCTCAAGTAGATTTATGGGGAAATACAACTATCTCCTTAAGTGAAAACGGGTAAGACCCCCTCCTTCACGGACAAAATATCTGTTACTCCTATGCTTCATGGGGCAATTTCCTTATCTTTCCTATGTAATGGCTAAAATTCTCCCAATAAAACTTACTTTTAGACCCTCGTTCAGTCTTGTCAGTCTCTGCAACTTCTAGGCCTGAGTGATCCTCTGTTAATTACTAGCTTGCCAGCCCTTTTCAAACAATTTACCCTTGCTTAAAATGAGAACCTACATGGGATAACTCTTGTAAGGTATAACACTGGTATGCAGGAGGATTAACCTCTCGGTGACCTGTATTTGGGGTACATTTAAAATTCCTTTTAACTGCCAAGTAAATCAGAGAACCGTAACCAATAACAAATCAAATGAAAACGTACCTTTACATATCCGAATATATTGCATGAATTCTTCTTTTTTTTCGTACCTTAAAAGTAGGTTTAAGTTTAGTTCTTTTGAACGAGAAAAAAACGATTCACCTCTACTAGTGTGTCTTTTAAACTGGTAGGCCCCAAAATTTGCTTGAAGTACAACCGTGCAGTCTACTAAGAAAAAGTTTGTGAATACCTAAAATGTTTGAAACTTGAGTCGAGTTCTTAGGTAAAATAATTACACAAGTGGTAAGTAAGCTGCAATCACCTCTCCTCAACTCTGAATCCCATCTTCACTAAGTTGGCAATTTCAGACTAATATACACCACTGCAATGTACAGAACGTTTGGAACTTTTGTACTGCTAAAATATGTGAAATAATGAGCTTTTTCACAAGTTTTTGAACTTTTATTTCATTCTCCTCAAATGGCAATTGAATTGAGTTTGCATGTGGTACCTTCACTGTAAGTTAGAATTCTCAATCATGATACTACCACCGAGCAGTTTTCAACGACTACCATTTTTCGCCCCAGTCACAACTAAGTGCCACTCTGGTCGAAATTTCTTCAAAGTTACAGCTTTACGAGCAGCATATCATGTCAACTCATTTCAAAGACATAAAAGTCAACACAGAAATATCCCAAACTTAGATGTTCTAAATAAAGAATGCATCGCTAACTTTCAAAAGTTTACATGACTGGATAAATACTCCACCTCCGATTAGGAAGAACATAGTTATTATCAATTTGAAAAGTTTTGTAACATTAAAAAGATCCTAGGCAATGAAGGTCGGTTGGAAAGCAGGTCCCTATGTGCTCAACCATAGCCCAATATGCCACTGGAGTGAAATTTGCGTCGCTACGCTTTGTTCTATTCTAATACATTGTTGTCACACCGGCGGGGAAATGACATCCTGTACATCCGAACAGTGGCCAACTCCCTGATCCGAAAAATTAAAAAAAAAAAAAAAAAAAAAAAAAAAAAAAAACAGTTCATGATGATTGATAGGAGTGTGCGAATACGGAATACATTTTTGAATGCTGTCTTTATTCTGTGTAGAATATCATCCAAGTCAAACAATTATACCCTACGTCTCCGTTGTTGCCACAGAATTAAAATATGGCAAAACTGCTTCTAACCAATTAAAATCTTGCTGAATGATACGTTACTACCTAGCCCTGTCTTCCACTCTAAGCATGAAATTTGGTACATGGTAAAATTTGAAATCTTTCTACGTGACAAAAATATTGAAGACACTTTAAAATATTTTGGATATTATCAATTTTGTTCTACATTGCTCTTTGTTCTCAAAAAAATTGAAAGAAATCGTAACTCAGCAAAGAAATGGAAAGGACTCTTATATAAAGAGGTCTTTTATGTGACCGTTACCAAACAAAGTCTGATGTCTTGCACTGATGACGGCAATGCGGACCTCTAAAGTAGAAACTACAATAATATTGCGAATTATGTGAATCATGAAGAATGCTTACATACTGTCATATATACTTAAACATGTAATCCATAATTCAGGTTATTGTTTAGGCAATATGAAACAGTGACTGAAAAACCAAGCTGAATGAACAAAGTACAAACAAAAACATATCCACTTAAGTTAAACAAAGGCTTTTTATATCCCATCATGTTAAGCTTTAAAATACTTCATACTTCTTTCAAATTTAAATAAGGTAGCTGCTTTCTACAAAGATGTTTGTAAAAGACATACAGGTGTTTTCTAAAGTGGAAGTCTGGATGGTACAGTAGTACACACCCATACTAAAAGAACACTTCACACCCGTACTAAAAGAACATTTCCATGTGATAGAGTGCCAGTATAAATACACTCCCACAATTAGCCTGGCTAAAGATGTTATATAATTTTGTATTACATAACTTTTCACTGTATGGCTCACTAGGACAGCTGCAAGGTCTGTTACAGTAGGGCTGCAATTTGCAGGTGTTGCAAGAGAGGACAACTAACAGTTTACTCAAAGTAACCATCACAGCCCTCTGTAGCTATATCCCTGGATGAAGTTACTCAAATGCATGCACTTAATACAAGAAGAAGGGATCTGACCAGGTTTTCACACCTGCAATTTTTACCTTCTCTTTTCTGATGAAAAATGGGGGTAAGAGGGGTGACCATGGCTGCCTGGTTGCCCCTCTTGCAATGGTCATGTGGTTTACAAAGTGATTCATGGGGAAGGGGTAGGCTATGACATAATTTTATCATTGTCAGTTATGGTAATCCACAATATTAATTAATAAATGACCTCACCTAACAGTAAACCATCCTCATTCCCCCTCCCTATGTCTTATGGCATTATGCATAAACTTGTATTCCTATGCAAATGTCCACATGGCTACGTGATACTTCAACCATTCTTTCTTGAAAATAGAGAGCAATACAGTCAATGATATCGACCATACTTTAAAGCAGTTCTACATAAATAATTGCACTGGTGTTACAACATGTACAAAATATTTCATTTTACAAAATTTACACACAGGCCATGCACTAACCTTCATGCTCACCATATCAATTATTACACAGTTTTTAAAGAAAGAAGTCAAAATACAACTTTTATTAAAATCAAATGATATCTACATCTTTAAAAATTGGTTATTAAACATATCTCATAACTTCTACCAAATATGACTAATGCTGATAAAACATCTTTCAAAACTTTTTCAACTGTTGAGGAGATACAATTATTGCAAATAAACTGCTCTTATTAAATAAAAATTTTAGCACCACATATAATTGAAAGTTAAAATGTTAGTAATGAGCATTCTCAACTTTATAATACTGTAAACATGAAATATATCTACTACCCTTAATCTGTACATAATGGCAACATTTTCATTGTGTCCCTCAAATCTTTGCCTTGACCTATTACCAAGCTGTTCAGGGTTAAAAGGGGTGTGGGGGGGGGGTTGGTTTTTAAGGACATTGTCATGAATGAATGAGCATCTGTGATTGATCTATAGATAAATTTGGAAGGGGGTGGGGTGGGATCAAAGTTGAGGCAGGGGGCATTGCTACATGCTGACCCAACCTCCCATACCCACCTCCTATCCTTACTGCTTCCTGCTATATTCATTCACCCTAAAGCTCAGTTTTTAAAGGGGGCCAAAACAAACATTTTACAAATGAAGAAGGAAACTGACAATGAAATTGTAGTGTATCAAGCAGGAGGTCCCATATGTTAATAGTCACTGGTAAAGTGATTGTACCTCTTGACCATGACATGGTCATTTTAAGCTGTATGCAGAGGAAAAAGAAGGCAAGGCAATGGCTTCCCCCATACACTTTCAAATAATGAAAGCCTTAAGGGCCATTTGAAGTCCACAAATGTCATTATATTTAGTTACTCCCTCTTAACATCTTAAAACAAACAAACACAACCCCCCCCCCCCCAAAAAAAGGGAAAAAATACCCACAAAGTCAAGTTTATTCACACAAAGGGACACTCCCTCAGACTTTTATCCAATGTACAGCACATGACTAAAATTCAGAATGATAGCAATCCTCTTATCACTTCTTAAAATGGCTGGTATGATATTTATACCATTTATTCTAGAAGTGTATTTAGGTAAAAACCTACAATGTTGAACAAATGCATGTTTCATGTATATTTTTAGTAAGTTTGTACATCTTGAGGCATTCACCTGGATGGTACTTCAGTGGTTTGGCAGGAATTTGGCAACTTAAAATCTACAGTGTCAACTTTATCTCAAAGATTTATGAATTTATACATGTCATGTTTTGTCTTTCTTTTTGTCCATTTTGATTAAATGTTATGATTGTTCACCCATGGTAAAAGCCTTATGCTAACAGCATTAACCAAAGTTTCAAGTCAAGGAATTGCAGCTAACCTGCAAACAATAATTCCCCATAGTTCAAAGGATATGACATTGGTACATTTTGGTGAACCAGCAAAATGACTTATGCCAACTAATGTAACCAGTATAATCATCCGTCAACAAAACAAGGCAGTGCTTTAATATTATTATTATTAAAAAATAATACAGAAAGGCTTTGAAAACAGGCTTTTGTTTTGCGAATTATGTCTATACTGTAGTAACAAAGCAATGCAAAGGGCATGAAGTTCTTTTCTCTGAGGCTTGCATCTGAGCAACAAAAAAAAAGCACCACTGATTACCAGGGAAGAAAGCCTCTTCTACTGAACAAACATGTCTTCTCAATCTTTCTTTGCAATACAGACCAACCTTTCTCTGCAAAGACCTTGCCTGATGCCCCCAGATTACCAGATCAAAATTACATTTTAATGACAAGTAAGGTAGTAAGCAAATAATCAACAGTGCAAACTCATTGAGGAAAATAAAATTGTGCAACATGGATTGAGGACATTTTATTTAATGAGATCAGTTCCTTTAAAGTGCAGCTAAAGTCTAAAATTACCAGAGAGTATATTACAGACATTAGAAAATTGGACATAGTCAAACTCCCATTTTCATGGCTTACTCTGTTGCTGAGATAAAAAATTTTGAAATATATTCTGTAAATTTGAAACAGTCCACTGTGCATTGTGATATTTCTTCTTGCATAACTCATATTGCCTGCTATTCCTTCCTTTGGAAAATAAATGTCTAGTACATAACCTTGAAAACAGTTATCTTTATTGGCACAGAGTGTTTAAGGGAAGGGCCTGCATAGCCATGTATTCTCCAACAACGGAAATCATCACATTTTGTTACAAGGTGAAGTGGCTTCACACAAAACAAAACAAAAAATGTAATTTGAGTAGGTAAAGAGTGACATCACAATTAATTGTGCAATCGGCAATTTTCAAGTGAATGAGTAAATCTTCAGCATTTGATATCGCAGCAGGTGCTGCGAAGATGGGAGATTTACCACTGTAATTAATTTTTCAAACTATGTAATATACATTTTTGTAATTTTGACTTGAGGTACACTTAAAGTGAACTTTGGATGACTTAATTTCGTCTGTTCAGCTGGCACTATAGCAGGACACCAAGTAGGAACAAGATCAGCTGAAAGAAAATCTATTTTAACAATGAATATCTGATATGACAGTAAGTACAATTTCATTAAGTACAGACATAAGCTTTACCCAATAAATGCAAGCTCCGATCTTTGTTTATAATTCAACAAGCAGTGGATGTAGGGTATTGTGCTAAAAGGAAAAACAGCTTGCCACCCTCATATTACCCCGTTTGTCATTACAAGATTATGTCAAAAAGGAAGTACTCAAAACTTACATTTAGCTCATCTGAGGCAGATATTTCAAATTGTGTGTGATCAAAATTTTCCATATAGCATATGCTTAAGGTTTATTCTTTTTACAGATTACTATTTCACCACTTATGGGCAACAAATTTGGAAGTAGAAGCAAATTTTTTATTATGTTAAGTATTCTTATTGATGGGAGCACAGAGTGCTAATGTCAATCATAAATGCCATTCTCTATGTACCAACAGTGAGCCCTATGGAGATAGAGCACGATTGCTATTGGATGATTTAATTGCTGACAAGCAATTCTTTGTTCTTCGCTTTATCTGCATGTCTTCAACACATTCTTTAGGAAGGACTTTCTGCAGAGAAACAGCAAAGTAAAGAATTATGTTTACACTGCATAGCATGGTTTAATGTATATAAAAATTTGTTGTTGTTGTTATTATTTTTAATGATTAAGTCGTGCACACAAAAGGAACATATGGGAACTGGGAGTAAAACAATACAGTAGTAGCGCTAGCACTAAGTTAGTGGGCACTGCACTTAGCATAGCACTGGTTGCTTATACTCCCAGTTCCCTTCATGCATTGCAATCATTAAAGTCTGCTATTGATACTGTTACTCTGTCCTTTTCCCCCAAACAAACAGTTTTGTATGCCCATATCAGGGATTTTCATTCAATTTTGTGGTGGTTTGTAATCCAAAAATTTACTCTGAATACCTTTTGGGCAATGCAACTTCCAGTTGTCCCTGATCACTATAACCTATGCAAACCATTGTAGCTAGCACACTGGTAAAACAGTTCGAGGAAAGCAATCGTGTGTTTCCTGGAAGAGTAGGCAAGTAGCAAGAAATGTATGACTGCCCTCTAAACCAAGTCCCAAACTTACCTACAAACATGTAAAGTCAGTGCAAACAGTCCATACATCCTTGGTAAATTCAGGGTAGTTTAGGAAGGGCAAAAATTTTAGCAAAGGAGGTGTACAGCAACGAATACAGGCGTAGGAAGCGGGGATGAGGGGGCTAAACCTCTGTCACATATGTGGTGGGCCAGAAGTATGCTTCCACCCCACCACCCTCCACAAGTCAAGGACAAAAACCCTTTTGTTCTCACTGTAAAAGTCAAAATTTTGCAGTAATTTCCAGTGAAATTTGCCCAATATGTCACACCAAATTTCATCTGATGACCCTCCAATATTAAAAAATTTTCCAAAGGGGAGGGGGACACCCCCCTTGGAACCACCTCCACCAGGACAGCAGTCCAAAATAATGTTCACACCCCATTTCTGAATAGTTTTCTATGCCTAGGGCAACAAAATACTGCAACATGAATGCCCATATATTTTTTTCAAGACTGTCACACTGAACTTTTCAGGAGATCTTACATCTTAAATCATGATCAACAATCTCCCCCTTCCCTCTGATCACCCCTCCTTTCAACCAGTGATATAGGCAGCCAGCCATACAGCCTTGCCTTGCAGAGCTAGTTACACAAAATACAGCCACAATTTGCATGCACAGCTTTCAAAATGTATGTGAAATCTTGCATCAAAACTCCAAAATTTTCAATAGGGTTGTTATGTTGAAACAAGGAAGGGCTTTCTACCAGAGCTCAAGAAAACATGTTAGCTAATTTCCTCTTCAAAACTAACATAGACCAGGCAGTTGTTTCACATATACTGCAATAATAGCCACATTTATACAGCCCACTTGTTACAACTCAGGTGTTTTCTGTATACAGGTGGTACATATGTGCCCAAAATAAACATAAAAAACTGACCGGAGCACCAGAAATTGACTGCCGAATACCAACGGTATACCATGCTTTTGTGTGAGTAGTTTGAATAGATTGCTAGAAATTTATGGGAGGTTCCTGTCAGTGTGATGAATAGGCACTCCATGGGTAATCTGATCACAGCATACAACTAATTCCATTGTACCTGATTGAATGTGTGATAAAAAGGAAGTTGATACACTGCTTTTTAGTGATCCTTGGGCGTCTTAACTTTTGTTACTGCAGTTTGTGCCAGCATGAGGAAATAACTTTAAGTGTATCTAATTATTAGCCTAACATGCAAATGTGTTGTATACATTGCTGTACTGAGGCTTTAGCGGTTTGCACAAAAACGTACAGGAGAGGAGCCTTAAAGTTTTGGTGATGGACTGCTATGCACAATTTATACTTGTCTTTATATGTAAGCGATTTAAAACTTAGTTTTGTATTACTGAAATTATAGTGTCATAGAGTGTAGCAATGTACACTTTGTTAGTGTACGCTACTGTAACCGATTTACAGTAACATTACATAAAGAAGTGCAGCACTGACAAGACCTGTTGACAAAATCAATGAGTGCTATTTACCATCAATCATCGTTCGTTTTCATGAGATAATGTTCTGCTTACCAACTGTCTGTTTGTATTTAAACCAACAAAAAAATTCATGAAAATTTCTTTTGATCTTCCCTCTCTATCCTACTTTCACCAATTCCAGCAGCCCTGGCCTTTTCCAATGTGTGTCTTAGCAATAATGTACAGCATGCTCCTGAAAACCATGAAAATGGTTGATGCATAAAGATCTACATCCTGAATTTTGACTAAAATTGTCCATCATGCCAACAACCTGCCTGTCAAGTAATTAGGGCAAATTTTGGATTTTTTGGAAGAGAACCGACTGATACTGTAAACCCTCTTCTAGGTATTGGAAAATTATTTGGAACACTTTTCATTTTGTGAATCCCACTGCCAGGATATGTCAGATGGGAAGAAAGTAACTGGAAGCTCCGACAAAGGTGACAGGTTGACAGAAGGACTGGGAATGCTCATAGTGCACTAAAAATTTTCAGTTTTATTGAATATAACTTGACATTTAGATTAAAACTAAACATTTGAAAATTTTGGGCTTGTTGTTAAAGAAAATTTGAAAAGTCAACTGTAAAAACTAGTTAACTGTCGGGGCCACTGGTTACCACACATACTTTATCATAACCATTAACGTTCTCTGATGAAAATGGAAAATTTCTCTGATGGGGAAGGGGGTGTAGCCTTCCTTGATGGGGACCTTGAAGTTGACCCCCATCCCCCTTGGTGCTAGCCCTGGTCATCCAAGAAAATATTCTGCACCACAAATTTCCGTTAAAAATACCACCTCACTTGCACAATTTGAAGGTGTGTCAATGTTTCCCATTCTACTTATTCCCTATTGTAAACTGGCACATCATTTTGTGAAAATCAACTCAATTGACAGAAGTAACTAAGTGATGATGTAGTGCAATGATGAATGGGGGGTGAACACTTTAACCCCCCCTGATCCCCATCACTCCAATTTTGCAGCATGAAAAATATTAACTTTCTCAGTACATTTGCCTCTAGGCTATTAGACCCAGCCCTTGTTGTGAAGTCTTCTTGCTATAAACCTCTGTTCTAACAGGCTACAATGGAGTGGGACAATACTGCTTTTAAAATGGTACATACAGCAGGCAGCTAACCAGCAAACAGGAGGGGAATGGAAATTCCCCTCCTCATTTCATTAATAGCCCATACTTTTAATAAGGCCCATAGACAAGGAGGCCATGGGAGTGGCACCCAAGCTTCCCCCTAGAAAATGTTTGCCCCAGTACAAAATAAAATATTTACTATTAGCTTAACGTATTTTGGTACGTATCTCTCCCCCTAAAATATGGCTAAGGGCCTCATTTTTACCCACTTGCTAAGTTTCAAATCTAAATCCAATGCCCTCATTGGCCGTTATCTGCATAATACAACTACAATGTGTGTGTTTTTTAGACCACCTCTTAATATTCAGACTAAGTTCATCATAAAATATTTCCTATTCCCCGTCTCCCCCTTTCCCAGAGCTCAAAATGCCAAACAAAAATACTACCAATCCATTCCCTAGCTGACCACTTCATGCTATCATCCTATTAGGAAGCTGCCTATCCATAGGGTAAGTAATGACATACCATAACATACGTAATCATGAATGCTTCAACAACCTAAGTAAAATGTGAAAATGGGTTTCATTCATTCATGAAGTAATTTGTTTACCATCAAATTACATACATCAAATGGGCAAAGATAGATTACATTCAGAAGATGTTAATATTAACGCTAAAATTAAACATTCACAGCAACATTGAAAGAAAAACTCCAAGCACACAAACAAGTTAGGAACATGTCAAAATTGAATTTGGAATGAAAACTGCAATTCCTTTACACACGTAGAAGTACATTACCATGAATTAAGTTCCTGAACACAAGACTAATTTTACAAGGCTCTCAGAGGCAGTAGTGTAATAAAGCTGCTAATCACAAATTCTGTGTTGTGGTTGCTATGAAAACTACTGTTACATTCCCTGACTTCCCTTGGCCATGATTTTATCAATAGACTCAAGGATTACAAAGTCTAAAAGTGGAGAGACTCTCACTGATGACTTAATGCTGTAGCAAAGACCTGTTCACTACAAATGCAATGGGCAGGTCAATTTTTCCAGTCCCAGCCCAGGAAAGGTATAAACAAAGGACAATTCATCATGGGGGGGGGGGGGGCATGGGTAGGAAGATCCTGACCATTCCCCTTGGTGAAACTGAAAGAAGAGAATGAGTCATACATCTTATCAACAACTAAAATTATGACAAACACTAATTTCTCACACAACTCCACACATAGCCATTGAACATGGCTAGGTGTATGTTGAACATGGCTAGGTGTACGTACTATATAATACAGTAAATGAAGCACCACAACTGTTGATCTCCCAGCGAAAGCACAGTACAAGTTAACATCACATTTGCAATGCCAGGACAAAACAATGCACTACACACATTTTTTATCAATATCACCTGGACAATTAAGTGCACTATGAATCACTAATCTTCATCTTTCTTTCCCATCTACCTCCATCCATACTTTCCCTATATCTGGCAAACTAAAATGTTCTACGTACAGTGATCAGGTTATTGTCAACAGCTTTTTCTCTATTAAAAAAAAATATCAATGACCACTATAAGCCTGAGTCTCCTTCATTCTTTACACTGTAGGAGGCCTGTATATTTTTTATGAATTAGGCTAATAAATATTGAGTTGGTTCAATGCTTTGCACGAGAATGGGGGAACATGAAAAACGATCACCATATACTAGTAACTGGGTCCTCATGTAGTAGTGTGGTTTAGTTCTCTATCATGCACCAACATGTTTGATAAGTACGGTAAAGTTCAAATCCCACTGGAGATTTGTGTAACCTGGCTGTTTCCAAAAGTGATTAATTCAGAGAGCTTCCAAACTCTTATCTGACATTTTCTGCCTCAAAACCTACTTCTAACCCAACTCCACATAACATCTTCTCTTTTTACCTGAGTAGAATCCAAGTATGCTTTACAAAGTGCAACCTGGAACTTCTCTGCTTCAACATGACTGAAGAAATACAAGATCCATGGTGTCTCTGACTCACTAGGCAAGAATTCCTGTAACAAAGGAATTAAAAAAAAAAACAATAATGAATTTTAATATGGTAGATGAGTTCTGTTTACGTCTATCATTTGCCAAACAGGATCACAATTCAAAATCGACAGAAGCTGCTTAAGATCTATCCTTCCCTTCAGTGCTGTGGTAATTAATAGTCTCTTTCTGCTTATATGTTAACTTTTAACACAGTTTTCACTATATACATAAAATTGTGACTAGTTTTGAAGGATATGTAGAAAATTGTTCATAGGGTATGTAATATTTCTTCCACCCTGAGCATAACTTTTGAAGGGTACTGAAAGTTAACTGAAATATACAGATTTATCAACAAGTTTAGCAAGGTAACAAATCTGTCTTTGAGAAAGCAAGACTAATGACAAGAAGATAGTACTGTCAAGGAATAAGACTATATTTTGACCTCAACCTACGCAATCACAGACATTAGACTGAAAACCAAAAAGTACAACAAAACCGATTTGTGGTGTTTCAGAGAAGTTGTACTGTCCATATCACATGTGGTAATTTATAGGTAAATCAACTCAGCAAAGCAATTCCTCCTTCTGACCCTTCAGGGACGATGTTGGCTAGTGCAATAAACAATAAACCAGGTACCACAAAAACACACACAACCTTTCAACACACTAAAGTAAACCAAGAAGGACTAGAACACTCAATATTTCAACACATCAAAATAAATAACAAGCACTCTTGCACCTTTAACCTTTTGACACAACACAGTAAAACAGCCACCACAAGAACACACACAACCTTTCAACACACCACAGTAAACCAGGAAGGACTAGAACACACCTTTCAACACACTACAATAAACCAGACACCACAAGATCACATACAACCGTTTAACACACCACAGTAAGCAGGCACCACAAGAACACACACGCCCTTTCAACACACCACAGTAAACCAGGAACGACTAGAACACACCTTTCAATACACTACAATAAACCAGGTACCACAAGAACACCTACAACCTTTCAACACACCACATCAAACCAGGAAGGACTAGAACACACAATCTTTCAACACACCACAATAAACAAGGAGGCACAAGAACACACCGAACCTTTCAACACACCACAGCAAACCAGGAATGACTAGAACACACAATCTTTCAACACACCACAGTAAAGTGTTACAAGACGACTCGTCAGGAACACCAGATTGAATCCATCAATGAGCGAATGGAAAGCTCCAGAAAATTCAACTTCAACGCAGCCTTTCTAGAATTCTCTAGAAGAACTGTTTACATGGTGTGCCAATTATAGCAGCGGCCTGGCGACACTTCTTAGAAACAGTGCCATTGTTTACTACTACTGTACATACAAGGAACGTTCTCGTAATTGCTCGGCTGTGTGCACTGGAAGTTTCTATTAAATTCCAGAGATTTCTCGATTAAAAGCCTAGCGTATACAAGGCAGTTCAACAACTGTTAAAGGAGAGAGATATCATAATACTTCATCAAGACCAGATGCTGTCATACTGCTGTGTAACATTGAGAAGTTATTCTCTGATTGAATCCCCTTAAGCCAGCCACTGACACTGCACACTTGTAATAAATTGCCCATGCTGTTTCTACACTGTGTATTGAGATCGTTAACGTTATCATCCATCATCGCCTAGCCTTGTCATTAATCGCTCATGGAACCAGTTCCTACGCTACAGCACGCTGCAGGTCTACTACTGTACCATCGTCGACGTGCATGCACTACCAACCCTTGGACCAGACCAGAATAATATTAAGTAAAGGATTGTGAGTAAGTCTAATTAATTATTGTAAATTTAAGTAAGATAAGGAGATCGTAAATAATAGTTAAGTTGTTGAATTTTAATCTCGTTCTTCTGGGATCTTTTGCTGTTATTGGTTTGACTTGCGACCAAGCCGTAACAAAAGACAGGAGCACAAGAACACACTAAACCTTTCAATACACGACGGTAAACCAGGAATAACTAGAACACACAATCTTTCAACACACCACAGTAAAACAAGGAAGCACAAGAATACACTAAAACCTTTCAATACACAACAGCAAACAAGGAACCACTAGAACACACAACCTTTCAACACACTACAAAGAACCAGGAATGACTAGAACACACAATCTTTCAACACACTACAATGAACCAGGAATAACTAGAACACACAATCTTTCAACACACTACAATGAACCAGGAATGACTATAGAACACACAATCTTTCAACACACCACAGTAAACTAGGAATGACTAAAACACACACAACCTTTCACTCCATATTTTGAGGAGGATCGCTGCAGGTCTACTACTGTACCATCGTCGACGTG
This sequence comes from Holothuria leucospilota, assembly GCA_029531755.1. NCBI lineage: Eukaryota > Metazoa > Echinodermata > Holothuroidea > Aspidochirotida > Holothuriidae > Holothuria > Holothuria leucospilota. Next base: position 43,155,966 of record CM055981.1, read on the forward strand.
CATGCACTACCAACCCTTGGACCAGACCAGAATAATATTAAGTAAAGGATTGTAAGTCTAATTAATTATTGTAAATTTAAGGAAGATAAGGAGATCGTAAATAATAGTTAAGTTGTTGAATTTTAATCTCGTTCTTCTGGGATCTTTCGCTGTTATTGGTTTGACTTGCGACCAAGCCGTAACAAAAGACAGGAGCACAAGAACACACTAAACCTTTCAATACACGACAGTAAACCAGGAATAACTAGAACACACAATCTTTCAACACACCACAGTAAAACAAGGAAGCACAAGAACACACTAAAACCTTCCGATACACTACAGCAAACAAGGAACCACTAGAACACACAACCTTTCAACACACTACAATGAACCAGGAATGACTAGAACACACAACCTTTCAACACACTACAATGAACCAGGAATGACTAGAACACACAACCTTTCAACACACTACAATGAACCAGGAATGACTAGAACACACAATCTTTCAACACACAACAGTAAACCAGGAATGACTAAAACACACACAACCTTTCACTCCATATTTTGAGGAGGATCAAATCAACACTACTCACTAACCATAAAGCCTTCGGGAAAGTATCCAATTCACTCCTTAGGATTCTGGATGACTGAGCCAGAATCCTAAGGACTGATTTGGCTATTAACCCTTATAGCAACTGAAAACATGACAATTAGTACTTACAAGTACCACAAAGCAGGATTCTGACTTGAGGTGTTTAAGGCATGTCATACTGGCGATATCACATGTGGCAAGACATCGAAGGAAAGTAGTTTGACTGTCTTCATGAAACAGGAAAAGTTTATGTGATGTGATCAAAGAACAACATGGCTGCACAGGGGTGCCCATGTAACCACCTCCTTGGAAACTTTGCTGAAAGGAAAATACATACACTTAACTTCCTCCATTTAAACTGTGTTACTGTACCAAAAGTAGTTTTCACATTAGGAAAAGTGATTGTTCTATGTAAGTCTCATAACATCTTTCAAAGGAAATGCAGCAGGAATTGTGCTAACACAGTGATCACATAAAAAACTAAGAAACGCAGCCACACACACACACCCCCAAGCACACACACACAAACAATTGTTTAGTGTCCCCCCGACCTGCAAAATGGCCCTGACCTCCATGTTTTCTTTTGCTTTTTATGCCAATAAATCTTGTCAGAATGGAAGTAAAGGGTCACTGTCTTGTTCAAAAATCTTGGATTCCAAAATATCACACATATGGTATCGAATTGAATACTTATAAATTAATGTAACATATTACAATAAAATTCTTAACTCTAAGATATTAGCAGACAGGTAAGGATAGACCTAAGCCCATCTTAACATCCATTTGTCTGCTTGTAAGTTCTGTTTAAAGGCCTGACAAAATTGAAATGCCGGACAATGGATACTAAACAAGTAATGTTTTTACACAGCTTAACATACAATAGCAAAGATGCCTCTATTAAGGCCCTAATAATTTCGCATCAGAATCTGTGATTCCACAAGTTTTCATTGATGAGGCAGCTATCTGCAAACACCAATAAGTGTCCTAAATCTGACTTCACAGACAGTCTGGAGCCAAATACCATATTCAATCTTGACATACAGATATTCGATGAATATTAAAACACATACCTGTTCTGCCATCACCTGACATATGGCTGCCAACCAGCTAGAAAGTTGTCTCTCACTGTCACATGCCAACAAGTAGGGAGGCCCCTTGGACTGAATAATCTCAAAGCAGTGATTTCTGTCCCGTTGGCGCAGTCTCCTACAACCAGTAAAGTCAGGAGGACTGAAAGAACAAAACCATAACAGTTTAAAATTAAATTTAAGGGGAGAAAGTAGTCACCCCACGTTTCCCTTAAAATCTCTGCTAAATCTTACAAATCTCTTCTTATCTCACAAGTATTTTTATATCATCATGTTTCTGAAAAAACATTGAATATTGAAGACAAACCAAGGAGTTATTCTGCATGAATTTAATGAATAAGTAACAAATATATTGTCACATAACTGATAGGAGCCATTCCTGAACTAGGATGATGGGATACACTAATTCATATCAAGGGAGGGGGGGGGGAGACTGCATTTTCCCTTTAGATTAACTAGAATGCTATAATTACAAAAGAAAGTTACCTTATGTATCAGATAACATCAAATGTATCAGCAGATTGCTATTAAAGACACAAAGTATCCACATAGACTAAAACCATATTACAGTAGTAAGTTCCCTTCCAAGACATCACTGAACCCTTCAAACAGGATTTTTTAACCCCTGTAAAAAATATACTTTGTGACTTTGAGATAGTGGTCACTGAATAACACAGTTGCCTCTATTTATACAATTCAAATTTCAGGTACACCAATTTTATTTATAATAATGGAAAATGATTTTGATAGGTCTCTATACTATTTCAAAAGACTTCTATGCAGTTGGAAATATCATCTATGTTTACTTATGACATAAAATCACTGTTTGGCCAATGAAAAAAAAAAAAAAACACTTTAATACAATTTTAACATTTTCAGTATTACACAACAGGTTTAATAACAACAAGGTATTTGCTGACCAATTTTTTAAATCCAAAAACAGTAATAGATCAATGGCTAGGGTTGGGCGATATATGACATTTATTGATATTAATCATATTGTGACAATGATATCAGGAGCAAGTTACTGCAATATCACTACATATGGAAACTAATGTAGAATCATCCATTTTACAAGATGCACACACCAATTCAAACAAGTGAGTTATACAAATTGTATATACTGAGATCCTGCTGAGGATGCTGATTGGTTTGTAAAATTAACGATAGTGTCACCCCAATGCTTAGATGTAACAGAAGTATTAATGTATCACAAAATACATCTTGCTAGGAGGCATGATGTGGCTACAGTATAGATTCTACAACTTTTCCAATATATACTACACTTTAGACTAGCCCAAGAGCTACGGGAAGACAAGTAAGTCTGAAGAAAAAAACATTGTATGGAAAAACTGTGCAAGTAAAGCTGTTGAAAATATTGCTTTGGGCTTAGTAAGAGTCTTTACACATACCCCATGCATATTTTAGGAAATGTTTGCCTATTGGATAATTTTTGGAGGGCTCTAAATCTGATGATCCTTGTGGCGCCCCTTTATCACATGTAGGCCTAGCCTACACAATAAGTGTACTACCAAACTTTCAAGCTGTAAAAAAAGTGACTCCGAAGAAAAAAGTTGGTACAAAAAATTTATGCAAGTAAAGCTGTGAAAAATATTGTAAAAGGCTTAGTAAGTCTTTTACATGTCCCCATGCATATTTTAAAAAATATTTGACACTGGATAATTGGAGAGCCCAAAATCTGAAGATCATTGTGAGAACCTTTGTAAATGTAGCTCTAGCCTACAGAGTAAGTGTATGGAACTGAAAGCAGTATACTAGTGTAGTTGTTGGATGGATAGATCATATATCCAACATTTGGAACTGAAATTGAGGTATTTAAGAAGATGAAAAAGACTTGATAATTTTAGTAACCATCGATATTGGCCTAATTCAGAAAATTAGGTCTAGAAATTTTTCTTAGCATAGTGTAGCCTAATATTCCTCATTGCCTGTGAGTTATCCCATTTGTGGAGATATATCCATATGTCATGAGATTTTTAGCAATATTTTGGTGATATATTTGATATAATTTTTTTTCATATCACCCATGAACCTTATCCATTACACATTCCCTTCCCTTCATAAAAACTTACGAAAGCTGCAAGCTCCACTGAGCCTTTTTTGACCCTTTTTCTGAATATCTACTCAAGATATAATCTTTCAGTTCGAAGTAACCAGGTTGCCAGAAACTACCCAGGAATAAAGACTCCTTTGTCTTGTAAGCAAGGAACCCTGATTTGTAAACTGGTTGCTTGTAGACGGACAAATCCGGATCACTGTTAAGATCCACAGCATCATCCCAGTGGACTAAACTGTAGCGATACAGCTGAATATTTTCAACCTACCAGGGAAAAAAAAACACATTAAAACACTACAAGTTTGCAATGCTAGGGAAACTACTGTACTGTTGGCAAGGTTGCAATGGCAAACACATAATTTCAATGTAACAACTAGACAGTGTCATTTCCGTTAGTGTAGTCACCAGACCAATATTAAACAAAACAGGTTATATAACGCTAATTCCTATCATAGGGCAAAACCGGCATACTGCCCTCACAGTAGGGTGAAAATAGGATAATAAAATACAGAAGCATATATTTACCCTTGAGTCTTTGTCAACGTTATTTCAATGGCCCGCCATACGTACATGTTAACAGTTACTTGTCCGTAAATTCATCAACACAGAAGTTATAGCATAGGCTATAGATTGTGTGGTTAAAATGACATTACCATACCTTTAAGTATTCTCATATAAAAAGTGTGTGAAAACGCCAAGGCGAAAAATTTTTTTCACCCATTGAGTTTCCCCCAAGTGCAGGTTTTTTACCACATTTTTCCCCCTAAGAGGAGATAGGCAAAAGTATCTATATATGTATATATATATATCGCTAATTCGACCTGTTAGGCGAAATCGGTATACCACTAATACAACCGGGGAAGGAAAAAACAATAAAATACATAATATTATATTTCCCCTTTTGGTTCTGAGATATATATGCTTGTTATTTCAATGGCCCGTAAGTCCTTAGTGTTAATGGATACATGCACGTAAGTTGGTGTGCAGCTAAGTAATTGCATAAACATTATGTGGTAAATCGGACTTGCGTATAGAGTTGCGCATTCCTATATAAAACAGTGTGTAAAACGTTAAGGCGAAACGATTTTTTTGCCTAAGGGTCGAGTTCTCCCAACAGTCACGTTTTTTCATACGGTTTTTCGCCTAAATCCCAAATTAGAGAAATATATAAATATATTCAACCCTCAGCTGGACACAATAGCCTTTGCTCTAATTTGTCGGGACTAAAGACCAAGGAGCTGGATGACATGGAGACTGCTTGCTCTCAAAAATCTGTCCATCAACGGCTACTTTCCTCGTAAAAATTTAATGTTTTCCCTTTATTTATCCCTTGGACATTCCTTCCACTCCATCTGTCCCGTGGGAGCCACAACAGTCCCTTTGAAGAGGATGTGCTTATCTGCCAAAGGACAGGAGGTATTACATAATCACAGTCAGTGAGATTCTTGCCATTCACAGCTTCAGGACTTACTACATGTGTACTATGGCTGTGCAGTAAATGTTTTGTTTACGTAGTTTTGGTACTGACGTACAGTGATAGAAAGACTTTTAATTTTGAAGACACAAAAAATCCGATTTTCAATTTGATTTTTCTATGGTAAGCGACACTGCATCATTCTTTTTATAGACACTTAAGTTGTCCTATGAAGAGTAACTGATGTTTGGTATTTTTGTTAACTTACCGAGTACAGCCCAAGAGCAGACTGATGATTAGTGGCTAAGTTTGTAGACAGACACTTGAATTAGCCTAAAAATGAGTGCTCTTGTATTTTACTGTCATACTCTACATGTATACAGTAACTTAGTAGTAAACTCTAAGCTGAATCAGGACTTTTAAGAAGTTGTTACCACCTCACTGATGAAAGGCTCTCATGGGAAGCATACTGCAGAATCCTGCTGTGGTGGGTCTAAAACACTGCATTTGCACTTGAACTGAAGGAAGACCATGCCCATCGGTAGTGTAAAATTTTGTAAAGTGAAGTGGCAAACTTAAAATTGTCTGCTTTTTGTGAGGTTAGGGCAAAGTCTGCATTCCAATATAAGAGTTTGTTCACTTGGTACTTGCCTATTGTATGTATGATAACTTTTTGCTAGGTTTCTTGTATAGAGTAAACTGGTACTAAAGCCCAGTTCTTGTTTTAGGATCTGTGAACTTGGCCAATATATTCATCCTTATAAATGGTTGTATCATAAATTATTTCTGGTCATTTTTGTTTGCAGATGCTGACAGAACTTGTGATATTTCAATGTGTAATATTGTATAGTACATACCTAGCCGTACCAAAAAGTGTGCTTTAGGAAGTATGTAATTAATTTACCCTCTCTCATCACCCACTAGTGTGCAACACTCAGCAAATCAAAATGTTAGGAAAGTAGCAACAAATAATTTTTATCAGCCATGCATCTAAAGTAGGCTATGACTTTGTGAAATTTTGGGAAAATTTTACTGTCTGGTTAATTCTGGGAAGAGTAAAGGAACATTGCACCAGGTGGAGCAGCATTCTTCTGTATACACTAGTACAACTCAGGTCTAGACACAGACCATATGGAGCTTCGTTAAGAGCTACAGTTTTAATAAGAGTATAGTACTGGTCAGAAGTTGGGGGTATAATACCCCTGGGTGGAAATGTTTTGATCTCAATGTTGAAGAGAAAGAATATACTGTATGCTAGCAAAGTGAAGCCTTTCCATCATTTAACTTGTTATATTTATTCAGAGATATCTTTGGGAGTTTAGAAACTTGTTGTGAGAGAGGAAATCATCTCAGAGATGACAGACTAGGAGCAGCTCTGCAAACAACTTTACATTGAAGAATTTTTTTTTTATTTTCTTTGGGCCACTTTAGACATTTAATGAGAAGTCCTCTACCATCTGGTCTGAGTGAAGATTTCAATGTCACATTACAGAACACAAGTGCCACATATTTACTATGTGGTCCTATGCTCTACATGTGTTTCATGGAGACCCTTATTTTCTCTGAATTTGTATTTTCTTTGAATCGCACCTTTTGCAAATTTATGCTTATTTTTCAAGACCTTTACAATATTAAATTATACTTTAGAAGCAAGCTCATGTGTACTCTGTTCATACTACTTACTTGAATATTAAGCTTGCATTAGAACTCACAGGGAGATTTTATCTTCCTTGCAATTGGAAATTTTCCCACCATGCTCAATTCATAACAGTAGAAAGGTCCTTGTGTGTGATCTGAATATCAATACTTTGTTGAATGACATGAAATGAATTCTCTTCAAAGCAAGGTAAACTGTGCTTCTCCCAATTTCAATAATCTTTCTTCTTAAAGACATATACGAGTATAGGTGTCAGTACATCTTTCATTGTGTTTTAGTTTTCAGGCAGAATTACAGTAAAAATATTGTGATAATCATTTTAAGTGGGAAGGGGGGGGGGGGGGGCAGAAAGTGCAAGGCCCTGTAGCGAGCTTATTAACTTTGGAAGAATATAATTTTTGTTGGGTGGGGGATGGGGAGAACAAAAAGTAGTGAACCCCATTTGCATGGATCCACCATAGCCTGTGGTAGCTACTGAAACTGAAGATTTGAATAAAAAACCGATGGTTTCAAGGTTTATGATACTAAATTGCACAAGAAACTGGACTGTCCTCTGAGAATCATAATTTGGTTTTAATAACCTCATGAATCTCTCATAAGATGTAGTGAAGGAACCTAATAAGGCCACATTCAAATTTCGTGCACCGATTCAACGGCAACAATGCATGACAATAAGTGCTGTCACAATCTGCATGTCACTTTTCAATGGAGCACACTCACCTCAAGCTCCCTGGCAAATGCGCGTGAACCCATCAAATATTTCAGGCATGCACATGCAAAGACATGCAGCCTCAAGTTTTAACACGCAAAGCCTACAAAGAGCCGTTTATATACTCATCTGAGTTCAAACAGGAAACAAGTGCACACTGGGTCCCTTCAGATCTTCAGCTTATGCTTTAAAATCTAAACTTGTTATATGTATATCCCTCCACAGGAAAACTTAGCAGTAAAGATTTATAGCTCGCAGATAATATAAAGCTCGCTGAAAGATTTGCAGGTACAAATAACTTTATAAGGGTGGCCTTATTAGGTTCTGCTGTCCTATATATAGTATATAGTACAAATATAGGCTATGTTTACCAAATAACGCTAGGACTACCTGTGACTTGTCCCTACCCACGTTCAAAGTTCAATGTACAGTATGCCTTGGCCTAACTATTAACTGTTAGAAGTATAAACTAGATCAAGTTTTCTAAACCCACCCAGTTGACTACAGCAAACACAAGGCAGGCGTAACATGAAAAACCTACATTAGTTTTAACTTTACCTTCCTTTCAGTCCGAACATGGCATTAGTTATAACTGTAATATAGTAGAACGGTGTGTGCTAGCTGTGATGTATACAGTATTACAGTGCACTGTGTATGTAGTACAGCTAAATTTGGAGCTAACTAACTACATGCATACATTACGTGAGTTGAACTACTTTCTCAAACCTCTTTACCTGTGACACAAAAAATATGAATATTCCGAGCTTATATATTTAGATCATATGTAAAACTTGATTTAGCATTGACATATTAATACACAAAAATTATGATCATCTCTTTCCATCATTGTTCTATCTGTATTTTATCCCCTCCAGATACACTAGAAACTTTTGTCAACATAACTAATGGAGCTGAGTTTTCCACTTAATTTGATATGCTATATCCATCTGCCGCATCTTTTACAAAAAAGTTCGAAATTGAAGAGCACTTTTTACTTCTTTGAAAATACTTCTCATACCTTAACTTTTTTACATAATAAACACTCAGCAACTTCATCAGCCTGATCCTTGACAGAAAAATATTTCCAAATGAAAGAAGCCATTTTCCAAAGTAAGTGTCATGAAAGTCTGAACTATTGTGACTCCAGAGAGGCCACATAAAGCTATTTAATGACAACCAGTTACTAAATGATAGCCAACACTTGACACTCAAATACTGTAACTTAGTTCAAGGTAGGACATACAGTATGGTCAATATCACTCATGCTGTATGACAGCTGGTCTTGGTTACCCAAAATTAAGGATTGACATTACAGTTGTGAATAGGAGTAACTTAAGCAATTTAGCAGCCTTAGCAGGGCATGCTATTGTTAATGTCTGGCCCATTTCCTGTTTTGTAAACTGCCAAGTACAATTCCTTTATAACCAACAACTCAGTCTCACAATATAAGTTAAAGAAAATTTCACCCAAAATGTTTAGTTCAATTAGCCAAAGGGTATAGCTATAGGCTAGACTAGTAATACCATGTAAAATTATTGCAGCCCCCCATCGTATGTGTGCCCCCACCCCCTCCAACACATGAAGCCATAAAGGAGAAGTCCTGTACCATTCCAGTATTTGTAGAGGAGGTATGTGTATTGATCATTAAAATTTACTCTTAATACATATATTGCAATTGCTTATAAAGTAAAACCTAATGGGTGATCTCTAAGCCCGACCCCTTTGACATTATGTATCATTGGTAGGCCTACTTCTGTTTTACTTGGACCCTGATTTCAGTTACAAGATTCCTAATGAAAAAATCCGGTCCGGCCGGATTTTATCCGGCCGGATAGTTCGTACTGTCCGGTAAAATCCGGTCCGGCCGGATCTTAAAATTCCAGATCTGGTACATCCCTACTCAAAATAAAGGCTTAACATAAGAAATTGGGAAAACAGGAATATGGCTGCAATAGATTATGATATACTATCATAATCCAAAAAGTAGGGGGTATTTAAAGCTCAATTCAATATACTATTTTAAAATTGAGGGAACGGGGGTCGGATCTGCCTCAAGGCCCTCAGTGTCTGACAGCCTGTCTTGGGAGGTACAATATATGCCGAGTTAAATGCTAGGGAAGTTCTTCTCTTTCCTTTTCTTCATAATATCAGTAAAATAGGATTTTGAAGTATTTTCCTTCAACACCTTGGAAATGTTCGTGATGAAAGATGAAAATCTCCCCATTCTTTGCATCCTTCCCTCTTGTTTAGTTTGTTTTATTTGAAACCTTACATCTGTAGCTCAGTTTATGTTTTGGAAAGTACTCGATTGATACAGTACAACTTCAATATAAAGTGCTAAATTTAATAAATAGATGCTGTATTTTTATGGCATTGTATTTTCCACAGTTTTCATATATTTTACTTTTATACCAACTGAATTTTTAATAAAAATCCTCATAGACTTGCTAGTCTCACCTACAAAATTTCAAAATAATCTAGCAGCTGCCCTAACCTCCACAGCTGACCCTACACTTTCTCTATGAATCAGTGAGACACTACAAGCAGGTGAACAAACTGCCACTGCTCTGCAGGATATGAATGTCCTGTGAGCACCAACTTGTGTGTGTGTGGGCTGTAAATGTGTAATGATTGATACTCCCAATGGTATTTTTTATGACAGTGGCTAAGCACATGGTACTTATACCAGCGAGCAAAGGAAATGTACTGTTTACTACCGAATACAAAATAGTATAACTTGGACAATCAGACTGGGTTTTCAAGCTACACCAAAGGTGTAGACATAGCCAACCACTCTGAGCCCAAGACCCATTCTAACTGAGGAGGCTAATCCTTGCAGTGCATACCCACCCTCAAGTATATTTCTCCTTAAGTGCTTTTGTCAAGAGATTTATGGGCCATGTACTGTAAGATGTCACTAGCCATACAAAAATACACAGATACTTTCTAATCATTTTGTTCATGCACTGCTGACAAGGAATTTGTTTGTATAGAAAGCAAGCAATCTTTTCTCTATTACTTCATTTTTGTAACATTACTGTAACTATGTCACAAAACTTATATTTTTACCAAAGCATCTTATGAAATAACATTTGAAACCAAAAAGCCAAAAGGCTTAGTGATTCCTTGCCAAAAGGGGGGTGCTTTGTTACACCGAGGTTCATCCATCAAATTTACACTTCTCTACTACATCATTTTTTATGGTGTGTTCACAATTTTTGACCCCTGCTCATGTCAGCTCACGTCACATGACCTTTGAACCAAAACTTGAATAACCAAAAAAAAAAAATGAAAAAAAAAAACCGAAACACATTAAAAGGGATTTGTTTATGCTTCCTACCTTGTAATGACATGTTTACAGTTTCAGTTTTTGACCTCTGGTGACCTCAACGAAAAACAATAGGGTTCTTCTTCACACCATAACACATTCACATACTTAGTATGAAATCTATCCAAGCTTCCTACCTTGCGATATCGTGTAAGTGAGGTTTTCAGAGTTTGACCCCTGGTGACCCCAGATGACCTTTGTCCTCTACCAAAAACAATAGGGTTCTTCCTCTTATCATAACGCATGAACATACTTAGTATGAAATCTACCCAAGATTCCTACCTTGAGATATCGTGTAAACAAGGTTTTCAGACTTTGACCCCTGGTGACCCCATATGACCTTTGACCTCCACTAAAAACAATAGGCATCATTTACTCAATATGGGCAATCTACATGCCAAGTATGAGATCCCTCAGAGTTACCCTTCTTGAGATATCGTGTAAACAAGCTGAAGAGTCACACATACACGTGTGACATCACCATCGCATAGATTCCTTGCCTGACTTTGGCAAGGAATCAAAACTGTGAGTGGGTGGGGGGATGGGGGAAAGGGGGATCAAAGAATAAACATGAGAACAAAGGAGAAAAGGAACTCACAAATGAAAGAACCAACAAACAAACGAATTGGCAACCCCTTTGTTTAGGAAAAGAGACTGGGGCCGATGAAATAAGCAGATAAATATAATATTAAAGCTGCATACTCCCCCCACACATTTATTTTGACCACTGCAACTGAAGTCTCTCATCATAGATTTATAATTCCCCTCCAAACACTAGTCATGCTCTCCTCTCTGAGCTGCTGGCTACCTGCTGGAATCATTCACTTGTCCAACAACCACCTTTGGGCTGGCCCAATTTTTGGTTCTTCAACCCCTATGTGAGAGAAGATTCTTAAGTCTATAGTAGAATAGTTAAGGTTCTACTTGTCACTGCACTTTTGTGACGTGTTGGCAGCATGCAGAGATGTGAACAACTCTGTAAAATCAATTATATGCTCCAGATTTCCTAAAACAGTATTCTCAAGATGTTCACTTTTCATTTTTCTCAAAAACATGAAACAGAGATAAATATAGGATATGCTACTTTCGAAATCTTACAGATTGTCTGCACTCATCAGCAGCCCACTTGAGTAGCTTCTGTCTGTGAAGCTTGGCATCTGTGACTACACTTGGTGGAAATATTGCACTTTCTTTGCAGGCAAACCTCAACTGAGAAAGAATGACCCTGATGAGAAACAAAGGGATATTTTTATCACTACTTAAGTTTCCTGTAGAACATGTTGTCCATCATTTAACTTCAGAGATATCTTTGGGAGTTAAGAAAATTCTACTTTTTTTCTAAAGGATTATGCTATTTGGTCACCATCATTATGAGAAGAGTACAAAATGTGCATTCAAGGAGTAAGGGACCTATGTACAACATGTACATTCAAAGAGTAAGGGACCTTTGTACAACATGTACATTCAAGGAGTAAGGGACGTATGTACAATACCTACATTCAAGGAGAAAGGCACATATGTACAACATGTACATTCAAGGGGTAAGCGACCTATGTACAATATGAACATTCAAGAGGTAAGGGACCTATGTACAATGTGTACATCCTAGGAGTAAGGGACCTATGTACAATATGTACATTCAAGAAGTAAGGGACCTATGTACAATATGTACATCCAAGGAGTATTAGGGACCTATGTACAATATGTACATTCAAGAAGTAAGGGACCTATGTACAATATGTACATTCAAGGAGTAAGGGACCTATGTACAACATGTACATTCAAGGAGTATGGGACCTATGTACAATATGAACATTCAAGAGGTAAGGGACCTATGTACAATATGTACATCCAAGGAGTATGGGACCTATGTACAATATGTACATCCAAGGAGTAAGGGCCTTATGTACAATATGTACATTCAAGGAGTAAGGGCCTTATGTACAATATGAACATTCAAGAGGTAAGGGACCTATGTACAATATGTACATCCAAGGAGTATGGGACCGATGTACAATATGTACATCCAAGGAGTAAGGGCCTTATGTACAATATGTACATTCAAGGAGTAAGGGATGTATGTACAACATGTACAGTAAAGGAGTAAGGGCCTTATGTACAATATGTACATTCAAGGAGTAAGGGACCTATGTACAATACCTACATTCAAGGAGTAAGGGACCTATGTACAATATGTACAGTAAAGGAGTAAGGGCCTTATGTACAATATGTACATTCAAGGAGTAAGGGATTTATTTACAACATTTACATTCAAGGGGTAAGGGACCTATGCACAATATGAACATTCAAGGGGTAAGGGACTTACAAGAAATGACTATGGTCATTTTTGCACTTCGAAAAGCAAACTTTGGAATGGGAGATGGGTGACAAAAAATGTTATGAACTCTCGTGGAAGTGATGGAAAAATGGAATGACACCCAACAGGGTTGAGCCCATTTACTTTGACTTTAAGATGACAGAATTGCATTCTTAAGGTAATCTTCAATAAATTGTAACCTACATTTATTAGACAGATACCACAATAGGCTTTATCTCCGTCACTTACGTAGTACATTTAGTAAATGGTCAAAAGCTGTCCATTATATTTTATTAAAAGAACTTTGCAAAGTTCGAACATTTGTTATTTTTAATTATTCTATTTGTTTCTTTAATAACATTTACCTTGACAATTCCTCTTCCTTTGTACATAAAGCTAATGTCTTCAGAGTAACTCTTTCTTTGTATACAAAGAATAAAATTTGAAAGTCCATTGACACCTTAAAATAACAAAGAAAAGAAGTATTAAATGACAAATAAAACAAAGATGACTTAATTATGCATTTTTTTGTTCTCACCAACAAAATGGCTGTAAAAGATTAGGAAATTTTCAACAGCAGCCAACATGATTTTAAAGACATTCTGTTCAAGCTTTGATAATTAGTCCAATTCCTTTTCCCCCAATATTAGGGTCACACAATTCATATGCTGCAGGGCAATTAAGCCATAAGAATGTGCCCATGCATAAAACATGCAATACCCACAAACGCGAATTGATCTCAAGCCTCATATCTGGGTGAAGCTCTCAGATCCCAAGTTGACTCATCTTCCAGCCTGAAGAGAGATGTCATCCCTAGTGAGATATCATCAACTATGACTGCATGTGCAACTTGACAATTGCTCCATGAAATGGCAAATAAGAAACCCATGACTACAGTGACACCTACCTACCAGCACATACCAATTTTCGGGGAGGTGGTTGTTGAGAATTATCTACTTTAGAACATGAGACTCCAAATGTAGTATCTTTGGATGTAAGTGAGGCATCCTCAGAAGTGACGTTCTCTGCAGTCTGGTAGCAATTTTGGCTAACTTTTCTCAGTGGGATGGACCCCAACTCTTGTGGTACTCTACATAGATCAGATAGTAGGCCCATTTCCTCACAACCATACCTGAATGAAGTCCAGTTTAAGCTATGAGGTTCAGATGTTTTGACAGGGGCACAATTTCAATGATTGAAACTCCTAAATTTCTCCAGCTATGAACCTGTTTAAGATTATAAAGGGCATACTAACTGTTACACTATCCAGCTGATCTAAAGGAATTCTCATCTTGGCTTTGTACCTCTTCTTCTTCTCACCTAAAATGAACAATGATAAAACATATTCATTCCATATCCTGTGCAACAGAGAGTAGCTGATAGAATATATAGAGAATAATGAATATATCACAGCAAACCGATGCTTTAACCTACAATAGCATACCCTATCTTCCACCCACAGATGACACAAGGGAAGCCAGGTAAATTCACACTTTCTGGCCAAACTCTCCTCAAAAATATGGCCAAATTCGAGATCTGCTATACCTACGTCACTGAAGAAATTATTTGTAGCCAAATGACCACTTCTCATACCTAAATGACAATGTTTTCAAAGAAAAAGGCCAAATTAGCAATATTTGGCCTTGAAAATTACAGGGCTAGAAATAACCGGCAGCACCGACAGTCATGGCTGTCGGGCCCTTCCTGATGGCCATGGTGCCCCTCAGTCAATGTCCTATGAAATAACTTAGACCAACAGCTAATTTGCTCTTTTTGGCTGTGCCCTTTTCAAGCTTACTTCTAGCCCTGAAATTAGCTAATTGCAGCCCTGGAACACACAGCCTTATGTAGATCTGTTACCTCCACAGATTTCAAAAGAAAAAAAAAAAAGAAGGGGGGGGGGGGGAGGGACGATGGAGTACAAACTAAATCTGGTGCCATCAGAGTGCTCTCTTCTGCCCATGGCTATGAGCCAGCACCTTTTCTAATGAACCCTCAACTGACCCTTGTGCTTCCACAATTTTTTATGATCAGCCATGTAACTGTCGACTGGTAGTAATGCATTTTACTTTGCTTGATTTCATATCACTTCACACAAATTATTTCTCTATTTTCATACCATGAGGTATCCTTCAAAGTAAATAAGGGGGGGGGGCTTTTCATTAGTTTATTTACAAAGTGTCATACTACCAACATACAATGGAGGTAGTAATCTTTAATTAATTTTATGTACAAATTTTAAAGAACATGGTTAAATCTTCTCAAAGATGGACATTCTGATTTCATAGCCTAATAAACTTCTTTTTATACTTACTGTTTCTTAGCAAGTATACAGCAAGGCTACTAAGAAGCAGATGACCAGGTCTAACTTCTCCTTGGTTGTGACAACTACTGACCTGAAATAACTGTTAAAATGATAAAAAACACACACAAAAATTAAAACAATCCACTTTTTTAATAAAAACAAAAATTTTTAGCAATACATTAAATTGATATGTCAGTAGCTACAAAAGGAAACACATGAATTTTGTCAAACAATTCATACTATTTCTTTGTTAGCACAGCTTGTAAATAAATTGCAAATTTTTGTTACAGCCCCATTAAGATATTCTTTTATTGAAGCAGTACAGCCATCCAGACCAAATATTTGCTTAATGGTACCCAGTCCTTAAGCGTCAAACATCTTATCATCAACAAATATACTAAACTATGGAAAGACCCTTCATGTTGAAGTCTGAAACTTGAAACAACAGACAAGAAATATTGCACTGATACGGTCTGCTGGTACCATGATCCTTTCCTTCAACTCACCTGGACATATTTTTCATCTCCATGTTGAAAGACTTCTAACATCAAATGCAGCTTAGTGTTGCTGTCAATCCTGTATTTTATTAAATGGGAAAAAAATAATACAATGTGACACTGCATAAGAAAATCTGAAATCTGAGAATTTCATTTTACCATAATTTTGATCGTACAGTGTTGTGTGAAACAGAGCCTGTGACCCTATAGGCACTAATTGCTAAATAACCGTATGCATCCTTTAATACAAAGCTTCTTTCCATTAATGGCATGACTATATTTTTCTCTCCCTGTTACAGTATTTACCAACTTCAACAATTTCTCATCAATCTAAGCTTCTGACGAAACTTTTCATACAAAGGTCACCAGTGAGGAAGGCAATGGTTATGAGGTTTTTAACAAGTCTTCAGTGGTTTGGATCAATTATTGCCCACCTGCCTAACAATGCACAGGCCATAATTGTGCTTGATCACAAAGCCAACCGAAAAATTCGGTGCTTATACATTTAATTGTTTCCTAATGTACACATTCACATCCTTAGTGTGAAGCCTATAAGGTTCTACAGTGCACCTCTATTCAACTATTTTTCCAACAAAAAAAAGAAAGAAAACACTACCTGCATATGCTTTGTAATTTTCTACTGCAACTAAAGAATCTCAAACTGATTTTTTTTTATTTAATCCTTATTGATAGACTACTTGAACAAGATTACTTGTTTAGCTTCCACAACCCTGCCCCCAAAATGACACTAAGTTCAGTTTTTTTTCCTTCCTGATTTCTTCCTTCCTTTTTTTTTTACTGCCTTCCTACACAATAAATATACCTTCATACTGCCTGCCCTTACAACAGAATTCTCAAACCGGTGAGAGAGCTACTTGCATGAAGAGTCAGGTAACAAAACTGAGGTGTATTGTGCACTAATTACTCCTGATGTAAAGTGTCTTTCATCTGATGAATGAGAGTAACCCCTGTCTTGAACCACTTACCCAAAAGTGGGGGTGGGGGAGGATTCTTGTTCCATACCACTGCATGAAAGCTGTGCAAATCAACCTTAAGCAGACGTTTCTGTGATATACTGAATACTAGGCATATACTCAATTTTCTCAAACCAACTTACCCTGTGATGATTGTGATCCACATAAATAAGGGATGACCAACCCTTTTTGAAGCACAATCCACTTCCAGTTACCAATCTGCTAAGGTCTTACAGCAGGCCATACTAACAAGGTAGACCTATACCATCAGTCTGCACATAGCTTAACAAGGAACTATTTGGCAAAAAATGTCTCCTAGTTTATATGGAGAATGGCACTTTTCCTGCCTGCAACCAACATTTATTTTGAGATCTCTCACTTTATAAATAGCCTACTTTACAAATAAAAAGGAAACTACACAAATTTTTACTACGTGAATCCCTTTGCGTGGGCTTGTTTGTCCAGGCTGCTTGGATTGACTGGGAATCTGAGATGGTGTTCAATAAGCCCATCATGATGGTCTGACTGGGCACCACTGTGCTATAAATGCTGCCATAAAACAAACAAAATATTCATAACTTACTTGACAACCCCTGGCATATTCTCCTGGTCAGTTTTCTTTTCTTTCTGCTTACTAACCGTCTCCTCTGTTTCACTGGCCCCATCTCCTGGACTCTTCAACTCATGCACACCTGCAAATACCTCTGAAGCAGCTGAAAACAGGCTCTCATAACTGTGACTCTCAAATGACTGGTCGTGAGAAGAAAGATCCAAAACTTCTGACGAAGGTGGGTAAACTTCTGACGAAGGTGGGTCTTGGGAAGATTCGCAAGGTTGGGATAAAGCAATATATTCTGTATCTTGCAGCTCTAAGGAAGTTCTTTGAACAGTGTTTGAAGTAAGAAGAGTTGATTTCTGCAAATCAGTTTGAATTTCACTTGGGGCTATTTTTTGGGGGTTGTTCGTCCCTTCTTTTCCACCATGTAATGCCTCTGAAGACCCTGGTAATTTCTCTTCTTGAGATGCCACAGATTTTCCTTCCACCAAGCCCCTTTCCAAATTGTCCTGTAACTGATCCTTTGACCTTACACCACCTGTATCCGATATTGCACTTTTATGACTGCATGACCCCTTCATTACCATGTTCCTATCAGTAGATTGTAGATAGCCATTCCCATCACTTGCAAGCATTGCAAAATCATTTTCTTTTCTAATTTGCAAATATTCTTCTCCATTAGTATCATCATCTACAACATTTTCCCTACCAACTGGAGGGAGTCTTTCAGCCCCTTGGTTAGAGCTTTTGGAACTCTCTGAAGGAACTGTGCATTTCATCCTTGAGTATGCTGCTGAGTCTTCCTCTGACTGCTTGCTATGGAGAAAAATTCCATCTGATTCAGAATCTTTCCGTTCCACCTGTGACTGGCCTGCTCCATTTTCTGAATCTTGTTCACATCCCTCATCATTTGTCACAACGGAGCTCACCGACTGAACACTGGAACTGCGAGAACGATCTGCGGATGACATAGATTTCTGGCTTGTTTTCCGTTTTTTCTTTGATTTCTTTTTCTTTTCCTTTAAATGAACTACCTGAAGACTGTTTGTTCCTCCATCAACCTCTACCAAACTCTCTGTATCTAAAAGAGTTCTCTCAACTGATACAAGAGGCAGGCTGGTGGGCCGCTGAGGCAACTTCATATGATCTGCACTAATGTTAACTTTCTCCCCATTTACACTTCCATTTGCAATCTTTTTCTCTCCACTGACCTTTCTTTCTTCGTCTCTTATAATATCAGTTTCTTGCTGGCTTCTCTGAAGTTCATTTACTTTTTCAAGGATCATGTCATCATGAATACTTGACTGCCTGGAACTCTTTGATGAAAAA
This sequence comes from Holothuria leucospilota, assembly GCA_029531755.1. Classification (NCBI taxonomy): domain Eukaryota; kingdom Metazoa; phylum Echinodermata; class Holothuroidea; order Aspidochirotida; family Holothuriidae; genus Holothuria; species Holothuria leucospilota. The sequence continues at coordinate 43,174,794 of CM055981.1, forward strand.
GCTCGGTTGAGTTCCAGATGGTCAAACGATGAAGAATCTTCTGGGGTGACTGCTACCTCAGGGGAAGCAGGGGTACCACTGTCACAGCTGTAGAGGGAGATGTTATCCAGAGAACTTTGACGCTCTGTGGCAGATCGGGGAACATGGCTGACTAAGTCAAAGAAGGCAACATTCTACAGTGTGAGAAAATAAGACTGAATGAAAACTTTCTAACTCCCAGCTTCATTGAAAACTGAGCAAGCAATTTCTCAGGATACTTTTAAATATTTCACAAAATTATAGACACAACTTGATCAATTGATATTTTCCATTACAGTAACATATGGCTGCCACACTGATAGGCAAACTACAAATCAGACTACTATGAAGCAATACCTGTATGCCACAGACCTAACATATTAAATGCAGCATCCACTTTTGATACTTCACCAAATTTGATGAGGCATTAGGTTTTGGTCCATACATCTGAGGCGCCAATGCTAAGAAGCTACTTTAATAAACAAAATTTCCATCAATAACTAGACTTTTTGGGACCTTCACATACTACAAAGCAAGGTGTGGCTGGGATTGCCAATATAAAATATTGACATATCGGTTTGGAAATATCAATAATACTAATAGTTTTGCTGAATTTGTAAACACACGAGGTACTGTATATGTAGAAAGAAGTATGGGAAGGAATTAAAACAACTTTTACGTAGCTATTTTTTCAGGATGATGCCCCATCCTAGTGTCAGCTATCTTTTTTCAAGTTTAAAAACATACTGCAGTCGAAACTACTCACAAAATCCCACCCAAACAAACTATATATGTACCTCACAAATATTTTGAACACCCTTTGTATCAAGTATGCAGATCCAGTCAAAAGTCATATACTTATAGGTATAATGCTAATGCATAGTCTGTTTGAAACTTCGAAGTCCAGAATGTTCTCTGCAAGTGTTGCATGTCCCGTGCATTTTTGAATATTCATGCTGTCAGTGGGGTCGGTGGTGACACATCACTTCTGCACGAAAACAGTAAGTTGGAGTGAAAAGAATGCATTGCACAATGTGTTCCCATACGGTCACACTGTAGTTGTTGTTTTCACTCCAAAGTCGCAAGGGAAACGGAGAAAGACCCGGATGACTGACCGACCCCATAGAATCAACATAAAGCCAGGGCTCGAATTTAACCACACCCACCGCGGCTGTGGCCATGGTTGCCCCTTCAATAGGCCTCGGTGCCCTCCAATTTTCAAAAGAACTTGTGGCCAAATATGGCCATAAGAGCCGTCTTACTTTGGTTGCGGTGCCTCACAGCCTCAGCTGATCGTCAAAGTCACGTCTTCCCACCCTTTACAAACTTTCAAGAATGTACACCCGTGATCAAAACGTTAGGACCATTTTAACACAATTCTTTCACTGCACTAAAAATTATCGATAAATGAATCTCACTATCGAATTTGCAGTTGCTAACTCTCATACGTTTGTTGTACAGAACCAAAATGTACACAAAAATGGATATCTGTAAGTTATGTCCATTTTCTGTACTGTTCAGAAGTTCAAGTAAACAAGCATGATGAACGCAACGCTAAAATCAGTGTATGTGTAGGTCCGTAATTGTATGCAAACACCCATACATTTGGCTACAAACATACTTTGTAGAGTAGTCGCCAGATATCGGAAGAGCATGGGGCGTGGCACGTACCAGGAAGTACAGTAATTTTTCAATGGCTGCTTACACTGCTAATCATCCCTTTGTTACCTCATAAGTTTTCAGTAGTAACAACAGGTGTTTTTATTGAAAGCAAAATTTGTACGAAGTAAAAGCATGCCTTGTACTGTATTATTTACGCAAAAACGATGTCTCAATCGTAGCATGAAGAGCTGTGCACAAAAGTTAGACCCACTCAATTTCAAATGCTGTACTCCATTCGCGTGCGGCATGACATGCATGGAACTGATAATTTAATACGTACAGATGTGATGGCTGTGCATGCATGCATTATGTATTGCAATGAAAACTGAATCATTCAAAACATGTGTGAGCCATGCACGAAACAATAGCCAGGGTACTTTTGAAATATTATGGTGCTTTCTAAACTGTGTTTCTGTTTTAGCGTAAGTTCTGGGGTGTGACTTGGACTAAGATTTTAATACGGTCTAAGCTGGGAAACCTGAATCAATTTGTAAAGTCCTTTTGTGTACTAATTTTGACTACTACTTCAAACAGGATAACAAGCACAAAGCCACTACGGTTAGTGTTTGGGGATTAGTTAACTCCCTGGTTTCACTGAGGATCAATTCAAAGAATTATATGCTATCAAGCCGACAATTTATTTTCGAAGCTTTAATTGGTCATTAAACAGGTTGATAAACATCCTTTTGAATGAAAAAGTATCAAAGCAAAACATAGGGAGAAAAAAACGTTTGGTAGAATAAACGGTCGATCGTTCATTTAGCCGCATAAAAGTGACAGCTATAGTACTATAGTCCTGCCCTATAACTAGTGCTCACTAAACTAAAAAAAACTTGTAGGCCATTAGTATTCAAAAAACATAAAAATGACGAGAACTGGCACTGAACGGCAAAACGTATAATGCAGAAATCTAGCCTACTGTTCACCTAACACATAGGGGAGCGTAAAACCGGAAGTTGATAAAAAACTTTCACAACATATAAACAGTCAGCAGGTGTACCACTGAGGCAGCAAAAAGCAGAAAGATTGATTCAAAGTTTAGGTGAGGATATGAAAAAAATGAAAGTTTTTGACTGCTTGTAGGCCTTGCTGTTGATTATATGCTGTGAAATCAAATAGTAACCGTACGGCAATCAACATCATTTTTAGGCCTGTAGGTTACAAAGAAAGGCTCAGTTACAAGAAATTATTATCAGAATAACTAAAAATATCTGACTGTAGGCTAAAAGCATATTAAGCAAAAGCAGTTGGTGGAGTTAGTTACAGTAGATGGGGTTTAACAAAACACCAGCACGAATGTGTTTAGAGTCAGCCAGAATAGGGTGTTAAAATTCAACTGAGAAATCAGAAAGCCCAAAGGCTTAGTGATTCCTTGCCGAAAGGGAAGGTGCTTTGTTACACCTGGGTTCACCCTCAAATTTACACTTGTGTACTACATCATCTGTAACGAAGTGTTCACAACTGGACCACTGCTGACCTCATATGACCTTTGAACCCCAAAACTTGAAAAAAATGAAAAAAAAAAAACAAAACAAAACAAACAAACATGTCTTAGAATGGATTTGTTTGTGCTTTCTCCCTTGTAATGTTATCTTTCCAGAGTTTCAGTTTTTGACCTCTGGTGACCACAAATGACTTGTGACATACACCAAAAATAGGGCCACCGATTTTCCGCGATCACGGAAATTGTCACGGAATCGCGGAATTTAAATTTTTTCACGGAAAATCACGGAACTTCAAAAATCTCTCAGAATGCTAAAGAAGTCTGCAATCAAGAGGGCAAAATGAAAAAAAAAAGTTTAAAAATCTGTATGTAACACTGGATGGCTCTTGCGGACTACAATCTGATAGAAAACTGTTGAAATTCACCCCCTCCGATGCTTACTGTATGTGGGACCAGGTGCGAGTTGCGCATTTACTAGCCTTCGGTAGGTCTAATGTTGCTCAGTCTTGCAAAGTTTTCCCGCGATCCCGTTGCCTGTAGCTGATACTGTGTCATCTACTGTATGTATGGTATACTATGCATTAGTGCGTCATAACAAACTGTTGCGCACATTACTCATACATGTTTTGCTCTGTTGTCATGTTATGTTCATGATCGAATGATCATAACGTTCTGACTGACAAGTTACACTTTCAATTGTGAAATAATTATCGGATTTAGTACCTGCATATCATTTGGATATAATTTTATAATACGGATCTTTTACTATGTAAGAAGAAGGGACCCACACTCAAACAATCGTAAGTCAAGTTGTTTTGGGGGTTCTTTTGTCCATTACGTATATGTGTAGACGTTAGGCTGGTGAATGGATTTTAGTCTGGTTAGGCTGCACTGGCCTAACACACTAATCAATGCAAAACAGAAAGTCACGGATTTGTCAAATTGCTTGCACGGATTTTCACCGAATTTGAAATTGCTGTAACGGAAATTGACTCTTTTTTTCACGGAAAATCGGTGGCCCTACAAAAACAACAAGGTTTCTACTCTCAACATGACAAATTTATCTACAAATTATGAGAAGCATCTTTTATCCAAGCTTCCTACCTTGAGGTATCGTGTTAACAAGGTTGCAAGTGTTTGACCCCCATGACCCCGATTGACCTTTGACCTCCACCAAAAAATATGGTTCTTCGTCTTCCCATAACACATCTACATACTAAGTATTAAATTCATCCAAGCTTTGTACCCTGAGATATCAAGTTAACAAGGTTTTCAGATTTTGACCTCTGGTGACCCCAAATGACCTCTCACCTCCACCAAAAACAATATTTAGGGTTTTTCCTCGTACCATAAGGCATCTACAAACTAGGTATGAAATTCATCCAAGCTTTCTACCTTGAGTTATTGTGTTAACAAGGTTCTCAGAGTATGACCCCTGGTGATCCCAGATGACCTTTGACCTCCACCGAATACAATAGGGTTCTTCTTCTCACTAAAACGCATCTACATACTAAGTATGAAATTCATCCAAGCTTTTTACCTTGAGTTATCGTGTTGACAAAGTTTTCAGAATTTGACCCCTGGTGACCCCAGAAGACCTTTGACCTCCACCAAATACAACAGGGTTCTTCCTCTCACTATAACACATCTACATACTACGTATGAAATTCATCCACGCTTGTTAACTTGAGTTATCATGTTAACAAGGTTTTCAGAGTTTCACCCCTGGTGACCCCAGATGACCTTTGACCTCCACCAAATACAACAGGGTTATTCCTCTGACTATAATGCATCTACATACTGTACTAAGTATGAATTTCATCCAAGATTTCTAACTTGAGTTATTGTGTTAATAAGGTTTTCAGAGTTTGACCCCTGGTGACCCCAGATGACCTTTGACCCCCATCAAAACAATAGGGTTCTTCCTCTAAATATGGGGCATCTATGTACTAAGTTTGATGACTGTCAGAGTTTCACTTCTTGAGATATCGTGTTAACGAGCAAAGTGTCACAAACACACACACCCATACGCACACTCGATGCCTTACGGGGTACTGGCACAGGACCCTGCAGGGAATGCAAGGGAATTTCCCAGCAGAGAAGCTGCCCGCAAAGGAGCCGAGTAGAAGGACATGCTTAAGGGCGGGCTGTGCTCCAAGTCAGACACGTGCAGTCGCGCTTGACGTCTCTTTGCAGTGACTGAATTTTCAGGCAGCTACGCCAGTTTCGAGCCGTGCGTGAGCTAGGAAAGACATGTGAGAGCTAAGCTCTCGCCCGCTGAGCCGGTACTCGCTGAGGCCACGTTGGTGAGTGCACCTATACACACATGACTGTACACACCACGGGTGCACCCACACACACATACACACGCATATACACCCATACATACACACACACATGCCATCATGAATGCATAGATTCCTTTGCCTTCGGCAAGGAATCAAAAAGGAAAGATGGGGTAGAATTCAAGAAAAAGTCTAGGTAAATGCAAATGTGGGAGTCATGTCAAAAATTTCTATAGAATCCACTTTCCTTCAGAAAGCCCAAGTAACTGGTGGAAGTGTAAATTAAGAGCCGATAGTGTATAGCCTTGGTGCCCTATCAACAAAGTAAAGTTTGGCCTTGCTGCCCTACCCTTTGGCTGTGGTGCCCCCAGATTTGCCCTGATCCTTGAGGCCAATATGGCTGTGCCCTTCAAAATTTAGAATTCGAGGCCGGCAAAGCTACCCAGCCAAACCATTATGGCGATGCCATACCAAACCCCCATAGACTTGCTAGTGCAGTACAGTATGTGTACCCAAACTGAAACCTAACTATTTGCCAAAATGTTACTGTAGTTTTTCTGTATGTGGAACCTTGCTATATGAATTAGATGTAACCACAGTAAAGCTGATTGACATGAAAAAAATACTTTACTTGTAAGGTTTTAGAATAAACTTGCTGTGAACAATATTGTAGAAAACTTCCTAGTTAGCGATATGGCTCATGTACTCTCTACATATTCAGGCGTTTGTGCCCCACGTGTGCTTTTAGTCAGAAATCTGCTTCTGAAGTACTCCATTGCTTATGCATACAGCATACCTGTGCCCTCACAGCTTTAGGGTGATGAGCTCTACTGCTTATGCATACAGCATACCTGTACCCTCATTGCTTTAGGGTGAAGAGCTCTACTGCTTATGCATACAGCATACCTGTACCCTCACAGCTTTAGGGTGATGAGCTCTACTGCTTATGTATACAGCATACCTGTACCCTCATAGCTTTAGGGCGAAGAGCTCTACTGCTTATGCATACAGCATACCTGTACCCTCATAGCTTTAGGGTGAAGAGCTCTACTGCTTATGCATACAGCATACCTGTACCCTCATAACTTTAGGGTGAAGAGCTCTACTGCTTTCATACAGCATACCTGTACCCTCATAGCTTTAGGGAGAAGAGCTCTACTGCTTATGCATACAGCATACCTGTACCCTCATAGCTTGAGGGTGAAGAGCTCTACTGCTTATGCATACAGCATACCTGTACCCTCACAGCTTTAGGGTGAAGAGCTCTACTGCTTATGCATACAGCATACCTGTACCCTCACAGCTTTAGGGTGGAGAGCTCTACTGCTTTCATACAGCATACCTGTACCCTCATAGCTTTAGGGTGAAGAGCTCTACTGCTTATGCATACAGCATACCTGTACCCTCACAGCTTTAGGGTGAAGAGCTGTACTGCTTATGCATACAGCATACCTGTACCCTCATAGCTTTAGGGTAAAGAGCTCTACTGCTTATGCATACAGCATACCTGTACCCTCATAGCTTGAGGCTACTGCTTATGCATACAGCATACCTGTACCCTCACAGCTTTAGGGTGAAGAGCTCTACTGCTTATGCATACAGCATACCTGTACCCTCACAGCTTTAGGGTGAAGAGTGCTACTGCTTATGCATACAGCGTATCTGTACCCTCATAGCTTTAGGGTGAAGAGCTCTACTGCTTTCATACAGCATACCTGTACCCTCATAGCTTTAGGGTGAAGAGCTCTACATTTGTTTTGAAGATCACAAAAGGTGAACCAAGACCTTCTTTGGCTGTGGCTAAAATTCAATGGAAGCTTGATCCTATCAATACAGTGGTATCAATTTTAAACACCTCATATCAATCATCAGTCACTGCTGTTAAATATCGATATTTGTGTCAAGTATCACTATTTAGTTGAATTGGTATTCAAGTGAGCAGTAGAATGTGTATATACGTTCTCTCTCTCTCTCTCTCTCTCTCCTCTCTCACTCTCTCCTCTCTCTCTCCCTCTCCCTCTCTCTCTCTCTCTCTCTCTCTCTCTCTCTCTCTCTCTCTCTCTCTCTCTCTATATATATATATATATATATATATATATATATATATAAATATATATATATATATATATATATATATAGATATATATATATATATATATATATATATATATATATATATATATATATATATATATATATATATATATATATATATATATATATATATATATATATATATATATATAGACTTGACTACATATCAACATGTTTGAAAACACATATCTAAGGTGGAAAAGATCAATTAATACAGGTAAATATTGATATACCATCACAGCTTACTGCAAAGTTATTTTGAGTTTAATTCCCACTCAACAACTAAAATTTGGACAAACACTACAGATGTTTTTCACTTCCAAGAACAATCTTACAGTTTTTGAATTTTAATTGCCCTTTAAGGCCTGAATTATCCAATAGATGATCAATGAAGGGCAATCACCTGTAAATCAAACATGCAGTCACATATGACTCACCTTTGTACTGAGACAGTACCTCTCTTCAAAAATATTGGGGCCATGTGTTTACATATGTACGGATCATGTGGCATACAGTGGGTTAAAGCTGAGTCAGAGACGCTGGCAAGCTGAGTCAGACATTTTTTATGGTGCAAACATGACTTGCCGTGGCCATGTGAGGGCATTTTAAAAATGCTGTGGAGATCCCATAAAATGCCATGGAGAGATGCTGTCTCCACAGCATTATTTACAGAAATTGCCATGGAGACATCTACAGGAATTTTTGGCCTGTCAGAGTCCAGGTAAGTCACAGAGTGATGTATACAGTCCACTATATCAAGGTGAATCTACCATTTTTTTCAATCAATGCTTCTAATTGCTTGGGATCAAAAGATAAACTGCAGTATACCTTCCTATATGTGGACCATAGAAAGCAGTGTTTGCAGAAAAATTTGACATTTGTAGCTTGAAACAATTCTGATCTTTGTGCACTAAAAGACATTTTCCATTGAATCAACTAAATAATGTCTGACAAATCATTTTCCAAATACACAATGAAGTACACTGCAGGACCCAACATCTTTTTGACTTACAAGTCAAGTATTTAGACCTATATTCAGTTATACCAACCACTATCTTTCAAATACAGAATGAACAGATGTGACTTTTCACATACACTTTTCTATACAAAAACAATGAAAGCTGACAAACCTTTTCATACAGAAAAGCAGGAAACATATTGTTCTACATACCAAGTCCAATTTAAAGGTCACAAAATCAAGGCCAGAAATTAACGTCTGTAGAAGAGGTAAACGTTCCTTGTCTCTCAAAAGAGCCAGACTGGAATTACAAAGATGGAGGAACTTCCTTTTAAAAATGTGTCACAGTCTTTTATGAAAATGTTTTTATTCTTATGTGGTTTAAGATAAGCATACTTACAGGGATAATATTATACTGTGGAAAACAAACACTAAAGCTACTAACAACAAATAGTACACAGGAATCATGCACAATCTGTGAATAAATACTTTTGATTGTCTCATAAATTTTCAAATACCACACTATGCAATTTAATTAACATACTTCAAGAAAAAGATACACACCATGGCTTATATTAAAAATGGAGTGTATGACATACCTAGGGGTCTCATTTTACAATGCTTTTTGATATTTGTATGAAAAGAGACTTTGCCTAAATTGATGTACTGTACTGTTGTAGGTTACTTCTTCCTTTTCAAGGACTAAAATTCTGACTGTGGGTAAAATTCCAAACATTTGAATAAAAGGGAGGGAGGGGTAGGGTCATTTGACCTCACATTTGTCAAAAGTAAAAGAAATTTCTTCAAATAAAAATTCTTTTGGGATTTGAGGTTATTCAGTGACTGTTTTCAAAATTGTCAAAGTTTCCATTTTTGCAAACATGATATCTGGACATGCTGAATTGATTCTGCTCAAAAACCTGTTTTTTCAAACCTCACTTTTTTCTTCTAGTTAGTTAGTTAGATGAGGTTTAACGGCCCAGTTTCCAACCAACTGGTTCAAGTCGAGCCAGCCACTGCCTTTTTTCCAGTTGTGGCTCACTGGCTTGTTTTCCCTTACTCCATTGCTTATGCCTAGTACTGCAGTATATCATGTTACAAGCCCCATGGCATAATGCAATTTTTATCACCACACAAGGTTTCTGTCCTACTCAGGTTACAAACAATACCACATCATGTGCCTTCTAGTTAATTACTGTACTTGCACCCAATCAATGGTTGCATTAAAATGCAAGTTGCACAGAAAACCTCCTGTTGTATGTCCATGCACAATTTCAAGATGCAGAGTGCAAGGTGCATTTTTCTGACAGTAGTTTGTGTCATTTCAATCATCTTAATACTTTCTACTGTAGATGTACTGCATGACATTGTTATGGTATTAACGATCCAGCCCTATTTTCACCATACCATGAGGGCAGTATGCCAGCATACCGCCCTCACGGTATGCCAAAAATAGGATAATAAAATACATAAGCATACATTTTCCCTAAAGTCTCTGTGATATACATCAAGCTTATTTCAATGGCCCACCATCCGTACATATTAACAGGTAATGTGTCCGTAAATTTGTCGACATAGAAGTATTAGCATAAAGAGTGTGTGGTTAAAAGGACGTTCAATTACCATATGTTTACGTATTCCCATATAGAAAACTGTGTGAAAATGCCAAGGCGAAAAATGTTTTCGCCCTATTTATGGTTTCCCCCAAGGGCAGGTTTTTTAGCAGATTTTTTCCCCCTAAGTGGGAAATTAGGATAATATATGTATGTATGTGTGTGTGTGTATATATATATATGTATATATATGTATATATATATTCACATATATATATATTCACATATATATATATTCACACATATATATATATATATTCACATATATATATATATAACGCTAGATCGACCTGTTAGGTGAAATCGGTATACCGCCAATACAACTGGCGAAGAAAAAACAATAAAATACATAAGATTATATTTCCCCGTTTGGTTCTGAGATAACTATGCACATTATTTCAATGGCCCGTAAGTCCTTAGTGTTAACGGATACATGCACGTAAGTTGGTGTGCAGCTAAGTAATTGCATAAACATTATGTGGTAAATCGGACTTGCGTATAGAGTTACGCATTCCTATATAAAACAGTGTGTAAAACGTTAAGGCGAAACGATTTTTTCGCCTAAGGGTCGAGTTCTCCCAACAGTCGCGTTTTTTCATACGGTTTTTCGCCTAAATCCCAAATTAGCAATATATATATACATATATATATTTCTCTAATTCGGCACTTAGGGGGAAAGTTGTTGTTGAAAAGTCGACCTTAAGGGGAAAAAAAAATTCGGGTGAAATATAAGTTTCGCCTTAACGTTTCCACACACTTTTTCTATAGGAATACGTAAACTTACAAGGGCGCCCTCTTAGATTTACAAACTAGATGCCATTACTTCAAAGTTGTCAAATTTACGGACACCTAGCTGTTAACACGAACGGATGGCTGGCCATTGAAATAACGTTAATTTATATGTTTAGACGTTAGGGCGAATTTATTTCTTATGTTTTTTATTATCTTTTTTTCGCCCTATGTACAAGCAGATATAAGAATTTCCCCTTATGGTGGGAATTAGCGTTATATATATATATCTATATATATAATATGTATATATATATATATATAATATGTATATATATATATATATATATTTGCCTATTTTTCACCTTGGGGGAAAAATCTTGTGAAAAAACATACATTAGGGGGAAAATGTACATTCGGGGAAAAAATCGTTTCCCCTAAATGTTTTCATACACTTTCAATATAGGAATATGTAAACGTATGGTAACTTAATTGCTTTCAACTACACAATCTACATACTATTACTTCAATGTAGACGAATTTCCGGACACCTATCCATTAACACTAACGGATGGTGAGCCATTGAAATAACGTTCATTATGTCTTTGAACAGTTTATTTTACCTTAGGGGAAATATATGCTTATGTATTTTATTGTTTCATTTTCGCCTTAACGAAAACGCGGTATCGCGGTTTCCCCCAACCTGTCGAATTAGTGTTATATATATATATAAACGCTAGATCGACCTGTTAGGCGAAATCGGTATACCGCCAATACAAAAGGCGAAAAAAAACAATAAATTACATAAAGCTATACTTCCCCTTTTGGTTCTGAGATATATATGCACGTTATTTCAATGGCCCGTAAGTCCTTAGTGTTAACGGATACATGCACGTAAGTTGGTGTGCAGTTAAGTAATTGCATAAACATTATGTGGTAAATCGCATTCCTATATAAAACAGTGTGTAAAACGTTAAGGCGAAACCGTTTTTTTGCCTAAGGGTCGAGTTCTCCCAACAGTCATATGGTTTTTCGCCTAAATCTCAAATTATAGAAATATGTATACACATATATACCAGAGAAGTCCAGTGAAGTATGATGACATGACCTTATAAGGACACTCTAAGAAAGTTTTCATTTTTATAAAACAAGACAAAAGAATGTGTATCTGTTTGTACCTGAATATCTTTTGGCAGACTTGAATATATGAGAGCTATAAATCCTTGCCACAGAATTTTCCTTTCAAGAGATACCATAACCACAAGTTCAACATTTCCAGCTCAACCCTAACATCAGAAGTAACCTAATAAGGCCAGTGGGCGCTGTTTACAATTTTTGTACAGAGCTGTATGTAGGAGTTTGTGCGTTCAATTTTCGGCTGCATATGTCAGCATGCACGTGCTTGAAATATTAAAAAGGTTTACGCACATTTGCATGGAAGTTTGCTACGCGCATGCTGCATCAAAAAATTGATGCCCTGATTGTGACAGCAGTTTTGATGTGCTTTGTTGACTGTATCGATGCACAAAATTCAAAAGTGGCCTTATTAGGTCATGTCACTATACTAAACATTTAAATGTTTTAAATAGTGCTAAAAGTTTGTGAAAAATTCCACGACTTTTCAGGTTTAAAACCTTCATCAGGTGGCAAAAATGCAACTGATCGTTGACACGGCCAAACGTACAATTTAAAACGATTAGGCAGTAAAATGCTGATGAACGTTAAACCGGTTGTTGTTGGGACCTACAATGGAAAGGTTTTGTCATAACTGACCACCGGACAAAAACCTTCCATTGTTGGTCCCAACAACAACCGGTTTAACGTTCATCAGCATTTTACCTGTACTTCAGCCAATGTTGTTTACGTTCTCGTATGTAAACGCTGTAATATACTGTACGTGGGAGAAACAAAATGTCGTCTTGCTGACCGAGTCACCGAGCACCTGAGGTCAATCAAACAGAACCTCCCAGGGTTCCCGGTAGCCACACACTTCAATCCCCCGTCAACATGCTCGATCCGTGACTTGATGGTTTCGGCGGCCATCTCGTGTCGAGGTCCCGATCATGACCGCCTAGCTGCCGAAAACCGCCTAATCATGAAACTTGGAACCCTGTCCCCACATGGTCTGAACGTTAGACTTGAACTGTTATAACGCAGCAATTCCTGCATTGTTTTGACTTGTGGTAACCACTTAACACTGTCTGTTTTCCTAGCCGAGTTTTACCGTGCCCAATTTTATTGTGTATTTTTTAAATTGTACGTTTGGCCGTGTCATTGATCAGTTGCATTTTTGCAACCTGATGAAGGGTTTAAACCCGAAACGTCGTGGAATTTTACACAAACTTTTAGCACTATTTACTACTTCATTTTTACCTACCTACTTCATAAGTGCTACGCAGTACTTTGAACTTATATATATATATATGTATATATATATGTATATATACATATGTATATGTATATATATATATATATATATATATATATATATATATATATATATATATATATACATACATATACATATTTCACTAATTCTCACCTTAAGGGGAAAAAAGTTGTTGAAAAGTCGACCATAGGGCAAAGAAAAAAATGGGGCGAAAAAATGGATTCGACTTAACGTTTTCCCACACTTTTTATATAGGAATACGTAAACGTATGAAAGCGCCCTCTTTAACACGCAATCTATAAGTAATCACTCCAATGTCGACAAATTTACGGACACGTACCTGTTACCATGTGCGCATGGCAGGCCATTGAAATAACGTTGATTACATCTTGAGGACGGTTGGGCGAAATATATGCTTATGTATTTTATTATTTTTTTTCCGCCTTAACCAGGGTTCTCCACTGGTCTGTTTTCTGTCCGGGGGCTCTTGTGATCGCCGCCCTGGGGGAGGGGTCTAAGGGGAGAGGGTGTTGCCCTCCCCTTTGGGAAAATTTTGGCAATGTAGGAGGGCTTAGATCGCAAATGGTGCAATCTACGGCCTTGTTCTTAGCTTTCCCTATATGTTCAAATGTGGGCATTTTGTGGTAATCTTTTTTTGCAAATTGCATTTTCTAAATATCTCTGGCTTTACTTGCAGTTCTGAAGCTCCAGTTTCCTCTTGGACATATTCAATAATGAAGTAGTTCACTTTAATAGAAATTTCGGGTAAAAATCGGGAAATCTAGGGGACTGTTCAATTGAATGGTTTCGTTTAGTGCATGAGTTTGATGATAACGGATTCCTACTGTGGAAACATATGAAAGAAATGCAGCAAGTGCATATTGAATGATATAAGAACTCAGGTGCAAGTGAGCTGGGTTTGTATCTCCGATGTTTTATTATACATTTCTTGTCATGAGTATTTGAAATCAAATATAAAGGGCAGTCAAATGACTAAGTTGTGGTGTTTGTGATTGAGTGTACAGACAACTTCTTGACCGGGCGGGTCAATTTTCTGTGCGGGCGGCAAAGTTTTGTCCGGGCGCTAAAGTAGTTTGGCGGATTTTGTACGGGCGGAGCCCCCGGACAAAACAGCTAGTGGAGAACACTGCTTAACGTAGGATGATATAAGGACTTTCCCCTTAAGGTGGGAATTAGTGTTATAGACATACATACATGCGTCCGTGCATGCGTGCGTGTGTGCGTCGGTACGTACGTACGTACGTACATACATACATACATACATACATATATATATATAAAACGCTAATTCCTACTGTACGGGGAAATCGATATATCGCGGTTTCGTTAAGGCGAAGAAAGAAACAATAAAATACATTAAAAAATATTTCCCCTTTTGGAAACCAGATATACAACAATGCTTTTTCAATGGCCCACCATCCGTACATGTTAAAAGGTACGGGTACGTAAGTTGGTCAACATTGAAATAATAGCATGTTAATCATGTGGTGAAACGGACGTTACCATCCGTTTACGCATTCTTATATAAAAAACGTGTGATTTCGCAAAGTCGACCTGATCTTTTCTCCTTTTAGACGATTTCACCTTTTAGGCACGTTTTTTCATACAATATTTCCCCTTAATCCCAAATTAGCAATATATATATATATATATATATATATATATATATATATATATATATATATATATATATATATATATATATATATATATATATATATATATATATATATATATATATATATATATATATATATATATATATATATAAGATCAGGTCGACTTTGCGAAATCACACGCTTTTTATATAAGAATGCGTAAACGGATGGTAACGTCCGTTTCACCACATGATTAACATGCTATTACTTCAATGTTGACCAATTTACGTACCCGTAACTTTTAACACGTACGGATGGTGGGCCATTGAAAAAGCGTTGCTGTATATCTGGTTTCCAAAAGGGGAAATATTTTTTAATGTATTTTATTGTTTTTTTCTTCGCCTTAACGAAACCGCGATATATCAATTTCCCCGTACAGTAGGAATTAGCGTTATATATATATATATATATATATATATATATATATATATATATATTTATACACACACACACGTATATAACACTAATTCGACACTTGGGGCAAAACTTGGCTATATCCCTCACCTTAAAGTGAAAAAAAATAATAAAATACATAGGCATACATTTTAACCCAACATCTTCAAGATATAATCAACGTTATTTCAATGGCCCTCCATCTGTAAGTGTTAACAGGTACCTGTCCGTAAATTTGTCGACACTGCACTAATTGGATGGAGATTGTATATTTAAAAGAACGGTACCATACGTTCACGTATTCCTATATAATTTGTTGACCTACAGTATGATATAAGCTTGTGCAATTTTTTGGACACAAATTCCTAGCATTATACAATACTGCAAGTGTCCATCAAAACCTCACTACATATTAATGAATTACATAGTACTGTTACATTTGACACTTACTCGATGTAGTATTTCTTGACATTGGTTTGGTCATCCAAGAAACAGTTCACAAAGCTCTCCAGTGAGTTATCACTGATTGCTTTGTACAGCCAGGCCCTACCTGTAATCAAAATACAATACATAACTGTAAAAGTGATGCAAAGTTTTTCTTAATTAACTTTCCAGTCCAGTTGAATACAACCTGGAAGCCAAGGACACCTTTACCATCCTGACTCACTGTCCTTCTCTCTTGCCAGCTCAAAAAGTATAGGCAATGGAAACAGTCTACCACTTTTGATCTGAATTAAAACTTATTTTGGAAGTTTCCATAAAAGCAAACTTTAAGTTCAAAGCCTTAAGTGCATTCCAACTCCTCTATAAACACTGGGAGGGTGTGAGGACTGGGGGCAGAAGGAGACTTAAGCCACTCAAGTAAGAGTTGTGTGGGCTGGAGAATGATTCCACCACATACTTTCCCAGGATGAAATATTTGTCCCCTCTGTGACATACTGTATGTCAAACTTTTTCAAGAAAGTACAATTTCTTTTTTAAGTAAATGAACTTCAAAAACTAAATAAAATGTTGCATCAAATTCCATCCAAAAAAGCTGAAATATTGTTAACTTTTACCAAAGAGGTGGGGGTACCCCTTCCTCTTAGACCCCTTCCCCAGCACACTAGTCTAAGCTAAGAACAGCATGTTACACCTTCTGTATGCATTTCTCTGCAGTCCTGTAAAGTAATACTCTCTATTCAGTACCTAATGTACTGTATAGTGATCAATGAAGGCTTACTGAAATGTAGCCAAACACCAAGAGACAAAAATATAAAGGCTACAGATAGGTAACCTCTGGTAGGTTAGTGTCATGTGATCAGCAGTAACATTACTGCAGCATACAGGATGGGTGCCAAGAAGTGTTCTGATGACAGGCTTCAAAATGATCCATCACAGAAATAAGGTTTTATAGGAAAGATACTGACAAATATATAGGGTATTATAGGCTTTTTCCTGGAAAATAGAGTAAATATAGGAATGTCACATGCTAGCAATTCTTATTATCTTCAAAATTCCTCAAAGCTGTGGATGAGGAAACCACAATACCTTAGGAAACCAGTAAACTATACTGTTTAAATGATACAAATGTGATTAACAGTATCACAAGTGTGGGCCATGTGGCAGAACAGTGTGGTTCTACCATCAACATGGAATTATGAGAACCACCTAAATATTTTGGTGGAAGGGAAAGGGTAAATCCCCTGACTGTGGTGTATTTGCACATTTTGACCCTGGAATAAGGTATGCAAAAATGTTATTATTTGTGCATACCACAAAGACACCAAAATTTGCAATATAGAAGTTGAGAACACAGAATGTGACCATGATGGTGCTTTGAATGGATGGGTACAGTAGTTTAACAGTTAATGTGGACAATGAACTTGTTGCTAATGTCCTAAAGTACACAGACAAAATTCAGCTCAGCTCCAATAATAATGGGGTTGAGGTGAGAAAATTTTTGAATTTTTTGCTGCTTAAATAACAGGAAATGGTCTCTTGATACAAGATTTTCCTATAAACTATACACTGTATTGCTAGTCAATCTTAATAAGTGTGAAATATGGACGATGACAGACCACAGGCCTGTGACGGCTCTATGGTTGCTATGAATACCTTCCAACTCACTGTTCCAGTAGCATAGCCAGAACAGCCAGAACTGTCTCATGGGGGTCATGTAGTTTATTATGTGATTGCTTGCATGAGGGGGGGGTGTCTAAGGGGAGGTGGTGTCCCCTCCCATATGAAAACTTTTTGAATGATTGGGTGTACTTACATGCAATCTGGTGCTACATATGTTATCTTTTTGAAGTAAAATTTATTTTCAAAACTTCTCATATTTTAGGTTACTAAATTAAAAAAAAAAAAATTAGCATCAGCATCAGCATCAGCGAAGGAGAGGGGGCATGGCCCACTGGTCCCTCCCCCTTAAAAGGCCAGTGCTGCTCACTTTGAATCTGTACAACTTGGCAGAACAGTGTAGTCCATGTATGTCAAGATGCCTACAGTGTACAAAACTGTCTATCAGGGATGTAAGTGCAGGGTAAAAAAAAATACTGAAAATAGTAGGTTGTACGGCTGAACGCCGTCCTGGGGGTGTCCCCCTCCCCTTTTGAAAATTTTTGCTGTCAGGAAGGAGCTGAGATGCAAAATGGTGCACTGTAAACTCATTATCTGAAGTACAGTTATGCCCCAAAGAATACCACTTTCATGGTATTTTTGGTTCACTTAGACTGTCAAATGTAACATGTAATTTTGTTAAATATAAAAATAAAATTAAAAATTAAAATTAATTCTGTCCACTTCCAGTTCCATTTATTCTTTATCCCTTGATCAATCTTCTTAATGTCTGCTATTCTGTAGCATTCCATTGTTCCTTACACAGTTGCAGCAGACCTCAATGATGTGCAAATAGGCCAACAAGAACAAACACAAGGAGCTTAGAGCACGTAAATTCGTTTATACTGTAGTGTAATACATGTGTGGGCCTAGCCTCCTAAGTGCACAGTATCCTAACATACAGGGATTCCGCCAGAAATGCAAAAAAGGGGGGGATTAATTGCTCCTAAACCCCTTGTCCAAACTGATGCTGTCCCTGGCTTAAGTTACAAGTGGGTTCAGGGGGACAAAAGCTTGCTTCAAGACCCCTATAAGGTGCATTTTGAAGGGTTTTAAAGGCCATTTACTTATGAAAGTCCAAACATTGCTGCAAAGGTGCCCTCTTCTTAAGTAAGAAACCAAGATACGGACAATTTTTTTAATTTTTATGGAAATGAAAAGGGGGGATTTTACCCACCTTCTTCTGGAAAGGGGGGGACAAATCCCCCCCTTTCCCCCCTTTGGCAGAAACCCTGACATAGTACTGTAGTAAGCTACCACAGTACCATATCTTAAGATGGTAGCCAAGTTCAAGGAGCCAGTTCCATGGTCCAACTAAAATATACTTTAAGAACGATCATAAACATCCTTCTTTGAGCATTTATCACTGAAATTACTATTTCTCACCTCGAAGCAACCGCATTTGTATCGTCCAATACAACGCGAAACGGCAACGAAGCAGCTAGCTACGTCAGTGATATTTATTGATTTACCACTAGCACGCCGATATTGTACACGTACGTACGTACACGAAGCCAGCGCTCGCGCGACTTTTAGGGTAGTGCTAGTACAGTATATCCTACATGGCTTGTGCAATGGAGTACGTACGGGTTTAGCTTTTTTAGAAACGGACACGTCGGGCTGGGCGAGCCATAGCCTACGTAGCAAACTCTACGGCATATTCCTTCTTCAGTCACATCCCGTTCATTAGGGAAGCTGAGGAGCTGAGCAGAGTTCGCTCCGCGGGGTAGGCGAGCCGCAAGTTACTTGCAGCAACTTTGACATGCCACAACGTACAGCACAGTACGGAGTGATCGAACTGGTATCGGCGTGAGCGGTACAGATATTCATTTTACGTGATGCAGTAATAGAGAAACACTGTTAAGTTTGCTGTTATTTTAACATATTTTTCTGTTTGGACTTCAACAAAACTTCCTCCAATGTTTTCAGATTAGTTTCCGTACTTCCAGTCGGCAAAAATTCAGCAGGAATACGGGAGAAATATGGAGACCTCAGTCGATTTTTTAAAAATACAGAATTCCGTATTAATACGGAAAACTTACATCCGTGCTTAATAACATCTGAAATCTCACTTGAGGAAATTACATGACAAAATTAGGGAAAGGGTAACTAGGCAATTAGTGCCCCCACTTGCCACCAATGATGGGCACTGCAGCACCAGACCAATACATGGATTGGATTTTACACTTTGGTCTGTTGGATAAATTGATATGACATCCAGGGGCCTGCCACAGAGCCTCTAGTGGAGTTTAGGGAAAACCTCCATAGATCTGCATATATTGTAACTAATTGTAAACATTACAGTGAGACTCTTAATTTTCTCAATGCACTAAGTTCTTATTCTTTACAGGAAATTTGAAATTGTACAACACTTTGAACAATCAACTGACCTAATGCCTAACACAATTTGAGGAAAGATGGTAGATGACAGGGAATATATTGGTATTTTGAACCACTGTACTACAATATTTTGCATTAAAGAATAAGTTATATTACAGACCAGCTATCTATGCATGCAAAGCATGACTGCATGGGATGCCAGGCAATGGGCTCTAATCCACCCCCCTGACAATACCACTACAATTCCCTCAAAGAGATGAAATTATAGAGTACTTAAAATCACAGGTGTGAGAGAGGAATATTTATGGGTGATGAAATAAGTGTTTATTAGAGCCCTATGCAGTTTCATCTGAGAATATTTCAGAATCCTATAACTGGCCATTGTGTACTTACATCTACTTTTGGCATCTATACACTGCTACCTGTCTGACTAAGTCACTCTGAGTCTACAAGACTTTCTTGGAAAAAGAATTCATCTCAAAATTTCACCCCAACACCACAAAATGAAAAAAATTTTGGCAATATCAGAAAAATATAGGAGAATATACAGTAGGAAAACATGCCCCAAATCATACACACATATACAGGAAATATAGGATTTTTTGAAATTTATTGGAAATTACAGGAAATATAGGATCACTGTGAAGCCTGCTTTAAGCTACAGTACCGTATTTTGGCAAAATTTGCACCAATGACTCATTTCACACCAGAAAGCCAAAAGGCTTAGTGATTCCTTGATAATGAAATTTAAAAAGCAATCTTCGAAGTGCTAATTGCAAGGATATGATACGGGTGAGCACTATTTAAACATATTTTAGCATTTGCCGATGACGTTCTCTCCCTAACCTCATGTTTTGAGGTTACCCTTCTTGAGATAGCTCTAAGTGTGACATACATACACACACATTCATACAGCACACATGGCATCACCGTCGCATAGATTCCTCTAACTACGTCAGGGAATCAAAAGCTTTGTCTGGTCTCGATCTTTCTCACATTCACATAGTAGGCCTACCCCTATACCCATGCTGAAAAGTTTGTATGCTGTACGCCACAAATTATGTCATGCAACGGGACTTATATTTCACGGTATACCGGTATTTTTGTAAGTACCAGTATGTACCAGTACCTATACGTTACCACCCATCATATGGTACCGAAGTATCGCTGAGAACCATACCCGACGGTACTGCGAAAATATTTTTTTAAAAAATACAATTGAATGAAATATTACTGAAATATAAATACCATATCCATTGGATAACTGCCTTGAGTTTTTATATTAAAATAAAAAATATGAAACGTTCGTTTGATAATCATTTTCACCATTCCAATCACAAATTTCACCTCGGAAATGTTAATTTTAATGTTATCCTACGTCGCTTATGAGTACCCTTGTGATCAGGGCTGGAAAAATGTTTATTTCCCAGGAAGGGAGTAAAATTTTCCTCAGTTCTTTCCATATTTTGATGTATAAAAAGGAAAATTTCCCTCCAGTTGCTAAAATTTCCCTCCAAATGCAAAAGTTTCCTGGGAAGGAGCCTCCCAGCTTTTTCCACTCATGCTTGTGATGTTCGTTTTAACTGGAAGGAGAATAAAGTTTGCAAAAACAGCTTTGTGTTGTATTTCTGACTCATCTATAGAAAATTATATTATTAACCCATGAAGGATTACAACAATATTTATGAAAAATTATATATGAAAACATACAGCTTTGTCAAAATGAGCTCATGGCATAATGGTTTCGTAAGTATAGGCCTACACACTACTATGCATAGTATACAGTACGTGTGCCGATATAAATTTACTAACGTACAGGAAGCACAGCACTAAGTGACTGCTCGCTGGAAGTGCAACTGAACCAAACGTAATCAGGTGAGTACAATTTGCCACAAACCCCATTAGCAATATCATGGCACCCTTAAGGGAAGAGTTGGTGCTCTATTCCCTTCTACCATAGCACCACTGTGGACACAGTTCAGGCCAATTCCAGGGTAACATATGGTGGAGCCACTCCATGAATGTTGCCAATAAGGGTCCAAGGAACCATTAACTGACATCCATGTACCAATATTCCATTTTCAATAGTACACAGTCAGGCCGAAGCCAACAGTCGGGAGATTGGCAGTGACATATAATGCTATCTAACAATGCTCACATCGTTTTGTTCTTATTGTGAGTGAAGTCTTCTCTTCTCTTAAATATCAAGAGTAAAAATGTTGCTGCCACATCCCAGCCGTAATCGTAACCAAAGTCTCTCACAGAACGAACTATAAATGGAAATACTTTGAAGCCCACAGTATTGTCATGCAACTACTTGACTATTTCACACCATCCTATGTATTGCATAACATAGGGTGTAGGCTCACCCGTGTTTGTTTTAAAGTGTTATAGTAACATGTAGAGCGGTAGGTAATGCATGCACGCACTATATCACTACATAAATATCTGTTCAATACTGTTCGCAAATCAATGGACTGTCGATACATCGAATGTGGCCTACTGTCTATGTGATTTGCTGCAAAACTGTCATGAAAAATTTGCTGCATGAAATGTGAACTAACGTTAGGGTTGTAGCCTACTCGCCAATATTAGCGGAAAATATTTGTTGTGGTTCACTGACTTGGCGTGGACCAGCATAGCGACAACCCTGGTTGACTCTTTATCACTTTATATGCTTAGAGCTGACGAATCAAACATTTTTGCAGGTATTTTCTTGTGTTAAAATTTGGACTTTTTTCTCTTATGGTACCAGTATTGCGGTAGGCCTATTACCGGTACCATTTGTGGTGGTACTGACAGTAGGCTACTAAATTTCAGCGGTACCATGAAACCTTACAGGGGACTATGCCACGCCAACTTACTAACACCCCCTGTTTCAGAAAGAATAATCCTGACACTACAGTGCATTACTGTTTGTTACTGCAGACATAGGCCTAGGCCTAGGCATACTGTGTATTTGGCTTTGGATGCAGGCTACTGTAGGCTAACATTAGTGTTTGTTATGCCACAATGACATCGCCATTGTGCATCAAAGCCAGTATGGCATACAATTTCATTTGCCACAGATCTGCATGAAAACTGTTGATCTTTCCAGTATGGGCCTAGGCTACACCCCGTCTGGAAAAATGTATGCTACGTCGAAGGTCTTCGGCGTGCAGTAAAGGCCTTATACTTATAGCCTAGGCCTACACCAATTGGATGGCGTTATTTTCTTGTCTTTAACGAATCATGGGTTTTGCACCATTCCGACATGGCAGAAAGGTGCAAAAACATGGCGGAAAGGTGCAAAATCTATGGCGGAAAAGCACTTTCTTAAAATCTGAGAAACAAAAGGTCTTGTTTTCCTTGCAAAAATATTTTCAAAGGGTTATTTTGAGAACGACACATCATTCACTATTAAAATAATCATTAACACTTTACTGCCATGGCGGAAAGACATGTTTTCTATGGAGGAATGAACACATTTTCTATGGCGGAAAGTACCTATGGCGGAATGGCACGGCCCCCGTCTTTAACATAGGCTGATAGGCCTACACACTGTACTTAAAACACAGTACAACAATTTGGCGTGGCATAAAAATTGAGAAAAGAGGTGACTGGTGAAAAAATTCTGTGTAGCAGATACGAACTTTCCAGACTAGGGCTACACTCGTAGGTAGGTCTAATTGATCTCTACTAGGCCCTTGGCCTAATCAGACATTAGCCTACATGCAAGCACAGGCAGTCCTAGCATTATACAGTAAATACCCTATATAGGCTATATAATAGTGGAAAGGCAGCGAACTTCGAGGCCTTTCGGTACCAACTTCGCCTAACTGAATCACTATTTTATTCACCTTATTTACCGCTTTTCGATACACACGAACGGTCCAATCGTGCGGTTCAATCATTTGAGTCATATGACGACTCCGTTGGACCACAAATGTCCTAAAAAACAGAAGCGTTTCTCCGCGAAAATTGGTTTCCAGACATCACGTTTAGCCGTCGCGATGGTGACGTCACATGCATTGAGGGAATTTCCCTCCCTTCAAAATCCGGTCCTCCCATTGGATAGTTCGGCCTGTCGTCATGAGAGCGTCACTACGTCATGACAACTATCCAATGGGAGAGCCGATTACCATCAGCTCACAGCATATCATGATCTTCTGGATACGGATGCCCATGGGGTACGGTTAAGTTTTACATAGCGTGTAGTGTATGTAGATCGTTACGACATCATTGATACCAATGGTCCATCAGAGCTACCGTAGAATAAGACTGAAAAAAAATGCCAATTTTGACCTTACATGATTTTTAATCTTCATGAAATTTTAGGACAAGTATGTAATACATAAAAGCAAGTTACACAGTAAGTTTCAAGTTAAACCAAGTTCTACATCATTCAAAGATATTGTGCTTGGATGATTTTGACCCTTTCAGCTCTGGTGACCCCAAATGACCTTTGACCTCCACCAAAAATGATAGGGATCATCTTCCTAATATGGGCCATGCACATGCCAAGTATGAGATTCCTTGATGTTACACATCTTGAGATAGAGTGTTTACAAGCAATTTCCAAGGTGTTTACCAAATGACCTCTGGTGACCCCAAATGACCTTTGGCCTTCACCAAAAACAATAGGGATCATCTACTCAATAAGGGGTATCAACATGCCAAGTATGAGATCCCTACAGGTCACCCTTCTTGAGGTAGAGTGTTTACAAGCAAAGCGTCACATACACACATACACACACACACACGGCATCACCATTGCATAGATTCCTCTGACTACGTCAAGGAATCAAAAATCTTCCCATCCCCAAACTTGTCAAGAGATGTCATCAATACCAACCAGGTGCTTATTCAAGCATTTGTCAATAGCCCTAAAGGTTGACATTTCATGGCAGTTTATCTCAGATTAAACTGAACAGGGTTGCCAGCAGGGTTTGCCTCCAGAGCCTCAAAAATTTATCAACCGCCGGCCTGGGGGAGGCCTGGGGAAGGGGTCTAAGGGGGACACCCCCTCCCCTTTCGAAAAAATTTTGAATATCTGAGGGTCCTCAGATGCAATTTAGTACAACTATTGAGCAAATTTTTAAGGAAATCCCTGCAATATTTTTGAGATTTTTAAGGTGAACAAATAAGGGGTTCTTTCCTTGAACTCAACTGATTGGTTAGTAACATACGGTAGGCCTAGGCCTACAGTAGGCTGTAAGCCGAGCCTAATCCCTAGGCCTAAAGCTATGGAGAGAGTTTCAAAAGGATGAAAGGACCAACACACACAAACACATACAAATACTTTATGAACACATAATGGAGTATGAAGAGTGAAATTTAGCTCCAACCTAATACTTTCAATTTGGTCTGTTTCTATTTACCGTTAATCGTTGGGATTAACATAAGGCCTAACGCTAGGCCTATGCTATTCCTGTGACATCTGTTTTCTGTACATATTCAGAGAGATAAACTCCCGGGTAATCTTCGTTTTCCAGCCACTTCTAATAAGTCCTAACTAAATCTACTGCATTCTTGACTCCTATGTCAATTGGCCTACTTTCTTTCCACATCCATTTCAATGGTTACGAATGCACTACTACTAGTACTAGTCTCGTGTAGTGTACATGTAGTATAGTAACAACTTTAAAGCCACTAACGACAATTTGTCATTGTGCCAGCGCTGGCACACAGTCATTACACACACTGCCACCCTGTTAGGCTGCCTTATGGTTTTTGATGTTTTTATTTTATGTGCACTGTGCAACACCTACAGTACGCACGCAGAATGAGCAAAACACTAAACTTGCGCGTAAATACAGTACAGTGCAGTGCCGTTACAACACAGAGTTAGCTGGGTAACTGCCACTGATCTGAATTCATAGTGGTTAACTGCGAATCTAGCCTTATTTGACCAGTCGCTTTTATTACTTATATTACACGTATGTACGAACATCGTATCGTTCATAGTATGAACGTATGTTCTGTATTTTTACATTGGGGAAAGTCCCGCCCAGGCTGGCACATTGGCTTCGGCTTTACTTCCAATCGGGGACGGAAGCAATGTGTGGGGCTGGAGCCACACTGAAAGTTGGGAGAAAGCCGGAATTCCGACACTGGCTTCAGCTTTACTTCCAATCACGGACGGAAGCAATGTGTGGGGCTGGAGCCATACTGAAAGTTGGGCGAAAGCAGGAATTCCGGCTATTGCCGGAAGTCTTGCAACCCTGACTGAAAGGTGATCTAACCTTCAATGAACATGAGTAATTTGATTTCGGACAGAATTTGTTGTTAGTTGTAATGTAAACCCCCTTTGTTGTTGGGCTACTGTTGTACCAGAATGGTCATCAAAGCTTTTATTAAACACAGCTGCTGCTCATTGGAGCAGCTAATTGAAGAAATGAACCAGTGGTCATGTATTTAATTGGGAACAGCAGTTTTCCCCTGACCAGAATGCAAAAATGCACTGAGGTTTCGATGATATATGTTCTATTCCAAATAATGCCATGATGTCCCATGTCTTTCAGTCACTGGTCAAGTGCTATCTTAACATGTTGGAAAAATAATTTTAGGTTCATATTTGATCTTGGGAATTCCTGGGAAATTTTGCATTTTGACATCTGATGACTCAAGATGATGATCTTGGGAATTCTTGGGAAAATTTGCTTTTTGCCTTCTGGTGAACCAGAGATGATCTTGGGAATTCTTAAAATTTTGCTTTTTGACCCCAGATGACCTTTGACCTCCATCAAAAACGATAGACTTCTTCCTCTTACCATAATGCATGTACATACTAAGTATGAAATTTATTCAAGCTTCCTATCTTGAGATATCGTGTTCAAAACATTTTCAGTGTTTGACCCCCGGTGACCCTACATGACCTTTGACCTCCACCAAACATGATAGAATTCATCTTCCCACCATAACACATCCACATACTACCTATGAAATCTATCCAAGCTTCCTAACTTGAGATACCATGTCAACATGGTTTTCAGAGTTTGACCTCCGGTGACCCCAGATGACCTTTAACCACCACCAAAAATGATAGGGTTCTTCCTCTTACCATAGCACATCTACATACTAAGTATGAAATTTATCCAAGCTTCCTAACTTGAGATATCGTGTTAACAAGGTTTTCAGCATACGACCCCCGGTGACCCCAGATGACCTTTGACCTCCATAAAAAACAATGAGGTTCTTCCTCTTACCATAACGTATCTACATACTAAGTATGAAATTTATCCAAGCTTCCTATTTTGAGACATCGTGTTAAAAAGATTTTCAGAGTTTGACCTCCGGTGACCCCAGATGACCTTTGACCTCCACCAAAAAAATAGAGTTCTTCCTCTTAGCATAACACATCCACATACTAAGTATGAAATTTATCCAAGCTTCCTAACTTGAGACATCGTGTTAACAAGGTTTTCAGCATTCGACCCCCGGTGACCCCAGATGACCTTTGACCTCCACCAAAAAAATAGGGTTCTTCCTCTTACTTTAACACATCTACATACTATGTATGACATTTATCCAAGCTTCCTAATTTGAGATATCATGTTAATAAGGTTTTCAGCATTCATCCCCCGGTGACCCCAGATGACCTTTGAACTCCACCCAAAACAATAAGGCTCTTCCTCTTACCATAACAGATCTACATACTAAGTATGAAATTTACCCAAGCTTCCTATCTTGAGACATCGTGTTAACAAGGTTTTCAGCATTCGACCCCCGGTGACCCCAGATGACCTTTGACCTCCACCAAAAATGATAGGGTTCTTCCTCTTACCTTAACACATCTACATACTATGTGTGAAATTTATCCAAGCTTCCTAACTTGAGATATCGTGTTAACAAGGTTTTCAGCATTCGACCCCCGGTGACCCCGAATGACCTTTGACCTCCATCAAAAACGATAGGGTTCTTCCTCTTACCATAACGCATCTACATACTAAGTATGAAATTTATCCAAGCTTCCTCTCTCGAGATATCGTGTTAACAAGGTTTTCGGAGTTTGACCCCCGGTGACCCCAGATGACCTTTGACCCCCACCAAAAACAATAGGGTTCTTCCTCTCAATATGGGGCATCTATGTACCAAGTTTGAGAACTGTCAGAGTTTCCCTTCTTGAGATATCGTGTTAACGAGAACGAGCAAAGTGTCACAAACACACATACAAACACACACACACACACAAACACACCCACACACGTACACACACACACATACACACATACGCCATCACGAATGCATTGGTTTCTCTTATCATCGAAACCAAAAACTGCGATAGCTATGACTGATTTCAGCAAAGGCAAATTCTGCCTTATGTCAAAAGTTTCTAGAAACAAGAAGGCATAGCTAGTGAGCTGGCTCTTAGGCAATCTTTCCCACTATATGTTTGATATTCAAGATGTCCTGGGTCCTTTATTATAAAGAGTTTTGATAGATCCTGAGTTTGATCCATGATGTTATAGTCCTACTGAAGTCAATTTTAAGAAAAACTCCTTATGAAACAGGGCCATGATGTACCTTGAAAGCTGTCTCATTTAGAAACCCAGCAGTATGATGTAATAAATTAACTTGATAGGAAAAGATGATCCAGATAAAACACTCCTAAAATGGTTGACATACATGCAACTGACTGGATGGGAGGGTTGCAGGGGGACTTTAGAGGTTGGCAGGGGGACTTTAAATCTGCTTCATAAACTTAAGAAAAGGCAATTGAAACCAAATATTCTGTACTTACTTCTTCCCAAATCTGTTGTTATCCGATTAAGGGACTTAATTTCATCTACAATATCCTTGTGTGTGTAATACTGAACAAAAGCCCAATACCCAGGAGTCACATGCCTTAACCTGTAAAATAGAGAAAAAGCATTGCAATGGGTTATTTAATGTACATAAAAATCAACCATTAAAAGCTGTATGACACAGGCACATGTGGTGCTGAGTACAGCAGAAGAGGTTAACAACAGGATAATACACTATACTCATTAGTCTACCACAGTTATGTACAGTACATTGATATACCGTAGTACTGTACCCTACAATGTGCTATAGGCCTTACAGAACAACGCAGAGTTGTACTTCTATGTATATGAAACACTCACAGTTGAAAACATTAAAGGTACAGTATGTGTACTTCTATGTATATGAAACACTCACAGTTGAAAACATTAAAGGTACAGTATGTGCACTTCTATGTATATGAAACACTCACAGTTGAAAACATTAAAGGTGCAGTATGTGTACTTCTATGTATATGAAACACTCACAGTTGAAAACATTAAAGGTGCAGTATGTGCACTTCTATGTATATGAAACACTCACAGTTGAAAACATTAAAGGTACAGTATGTGTACTTCTACGTATATGAAACACTCACAGTTGAAAACATTAAAGGTGCAGTATGTGCACTTCTATGTATATGAAACACTCACAGTTGAAAACATTAAAGGTACAGTATGTGCACTTCTATGTATATGAAACACTCACAGTTGAAAACATTAAAGGTACAGTATGTGCACTTCTATGTATATGAAACACTCACAGTTGAAAACATTTAAGGAACAGTATGTGCACTTCTATGTATATGAAACACTCACAGTTGAAAACATTAAAGGTGCAGTATGTGCACTTCTATGTATATGAAACACTCACAGTTGAAAACATTAAAGGTACAGTATGTGTACTTCTATGTATATGAAACACTCACAGTTGAAAACATTAAAGGTACAGTATGTGCACTTCTATGTATATGTAACACTCACAGTTGAAAACATTAAAGGTACAGTATGTGCACTTCTATGTATATGAAACACTCACAGTTGAAAACATTAAAGGTACAGTATGTGTACTTCTATGTATATGTAACACTCACAGTTGAAAACATTAAAGGTACAGTATGTGTACTTCTATGTATATGTAACACTCACAGTTGAAAACATTAAAGGTACAGTATGTGCACTTCTATGTATATGAAACACTCACAGTTGAAAACATTAAAGGTACAGTATGTGTACTTCTATGTATATGAAATACTCACAGTTGAAAACATTAAAGGTACAGTATGTGCACTTCTATGTATATGAAACACTCACAGTTGAAAACATTAAAGGTACAGTATGTGCACTTCTATGTATATGAAACACTCACAGTTGAGAACGTTAAAGGTGCAGTATGTGTACTTCTATGTATATGAAATGCTCACAGTTGAAAACATTAAAGGTGCAGTATGTGCACTTCTATGTATATGAAATGCTCACAGTTGAAAACATTAAAGGTACAGTATGTGCACTTCTATGTATATGAAACACTCACAGTTGAGAACGTTAAAGGTGCAGTATGTGCACTTCTATGTATATGAAACGCTCACAGTTGAAAACATTAAAGGTACAGTATGTGCACTTCTATGTATATGAAACGCTCACAGTTGAGAACGTTAAAGGTGCAGTATGTGCACTTCTATGTATATGAAACACTCACAGTTGAGAACGTTAAAGGTACAGTATATGTGCACTTCTATGTATATGAAACACTCACAGTTGAGAACGTTAAAGGTGCAGTATGTGTACTTCTATGTATATGAAATGCTCACAGTTGAAAACATTAAAGGTACAGTATGTGCACTTCTATGTATATGAAACACTCACAGTTGAGAACGTTAAAGGTACAGTATGTGTACTTCTATTTATATGAAACACTCACAGTTGAAAACATTAAAGGTACAGTATGTGCACTTCTATGTATATGAAACACTCACAGTTGAGAACGTTAAAGGTGCAGTATGTGTACTTCTATGTATATGAAACACTCACAGTTGAAAACATTAAAGGTACAGTATGTGCACTTCTATGTATATGAAACACTCACAGTTGAAAACATTAAAGGTACAGTATGTGTACTTCTATGTATATGTAACACTGACGGTTGGAAACATTAAAGGTACAGTATGTGCACTTCTATGTATATGAAACACTCACAGTTGAAAACATTAAAGGTACAGTATGTGGGCACGTAACCAAAGTAGTTGTTTTACTCAACAATGGTAGATTAATTAAGATTCCCTGATGTTTTATAAAAAGCTGTTGGAATCATTTGAATATCTCTACCGTTCTCAAAATATGTCTCTTCAAAGTTTGACAACTTCTGAGAATTCTCATTAGCTATACAAAACGTATGATGTGGAATGTTCAAAGTTCTTTTGTTAATCCTATATAAATTACTTTATCTCTTGATTACCAGCTAGTTTGGTTTTAATATGGACATTTCCAAAGAATCAATGCTTCTTCCAAAATAGAGCCCTTGGGGCATGCTAACATTTCAACTATCCTTGGCATGGAAGTTAAACAAAGGATAGTGTATTAACACATATCTCATGAGTTCCCTTGCACCTCACAAAGTTGCAAATGTACAGCTCATGTTTATTCATGATGTAAGAGCAAAAACTGTAATTGCCTTGTAAAATGGTCAATATTTGATGGATTTTGATGGGAAATGCAACCATTTTTGCTGTTTTAATGCTTTTGCAATCAAATAAGCAGGTTATGACATTTACTGTTCACAGACCTAGAGTTAAAGTTTGATTTTTCTTTTCAAGGTGACAAGGGTCATTCCCCTAACTCATCCTGCTCCTTTCTCCTCCCCCCCCCCCCACCCATTTACTTTCCCTGCAGTTTGAATCCAGGCCATCCTCTTACTACCTGTATAAGCCTTCTGAACTATTGACTTTAAAGTTAACACCTCTTCATGCTAATACTGTACTGTAGTAACTCTGCTTGTGACTCACATACTGTACTATGAATTCACCTCAGACTACCCACTATTAAATGCTATGGTTTTGTGTGGTACAGTAAAATATTGCTCAGATGCATTCACCCTTGAATATGAACCTCCATCTCCAGGGACCTACCACCCACCCCAGCATGCCCCACCCCTCCCATCCTCATGTTTATTCCTGGCATCACTACTAGTACTTGGACACATCATGACCTTTTGATCCCACAAAATCTAAAGCAAAGGTAGTATTTCAACTAAGATAGATACAAAGTTGTCCTCACATGTATACAGTATTAATGAAGTAGAACTTCTACAGGGCTTCAAAACCCCTGGGAGCACTGCCATGTGAAAAACAACTGCAGAAAATGATGCACATGTTTGAACAAAATAGCATCAAATTGTGTGATTAGTGATCTTAAATGAGGCTAAAGATTGCAGTAGAGGTACAGTAATCTAGAAACCCTGAGCTTCTAGTGTCCTTGAATGGGCCCTGGAGCCTGGCTGTGTGGGATTTTATGAATATGTTGTGTAAACCTTACATACTCCTTCCTAAGTTCCCACACAGTCTTTCACTTCTTTTTAAAAGCAGATAATCTCATTCACTTCTTAATTGTCACTCCTACCTTCAAACTGAAAGTACCATACCATACAGTCAAGCTTGCAGGAAACCACCATTTGAAATTTACTGTTACAGCCACTTTCATTTGTAGTTTCCTTCCTTGTGAAAACTGAATCAGCTATCCAATAGAGAAACTCATCCTTACTGCATGAGCAGCTGGTTTTATCAACTTATAACTTCCAAAGTTTACTTTCTACCCAAATTTGCAATAAAAAGTTCAAATCATTTATTGCATATATATATATACATACTTCACAAACTTATATTTGAAGGTTACAGTGTATGAGCAGCTGCCCCAATCTAATTTTAACACAAATGATAAATTTCAAATGAACCTCTTCAAACTTTAATATGTACCTGTACTTGTGTTTCAAACATAAGTATACACCAGTTGCATATTTAATGTAAAGCAAGGAGTCAAGCTGCATAGTCAGTCAGTAACAAAAATGTTGCTACATGAATGAAAGAGCTTCACTTGCCATACAATACCATGGCAGGTAACATTAGATATTGGATCCGGCTGGACTTTTCAGCTGGATAGTGAAAATACCAAGTTCTGGCCAGATCCCTATTTTAATGATCTAACCAGAACTGAAAGTTTAAAGACATTCAGACACATTTTCCTTTCAGTCAGAATTACAGACCTCATTAAAAGATAACTAGGTCCAAGACTACATTTTTCCAGAAGTATCTATAAAATTTGTGAAGAGATCATCCAAGATACTGCCTTTAAGGTTATGTATTACAGTTCATTTCACTGTTTACCATATAGTTCGCCGAGTTTAACTTTTCATCGTTATTCATCACACCAAATATGATTTCACTTAAAGTCAGCTAAGAATTTCTTTACAACTTGCTTTTTGAATGTTTTTCTTAATGATGGGAAAATTTGCTAAAAAATAAGAGAAACTTATAGTCTTGAACAATGTTTCCAGCAGGAGATGTATTAAAATTGTGGGGGCACAATTGAAGTACATTATTTAAATGTTTGTTTCCAGTCGTTTTACTGAAAATCCTGCCTGTTTGGAAACAAACCTTCCTTGAAAGCATGTATAGACAATGGCATCTGTCTTGGGATTACTTGGAAAGGAAAGAAGGACATCATCATTAAAAGGGTTTAGTCAGCAGAGACTTAGGAGCAAAGAGACCTGTCAATCAAATGGCAGTGCCTGGAAAGAATTAAATCATTTTCAAATACATATTGTCTCACAGATTTGGTCGTTGTATCTCCTTCCTAACAACTCCCTGATTGGAAATCTCCTGGCCTATAGTAGGCTGTTGAATGAATGACTTCCCTGCATTAAGCAGATCAGTAAAAACACTGGGATGATTTTAATAGCTGTACTGTATACAATGGTGTGTATGTTCACTCAGCAGTGCACACATTATTTCCAGGTTTTATATAGGTCTTCTTGAATTACTGCAAGATGAAATGCACTGGTATGATCAAGAGATCGTAATTTGTCCCTTGTCCCACTTTGTGCACACGTATCTGAAAGGAAAACTGAAACATTAACAGTGGCTTTTGTCATAGTACTGTATATACCTGTTATCATACGTACAGGCATACAAGACGGGGGCTGTTAAAAGTTGCCTCTCAGCAAAATAAATTTTTTGTCCATGCAAACTTTAATGTTTGCAAAGATATCAAAAATGGGCTAAGGCCTGTTTAGGAGTGTGAAGAAATGAAATGTCCCAAAGAAGATCTCATTTAAAAGAACAATTTAAGCTCTTGTAACTTTTTTGTTCATGACTTTTTCATAGAACCAATTTTTGTCAGAGTATTTTGACATTGAAGGCACACTTCTGAAGTGAGGAGGACTGAAAATTAATTCAGGCATAGTGAAAGGTCCACATAATTCAGTGCTGAAAGGGTCTACTGTGAGTCAATCCACATGGGGGCTGTCTGCTAGCCATGGGCTCTGAAAGGCATTGTTCATCTGTGGGTACAGAGTCACTGTAGCTTACCTTCCAAATTTGTTATGCTAAGGAAATGTTTAAAGTTGATGTATTTGAAGTTCCACATTCTAGCCAGCAAACTAGTTGCCTAGCTGGTTGGATGTCTGCCTTCATACTGTAGTGTTTCAGTGGTAGATATTAAGTAATGCTCCTACAGTACAGGTTACTCACCCATGTAAAAATATATGATCCAGGTTCTCTGCTAACCGCTGCAAAGCTCTGTCTTCATTCTGAACTGCAATGTGTTCTCCATCACCACCAATACTTAGTGCTTGTACCTGCATGTGGTAATTATATTATAACTGAAATTTATAAATACAGTACTAACAAAAGTTTCATACTTTTACACAAAATCTCATACAGAAGGAAGTTCTCTACTTTGCAAATTTATCTGAACAAGACAACTAGTAAGCAGAGTGGGACAGCTGCATAGCCCAAACCAGGACAGTCCCCATCAAACAAGGGTGGCTGGTACACTGTTTCTTTGCCAAGTGCTGCTATGTGCAAAAGCTACTGTTCAGGTTAGGTACAGTAGGCTAATGGAAGCCTTCAGGCACACTTTCATTTATGATGAGTAAATTTGGATTATTTGAACAGTTAAGATGGTCATTTCACATGTTGCAACCATAGATTCTTCCAAACACATCTTGTAATTGGTCCTTTCACCCTATTACCACTTACGTACTGTGGCCCACAACCACTTTTCCCCCTAACAGTTGACCTAATTATTTCACCAGTATCTAGGCAGGTTGCATCATCCTCATCACAGTTCGAACGATGAAGCGAGTTCTGTGAGTTTTGGCCTTAGAACGCACCTGTGAGCTGTGTGAATGCACATTTTTCTACAATATAATGATAATAAACTGAACTGCATTGTTTTAAAATCAGACTCTACATCTGTGCACTGCTTTATGGTTAACATTGACAAGTTCTTCCATAACTGTGGTAGGATCTAATTTGTGCTGGGCTCGTATGGTGTTGGTTGGTTGTTTGTTTTCAGTTAAGGTTGTATGGAATTCAGGGCATCTTATGGGGCCTTAGCCCTCCTTTGCCCTTTAACCTGTTATGTTATGTTATGTTAAATGACACTTAGTGTAGAAACGATCAGTTTCTGATAAATTTTCCTCCCAAACCTTAACTGCGGGGTTTTTTGTCTAGGCAGGACAAGGACTCCAGTGCGGACTAAACAAAGTGTACGTAGCATAGAGTCCTGTTCAAGGACTAGCACTCCCCGAAACAGCCGTGATCGCTTGGGGACTTGGCCGCCGAACAGTTTGTACACACATGCTGGCACACAGCACCCCTTCCTGCCTCCACCTAGCCTTGCGGATGGGTCCCCATCACTGATTTAAAGTCCCCATGCAATCACAGCGGATTTACGTAGGCCTACGCGGTATTAGGAGTGTGCACTATAGCTAGGTCCTAGGCCTACATCCTACTCTATGGCCTATGTATAGTTTATAAAGCCTAGGCCTACTGTATAGCCTATCACATATGTTTCGAACGCCTGTGTCCTACGCGAATTCAGTTATTTTTCGCCCCCGTTACTTTCCGCCCCTAAAAAAAGTAATTTTCGGCCCCTGGAGTTTAGGGGCGGAAAACACCAGTGCGAGGGGCGGAAAGTAACGGCATAGAATGGAATACCGTACCTGCGCTAGTTGAGCGGGCTTGACAAACTAAAATTAAATTTTCTTATCATTGAACGTCTCTCCATAAACATTGATGTTTTTTGCACAGTACATACTTATGCTGTCTTTTGTTTTGTTTCTCGCTAGCACTTAGTGCATTGCAGTGTGTGCGCGAATACAGTACGTATAGGCTACATGTACATGTCAATGTATACAATGCTGTGCATGCATAGACATGTACGTACAGTGGTGTGAATAAGTTCTAATACACATACAACTGCAGCTGCACTATATAGGCTAAGGCTTGGTAGATCATACATACTCATATAGGCCCTACGCCTAGGCTACAATCCATTCTTCTCTATCCTACGTGATTTCTGAAAAAGTCCCACGATTTCATCATTTTTTGGTCCCAGAAATGAAAATAGAAGTAGAAAAATTGTAAGTTAATCTTTGATTCCGAATATTATTTTCCGCCCCAGAAATTTTAGGGGCGGAAACTACCGGGGGCGGAAAGTAACGGTACCCGTCCTACGCCTAACCTGCAGGACAGTAAGTTGGACCTGAACTGAGAAGTAGCCTAGGCCTAGCCTATACAGTATACATCAGACATAACAAAGCGCCTGAAAGAGGAAAGGTTCAACCTCCTTGACAGCTTTGGCAGTTTTCTCTAGAATGCTGTCTTTAAAGCGAAGACGATCAGATCGCTCATAAGCCATTTCACTTTCACACTAGGTGTTCAACCCTGGTCATCTTGATTGTGGCATTTCAATGCATGAATCTTTTGCGGGAACAGCTACAATATAAGCCTCCTGTCCACATCATCCCATTATAGGCTGGCAGAGTTACTAGGCAACAAATTGTAGCCCGGCATGCCCGGCTGGCGCAATTTTTTTTCCCACGAGGTTATGGGCAAATCATGCCAATAGAATAATTAGCTAATTGGAAATAGGTCATACCCCGAGTTCCAAAATGGCAGCTTTCCGACCCTTTTATTGTAATTCTGACACCGGATTATGAAAGCACAGGCCCAAAAAAGCCCTGACTTTCTAAGCCCGATACTCATTCCCAACCATGATTTTGAAACAAATTTGAAAAATCTCGAAAATCAAATTTGCCCATAACCTTGTGGGAAAAAAAATGAGGCGCCCGGCTGCGCTGCCCGGCTGGCTCGCACTTCGTACGTAAATGTAGCCCGGATGTGCTAAAGGTAGCGCGGCTGGCGAGTTTTTTCTTTTTCGTAGGATGGCAATGGAAGATCCATGCCTATGAATCAATCGGCTTCTTCGAACTAGGCCAAAGTAGGCAACACCTCCAATTCCAAAGTATCCGCTTTTAGACCCCTCTTTTGTAATTATGACACTGGATTGTTCAAATATTCTAATCCCATGTGACCGTAGTTCTACTTGTAACCCAGGCGAACCATCATTTTGAAACAAATTTAAAAATTTTTGAAAACATGAATTTTCCGTAGGGATTCTACGAAAAATAAACTAGCGAGCGGCCGCGCCTAAACGTAGCTCCTCTTGCGTAGTTTTTTTTTTTCGTTACCCGATATGTGTAAGTACCGTAGGCATACTTTGAAGCATATATATTTCTTTGTTTTAGCATTCACAACACGGTGGGCACAGGATAGTGGATATTAAGATTCAAAAATTACTTTTAACTAACTAATGAGCACCGACCTTCAATTGGTCAGTTCAACTTGAAGGTTCCGCCATACTCACTGGGGGTGGGGGGGGGGGGTGGGGGGCTATGAGCTATTAGTTACCCTATATAAGCCAGTGGAATTTTTACCAGTTCACTGAGGGCCCGACTGACCACACCGGCGGCGCGTACGTGGTGTAATAATGTCCTTCTCTGTGGATGTCTCCGTCACCATTATCTAAAAGAAAATTTAAAATTACATCTGGCCCAGATATATATGGAATTCTATATCTGCCAAACATGACTTTCTAACTTAACATAACAGGTTAAAGGGCAAAGGAGCAGGGGCGTAGATTTCTTTTCAACTTTGGGGGGGGGGATGGGGTGAACTACCACAAATGTGAAACATGTGCACGCGAAGCGTGCACGGATAGCGCGAAGCGCGAGCCCACGACGGCGGGTGGGGTAAAGGGCAAAGCCCCGGTGGGGGTCCAGGGGGCGAAGCCCCCCGAAGCTCCTGGGTTTTAATGTCTCAGAAGTGCCAGGAAGACTGTTTTAAGGGGTTAATTTTAGTGGTAGTGCTCTTTGGTAGGCTATTGGTATATTCATACATTTAGGAATTCCGAGTACAAAACTCGTTGATAAGTTGCACTAGATTGAAATTGTACAAGAGCAACAATGTCCAAGTTAAGCGTAAACAGGCAGGGATCAACATAAAGGGTCATCCCAGACAACTAGATTTTGAATGCGGAGATCATTACAAGACCTGCAAGTTGGCTTGAGATCAGTGGCGCCGCCAGGTTTTTTTGTGATTGGGGGCACCATAGATGATGTCGTAATAATACCTCAGTTCCCCCAAGTCTGCGTAAATTACACCTTTGTTTTTTCATGCGTTCCTACATTTGCATGTATTAGTTTTGATCTTTCGTTTGTCACTACATAAAGGTGTCGTCCTGGGGAAGGGGTTCCCCCTCCCCTTTAAGAATTTTTTTTTATTAATTTAAGGTCTTTTAGATGCAAAATGGTGCTATCTTTGGGATGTTTTTGGAATTGATCATTGATCATATATGGCCGGAAAATGTCCATAATTTAGTGAATGCTAATTTTTGGTAAGGTAAAAGAGATGATATGTTGCCTATTAAGAGACAGATAGGGCCTATGTTGCCAACAAATCTCCTGAATCCCCCTCCCTTCTGTTTATTTTACTGCCTTCTATTTCGGGAAAGTTTTTACACAAAATATGTGCGTGGAGTCCACAGAAACATTCTTGAGTTATTACGAAATATGTCCTTTCCTTCATTGTGCATCATGAAAGGGCATCTAAGGCTAGCAGATACCTGGATAGGGCCTCCTGGAAGCTCTGCATTAATCATATAAATTGGGGCGGGGGGGGGGGGCGATGACATAGTGCGTATACTACCTGACATCCAAATGATAATATAGAGTACAACGTCGAACACTTTACAACTATAGTATTTTTACTACTTTTGAACTAAAATCCGGACGAACAGCTGCCAGCAATGGAAAATGAGAGGGAGGAAGAGTATAGGTGCAGGCAGGTGATATTAGACCTCTCTGATAGGTGTAGCAAAAGGGGGGGGGGGACTAATAAGAGCATTACAGAGCAGGCCCGTCGGAGGTATTTAAAGTGGTACGGTATTTTTCGGGGCATTTTTCGGTGTTCGAAGGGGCAGAGCCCCTCGTGGGGGTTCAAGGGTGCTAAGCCCCATTGAAGCTTTTTGATTTTGAAAAATGAAATTGCGTATTTCCATGGGAAGTTAATACAAGTGGAATATTGATTTTAAGTGGGGATCCTTCCTTTGCCACTGTAGAAAGGTGTCATCCTGGGGGAGGGGTCTAAGGGGAGGGGGAGCTCCCTCCCCTTTGAGAAATTTTTGTTAATTTACGGTTGCCTAGATGCAAAATGGTGCTATCTTTGGGATATTTTTGGAGCTGATCGTAGTATAGCAAAGCAAGGCCGTTTTCAGAATGCTTTTTAGTCGTAAGTGTGTTAACAATCACCACTGTCCTCCCACCACTGCCCTACCCCTTTTCTTCTCTCTCTCTCTCTCTCTCTCTCTCTCTCTCTCTCTCTCTCTCTCTCTCTTTTAGCTGAAAAGTGGTACGGTAAATACCGTACTTACCGTAGCAGTTCCGACGGGCCTGTTACAGAGTGCTGTTTTCGTCATAAGTGTATTAACAATCACCATCCATACCGAATATGGTTGAGCGCGAACTGGCGAAGCTCTGATAAAAATTTTTTGAAAAATGTATAACGGCAGATACGTACTATCAACCTTCTACATCATGCTACATATTAGATTGAAAGATCCCATATTGATGCGAGGTCCCCGCAGATGTTTGGAGATGTATCTCTGTTCTTCGGAAAGTGTCGTGATCAGAACAGTTTCGTGTATTATTTACCTTAATAATGGTCATGACATGGAGTGTAAACAGTGAAGAATAATATTTCCATTACAAAACCTGCATTCAGACTCTACATCGAAACACTTTCAATTGCCCAACAAACCTACATGCCACTGTCATTAGCCAGTCTTTTACCTGTTAATTCGTAAACTTTCAGCTTTTTGCTGCTGTGCTTCTCCGAAAGTTGCTATCGGAAGATATTGATAATATGAGTGACACTGACAAAAAGTTGGAAGCGCGCGGAGCCCGCGAAAATTTTGATAGATTGCCAACGATTTGCTAAAATTCTGATAATATGAGAAACATTTGAGATAGAAAGTGAAGCGAGATTGAAAAAATTTCTTACGAAAATGAAGAATAAAATATACTTTCTATCACACAGGTATCTGTAGACTGAAACATGGGGGGGGGGATGATTACATGGGCCATCCCCCCCTAGTCAAATGTTGGGGGGATATATGCCCCCATCCCCCCGGGATTTACGCCCATGCAAAGGAGGGCTATATAGGCCCCATAAGATGTCCTGAAGTCCACACAACCTTAACTGAAAACAAACAACCAACCAACACCAAACGAGCCCAGCACAATTAGATCCTACCACAGTTATGGAAGAACTTGTCAATGTTAACTTTAAAGCAGTGCACAGATGTAGAGTTAAGTACCCACTCAGGCAGACTATTCCACTCGTTAACAACTCTATGAGAGACTGCTGAACTTCCTAATGTCGAGTCTTGCAAAACACTTAACTAGCTTCTTACAATGGCCTCGAACCCGAGAATTACTTTGAACCCTTAAATAATTGCAAGATGACAAAGGATACCTTTCAGAGAGAAATTTGTACACCTGAAGCATGTCTCCCCTAATCCTTCTCAACTCCAGGGTGGTAAGCCCAAGATGCTTAAGTCTAACATGATAAGGTAGGTGTTTCACCTCGGGTATAAGGCGAGTGGCTCTCCTCTGAACCTGCTCTAAAAGAAACTTGTCCTTTTCATAGAAGGGACTCCAAGCCTGGGCTGCATAGTCGAGGTGGGGTCTTACCAACTGCTAATACAGATTTAGTACAATTTCTAAATTACTAAATTACAATTACAATTACACTTACATTACACTTACACTAGTTACTAAATTACAATTACTAACAGTACTGAAACTGAGTCCTCTTGATCAATCCAAGCACCCTATTAGCCCTAGCAGCAGCAGTGGACCGAAGTTTAGAATAGCTCATTCCGTTGTTGAGATATAAAATGATGAAATTTATTCACTTAATTTGAAAAAGTCGATTGCGCAATAATTTGTGATGCCCTTCCTTCTTGTACAACTCACTTACCATGCTTTTGTTTCCTTGTGAAATTAGTTTACATATGACCTTGAAACATTTATCGTTCCCTTGCATGGCATAGCATGTTGTAAGGAGAGGGAATTATAGCAAAGTCACCCTATAACAGTAAGACAGTGATCACATTTGGCACAAGGTGCAGTGGTTTTCCAAAAAAACAAAGAAAACAAAGACTGGAATTTCAGTAGTACAATCACAAAGTTTTGCGCAATCTACCGGCCGGGCATTTCAAATTGAGTGAATATAAGCTTGAACATTTTACATCTCAGCTCAGGGTCGAATGTCCTGTGAAGATGGTAGGTGGACCATCGGGATACATTTTTGAAGCTTTGTAACATACAGTTTAGACTTTAGGTACATTTTAAAAGGAATCAGGCAGATAAAGCCTAAGTTGATTTCAAATCAAGTTTATAAATCCGCTGCCCGGCGTGAAAGGGCGTATATGAATGTTCTCATCTCTGCCACCCAGTGGCAGTATCAGAAGCCTACTTTATCAGGTTTTCTAACCTTGACAATTGAGCTTACTCGATTGAAGCAGGGAATTAGTGACATCAGATGTTTATCTAATATCTAATATCACCATTGAAGTAGATCATATATGCCGTGCGTACACAAGTGCTACGTTCAGGCATAACCGGGCTACATTTAAGTTCAGGGCGGACCGGGCTACAATTATTAGGACCGGGCGCCTAGCCTACGCTTATGTTTACATACATCTCTTATGATCTGGCTCTCGTGAGCGATGACGTCATGTAGAACTACTGTTTATGTTTTGAAAAGGTATAGGCCTAGTTGTTCTCAAACTTTTTCAGACTACCGCCCCTTCCACCATCTTGAACTGTCCCAATTTTCCCCTCCCCTCGTCCTACCATTCATAGTCGGAGGCTCAACAATATTTTTTTTCTCAGTTAAGTTTTTCTATTTGCAAGGACAACAAAACCCGCAGAAGGCAGACATACTTGAAACTGTTATAGATCTAGAGAGACCAGATTTAGTTCAGTCAGTGTAGTAAAGGGTGAGCTTGGTGTAACGCTGCGAAATTACGAATGTCTGGTTCCATTTTAGTGAGAAGCGGAGGGGAACAGACCCCCTGGATGCCTTATTGTGCCCTAAATCGCTGCAGCCTTGGTGTGTCGTAATGGCCAGGGACCCCCAAATCAGTGCCAACGCCCCTATATATTCTCCGTGTAGTCTGTAGCGCCCACCTGAGACTTCCAACGCGCCTCTAGGAGGCGGTATAGGGACCATTTTGAGAACCACGGGTATAGCCTATCTAATTTTCTCCTCGCTATTGATACTAGGCTATCCTATTAATAGACGAGTTGGGATATTAGATTTTGCTGTAACATGTAGAACCCCATATAACCAAGGAAATTTTCGCCCGGACACGAAGGTTTGCAGCGATTGTGTTGTGTTACCGTCATGCTGTTTAAACTTTTCGTGCAAGTTAAGGAGATTAACTTCTAAATGAACTTGTTCTCTAAAGAAAATTCTCTTGACCCTTAACTGATGTCTAGAGAACAATAGCTAAATTTAAACTCGAAAATTGTGTATGATTATACAAAATGTCTGTCTTGCACATGCAGTCTCTGTTATGGTACACTTTCTCTCCCAGCTTGTGCTGTTTCCCACTTGTCTATATGTTTGTTTTAAAGGCCAAAAGCAATTCGCCCCAAATGTATTTTGAAACAATGGCTATAAATGTCACAAATTTCTTGTTATTTCTCTTCCAAGTATCTTTCATGATATTTTTAGGTCATAAATCTTGCATATTCAAGGTAAACCAAGCAGTTCCTCCTCGTACATTTTACAGTGGAGTTTGAAAAATACTGTCACGTGATTCTCAAGAGCCATTTAGGAAATAGGATAGTCTACTATGCAATTCTTAATTGGGGTGACTGCATTCTCCCTTTAAATTTAGTGTACTTTAAGTCTCAAATTTTAAAACCATATGTTACAAAGCTTAAAAGATGCATCAAAATGGTCCAACTCCCATCTTCACAGGACCTCCTGATCTGAGATGTAAAATGTTGAAGCTTATTCACTCAATTTAAAATGGTAGCCTAAATTACGCAGTAATTTGTGATGTTGTTCTTGTTCTACTCAAAATACTGTATTTGGTCGGAGAGAGCCAAAAATTTGCCAACCTGTGTAAATATATGATTTGC
Source organism: Holothuria leucospilota (assembly GCA_029531755.1). Classification (NCBI taxonomy): domain Eukaryota; kingdom Metazoa; phylum Echinodermata; class Holothuroidea; order Aspidochirotida; family Holothuriidae; genus Holothuria; species Holothuria leucospilota. The sequence continues at coordinate 43,218,036 of CM055981.1, forward strand.
ATCAAAGGTCTACGAAAAGGAAATGAAAACCAATTATTTAGTAACGTCACATCGACAGACAGCGTTTATCGGACGCGCGTGCAAAAATCGGATTGGTTTACGGCTCTGATAAGCGGTGTAAGTTACATAATGGTAGTAGAGCATTTTATTGTGAGACAAACTAGGATCAGTTATCGAAATAGCGTGACCATCCTTAGAACAAAGTCTGAAAAAAAAACTATTGGTCCGATTTAGAAAAATTCGGATCAGATTTCGGATTGAAAATCGCTGTAGTGTGACCCGCCCTATAGACTGAAAAGACTGAAGCGTATGGCTATCTTCAACATGTCATTGAATGTGCACTAAACAGATACCGGTAACGAAAATCACATTTTGACCTATAGACTCCTTCAAAATATAACACGTCATTTTTATGATAGTGGTATGGCTTCTAGGTCATGGTTGCAATGGTAATCATAGGCGGACTGGCCGGTGTGGCGCCGTGTGGCGATGTGGCGATCTCCACATGGACCGCTCGGTTCATGGCTGTCATGGGCCAGACACTGAGAAAAAGGGAAGAGGGGAAAACGAGGAAGGGAGGGAGGATAGAAAAAAGAGAGAAACTGAAAAACTTATCGAAGGAAGGGAAGTTAAAAAGAGAGATTGCGAAAGATGGAGAGAGGGAGGAACACATGATCTCAATGCAGTGTGTGCGAGAACTGACAGTCACTCTGAGGGCCCATATCTCACTACAGTAATCCCCTGCCTCATCCCCTATAAGACGTTTGGGCCAATATTTGGAAATGATCATAGAAACCGCAAGATTGAAAAACAATTTTCCGGTTTGAGAGTAAGGGCTGAGGTTAGGAATGGTGGATAACATCAACACCGCTTGGGGCATGACTGATCTACAGGTTCCCATCACGTTCTACATCTCAAAGGGTCGCTGCCTCATTCTCATTGAAATTTCGGGGATGTAAGTTCATCTCAATCCTTACCACCATCTTTAAGAAAAATAACTCAGCTCAGATGAACAGGTTATAAACCACGAGCTTCTGGACTTTGCTTCACGGTGGAAACACTAAAAAGACGCTCCCAGATGAATATAATGGTGGTGATGTGGCCCTTGCAGAGAACAAGGACGATCGAAGAGCTTGAAACAGATCAACTGTTGCACTAATCAAAAATCAAAATTGCATTGTGTGTCTTCAACGTGTTGCGCAGGTGCAACCTATATACGAAAGCATATGCCAAACTGCACGCAGCCTACTTGCTCTTGACTCTTTCGATAGCACAAGTGGCATGTGGCATAATATCTCCAAACTAAACTTTGAGACCAAAACACAACGTAACACACAGAAGAACATTTGAGATCATTCATGATGACGTCATGTGAAAAGGAACTGCTATCTCAGGCCTTCCCTGCAGGGTTATACCAGACCAAATAGCGAAGAAGACAAGTGAGCTGAGATGACTCTTCTTGGGTGACGGTGAGTCAGTTTGTACACTACTTCATTCATTACAATACCCTAATGGGTAGTATTGATGAAGACAAATAAGCTGACCCTAAAATGGCCAGTTCTAGGTAACGTAACCGCTACATGACCTTTTCCCTCAAATTGCTGAACGTCCCATATGTACCATTGTCCAATGATGATACCAGGTAGGTAGTCTGCCGGGGGGGGGGGGAGGGCAACTGCCTCCTGAGATTTCCAAACCGTAAATGAAATTTGGCCTACATTAGAAAAAATTACTGAAAGGCTGAAAATTTTACTCTCCTAATTATGACTTAAAGGCCCAAAGAACAAAGGAAACTGAATGTAAGGTTACCTTTTTTCCCCCAAATTTTCAATTTTTTTCCCCAAAAAGGGTTGACCTGGCCTTTGGGTAGAACTTTTTCATGTATAGTCAAGAACAATTTCTGGTTTATCAAAAATATGTCACGTATCTTTGGTAATTCGTGATTCGATATGCATAAATTACATCCTGAACGAATAATTACAAGCACATGTCGTAAAAACCCTATCATTATACTTAAATTGATAAAGCATTTCAAAGTAAAGACAATATTCGAAATGAAACTGAATCGTTTTAATTAATAAGCAACCGGGACAACTCGGCGAAATACTCCCCGGCCCTCCAGGGGCGCAAATCTCTGTTTGAGAGTGCGGGGGCGAAAACGAATATGGTGTACGCATGGATTTGAAACGGTGCACACCTACGCGTGCACCGCGAGCGCGAAGCCCTCGTGGGTGGGGTCCAGGGGGCGAAGCCCCCGGAAGCTCCTGGGTTTTAGTATTTCAGAAGCTGCAGAAAGATTATTTCGAACGGAAGTTTTTTAGTGTAAAGGCTCCTGGGTTTTAGAACATTTACACTTGTCAAAAGGGTTAGTTAGGGCACAAAGTTAATACTACTGATGTGCTTCACGAACCGGGGCACAAAATGCAGGGACAGATCGCTCTGGCCTAGATTAGGAAACGAAGTGAAGGTATAACTAAGACATGTCTTAAGTGTTTTCGACTGAAAATTGATTCGTCTGCGCCGGGTTTCAGCTTCAGATGATATTCCATACGGCCTTGATCAACAGACATTCAAATACTATGTCAGTTATAGCCTATAATTGTATTGTTGTCATGTGCTGTTATCAAAGGAATGTCAAAAGTGACCAAGCGGAGAAAAAAATGAGTATTGCTATTCACATTTGGGGGGGGGGGCAAATTAGGGTTTGCCCCACTTTTTCACTTGAGGGGGCAAAGGCCCCCCTTGCCCCCCGGGATTTGCGCCCCTGCGGTCCTCAATTCATCAACTATCGTCACTGCGCAACAGGCTGCACGGCATATTTCTTGTTCAGTCCGACCAGGGAGCTGCTACTTGGACCAAGTAGCAGCTCCCTGGTCCGGCATATGTTTGGGAAGCCTAAAAGAGAAGATGAGCAAACGGAGTCCCCTCCGCGGGGTCTCATGGTTCAGATTACTGTGTACAAACACTGCCTAAACTGCAAACAATACCAGCTTTGTGTAGGTTTGGCCAGCAATGGTCACCGCTTTGCTAGAGTAAAAAAGTAAAAACTATATATGGATTACTTACGAGCCCAAAGCTTTTATCGTGGGTATATTGGCCGCGAAGTTGTTCGTTTGGCCAATTCGTACTCGAAATGGCACAGCAAAACTGAGTGCCAAATGATCTTAATTGGCGTTGACTTGAAATTATCTTAGCTTGCACCCTATCAGAACGCCAAACAAATGTTTACGATAGGTAGAATCGATTGCTTCGGACGAAAAGAAGGTAATATTTGGGATTTTCTCCCTCAAACGTCGATGAAATGAAATTTGCAGAGAAGATGTCAGACAAGATTTAAAAGCAACTGAGATGACTTCATTTTTTTTGTCCCAAACAGGAGTAAATCCACCCAACGCGAAACGGTCAGTTTCCAATAAAAAAACATCGTTTTAGCTATGAGCATGGACAACACATGAACTAGTGTGCAACCAGTTTCGGGCACCAATATAAAAAAAAAAACCCTAGAGGAAGAAGGCTTTCATGTCCAAACATTAGGAAATAAGCTTTGGCGACTTCCTGTAACCACAATCAGCACAAAATTTTAGTGGTTGAATTTCCGTGACATGTTCCACATCCTCTGCTAATTTCAGATCGGTAGCTTTTTACAACTCGACCGCGAAAACTCAACTTCGAAATTCAAGTCTCTGAGCGCCTCTACAAAACCGCTGTTTCCGTCGATCGCATTACTTCTACTAGTCTTCTAGTCGAAGTACTGACCGGTGTCCTTGAGACGGTCATGATGCTAAATGGGATGTACGCATGATTCACCCAACGTGGCCTTTACGTTACAATAGAAGCGATCAAAGGTATGTTCAACGGACCATCAGTTTTCGGCCCATATTCCATGCCAAGTTTTTGAACCACAGAAAACCACCCAACCTGATCGGTTTAAACCGATCAGGTCATTACGTCACATCCACTTTTTATTACCGCTTTGGTACAGAAGAGACTTAGTGCACGTCTCCCCGAAGACAGTAGGCAAGCTCACCTCTGACCCTTTAACTCACCACTTATATTGGGCAAATAGTTTGTAAATCACTTCTATAACTTTTACATACTTATTTTCATTTTCACATAGCTATTTGTTATGTCTAGTTTCTGTATGTGAAAATTGAAATTTCAACCCTTAGAATCGGTTAACAACAAAGAATCGGTTAACAATTTTTTTAATTGAAATTTTGTTGTATTGACAAAAAACCAGTGATCTTAGAAACAGGTGTAGAAGAATACATAGAAGGGTGAACCTGGCTGACCTTTTGTGGGTCTAGGCCTAGAGTAGCTGGAATATTCTGACATACGTGTTCCTCCTTTGGGACTTTCCAAACCATGTAATGGTTAGTTGAACTCAAAATATGTGACCTTGTTATAAAATTTCTTGTTTCCTCTTGCTCCATAGTGTAACTATGTACATAGTTTAAAAGTACTTCACCCTCGGCACTATTTACCTGCCAATTTACAGTTTTATTGCCTTGGTATTTTCCAGATCATCATTTGCAAAGTATTTTTACCGAATTTATAGAACTGGGCTCTTAATTATTTCTTTCATTGTTATAGTTTTAAATCTTTGTGCACTTAGTTGATACATGTCGCCATAGATTATTTATGTTTTACACAAACCACAATGGAAATAGGAATGCCGGTCAGTTTTGTCATCCCTGCACAGTGTATCTTTGTGTCTTTGTAACTGCTATGGTGTCGGTTTCTTTCCAACTGTATCTTGGGACAATTCCTCCTCCATTGGTCAGCTATTTGTCTAATCAAACCAAAAATATTGTCAAACCTTCAAAGTAGGTAGCAGGGCTTCCAATGTATAATTTACTGAAGGCAACATAATGGGCATGATGTTGTGTCAGTAAAAATTCGAGAAGTTGATTAACTTCATTCAGCAACTGAAGACCAAAAGGCAATGGCTCAACTTCTCTCTCCTTTAGACTGAGGAATCACAAATATTCATTAATGGCTTGTAGATTGAACTTAAATCACTTCTGACATGATTAGGGGTACCCGGTATGCTCATAAAGGTTGTTTCTTTGTTTTTCAGAATGCTAGAAGCTTAATTCACTGTTAAAACATTGGGAAATTGTTTGTTAGGTGTACTATTCACAGCTAGGTAATACATTGGTCAAACTTTCCTCGTTAGATAGGAAAACTTTATTCCATGTACTTTTATAATATTATCCAATTATGTTTCAAACTAGCAGTTAATCAACGGTTGGGCAAATGCTGCTTTGCCCCTTTGATGGGCAATGAATTTTGTTTAGCAAATTCTTTTTCTATTAACTTTCTCAGCGATTTACAATAAAAAGAACTCAAAAATCCGAATCTCACTAATTTCAGGCTAATAATTAATCGTTATAATGACCTAAAGATTCTATGACGCTCTCTTTTGGAATAAGATGGTGGGTAATATGAACTTGAATGGGGACTTGGGAACAACAGTTTGCCCACGAAGCAGTGTTACAGTTAGTGATAACGAAAAGAATGACACAACTACATTTTTGTGCATGAATCTCTCAAAAAGGAGTATTTTTGACTGATAATAGGCGCAGCACGAGTCTAAGAGTGCAAAACGTACCCGAAAAATGTAAGATTAATTGCAAAGAATTTACGTAAATTTACAGTATCTTTTCCAAATGATTTGTGATAGAAAATGATTAAAATACTGAAATCCATCACTCAGTCGAAACTACGCCTCTCTCTACCCCCTTCAAAAATGTATGGCTTAAACGCCTTTTCCGTTAGATTTTAAAATTTTGGGAAACTTTTCGAAATCAACTGGAGAGGGCACATGGCTCCCATTCCTCTTGGCCGGCGCGACGTACTGGGAACGATAGTATGCATGCCCCCATTCCAGTCAGCCTTGCATCCTAAAAGGCTTGTATGGCAAAATTTGGCATCTAAATCCCCCTACATTGTAGAATTTTCAATCTTTAACGCAGTAACATTTCTACCACAGTTCAATACAGCTATAGTGACGCCCCTGAGCCCCTGAGCGCAGTTGCACAGCCATTCACCAGTTTTGCACATTGTAACCTTCCTTTTGTCATCAACCACTTTAATGGATGCTTAACAGAAAGAACTTCAACTATAGAAGCTCCACCCAATTAATAAACCCCTGCAAAAAAGATATACTTTGAATACGTTTTTGGACCATTTTGTTAAGTTTTACCCTTTTTTTCTCCTTTCTTTTTCTTTATTTTTCTCTCCTTTTTCTCCTTTAATTTTTGTTTTTTTCTTTTGGCTGCGAGGGATCCATTATCACAAGGAAACCTTAGTGGACCTAGGTACAAAGTGTCGAAATCAGAACCCCAAACTTTGTCGGTGCAGAAATTTCTTTTGCTTCTTTTCAGCTTTGTTCCGTAAATCTAACTAGGACGTATTCCATACCCAATATCCCTGCCCCTATGACCTCCCTTTACCCTACAAGTAGCCTTCATAAATTTCTACTAGAATTGGAGGATTTCATCTTCAGTCGGATTTCATCTTCAGTCGCATATAGGCCTCGATCAGTCTGACTGTATTTGTCTTACTGTAAACTTTTCGGAGTCCTTGGGGCAGAGCAGAAGAATTTTTCGCCATCATAGTTTTAACTCGGGGTCAAAATTACACCAGTCTCCCCCCTCCCAGTTATGCCTCTGTTCCACTCCACCTGCCTTGTGTACGTGTCTTAAAACTAGCGTACGTAACGTAGCAAGGTTTAATGCTAAACGGACAAAAGAGTCGAATAGTCTCTGAAGGCAATATTCCGGAAATTAAAGGCTTTCAGTTCATGTCACACACATGGGTATACAAAACAATGACAGACATTTAAGACAGTAAAACAATAAGCTTCAACTAGCACACCAGCAGTATATTCATAATGCAATATATATGCATACTACTACATACACAAAAGTTACCATTTAGTCTACTGTAAACACTAAGGGCAAATCCCGATACAGAGGGTCATTACACTGGTTTAAGGTCAACCTCTACTATGCCTAAGAATGTTAGGAAGCCAAGGGGAAATTGGGTTGAAAAGTTCAGATTGGCGGGAATTTTTAACGGGCGGTGGAAAAATAGAATGACAATATTGTGATTTCTTTAATCATTTTTAACCGGAAAAGTGTATTTTCTATCTTCAGACAGCAACAAAATCATTTTTGTATCTTAATTTCTTCCTTCTAATCAGTAAGTAAAAGATATCTGTGGAAAAATGAATTCTCACTAGCGTACAAGTGAAACTTTAAACAGGTGGTTGAGTGACATTTGTTTATCGGGAGGGCTTCACTGACCGGTGAACACCGATCAGTGAAGAAGCAAAGTTGTAGTTCGATGTTTTGGTATGTTTAACATTTCACCTCACTAGTACCCTACAAAACTTGCCCAGTAATCTGATTTATTCCTACAATTATCACTTTCCTGTCACTAGTATGCTGGTAAGGAACAATGCCTTATATAGTAAAATGCGATCGAGGTGGGTATAATTTTGAGCATTCAGCAGTTTTTGAAAGTGTGATACCATAAGACCCCACCCCCACCTGCTAGGCTTCTGATCAAATCATAAATGAAGTAGATGTCCTTTGTTTTCGTCGCTACTTGCATGCACCCATATTACTAACTCATCCTATTAGCCACTCGTTCTATTTATACTTTCAGTACAAGGGCAAATCTATAATTCCTGTTCTAAAGGAAACCCATTGTTGCAGCTCCTTGATATCTTTACCAGACCTGTATCTAAACCAGTGGCGCACCCAAGGGGGAGGCACAAGGGGCTTGAGCCTCCAAGAGTCTTCAGTGTTTTGTTTCATTAGACAGAATTAATGTATTTAAGCTACAGTTTTTAACAGAGGTCAGGGAGCCGGGCAAATTGCACTTTTTTAGAACGTAGTACTCACAATCAGAAAATGTACAAATTTTATCAGACCTTTGTATAGCAAAAAACTTGCAAGAAGTCTCCAAATACCATTTCCAGGAGCTTACTTGCTGAGCCTGGGAAGGGCAATTTCCGGTGATCTGGGGGTATTTTTATCCAAACATTTTCTGGTGCCTTCCGCGCCAACTGGTGGTGGCGCTCCGCTTCCATAAACTTCCCAAAATTTTGAGTCCCCCCCCCCCCGACTCCAAACTCCCGGGTGCGTCACTGATCTAAACAATGTACTGAAAGGGGAAAGATAGCTACCAGAAGGGAGTAATTTTAGGGGCTGAGCCATAATAAAATGCATTAAGTCAATGGTAACTTTAGATCTTCTAGGGAGGGTGAGAAGCAAAAATATTTCTGGGGCATCTCCCCTACCCCCCCGGCCTACGGGCTGCCTTTCCCTGTCCTTAAAAGAAACCCTGTGGTGGCCTTGTAAAATTTGATACTCGTCATATACTGCTTAGTGTATAATACGTTACTTATTGTCCAAATAAAAATTTTGTATACAAGCAAATACCCAAGTTACAATATGCAATAGAAGAATGTACTACTTAAAATATCAGACAACTGCTTATTCTTGCCAGTAACCCCCCCCCCCCCCCAAGAGACCATTGATTGCAAAGGGTTACAGAAAAGTTCAATCACAGGACAGCTATCATATATAACAGCCTTAAAGCCACATTGTGATGTGTCCCCTAAGAGTACAGGCTGAGGGTTTTGACTGACAGCCTTAATGGTAAACTTTCAGAAGAACAGGTGGTTATGAAGATTAGTTCCTTATATATGCAGGAAAAAGATAACTTTTTGGTTAATTACTCAATTTTGGCCGTTCAAAGTGTAATTGGGTCCACATCATACGCAGAGGTTGTTCTCAATTCAGTAAAAAGGCGATCTCCAAGTCTTATTAATTTTAAATTTCTAGTAAAATCCTCTCAGTTTAACCTCAGTTACAGAAACTTGTTTAAATTCCCCAAATGTGACCACCTGTGGGATACAAAATCCCTAAAGATGCCTCGTTAGAGGTAGTAATGATCACGTGACTCAAAATCGAGAACGGCACAATTTGTGGTGACAAAAACTTCTCATGCTTCACAGGCGAGGCGGAACGGAAAAACATTGGGGGGGGGGGGGGGCTGAGTGCCAGCAAGACTATCTAAGTGGAGCGCCATTATCAGTTGGCTTGGAGCGGACAAAAAAATTTTTGGCTCTACAAACCCTCCAGATGGCCGGAAATGGCACTTCCCGAGTGTTCTAAGCTGCGTGTACCCAACCTTGAAATATGGATCTCATGCGTGGGCGTCACCAGACATTTTTACAGGGGGTCGTATTTTGTGTGAAGAAGGAAGTTATTGCCGCGTTAGCGGCAATGCTCGCGCGTAGCTCAAGCACTACAGCGTGGGGTCCAGGGGTTGGCTTAAGGACCCCTGGTGAGGTCCAGGGGCCAAGCCCCTGAAGCTTTGAGGAGTTAGGCGTTTCATATGCCTATAATGCGGTGAAATTATCGTCAATATTGCTAATTTGATAATGCCAAAATATGAGTTCATATAGCAAAATGTGAACCCATGGATAGGGTACAAAGAGAAAGCTTTTAATTCTTAAAACGACGATGGCACCACAACGTTTTGCTTTTAAAGTTGTTGGTCTAGCATGGGAACCATCAGACACTGGGAACCACAGGCTCGGTCAAGGGAGGGTCCAGAGGCAAAGGATTCTCTGGACAAAAACCCTCGGAAGCTCGTCGTATATAATGGAATATTCAAGATTTAGGAGGTAAAAATATAGCTAACCTCAAATAACAAAGCACAGAAAAGTTTTAAGCAAACTGAACTCTGCAATGCAAAGAAATTTAAGAAAATGGTTCAAATCTGCAATAAATAGCGTCTCTATATTGCTTTAGTTATCAGGTTCTATAGAACAGAACAGTAAGTTTGTGCACAATGTGATTTTACCAATTTGTTTTGTTTTTTACTTTCAACCTTTCTCCTTCAAGACCTATAAAATACTGCAGAAGAACCTATTTCGATTTTTGGTACATCCTTTGAACGTTTCTGTAAAAACAAAAAGCCCAAGGGGGAGTTTTTTTGCACCCCACCCCCCTTGGTGATGCCCATGTATGTCTGCAATTTCTCAATTAATAAGAAAAAATCAATATATGAAAAATGGTAACACATATCAGATGAGTTGAGATGATACAAGAATCATAATGAATTATGCATCCTCTTTCATTTGTTTTGCCTGCAATGCTCCCATCTATTCACCTTCTATATCTCTCTTACAATTGTCCATCACCTCATCCATACATGTCCAAATCCAGAACGTATAGACTAGTAGCCTACACTGTCAGGACCGGATTTACCTTTGGGGGACCCTGGGCACAAACTAATGTGGGGGCCCCTTCGACTGTATGGAGTAGGGAAAACAAGCCAGTCAGCCACAACTGGAAAAAAGGCTGTGGTCGTCTCGACTTGGACCAATTGGTTGGAAACTGGGACGTTAAACCTCATCTAACTTACCCTTCGACTATAATTCTTCGCAAGACTACAGTGGCGCAAGTCACGAAAGGAGGTTAGTCTTGAATACTCTACCCAAAAAAACACAAAAATATAATTTTGTGGGAGCTCCTGGGTAAGCGATCGGTTAAACCCATGCGATACGCAATAATATACCGTACTGCCTCAGCCATTGCTTCCACTTTTTCAGGGACCGCGAAGACGGGGTTGGGGGATAATGAAGGGCTTGTTTTTTCATGGTGGGGCTCTCTTTCCCCCTAAACTTATTAGTATATTGTGCATTGAACCAATCAAAAATATGTTCAGCACCCACTTCGAAATTCTCCCCGCGGTCCCCACTTTTTGGAGCACTTGGCAGGTATTTAGGGCTGAACATACCCTTAGCCACCTCTACTTTTTTCACTGGGGACTGACCCCCCCCCCCCACAGCTCCCGGTTCCACCGACACTGGTTCTTGACAATATCGAGGTTGCGTTAGACAGCGGTAAAGTGTAGATAATGCGCCTGCTCGAACAGCTTTGTATGTACGTTACCTCGGTACGAAGGGCCGAAATCGTGGCCTCCGCTCTGTGAGTAATATTCCACAGTAACGTGTTTAACAAATCAACGGTACTGCACTTTCTCCAAGTGACTTTCCCTTGAAGGTCTTATTATTGGTTTGCATTGGTGACCCATAGCCATTAATTTAAAGCGCTTATCCCCATATTTTCCAAAATTGATAAGAATCACCTGGTGTCCTTGAGGCGCCCATATTAAAGGGTATGTATGATTTAACCAACTTAGCATACGTTGCAATAGAAGCGATCAAAAGGTAATGCTCAAATGGATCATATTTGGACCCATATTCTAGACAGTGTTGCGTTTGTGTCAGATAGAGGTAAAGTTCGGGTAATACGTCTGCCTGAACCGCTTAGCAACCGTCCGGTATGTTATTAAGTTTACCTCGGCTGCTGACGTCGGTAGCCCAACTATGAAGGGCCGAAATCTTGGCCTTTCCACAATAACACGTTTAGAAAGCAATATATTGCTACCAGCTTTCACCATTCGACTTTCCCTGTAAGGTCCACTTGTATGCATTGGTGGGCCATAGATATTACACTGGTCTTTCCGACGAGTCCCTCGAAATTGGTGAAAAATGAACTGCTTTACACGCCGATGCCCAGATTAAAGGGCTTGCATGATTCAATCATCTTTGTATTATGTTGATAGAGAAACTATCAAAAGTGAATATTTAAATGGACCATCTTTGGAGCCATATTCTCAACAGTGGCGTGTTTGTATCAGATAGCGGTATAGTGAGGGTTATACGCCTGCTGAAGCTGTTTTGAAGAAAATTTACGTTATGTCAGTTGTTGACGTCGCTGGCCCAACTATTAAGAGCCGAAATCGTGGCCTCCGCTCTGTGAATAATATTCCACAGTAACGCGTTTAAAATGCAATATATTACTCAAGCGTTCTCCAAGTGACTTGGTTTAAATTGGTGGACCATAGCTGTAATCTGTACATCCAGAAGTTTACCCAAATTGATAAAAATCACCTCGTGTTATTAAGGTGCCCATATTAAAGTGGCGTATGATTTAAACAACTTGGCTTTTTGTTGCAATAATTGAGGCGATCAAAAGTTAAGCTCAAATGGGCCATGTTTTGGGCCCATATTCTCGAAATTGGCGGGGTTGTAGTGTGGGTGATTCGCCTGCTACAGCAACTTTGAAGAAAATTTACGTTACCTCGGTTTCTGCTGTCGCGGATCCTAGCACGAAGTCCGCAGTCGTGGCCTCTCTCAGAATAATCCCCCCCCCAATCTACGTCCCAACTACGAAGGCACGAAATCATAGCCTCCTCTCTGCGAATAATATTCCACAATAACGTGTTTATAAAAACCAGTAGGCTATATTACTTAACATCTTCAATCGACTTTCCTTTCTATTTAAGTTCCACCAGGGTTGGAGATGGTACATTAAATGCACGTGCGTCTGTTTTCATTGAAACTGCCTTATTCGGCTTGGGAGCGGGAACAACAGAAACTTTGCCATTTTCGGGCGGTGACATGCTATTTACATTAAAATATGAAAGTACCCCCAGTCTACCCTCCCCCCTCACCTGCTCACGATTCCCTCTTACCCTAGGGCTGCCAACATTGAGTGAAAGTTTGACGTGGGTTTTTGACACTAAACGAATTAGTGCCACCATCAGTTGAGGTACAGCGTTCCAAGAAAAGGAAATAGCACTTCCCATGCCTGGTACCGCTTGCCATTAAAAATTCGTTATTTCAAGAGCTATTGGTTTAAAAAATGTTCAAAAGGGGTACTTTGAAAAAATCCTTGCAGGTAATAATTTGTACGTCAAGAACCATATAAGTGAAAGAGAAGAAAGCAAAACATTCTGTTATATAAATCATTTAAATGAAAGTGGGTCTTGAACTTTTGCCTAACAACTACTTGGTAAAACTGAGAGGGGGTATGAAGTCTTCTGAGTGGTGTCAATTTTGCACAAAGGTACACACTCCAAGTGGAAAGTTTCATTATTCCGAGAAGGGCCAGCTATTTTTGTCTATTTCAGTGGACCATAGGCTAGAGAAGTGGTTCTCAAACTTTTTGAGGGTAAGGGCTACATGGAGAGGCTAGAAAGAGGTCGAGGGCAGCAGGGGAGGATCTCTGGCTTAGGGAGAGGACAATAATTGGAAAGAGCGAAACCCATACTTAAGAGGTCCCGAAGGTAGCTGTATCCATGGCAAACGGAGGTACGAAAGTTTTTATACTGAGTGGTTCCTTAAGAGAGCAGTTTGCACTTTGCTGCGTCCAACAGTAGCGACCCGACCTCAGTCCCACCTTGATTGGGGCTGAGGTCAGAAATATTCTTTTCACTAGATTGTAGGTGTCGCACCCTTCACCACGAATTTGCCTCTTCAATCAGGGGTGGCGTCAGGTGGTGGCCAAGCTTCCCAACGGAGTGGCCGAGTTGCCGAAAGGATGGCAAACGCAAAATTTTGGCGCGCGGAGCGCGCCGAAAATTCTGCGGTTACTGTTGAAGAAAATTTGAAAAATGGTAGCCTTTATTGGGCAATATGCCCTACTCAGGGCAAAACCAAGAAATTTGTTGCTGCGGCGGGTCGTCGTCGGCGGATTACCTACTTTGTCGTACCCATTAAGGGTCCCCGACGAAAATGGAGTTTCCCCGAAAATAGGGACCCCTGCACCTGCCCTACCTGGCACCACCCGCCTACAATTCTGCTTCTAGCATGCGTGGGTCACCAGTGTGGTCATTTTGATGTTTATCTTGCGTCAGTTTGCGGTATAGGAGAAACATTTAGCATTTCAAACTAAGTAGCTTGCCCACGAAAACCGCACCCTGAAACGGATGAAGTCACAGCAGTTCTGTACTTAACCTTCATTAGTGGTCAGTATTTGAGGAAGCTCTTGATCATTTATTCTCATAGGCGGTCAGAGAGAGAAGTGGGTCAGCTGAGTTAGAGGGCTACATTCCCAAAAGTCGAAAAAAGCTTTGACTGAATGATTACATTTCATCTAACAGAGCTATGAAATGAGCGAGATCATTATATAAAACGCCACAAACACATTGCTAGTACCGAAATATAAACTGCAGAAATTTTAATTTAACCAGTCAACAAACCTTAACACGATGCTTTTTCATATGTACAGTCACCTCACTTTGCAATTCAATTTCCGGGATATAACTTTGCTACAAGCTCTGTCACTACATATACAACCACTCCGCAATGCACCACTACATAAATACATGCCACCGTGTACATAACATGATTGTCAACAACAAGGCACATGAAATTAGTCTTGGCTAGATATGACTGAACAAGGAATGTACCGTACCGTACAGCCTGTTAATTAAGCAGGCAACCTAGCTTCCCTTCAGGAGATCATGCAAACTTGGAAGGAGTCAAGTAGTGACTTTATATTACATAATTTAATATCCTACTTTGCTACATCTTGTTCTTGTCGAATATGCTCTTTGTCAAAACCTGAAATCGATTCAGGGGCCGCACTGACAGGACCCCGGGGCAGCATGCGGCCCTAAGTTGGGCCGCATTTGAGAATCACTGAATGGGCTAGAATCAATGAAAGACTCGCTGATATATTGGGACCAAGCCGTAAGTCTAGTGTTACACATTGATTGAACAGATAATATCACCATGCAGGTCGGCAGGAGGGTTTCTTGAAAAGGATATATTTAGACGTTAATTTCGTATACACTTGGTTGAATCATGAACAAAAAACAAAGTTCGTAACCAACAACTATTTCGAGGACTTCTTTTCAGATTGTTAAAACAACAATTAATATTATGAATAAACCTTGCTAATTCCAGGATATGAGTGCCTGTTTTATTTTAAGCCGTTGGCAGGATTTGGTGATTGGGGGAGGGGGCACAACAGATGACAAGGTAATACCACCTCAGCTACCTCCAAGTCTGCGTAAATTTGCACCCTTTTTATGCGTCCCTGCGTTTGTATACAGTAGTGAGGGATCATTCCTTTCTCAGTACATAAAGGTGCTATCCTGGGGGAGGGGTGACCCCCTCCCATTTGAGAAATTGTTGTTGATTTAATTGCTAAGCCTTACATGCAGAATGGTGCCATCTTTGAAATATTTTTGAACTGATCATGTATGGCTGGTGTTACGGCTTGTGGTCGCAAGTCAAACCAATAACAGCGAAAGATCACAGAAGAACGAGATTAAAATTCAACAAAATGATTATTTACAATCTCCTTATCTTACTTAAATTTACAATAATTAATTAGACTTACTCACAATCCTTTACTTAATATTTGCCTGGTCTGGTCCAAGGGCTGGTAGTGCATGCACGTTGACGATGGTGCAGTAGTAGACCTGCAGCGTGCTGTAGCGTAGGAACTGGTTCCACGAGCGAATAACGACAAGGCTAGCGATGATGGATGATAACAATCTCAATACACAGCGTAGAAACGGCGTAAGGCAATTTATCAGAAGTGTGAATTGTCAGTGGCTGGCCTCATATGATTCGGTCAACAAACGGACAGCAGAATAACGTCTGGACTCGATGGTGTCTCTCCATGTCTCTCCAGTGTGATAGTTGTTGAACTGCCTTTTATATGCTAGGCTTTTCTTCGAGAACTCTCCAGAATTTAACAGAAACTTCTAGAGTACACAGTCCAGCAATTACGAGAACGTTCCTTAATAGAAACTTCTAGAACACACAGTAGTTGTAAACAATTGTTGCAGCTGGCTAGGAGTGTTGCCAGGTCGCTGCTATAATTGGGACATAACGTAAACAGTTCTCACTTCTAGACAGTTCTAGAAAGGCTGCGTTGAAGTTGAATTCTCTGGAACTTTCCACTCGCTCGTCGATGGATTCAATCCAGTGTTCCTGACGGGTCGTCTTGTAACACTCCCCCCCCTTGAAGAAGTTTTGGACGTCTCGGACAAAACTTAAGTTACAGTATTTACAATGTATAACTTTACAGTAATAACTACAGTATGTATATTATGTAGTCCAATATTCAATGGAAAGTATAATCATAACACATAATTTGTCTTGCAAGGTGATGATACATGAATACAGTAACATCATCAATACACATTATGCTGTAGTTAACACAAAATTTCAAAACTTACAGTGATATCTTCAACATACTGCATCAAATCAAATTCTTGACAAAGAGTCTGGCACAACATTGTCTTTCCCTTTAATGTGCTTAATATCTACATTATATGATTGCAGAAATAAACTCCACCTCATCAATCTTTGATTCTTATTCTTCATCTTAGATAAAAATGTCAAAGGGTTATGATCAGTGTATACAGTGATAGGGAAACTAGTAGTTCCCAAATAAACATCAAAGTGTTGAAGACCAAGTATCAAAGCTAATGTCTCTTTTTCAATTGTTGAATAATTTTTCTGGTGTTTGTCAAATTTCTTAGAATAATAACAAACAGGGTGATCAACACCATGCTCATCAGCTTGAAGCAAAACTGCTCCTATGCCATTGTCACTGGCATCTACTGCCAACTTAAATTGTTTTTTCAAAATCTGGAGCAATCAACACTGGTGAACTCATTAGTGCCTTTTTCAATAATTCAAATGCTGCTTGGCAATTATCCGTCCAATCAAACTTTTCATTTTTCTTTAACAATTTTGTCAGTGGTGCAGCAATGTCAGAGAAATTCGGACAAAAACGTCTGTAGTAACCAGCCATGCCTAGGAAGCGCATGAGCTGCCTTTTATCAGTTGGGGCAGGGAATTTGTCAATGCCCTCAACTTTAGCCTTAATTGGTCTAACTTTACCCTGACCAACCACATGCCCTAAGTACACCACATGGGCACAAGCAATCTCACTTTTGACCAAATTGACAGTCAAATTAGCTTTGGCAAGTTTGTCAAATAATGCCTTAACATGTTGTACATGTTCATCCCACGAGTTGCTGTACACAATAAGGTCATCAACATATACTTCACAATTTTCTAAATTTGACGTAAGATTATTTACTAAGCGCTGAAACGTCATCGGTGAGTTTTTCATACCAAACGGCATAACCTTATACTGAAATAACCCATCTGCCGTCACGAATGCCGAGATTTTCCGAGCCCTCTCAGTGAGTGGTATCTCCCAGTACCCCTTTAGTAAGTCAAACTTTGACACATACGTAGCTTTCCCAATCCTATCAATACAATCATCGATACGGGGTATCGGATAGGAATCCGTTCTTGTGACTGCATTTACCTTTCGGTAATCAGTACAAAATCTGTACCCACCGTCTGGCTTGGGGACCAATATACAAGGGGAAGACCATTCACTATTACTAGGTTCTATAATGTCATGGTCCAACATGTACCGAACCTCATCCCTGAGATGTTGTCGTTTTCGAGGGTTAACTCGGTAAGGATGCTGCTTGATTGGTGTAGCATCTCCCACATCAACATCATGTTCAATCAAATTTGTCCTAGTAGGATCATCTGAGAACAAGCATGCATATTCATAGATTAATGATTTCATTTCTGACTTTTCTTTGTGATCCAGATGACTTAATTTCTGGTCAAGATTTTTCAACACATCAGAATTTTGTAACTTAATACACATGTCAGGAACATTATTAGCCTTGATCTCATCATTACTGAGTTCATGATCAGCATTGATAACACACACTTGATCACCTGTATCATTAGTGTTACTATTTACATCATGTACACTTTCATCCTTAGAAATGTCACAATCTTCTCTTTCATAATATCTCTTCATCATATTAATATGACATACTCTTTTAGATTTACGCTTGTCAGGTGTCAAAATGACGTAATCTGTGTCACTGACCTTTCTCTCAATGACATAAGGTCCTTGAAAGCGAGCTTGAAGTGGCTGACCAGAAACAGGTAAAAACACTAGCACCTTATCACCAGGTTTAAACTCTCTTTTCACAGTGGTCTTGTCATACCACGCTTTCATTTTCTTCTGAGTGTTAAGGATTTCAGAAACTCGAATAACGGACACCGACGTCTTGAATTAACGAACAAAAACAAAAATGTATTTTTCTTCTGCTATGTACAAGATCAGTTAACTTCTGTTAATTTCACCTCCACAACAAGGTTTCAGTTACTTTCGCTTCAGGCCACAAATTCAGTTCCATAACTTAAACTTCAACTGTACAAAATTTCATCAGGGGATTCCTTGATACAAGCCGTTGACGGTTCATGTCTGGACTTAACTCCTGCCTCATGACCATGGTTTGATATATCGATCACCACTCGAACACCTTGTCATCTCTACGACATCTTATTTCTCCATAAATTTCTTTCAAATGGCTCAGACAGCCCTAACACGTACAATTTTGAGAAATATACAATCAATTTGCAACAATTTGGTGACTGGCTTTTCACCGTATTTCGCGGCTGAAAATCCACGACTGTAACATGGTGGTTGCCTAGCCCCCTTCAGTGAACACGTTTTTCTCCCTCGAAGTCTATCTTGTTGTATGCATCCTTGCAGTGAAACACACAACGAAACGAGCATGGGCTTGCTATCGCATGCACACAAGTATCTCAACTATTCTCTTAACAATGCACTTAAGCTTGATAACAAAAAGTCTAACACAGTGACCCTTTTCATCTTGGGCCAGTGCAGCTTTAGTTGCTGCATAACAACAAACATTAGGAGTGATCCGAATACCAAACCATGGTCATACTACACAATGCCTCCAACAACAATGATACTAAATAAAAAAGAAAAAAAAACTGCATCTTACCTTGACATTTATCTCCCCCCTAAGTTCGAAAATGCTTCATTTTCGGATAAAATTTTACTTTCAGTCAATCAACCCTACTCAAAAAATCTGCACCCACATTATCACTTCCTTTGATTGCCCGAATCTGAATTCTAAATGGTTGGAGGGACAATGCCCATCGCATAATGCGGGCGTTTGCCAATTTGGCTTTTTGCATATAGATCAAAGGCTGATGGTCTGTTTCAAGTACAAACGGCTTGCCGTATAGATAGACTTGGAACTTTTGTATAGCCCATACAAGCGCTAAACACTCCTTTTCAATGGTAGAGTATGCCTTCTCCCTTTCTAGCAATTTCTTACTTGCATACCCGACTGGAAATTTTTGCCCATCCACGTCCTGTAAGAGAACAGCTCCGACCCCAGTTTGCGACGCATCCGTCCGTAAAATGAATGGCTTGGAACAGTCTGGCAAATGTAAAATAGGTGCAGAAATCAATTTTGATTTTAAGGTCTCAAACGCATTCTCTTGAGCGCTTCCCCATTTTACATGATTTGGTTCCCTTTTCTTCGTCATATCTGTAAGGGGACATGCAATCTCTGCATAATTTGGTATAAATTTGCGATAGTAATTGGCCAGACCAAGGAATGAGCGAAGTTGCTTTTTTGTGTGTGGTCGCTTTGCCTTCTTTATTTTGATGAGCTTATCAGACTGGGGTGCCAATTCCCCGTTTCCTACTACATGTCCTAAAAAGTCCGTCTTATTGAAACAAAATGCACATTTGCTTGGTCTAACAGTCAAGTTTGCTTTTCTAAGTCGTTGTAACACTTCGTCTAATACGTCTAAGTGAGCTTTCCACGACTCGGTATGAATTAAAATATCGTCTATGTAGTTATGAACATGTTGCAAATCCTTGAGGAGTACCCTCATAAGTCTACTAAAGGACGCACTTGAGTTCACAAGGCCAAACGGCATAACACAAAATTGGAACAACCCATTAGGTGCTATAAAGGCTGTTTTTGGTTTGTCTTCGACTCTAAGTGGCAACTGCCAATAACCTTTGCTGAGATCTAACCGAGTAAAGTACTTGTCTTCTGAAAGATTGGCGAAAATTTCCTCGGGATTGGGTATGGGTTCAGCATCGAAAACAGTGATCTTATTAAGACGCCTAAAATCCACACAAAAACGGTTACTGCCGTCCTTCTTCTCAACAATTACAATTGGGGAAGAGTATGGGGAATTTGAAGGTTCAATCACCCCTAAGTCTAGCATGAAATCTATTTCTCTCTTTATGGTTTGACGTAGAGCAAATGGTAGGGGGTACGGTTTCTGGTGCACCGGATCATCCGATGTTAACTGAATTTCGTGTTGTCCTAGAGTGGTTCGCCCAGGCAGGTCTGTCAAGATGTCCTGGTACTGTCGTAATGTCTGGTTAAGTTCTAATGTCTGAGGATCAGAGAGATTTGGATTAGTAACAACATCTGTTATTGTCTCCGTTGGTTTGATAGCTGGCAAAACCAAGACGTCATCATTGTCAAATTGAGTTTTATATCCCTCGTCAGAATTACTAAGTACATCCGATAAGGCCTCACAATTTATGACAGATACACTTACAACGTCAATGACATTTTCCTTGGTTTGAACTGGCTCAAGTCTTTCGTGATATTTTTTGAGTAAATTCGCATGAAATACTTTAGTTTTTCCGTCACTCATTTCTATTCTATAATCAAGATTTCCCAATTTTTCTTTAACTTCGAACGGCCCCTTCCAATGCATGAGTAACTTATTTTCATCTGTTGGTAACAACAATAGTACTTTGTTCCCCACCTTGAAATTTTTCTCCCTTGTTCTTCTGTCATAGTAGAATTTTGACCTCTCACCAGCCTTCTGCAGTTCATTCCTTGCCATTTCACATGTGTCTTCTAGTCTTTGTCTCAGATCTAGTATATACTGATAAGTTGTTTTAGTCTCATCGTCAGTCGTTTCTCCCGTCCACAGTTCTCTCAATATTGTCATTGGTCCTCTCACGTTTCGGCCAAATAATAATTCAAATGGGGAAAACCCCGTGCTAGATTGTGGGGCTTCCCGATAGGCGAAGAGTAAAGGTGCCAAATATCTATCCCAATCTTTTGGTCGTTCTATACAGAGTTTTTTCAGCATTTGCTTAAGTGTTGCATTAAACCTTTCAACCAACCCATTACATGCAGGGTGATAAGGGGTAGTGAGTAATTGGCGGATGGAGAGGAGGCGGTTTACTTCGTGCATAAGTCCAGAGGTAAATTGGGCTCCCCTATCTGAAAGTATCTCCGCTGGCAGTCCAACCCTGCTAAACACTTCAATTAAGGCTTCCGCCACTCTGACCGTTTCAATGTTTGGGAGGGGTATCGCCTCAGGATAGCGAGTTGCATAGTCTACTATCGTGAGTATATATCGGTTACCTCGCTCTGTATATGGTGCTATAGGACCTACTAAGTCAATTGCAATGCGTTGCCAAGGGGTTCCAATCAATGGCATGTTACCAAGAGGTGCTTTACCGGCACGACCTTTAGGAAGAGTACGCTGACATGCGTCACATGACCTACAAAAACGTGTTACCTCTGCCTGCACCCCAGGCCAAAAGAAATTTGTGGCTAATTTATCAAAGGTCTTTTTGCTACCAAGATGACCCCCTAAAATCGATTCATGGGCGAGTCTCAAGACATAATCTGTGAACTTTTTGGGTATCACTAGCTGTGAAATTGGCTCGCCAAAGTGAAATTTTGGTGACTTAAACTCTCGATACAAGAGACCATCTGACCAATAGAATTTGCTGAAATGACCAAAACGAGTCGTTTTTACTGTACTCTGGGCTGCCATCTCGCGCGTTCTAAATAAAGTAGGATCAGCCTTTTGCGCAGTTAGCAATTCCTCTCTTCTTATATCTGGAATTTGTTTGGGTACGGTTAACTTTTTCATGGGTTTCCCTTCGTTTGCAGTTTGCAACCGAGTTTTGACGGCATTTGCTTGCTCCCTTTGCCCGTCTTCACCACTACAATTATAGGCCTTCCCATCATTAGACTCCAATTTCCACCTTGGGTCCGGGTCATTGGGCCCCCTAATTCCTTCAAGATTTCCTAAAATAACATCGAAAACAGGATTTTGCATACAAAGAGCCTCAGTAACACCCGACCAAAACGGTGTGTCTAAGTGAATGCTTGCCACTGCAGCAGTCCTAACAGTCCCGTCCACTAAAATACATGTCCGTTCCTCCCCTGTCAATTGTTAGTCCAGTACCAAATCTCTCCTAACTACAACTCCAGTGCAACCACTGTCTCTTAAAACCTGAACTACTTTACCATTCATAAGACCACGTGATACCGGCATTTTTTTTGTACTAGCTCCACAAGCTACACTCATTAACGGGAATGCATGTCCACATTTCAATTCAACGTAGCCCTCGTTTGTACAACAATTTTGCATCTTTTGGTTTGAAATCATACAAGCGACCGTATCTGACCCACTTACACTTGCCTCTGCTCCCTGTCTTGGGGTGTCGGACGTATTTTGCTGACCTCCCGAAATATTGACGTTCGTTTGGGAATCACTATTTTCACCTACAACGTCAGTAATTAAAGATGCCAATAGACTAGCTACTTTTGATATCTCCTTGGGTCTATTCCTGCAATCGCGGGCAAAATGTCCCACTCTGCCACAAAGAAAACATGTTCGAGATGAGTTTCTGGAGGCGGTTGTTTGACCCACATTTGCATTTCGACTTCCCCGACTAAAGTCTGCATTCCTCCCACTAAAAGTCTGAGGACGTCTAGTTTGACCCTGTTTTGACTCTCGACCACTCCTACGATCACTACTCTGACCCTGATTATTTGTACTGCGATTATCAAAGACACTTGTACCTTGTTCTCCTTTCAACTTTACCAAACTCCCATGAGCATCCGCATACTGATCAGCGAAGGTAGCCATTGCTTCTAAGTTCTTAGGCTTTCTCTCCTTCAAGAATAACCTCAACTCTAGATTTACACTTTCCAAAAACTGTTCCCTCAACAATAAATCAACAAGTTCATCATAAGTTTTCTTAATACCGACCATGTCCACCCATCTAGTTAGAAAATTCCGTAGCCTAACTGCAAATTGCTGTGCAGTTTCCCCTTGTACTGGCCTAGCAGACCTAAATTGATCTCTAAATCCTGTGTATGTCAATTGGAAACCCTTTAAAAGAGCAGCTTTTAGTGTATCATAATCTCCGGATTCTTCAAAAGGCATGCGCGAATATATGTCAAGTGCCTTCCCATGTAAAAGGGCACTTAGGTTTGTAGCCCACTCCTTCCGATCCCAACCTTGATTTCTAGAATACCTCTCAAAACGCTGCAGATATGCGTCAAGATCATCGGTACCTTCATTAAAATGCGGTAACTTATATCTGCGCCAGATATATTTACTTCCCCTTGGGATTGCCTAGAATCACTTTTCTCTTTCTCCATTGCTACTAACTCTAATTGTTTATCTAAAATTTCCTTCTCCTCTGCTTTCATTTCTCGCTCGTGAGCCCTCTTTTCTCTTTCAATCTTCTGTTGTTCAATTCTAATCTGGTTTTGGACATCCCTTTCTTCTTGAATAAATTTAATCAAATTCTCACCACCCAAACCTAAACTTTTACCAATCTCCGTAAGCTTTTCTATATCCATATCAACCCTTTCACTACTGTACACTAGCTTCGTTTCAAAACATAGATTCAGAATAATTAAACATATTAACATGCAAAACATACCACTACTAGTTTGTAACATGATATAATACGATTGAATTCTTGCCCTGCCACAATGTTCGAAGTGACAAAAAAAAAAATCTTTTCCGAGCCAAAGGTCTTCTGAAATTCCTTTAATTACGATGTCCTGGCAGGGTCGCCAAAATGTTAAGGATTTCAGAAACTCGAATAACGGACACCGACGTCTTGAATTAACGAACAAAAACAAAAATGTATTTTTCTTCTGCTATGTACAAGATCAGTTAACTTCTGTTAATTTCATCTCCACAACAAGGTTTCAGTTACTTTCGCTTCAGGCCACAAATTCAGTTCCATAACTTAAACTTCAACTGTACGAAATTTCATCAGGGGATTCCTTGATACAAGCCGTTGACGGTTTATGTCTGGACTTAACTCCTGCCTCATGACCATGGTTTGATATATCGATCACCACTCGAACACCTTGTCATCTCTACGACATCTTATTTCTCCATAAATTTCTTTCAAATGGCTCAGACAGCCCTAACACGTACAATTTTGAGAAATATACAATCAATTTGCAACAATTTGGTGACTGGCTTTTCACCGTATTTCGCGGCTGAAAATCCACGACTGTAACATGGTGGTTGCCTAGCCCCCTTCAGTGAACACGTTTTTCTCCCTCGAAGTCTATCTTGTTGTATGCATCCTTGCAGTGAAACACACAACGAAACGAGCATGGGCTTGCTATCGCATGCACACAAGTATCTCAACTATTCTCTTAACAATGCACTTAAGCTTAATAACAAAAAGTCTAACACAGTGACCCTTTTCATCTTGGGCCAGTGCAGCTTTAGTTGCTGCATAACAACAAACATTAGGAGTGATCCGAATACCAAACCATGGTCATACTACACAATGCCTCCAACAACAATGATACTAAATAAAAAAAGAAAAAAAAAAACTGCATCTTACCTTGACACTGAGAGTGTCTCAGATTTTCCTGAGCAAGTTCACATGCTCCATGAAGACGATCTTTAAAGCGGGATACATAATCAAGTAGATGTATGTCTTCACCTGGATCTGATAACCACTTCTCCTTTAACAATTTCAATGGTCCACGAACTGTGTGTCCAAAGACAAGTTCAAATGGACTGAACCCAAGTGACTCTTGTATAGATTCCCTGGCAGCAAACATTACAAATGGAATGCCTTCATCCCAATCTCTCTCATTATCATGACAATATGTCTTTAACATATTCTTCAATGTTTGGTGAAACCTTTCTAAAGCCCCTTGGCTTTCCGGATGATAAGCCGAAGACTTAATTTGGTCTATGCCTAACTCATACAACATCTGTTGGAATACAGTTGACATGAAATTAGACCCTTGATCTGATTGGATCTCTTTCGGCAACCCAAACAATGTGAAAAATTTAAGTAAAGCTTGTAAGACTGTCCGAGCCTTAATATTCCTCAGAGGTATTGCCTCTGGAAACCTCGTAGAAGCACACATAATGGTTAATATATACTGATGCCCTGCCCTACTCTTAGGTAGGGGACCTACACAATCAATGATGACTCTACTAAACGGCTCTTCAAAAGCAGGAATTGGCTTTAAGGGTGCAGCCGGAATATTCTGATTCGGCTTCCCAACCATTTGACATGAGTGACAGGTCTTACAAAATTTGGCCACATCACTTTTAAGTTTTGGCCAATAAAAGTGATTTAGAATTCTGTGGTAAGTGTTATTGACTCCTAGGTGCCCTGCAAATGGCATTTCATGAGCAATACTCAGTATTTCCCTTCTATAGGTCCTAGGTACCACAATTTGATGGTAAATTCTCCACTCTTCATCTAATAGTGCATCAGGTGGTCGCCATTTACGCATCAAAATATTGTTTTTCAAATAAAAGCAGACTGGGACGTCTTTCGATTCATCCTCAGTGAGTGCACCAGCTATTAATGGCTGACGCTCTTCATCATGTTGTTGTTGGACTGACAACTGGTCTCTGTGGAGTGTGTCAGACATTTTTGATTTTTCCTGTTCTACCCCCTCACTATGTGTGGGGCCAGGAGACTCACAATCCTGACTATCATTAAGATTAGTCATAAAAGATTGGCTGAGATCATACCAAGAATCTTCACTTTCGTGAATATTTTTACTGGAATCTTTTCCAGATTCTGACTCCTCTTTTGGGAGTGTTGTTCCATTTTTAGGAACTAATTCCTCAATTTTAGAGGGCGGATGATTAAGTTTATCATCCTTATTTTCGGAAATCACACCCTCATTTTTAGAGAGTGGATGTTTAACATTATCATCCTTACATGATTCCCTACTTGTTCCACTTTTGGGAACTGTATCCTCACTTTTGGAGGGTGGATGTTTAAGATTATCATCCACAGCGAGCTTTTGTGACATAGCTCTAGTGACAGCACAGGCAGGGAATAAATTTGGAAATTCCTTTTCTAATTGCTCTGTGTTGTTATAATCACATGGTTTATCTGTCAAAATTGCATTGGCTACTACCTTTCCACCAGCTAGGTCATTGCCTAGCAACAGAGATACCCCCTTTACAGGTAGAGTAGGTCTGACCCCTACTATGACCGACCCAGAAACTAAATCTGACTTCAAATTAATTTTGTGCAGAGGGACAGAAATAAATCCACACTCAACCCCCTGAATTAGTACATTTGCCCCTGTGGAAGTAGAGTCCGATAATGGCAAAACTCCATCAAGAAGCAACGACTGAGTTGCGCCTGTGTCACGCAAAATTTTAATTTTGACGGGTGGATGAGCTGAATTCCCATCTAGGGAAATAAACCCCTCAGACACGAATGGAAGGTATTCTTCCTTAATTTTGTCGTTAGAATTAGGCCGTAAAGTCACGACTACCTCAGAAGAGTCCTCTACATTGGCTAAGGCATTAGAAGCTGTTTCAGTCTCCTTTGATTTTGCCAATGTGAAGCAATTTGCCATTGTGTGGCCTTTTTTGTGACAGAAACCACAACTTATGTCTTTAAAGGCAGCTTTGTTTGAGCTGACCTGGTCGTTCTTTTGACGACTTGAATCTGGTTGTTTTTTACCAGAATTTGTTGGAGAGATAGAACCAGACTGAGATCCACTGTTACTTGTTGTGCCACTACTACTGCCATATTTCTTATTTGGCTTACTAAACTGACCCTTGTTTTGAGTCTGACCCACTTTACCAAACTTATGGGTAAGAGCATACTGATCAGCCAAATTTGCAACTTCACTCAGCTTGTCAGCCTTATTTTCCTCAAGGTGAGTCTTAATGTCATCATTCACACACCGTTTGAATTCCTCGACCAGCATCAGTTGTCTTAAAGTGTCAAATGTGGAGACCTTTTTGGAAGCACACCATCTGTCGAAATGCCTTTCTTTTTGATAAGCAAACTCTACGTATGTTTGTGTATCCGCCTTACGATACTTTCTAAATTTTTGGCGATAAGCTTCAGGCACCAATTCATAGGCTTGTAATATGGCCTTTTTAACCTTATCATAATCCATGCTGTCCTCTATTGACAGAGCGGAATACACTTCTTGAGCCTTGCCTGTGAAATTACTCTGGATGAGTATGGACCATTTATCTCTTGGCCACTTAAGTTGCTCACCCAGCTTTTCGAAATGATTAAAGAATTTCTCCACATTATCCTCCTGAAATTTTGGGGACAAATTTTACGTGCTTAGAAACATCTAATCCCCCAGTATCCAAGCCTATTTTAGGGTCTGAGCCTTTTATGACCCCCAACTCTAGTTGCTTCAACCTAAATTCATGTTCTCTTGCCTTTTCCTCCCTTCTTTCTCTTTCTTCTCTTTCCTCTTTTTCCCTTTGGATTTGCATTTCTCTTTCCTCTTTTTCCTTTTGCATTTCTCTTTCCTCTTTTTCCTTTTGCATTTCTCTTTCCATTTCTTTTAATCTAATCTCCTTATTCATTTCTAATTCAAGCCTTTTCAATTCAAATGTGTTGTCAGTTGGCACAGTGATAGCTGTTTCCAATACTGTACTAGGCAGGACACCTTCATCCACAAGATATTCTAGAACATATCTTTTAATCTCGTCTTTCCGCATTAAAGGCTGAAATTCAATGCCATAATGTTTTGCGACCTTTACAATCTCAGACTTCTTTAATGAATCTAGTTCCTCGACTGAGGGACTAGTCACGAATTTATCTAAGTTGAATGGCATTTTGAAGTTGTTTACGATTTACAACAGAATTTCTCGAATTTTCTAGTACTTTTCGTTCCCGGATAGGCCCCCAATTCTGTTACGGCTTGTGGTCGCAAGTCAAACCAATAACAGCGAAAGATCACGGAAGAACGAGATTAAAATTCAACAAAATGATTATAGACAATCTCCTTATCTTACTTAAATTTACAATAATTAATTAGACTTACTCACAATCCTTTACTTAATATTTGCCTGGTCTGGTCCAAGGGCTGGTAGTGCATGCACGTTGACGATGGTGCAGTAGTAGACCTGCAGCGTGCTGTAGCGTAGGAACTGGTTCCACGAGCGAATAACGACAAGGCTAGCGATGATGGATGATAACAATCTCAATACACAGCGTAGAAACGGCGTAAGGCAATTTATCAGAAGTGTGAATTGTCAGTGGCTGGCCTCATATGATTCGGTCAACAAACGGACAGCAGAATAACGTCTGGACTCGATGGTGTCTCTCCATGTCTCTCCAGTGTGATAGTTGTTGAACTGCCTTTTATATGCTAGGCTTTTCTTCGAGAACTCTCCAGAATTTAACAGAAACTTCTAGAGTACACAGTCTAGCAATTACGAGAACGTTCCTTAATAGAAACTTCTAGAACACACAGTAGTTGTAAACAATTGTTGCAGCTGGCTAGGAGTGTTGCCAGGTCGCTGCTATAATTGGGACATAACGTAAACAGTTCTCACTTCTAGACAGTTCTAGAAAGGCTGCGTTGAAGTTGAATTCTCTGGAACTTTCCACTCGCTCGTCGATGGATTCAATCCAGTGTTCCTGACGGGTCGTCTTGTAACACTGGATTATATCCATACTTTTGTGAATACTTATGTTTGGTTAGGTGAAAGAGGGGAGCATGTTGTCTAAGAAAAGGGTGCGTTGTCAAGAAATCTTCTGAAGCCCTCCTTTTGGCTACTTTAATGCCTTCTATTCGGGGAAAGTTTTTACGTAAAAATACGTGCGTGGAGACAACAGAAACATTCTTGGACTAAGGCTGGCAGACACCGGTATAGGGCCTCCTGGAAGCTCTGGATTACTTGCATAAAAAATAAAGCAGAGGTAAATCTCAAAATTTTACATTAAATAAGACAACCATGACAAAATTTGCATTCATGCTCTGCATCGAGACACTTTCAATTCCCCAACAATCCTATTTGCCAATCACAAAGCCAGTCTTTTACACGAGAATTCGTAAACAGCTTTAAGCTTTCAACTTTTGTAGCTGTGCTTCTGAGGGAGTTGCTGCCGGAAATTATTGATAATAAGGATAATGCTGAAGTAAGGTTTGAAGCGCGCGAAAATTTTGATAGTTTGCGAAGGATTTGCGATAATTTTGATAGTTTCAGAACCATTTGTGACAGAAAATGGTTACAATAGATCCATCACTCTGTCGAAAACACACCTCTCCCTGCCCCGACAGAAATCTATAGCTTAAACGCCTTTTGGGATCATGTTAAAATTTTCAAAAATATTTTCTGAAATCGATTGGGGGCACGCGCCCGCATGTCCCCCGTGCCGGAGCCACTGGCCGGTGGTGTGCAACCTGTTACTCCGGGTCAAACCATGCACCCTCGGCTCCCTCTTCTGCGGCCTTTGACTTTTTATTTGAACACAATCTGATAGTATAGGGTTCACGTCTAGATGGCCATAAACACGACTAGTGTGTTCATATTGTGTACATGCAGGTTGTGCTATGACCCCATATCCCCCCTCCACAAGGCCTCCAAAGTATCTGTCGGAAGTTTTTGCCACGTTAAATTTTTTTGCAACGCACGGTCTTCGATATTCAAGGAATGCACAGGGGCCCTTGCCCTTGTTCAGAAACCCAACCAAACACTCCGCCAAAAATTTCGGCGCTCTGCGCCCACTAAGTATAAACAGGTATCTCAATTTAGCGACCTGTCTTATCCTATAGGACTTGTCTCATTATCACTTTTTGTATGGTAACCAGGGTGGTATTATTGTTTCGAAAATCGTTGTAATCACCATCGTCACTGTAGCCAATTTTACTACCAACTACCACCCCTACATCAACTAGACCAACTTAAAGTTTTGAGTTATCTAAATTTAAAATTTGATGAATTATCTTTGCGGCTTGCTTATTGTCAAAACCATTTGTAGACAGTTGAAAGCTACGTTCTAATCACCACAAGTTTGTAAATACTCCAGAGGTCCCGGGGCTTTGCCACTGGATCTCAATAGTCCCGTTTTTCTGGAAGAACCTATCATTACAGTAGACCATGGGTAGTACGGTGGAAATGGGGGTGCTAAGCCCTCCAGCAGCACCTTTGCAACTTGCAATGAACTGAAAAATGTTTTCGGTGAGCACCTACTTTGCAATCATCCTTCAGCCAAAATGTTTCATTGGTTTTTTCCGAAAAACACGTGGAGGACGCACGGTAAAATTTTAACTACAAGAGGTCCAGAATAGCAGCAAAAGCCATTTAATTTTAGCAAAGTTGACGTTCTCGAGATGGACTGCTCCAAAAGACATCTCCCTTCTGACTTTGCGCCTTCGGTGCAGGCGCGGTTTTACGGGGGGGGGTTCTGGGGCTCAAACCCCCCAAAACTCGCTCAAGCCCCCCCAAATTTTCAGAGATTGTGTTATGATATTTTGCGAGTACTGAGAAAACAAAATTGCCCAATACACTTGTGCACATCTTGGTCCAGTGGATTAAGTTTGTCAAGGGAAACTGTCGTCTGTGTCTCGAAATCACATATTAGGTTCACGATTTCATACAATGGAAGTTGGGTCAGATAAGTAACATAAGTAACATCTTTGATAGTATGTACGTACATGTAAATCAGGTTAACGGATTAATCATCTGTTGGAAGTTCAAAACGAGTCATTTCGTCGTTGATCTCGTCAAGCTATACTAGAAGTCCTTTTAAGTCAAATCTACAGGCCGAATCGTTATTCCCGTTAATGTGAACAGGTCCAGTTGCTCGTATCTCTCAGTTACGTTTGCTACATTCTTCCAAATAAAAAAATATATGCCTGTATAGACGTTACATCTATGTCATGGTCAGGGGCGGTACCACTCGGGGGGAAGGAAAGCCTACCCCCCTGTAATTTGCAGGAAAAGAGAAAAAGAGTAGGAAAAGAAGACGGAAAGGAGAAGAAAAGAGGAGGGCGGAGTAGGCCTATATCTGATCCATGTAGTTAATCCAGAGCTTCCAAGAGGCCATATTCCGGTTTCTACCAGCCTTTAGATACGATTTTGTAATGCACAAATGAAGCAAGGCAAATTTTCTTAATAGTTCGAGAATATTTCTGTGGACTCCACGAACGTATTTTTGCGTAAAACTTTCCCCGACTGGAAGGCAGTAATGTGTCCAAAAGGGGACTTCAGGAGGTTTGTTGATACACCAGGAGGTTTGTTGATACATACCCTAAGACAAAAAAGTCTCCTGTTTCACCTAACCAAATATATTAAGAATGTTTAGAAGCCATATAATCGGGTCCAAAAATATCCCAAAGACAACACCATTTTTGCATCTGAGTGACCTTCAAGTAACCAAAATTTCTCAAACCTATCCCCTAGAACAGCCCTCTTTTACCCAACCAAAAATTAGAATTCACGAAGTTATGAACATTTTCCAGCCATATATCAGTCAAAACTGTCCCGAAGACCGCACCATTTTGCATCTTAGCAACCTTAAAGTAACCAAAATTTTTCACAGGAGAGGAGAACACCCCTCCCTTTAGACCTCTCCCCTAGGACCGCCCTCTTTCCCCCAACCAAAAATTAGAATTCACAAAATTATGAACATTTTCCAGCCATATATATCAGTCAAAAAATAACCCAAAGACTGCACCATTTTGCATCTTAGCACCCTTAAATTAGCAAAAATTTCTCAAAGGGAGGCGAACACTCTTCCCCTTAGACCTCTCCCCTAAGAAAGCCCTCTTTCCCCCAACCAAAAATTAGAATTCACAAAGTTATGAACATTTTCCAGTCATATAGTCAAAAAATTACCCAAAGAACGCACCATTTTGCATCTTAGCAACCTTAAATTAGCAAAACTTTCTCAGAGGAAGGGGACAACCCCTCCCCCATGACGGCGATCACTCAACCCATGTCCCCTATCAAAATAACCTTGCGCCGTCCCTGGTTATGGTACTGTTTTTATTATCATTGGTTTCAGCGTGCGCGTGGCCGATTTACATATTTGAGAGAAAATTTTATGATTCTTCCGTTTCAAGCCCCACTAAGCCCCCCCCCCCCCAAGTCTCGAACTAGAACCGCGCCTGCTTCGGTGCTGGCGTTGAAAGGCTTCGACGAGAAGATCTTATTTAAGAGAACTATAACCTCCGTGCAAAGTCGTTTGGAAATGGCATTGTTTGTCTATGATGCCCATGGTTAAGTCTGTGCATGAATTACACATAATAACAGCATTTGACCCTCATACAGTAATAAAAACTAGTATTGAAAGGATCTAAGTATCCAAAAGTGTTGAAGCATATAACACCATCTTGCACCTATAAGTACTAAGATATATTTTCTTGAAAGTTTCCAAAGGGGGAGAGGAACTTCATACTTCTCTAGAAGACAGCACCTGAAGTCTTAAGCTAAACTGCTTAAACCAGGGGTCTCCAAACTTTTTTGCTTGGTGGCCCAAATTTTCGACTCCGGAATCTTGGTGGCCCTAAAATTGACGGGTCGGTGAAAGAAGTTTGATTTTACTTGGTTATGCAGTGTTAAAAAGCAGATCACTGGTTCTTAGATTAGAATCACTCAAATTGCTTATTTTAATGAGAAATTTGACAATTATTTTTCGCTCCTGAATCCTTTTCGCGACCCTCCGAAATATTTTCGCGACCCTCAAAAGGGTCGCGACCCCTAGTTTGCCGACCCCTGCCTTAAACGTATGTAAAGTAAAATTGACGCTAATTCCTGTCACAACAGAAGTTGTCTAGCTAAGCCCCCCCCCCCCCCCTTAATAACCGTAGGTGGCTTCAACGGTCGTCCACTGTCACTAGGGCTCAATTTCACGTAACTGGGGAGTTGTTGATACAGGGCAGCAAACCGAACGAAGTGATCGTTACAAGGAAAAAAAGTTCAGGAGCGAATCTATGTAAGAGGGCGCTCAACTAGCCCGACTTCACTTGTTTTGCCAACTCTATTTTGCATTTACTTCAGGTAAAAATGCCAAAACTTTCATTGTCCTGATTATGAATGATCCTCAGAATCTAGAAAACTACATATAGGGTTTTCTTTTGTGAACTTTCTCGGGGAGCCCTTTACCCCCAAAGTTGACTCATGTTCGGGGCTTTTACCTCCCCCCACGAGTGAGTTCTATCCTTCTTTATACCCTGGATCCACCTTTCCTCATGGTTCTTACTAAATATTTCAAAATTTTTCCAAGTTATAGTTATGACGCCTGTCATCACGTTGGATCTAAGCAGTCGTAACTTCGAGGAAAGGTTGCCCTCAGGTTCACGTTGTGGTTAAGACCCCTTAGTCCCATATTGCACTCTATGCAAATCATAGAAATACAATGTGGCAAGCAGAATTGGCGTAGATCCCTGGGGGACTGGGAGGTATATCCCATTCCCATTTGACAAGGGGGTGGCCCATGTAAACAACCCCCAATGTGACAGTCTACAGATACGTATGCTGGAAAGTACATTTTATTCTTCACTTTCGTAAGAAATTTTTCAATCTCTGCTTCATTTTTCTATCACAAATGTTTCTCAAACTATCAGATTTTAGCAAATCCTTCGCATACTATCCAAACTTTCGCGCGCTCCTCGTGCTTCAAACCTTACGTCAATGTTGTTCTTATTATCAGTATCCTCCGAAAGCAACTTTCAGAGAAGCACAGCAGCAAAGAGTTGAAAGTTTTAATTAACTAAAACAGGTAAAAGACTGGGTTATGGCAGTGGCATGTAGGTTTGTTGGGCAATTGAGTTTCGATGCAGAGCCTGAATGCAGGATTTGTCATAGAAATCTTATTTAATGAAAATTTTCGGCCCGCTTCTCGCCCCTTCGTCACGGTTTGCACTCCATGTCATGACCATTATTAAGGTAATAATATATGAAACTATTCTGATCACAACACTTTTCGAAGAACAGAGATACATTCTACTAACCTCTGTGGGGACCTCGCATCAATGTGGGATCTTTCAATTTTATGTGTAGCATGGTGTGGGAGGTTGAAAGTACATATCTGCCGTCATACATTTTTCAAATATTTTTTACCGAGCGCTTTGCGCGCAGCCATTATCGGTATAGATGGTGATTGTTAATAAACTTACGACGAAAACAGCATTCTGAAACGTCCTACACCCCTTTTGCTACATCACCCATAAGGGAGGTCTAATATCACCTCCCCGCACCTATAGTCTCCCTCCCTCTCATTCCCTATTGCTGCAGTGGCAAACTTGAAGTGGTTAGAGCATCCGACTTGCAGCCGGAAGGTCTACTGGTTCAAATCCTGGCCGGGTCATACCAAAGACTTTAAAAATGGAACCTACTGCCTTTGTGCTTGGTGCTCAGCATAAGCATTGGAGTAGGGAAAACAAGCTAGTGAGCCGCAACTGCAAAAAAGGCCGTGGTCGTCTCGACTTGAACCAATTGGTTGGAAACTGGGACGTTAAACCTAATCTTACTAACTAACTAACTAACTAATTAACTAACTAACCCATTGCTGGAAGCTGTTCGTCTGGATTTTCGTTCAAAATTAGTAAAAATAAGATAGTTGTAAAGTGTTCGACGTCATACTCTATATTATCATTTGGATGTCAGGTAGTACCCACTTTGTCATTGTCCCCAATACAATTAACGCACAGCTTCCAGGAGGCAGGCAGGGTTTCCCCTGGCATTCTTTTTGTGAGGCGGCCACCTCACAGTTTTTGGCCACCACCTCACAGGAGTTTGTTAATTGCCACCTGTACTGTACTAACTATAGAAGTATTGATAGTTCTCCCTCGCTGTTGGTGCCACAGCTGGCAGATATTACCACAATGGGCTAATACCACCTCACACTTTCTAAAACCCTGGTGAAACCCTACACAGGTATCTGCTAGCCTAAGATGTACTTTCACAATATAAACAATGAAAGAAAGGAAATACTTCGTAATAGTCCAACAATGTTTCTGTGGACTCCACGCACGTATTTTTGTTTAAAAACTTTCCCCAAAAAGAAGGCAGATAAATAGACAAAAGGGAGGAGACTTCAGGAGGATTGTTGTCAACGTATATTTCTCATAGACAACATATTCGCCACTTGAACCGAACCAAAAATTAGCATTCACTATATTATGGACATTTTCCAGCCATATATGATCAGTTCCAAAAACATCCCAAAGATAGCACCATTTTGCATCTAAAAGACCTTAATAACCAAAAATTTCTTATAGGGGAGGGGTGGACCCCTTCCCCAATTATCATGCTATCGAGTAGCATTATTGTGTATACCATGGTCACTTCAGTATATAGAAATTACGATTGAATAAAAGAGACACGATAATTATCTTTGTTTATGTTTTTATTTCCACTGTTTTATTGATTCATAAACCAACACCTTCACCATCCCAAATCCCCAATTCGTAGCCACGCACCCCTGTCAGTGTTTTGCTGTCACGACTGTTGAGTCTGAGCATTGAAGGACATCTCTAATCGACTGCACACGAACGACTGTTTCCGGTAAAAGATCTTCGACTTACAGTTTTCGAACGAGTACACTCTATCCATAGTTTTACGATGCAGAGTCTGTTGCTTTCTTAAATTCCCGATTTAAAATGATTCCCATGGCTTTATTCATTTGAACTAGAGCTTTCCAAGTGTCGATCGGGCAACACACATTTCCAGGAGCATCGTCCTTCTCGCCATCTTTATTGGTCAAAATGTCCTCTTCTCCTGACTCTGCTTCGCTGCTGTCGGCTTCCTCGGTGTCACTATCGGCACCACCGTCGTCAGTTTCACTGCTCTCAGTCATGGCGTCCTCCTCCTTAGCTTCTGATGCACTGTCATTAGTGTCACTCTCTGAGTTATCGTCGTATGAACCCTCGTCTGAAGAGTCGTGAGGTCGCTTTACTATGCCCTTCTTAGAGTTTCCACCTCTCATCTCGAGGTCTCCATGATTTTGCTTGTGAAACGGCTCTGTACGCCGACGGAGATTGAAGCCTCGCGTAAAAGGCAACTGGCAGATATGACAAACATGGGACATGCTGGAAGTGCTTCAATCACAGGGATCTGCTATAAAATGTGAGAAACAAGATTCTTTTAAATGTACTCCCACTCACCCGGAGCAGATGAACATGCGCCATAGCGCATTCGGAGCAGATGAGCAAACTGGGGGCACATGGACCACGAGGAGCATGCGCAGTAGAGTATTCGGAGCACGGGGAGCATGTGTGATAACAATTGGGGTAGACGATGAGCAGTTGGAATGGAGCACATGGAGCACGAGGAGCATTCGTAGTAGAGCACTCGGAGCACGGGACGTATGTGTGATAACAATTGAGGTAGAGGGCAGATGAGGTGCGGCACTTTGAGCCGATAAGCATACATATGTTGGGCAATCGGAGCAGAGGAGCATACCTAGTGGTGTGCTCCGGAGCAGGAGGGCAATGCATGGAACGCCGAAGCAGAGGGGCGTATGCCGGAGTACAGCAAGGGAACATGTTTCGTTAAGGCAGAGATGCGTTTTTCCCTGCAATGTATCTTCAAAAGTCCGCTCTTTCTCCCTATGTTCTAACAAGCTTTATTTGTTAAATCTTTCGCTTAGGCTTTTTTTTCCAACCCAGATCTACGAGGGATCTCTTCAGGATACACACATACACCCTCACACATGACGGGGAGAGAATGACGACATTGTTATGGCGTATACCAAACAATGACGTGACGTTAAGACCTCGATATGGGCTAACTTTCTGCATAGACTCAGACTTTATTACAAAATCTTGTTTACATGCTCTTCTAGACGGGATACACTCTCTTGCATTGCTCTTTTCTCTTGGTTTATGAGAGTAAGCTTTCAAACACCTCACCAGTATGCTACACAGTAAAAGATGTCTAAGCCCACAACGGAGAAGGTAAAACTCAATACAAAATGTGTTGTTTTGTTCCTGCTAAGTTATGTCTGTACACACTTACTTGCTGTTTCTCTGGTTCGATTTAATTCGTCCGCTAATAATTGAACTTCTGCTGTTTTACGGCTTGTGATCGCAAATCAAACCAATAACAGCGAAAGATCACAGAAGAACGAGATTAAAATTCAACAACTTAAATGATTATTTACAATCTCCTTATCTTACTTAAATTTACAATAATTAATTAGACTTACTCACAATCCTTTACTTAATATTTGCCTGGTCTGGTCCAAGGGCTGGTAGTGCATGCACGTTGACGATGGTACAGTAGTAGACCTACAGCGTGCTGTAGCGTAGGAACTGGTTCCACGAGCGAATAACGACAAGGCTAGGCAATGATGGATGATAGCAATCTCAATACACAGCGTAGAAACGGCGTAGTGCAATTTATCACAAGTGTGCAGTGTTAGTGGCTGGCCTTAGGTGTTATGATATCTCTCCCATAACAGTTGTTGAACTGCCTTTTATATGCTAGCCTTTTAATCGAGAAATCTCTAGAATTTAACAGAAACTTCTAGTGTACACAGTCCAGCAATTACGAGAACGTTCCTTAATAGAAGCTTCCAGAGCACACAGTCGAGAAATTACGAGAACGTTCCTTGTATGCACGGTAGTAAACAAACAATGTCAATATTTCTTAGAAGTGTCGTCAGGCTGCGTAAACAGTTCTCACTTCTAGACAATTCTAGAAAGGCTGCGTTGAAGTTGAATTCTCTGGAACTTTCCATTCGCTCGTCGATGGATTCAGTCCGGTGTTCCTGACGGGTCGTCTTGTAACACTCCCCCCATGAAAAAGTTTTGGACGTCTCGGACAAAACTTAAGTTACAATATTTACAATGTATAACTTTACAGTAATAACTATAGTATGTACATTATGTAGTCCAATATTCAATGGAAGGTATAATCATAACATATAACTTGTCTTGCAAGGTGATGATAC
This sequence comes from Holothuria leucospilota, assembly GCA_029531755.1. Lineage (NCBI taxonomy): Eukaryota > Metazoa > Echinodermata > Holothuroidea > Aspidochirotida > Holothuriidae > Holothuria > Holothuria leucospilota. The sequence continues at coordinate 43,255,709 of CM055981.1, forward strand.
ATGAATACAGTAACATCATCAATACACATTGTGCCATGGTTAACACAAAATTTCAAAACTTACAGTGATATTTTCAACATACTGCATCAAATCAAATTCTTGACAAAGAGTCTGGTACAACATTGTCTTTCCCTTTAATGTGCTTAATATCTACATTATATGATTGCAGAAATAAACTCCACCTCATCAATCTTTGATTCTTATTCTTCATCTTAGATAAAAATGTCAAAGGGTTATGATCAGTGTATACAGTGATAGGGAAACTAGTCGTTCCCAAATAAACATCAAAGTGTTGAAGACCAAGTATCAAAGCTAATGTCGCTTTTTCAATTGTTGAATAATTTTTCTGGTGTTTGTCAAATTTCCTAGAATAATAACAAACAGGATGATCAACACCATGCCCATCAGCTTGAAGCAAAACTGCTCCTATGCCATTGTCACTGGCATCTACTGCCAACTTAAATTGTTTTTTCAAAATCTGGAGCAATCAACACTGGTGAACTCATTAGTGCCTTTTTCAATAATTCAAATGCTGCTTGGCAATTATCTGTCCAATCAAACTTTTCATTTTTCTTTAATAATTTTGTCAATGGTGCAGCAATGTCAGAGAAATTCGGACAAAAACGTCTGTAGTAACCAGCCATGCCTAGGAAGCGCATGAGCTGCCTTTTATCAGTTGGGGCAGGGAATTTGTCAATGTCCTCAACTTTGGCCTTAATTGGTCTAACTTTACCCTGACCAACCACATGCCCTAAGTACACCACATGGGCACAAGCAATCTCACTTTTGACCAAATTGACAGTCAAATTAGCTTTGGCAAGCTTATCAAATAATGCCTTAACATGCTGTACATGTTCATCCCACAATAAGGTCATCAACATATACTTCACAATTTTCTAAATCTGACGTAAGGCTATTTACTAAGCGTTAAAAGGTCATCGGTGAATTTTTCATACCAAACGGCATAACCTTATACTGAAATAACCCATCTGGCGTCACAAATGCCAGATTTTCCGAGCCCTCTCAGTGAGTGGTATCTCCCAGTACCCCTTTAGTAAGTCAAACTTTGATACATACTTAGCTTTCCCAATCCTATCAATGCAATCATCGATACGGGGTATCGGATAGGAATCCGTTCTTGTGACCGCATTCACCTTTCGGTAATCAGTACAAAATCTGTACCCACCGTCTGGCTTGGGGACCAAAATACAAGGGGAAGACCATTCACTATTACTAGGTTCTATAATGTCATGGTCTAGCATGTATCGAACCTCATCCCTGAGATGTTGTCGTTTTCTAGGGTTAACTCGGTAAGGATGCTGCTTGATTGGTGTGGAATCTCCCACATCAACATCATGTTCAATCAAATTTGTCCTAGTAGGATCATCTGAGAACAAGCATGCATATTCATAGATTAATGATTTCATTTCTGACTTTTCTTTGTGATCCAGATGACTTAATTTCTGGTCGAGATTTTTCAACACATCAGAATTTTGTAACTTAATACACTTGTCAGGAACATTATTAGCCTTGATCTCATCATTATTGAGTTCATGATCAGCATTTATAATACACACTTGATCACCTGTATCATTAGTGTTACTATTTACATCATGTACATTTTCATCCTTAGAAAAATCACAATCTTCTCTTTCATAATATCTCTTCATCATATTAATATGACATACTCTTTTAGATTTACGCTTGTCAGGTTTCAAAATGACGTAGTCTGTGTCACTGACCTTTCTCTCAATGACATAAGGTCCTTGAAAGCGAGCTTGAAGTGGCTGACCAGAAACAGGCAAAAACACTAGCACCTTATCACGTACCAGGCTTAAACTCTCTTTTCACAGTGGTCTTGTCGTACCACGCTTTCATTTTCTTCTGAGAGTGCCTCAGATTTTCCTGAGCAAGTTCACATGCTCCATGAAGACGATCTTTAAAGCGGGATATATAATCAAGTAGATGTATGTCTTCACCTGGATCTGATAACCACTTCTCCTTTAACAATTTCAATGGTCCACGAACTGTGTGTCTAAAGACAAGTTCAAATGGACTGAACCCAAGTGACTCTTGTATAGATTCCCTGGCAGCAAACATTACAAATGGAATGCCTTCATCCCAATCTCTCTCATTATCATGACAATATGTCTTTAACATATTCTTCAATGTTTGGTGAAACCTTTCTAAAGCACCTTGGCTTTCAGGATGATAAGCCGAAGACTTAATTTGGTCTATGTCTAACTCATATAACATCTGTTGGAATACAGTTGACATGAAATTAGACCCTTGATCTGATTGGATCTCTTTCGGCAACCCAAACAATGTGAAAAATTTAAGTAAAGCTTGTAAGACTGTCCGAGCTTTAATATTTCTCAGAGGTATTGCCTCTGGAAATCTTGTAGAAGCACACATAATGGTTAATATATACTGATGCCATGCCCTACTCTTAGGTAGGGGACCTACACAATCAATGATGACTCTACTAAACGGCTCTTCAAAAGCAGGAATTGGCTTTAAGGGTGCAGCCGGAATATTCTGATTCGGCTTCCCAACCATTTGACATGAATGACAGGTCTTACAAAATTTGGCCACATCGCCTTTAAGTTTTGGCCAATAAAAGTGATTTAAAATTCTGTGGTAAGTCTTAATGACTCCTAGGTGCGTAAATGGCATTTCATCAGCAATACTCAGTATTTCCCTTCTATAAGTCCTAGGTACCACAATTTGATGGCAAATTCTCCACTCTTCATCTAATGGTGCATCAGGTGGTCGCCATTTACGCATGAAAATATTGTTTTTAGTATAAAAACAGACTGGGACGTCTTTCGATTCATCCTCAGTGAGTGCACCAGCTATTAATGGCTGAAGCTCTTCATCATGTTGTTGTTGGACTGACAGCTGATCTCTGTGGAGTGTGTCAGACATTTTTGATTTTTCCTGTTCTGCCCCCTCACTATGTGTGGGGCCAGGAGACTCACAATCCTAATTATCATTAAGATTAGTCATAAAAGATTGGCTGAGATCATACCAAGAATCTTCACTTTCATGAATATTTTTACTAAGATCTTTTCCAGACTCTGACTCCTCTTGTGGGAGTGTTGTTCCATTTTTAGGAACTAATTCCTCAATTTTAGAGGGCGGATGATTAAGTTTATCATCCTTATTTTCAGAAATCATACCCTCATTTTTAGAGAGTGGATGTTTAAGGTTATCATCCTTACATGATTCCCTACTTGTTCCACTTTTGGAAACTGTATCCTCACTTTTGGAGGGTGGATGTTTAAGTTTATCATCCATGGCGAGCTTTTGTGACATAGCTCTAGTGACAGCACAGGCAGGGAATAAATTTGGAAATTCCTTTTCTAATTGCTCTGTGTTGTTATAATCACATGGTTTATCTGTCAAAATTGCATTGGCTACTATCTTTCCACCATCTAGGTCATTGCCTAGCAACAGAGATACCCCCTTTACAGGTAGAGTAGGTATGACCCCTACTATGACCGACCCAGAAACTAAATCTGACTTCAAATTAATTTTGTGGAGAGGGACAGAAATAAATCCACACTCAACCCCCTGAATTAGTACATTTGCCCCTGTGGAAGTAGAGTCCGATAATGGCAAAACTCCATCAAGAAGCAACGACTGAGTTGCGCCTGTGTCACGCAAAATTTTAATTTTGACGGGTGGATGAGCTGAATTCCCATCTAGGGAAATAAACCCCTCAGACACGAATGGAAGGTATTCTTCCTTAATTTGGTCTTTAGAATTAGGCCATAAAGTCACGACTACCCCAGAAGAGTTCTCTACAATGGCTAAGGCATTGGAGGCTGTTTCAGTCTCCTTTAATTTTGCCAATGTGAAGCAATTTGCCATTGTGTGGCCCTTTTTGTGACAGAAACCACAACGTATGTCCTTAAAGGCAGCTTTTTTGAGCTGACTTGGTCGTTCTTTTGACGACTTGAATCTGGTTGTTTTTTACCAGAATTTGTTGGGGAGATAAAACCAGACTGGGATCCACTGTCACCTGTTGTGCCACTACTATTGCCATATTTCTTATTTGGCCTACTAAACTGACCCTTGTTTTGAGTCTGACCCACTTTACCGAATTTATGGGTAAGTGCATACTGATCAGCCAAATTTGCCACTTCCTTTAATTTGTCAGCCTTATTTTCCTCAAGGTGAGTCTTAATGTCATCATTCACACACCGTTTGAATTCCTCGAACAGCATCGGTTGTCTTAAGGCATCAAATGTGGAGACCTTTTTGGAAGCACACCATCTGTCGAAATGCCTTTCTTTTTGATAAGCAAACTCTACGTATGTTTGTGTATCCGCCTTACGATACTTTCTAAATTTTTGGCGATAAGCTTCAGGCACCAATTCATAGGCTTGTAATATGGCCTTTTTAACCTTATCATAATCCATGCTGTCCTCTAGTGACAGAGCGGAATACACTTCTTGAGCCTTGCCTGTGAAATTACTCTGGATGAGTATGGACCATTTATCTCTTGGCCACTTAAGTTGCTCACCCAGCTTTTCGAAGTGGTTAAAGAATTTCTCCACATTATCCTCCTGAAATTTGGGGACAAATTGTACGTGCTTAGAAACATCAAATACCCCAGTATCCACGCCGATTTTAGGGTCTGAGCCTTTTATGACCCCTAACTCTAGTTGCTTCAACCTAAATTCATGTTATCTTGCCTTTTCCTCCCTTCTTTCTCTTTCTTCTCTTTCCTCCCTTTGCATTTCTCTTTCTTCTCTTTCCCTTTCCCTTTGCATTTGCATTTCTCTTTCTTCTTTTTCCAATTCTTTCAATCTAATCTCCTTATTCATTTCCATTTCAAGCCTTTTCAATTCAAATGTGTTGTCAGTTGGCACAGTGATAGCTGTTTCCAATACTGTACTAGGCAGGATATTTTCATCCACGAGACATTCTAGAACATATCTTTTAATCTCGTCTTTCCGCATTAAAGGCTGAAATTCAATGCCATAATGTTTTGCGACCTTTACAATCTCAGACTTCTTTAATGAATCTAGTTCCTCGACTGAGGGATCGACTAGACACGAATTTATCTAAGTTGAATGGCATTTTGAAATTGTATCAAGCGTTCAACAAACAACTAACAAGTCTGGACAAACAGAGTTGCTAACGATTTACAACAGAATTTCTCGAATTTTCTAGTATTTTCGTTCCCGGATGTTAGGCCACCAATTCTGTTACGGCTTGTGGTCGCAAATCAAACCAATAACAGCGAAAGATCACAGAAGAACGAGATTAAAATTCAACAACTTAAATGATTATTTACAATCTCCTTATCTTACTTAAATTTACAATAATTAATTAGACTTACTCACGATCCTTTACTTAATATTTGCCTGGTCTGGTCCAAGGGCTGGTAGTGCATGCACGTTGACGATGGTACAGTAGTAGACCTGCAGCGTGCTGTAGCGTAGGAACTGGTTCCACGAGCGAATAACGACAAGGCTAGGCGATGATGGATGATAACAATCTCAATACACAGCGTAGAAACGGCGTAGTGCAATTTATCACAAGTGTGCAGTGTCAGTGGCTGGCCTTAGGTGTTATGATATCTCTCCCATAACAGTTGTTGAACTGCCTTTTATATGCTAGGCTTTTAATCGAGAAATCTCTAGAATTTAACAGAAACTTCTAGTGTACACAGTCCAGCAATTACGAGAACGTTCCTTAATAGAAGCTTCCAGAGCACACAGTCGAGAAATTACGAGAACGTTCCTTGTATGCACGGTAGTAAACAAACAATGTCAATATTTCTTAGAAGTGTCGTCAGGCCGCGTAAACAGTTCTCACTGTACTTCTAGACAATTCTAGAAAGGCTGCGTTGAAGTTGAATTCTCTGGAACTTTCCATTCGCTCGTCGATGGATTCAATCCGGTGTTCCTGACCGGTCGTCTTGTAACAGCTGGTTATTGAAGACCGAGATCGGTTACGTAATGAAGATGCTTGTATGCCAGGTAAAAGATTATACTGTAGCTATAGTAAGTAAGTGCATATTCCTTCAGTGTTGTTTTGTGTGGAACTAAAGTACTTATCAAGTGAATTGTTTAGGTTGTATTTGTGTAGCATTTACTCTCTTGGAATATCTCTTAGACTGAAAAAAAAAAATTTACTCTCTTGGGATATATAGAAGCGAAAAAAGAGAGAAAAAACTACCCAAATTGCGTACTACGACTGATTTTATGTCGTAGGTATACATCACATATACGGAGGCATCCAAACTGGAGGCCCAACCATTTTTCTACACTTAGACCGTTAACGTACTTGAAGGATTTGATTTTCCTTGAAGGAAATACTCCATTCGCGATATCTTTGTTTCTTCTCATCAAAAACCTATTTGATTGGTGGTGCAAGGAGATTTCATGACGTAATACACTCGGTAGTCTCTCCAGTCGTGTCCGAGGTGTAGCTCAGTCGGGTAATGCACTCAACTCTGTAAGTTGGAGACGTGTCAAACTTTGGGAAGTTAAGTTTGTAACAAGGGTGTTAACGTTTATTTCATATGTGCGTGTGTATTCATCTGGCAACTGGCTTGTTTTTCCTCGTCGGATATAGGTTCGAAATTCATCTCTCAAGCGACGCAAGTTATGATGTATATTTTTATTGAATACTTTCATATCCACGCATCAATGTTTGTATTCTTACAAGTGTTTTGGAAGGATTACGTCTTTATACACATTAAACGCATCCTTGCCTTGTTTGCGACATTGTTGGGCGCATTTTCTGACAAATATGTAGGCCATTGCGATTCTGTATGATCCGTCCTCAAACATTTTATGAATGTACCTTTGATAGTTTCTTTGTCACATTGCTGAAAATGCTTTCACGTTTCATTTAGTGTCGTTTCGAACCTCTCATCAATTTCACTCCCCACACGGTAAAGGGCTTTCATGTAAGGTGATGAACGACGGTTTACTTTGTTGTCAAATCTCGTCCAATTTCACGTGCGATTTTCCCTGTTTCACCCATCGTGTCTTACTCACGCCAATGATAATACAATAATCACGGCATACTGCAAATAAATAAAAGAATAAGCCACTTGTATTATCTGTCGGTTTTGCTGGTTGTGACTTCCTTCGGTGACTAGAGCAGTTGACTGACCTTCAAGATGTTCGCCAATAGTATACGAGGCAAAATCTTATACTGTACTTAAAGGAATTCAACGCACATACCCTAGCTATAGGAAGTCGATCAGCGCACATACCTTCTGCATTAACATTGTGTATAAAACTAGTGTACTGTTTATCAAACGTGTTATAACATGCTTGCCCATACCTAAAAATAAACAATGTCCAAAGAAAAAAAAAAAAAAAAAAAAAAAGAAGAAGACAAACTTCCCCGCATTTCGCAATACAACTGAAAAAATTATCTCGGAGACCTTAGCAACGACACTGTGACCAAAAAAAAAAAAAAAAAAAACAAACAAAAAAACAAAAACAAAAAAACAAAAACAAAAAAACAAAAACAAAAAAAAAACTAAAAAAACAAAAACACCTACCCTACCCGCATTGCGTACTCCGGCTCCTTAATCACATGTATACACAAACAAACACATCCACTAAGGCCTCTACAAAGGCCTCCTACCCAAATGGGGGGCCGAACTCCAACGGCTTCCAAACACGGAGGCCTTCGGCCTGGGGGGTGTATTCGGTACCCCTCTACCCACCTCATATTTGACTTGACTTGACTTGACTTGGTCATCAGCAAAAATGACTTGACTTGACTCGAGTCCAGCTGGACAGCTAGGGCTGTCAACTCTCACGCATTCAGCGTGAGAGTCACAGTGTTGTAACAAGTCAAGTCACTGACTCGGACTCGAGTCGACTCGAGTCGCATATTTGACTTGACTTGACTTGACTTGACTTGGTCATCAGCCAAAATGACTTGACTTGACTCGAGTCTGGAACCCTAAATGACTTGACTCGACTCGGACTCGAGCATAGCATTACTCGAGTCCATTTGAAGACTCGAGTCAGGGAAAATGCCTCGAGTCTCCTTCTGCGACTCGAGTCCTTTGATGCGACTCTGATGTTTGTAAATGTACCCAATTCTGGGCTGTGCTACGTGCATATCGCGAGGTAGACGCGGCCTCAACACACAGTGCACGTGTGAAATTAATACCAGCACTGCATGCCTATAGTATAGTTGTCACTTGACAACAAACGGGCGCGGCCGCAGTAGTTTGACAAATCCGCACTCACTGCTGCGGAAGCATGTCATACCATACTATGTACACAGCATTACAGGCATGGACCATTACGAGCACCAATCTCAGTTCTTTCTATCGGAAAACAACGTATTGCACAGACATTTGCCATCTGCATGATTCTTGGTTTGATTTCAGAAACTTTCGTTGTACTAGATTTTATCCATGGGTGAATATTTCAAAATGAAATTATTTAAATGTGAGTCTGTTCATTTTTGCTCTCTGATAATTTTGTTGCTCTAAAAAAGAAGTATTCAAATAATATTGCTTTTGCAACTCTGATGTAAGTGGTTTTGTCCTCAGTAAAGGCATGTGTGTAGGGGGCATTCCACGAGACCGAAACTCAAAAACAAAAAGGGTCCACAAGACCGAAGGTCCGCGACTGACCGAAAATGAAAAAAAAACGGTTCGCGAGACCGAAAATAAGAAGAGGGCCGCGAGACCGAAAATGAGAAAAGGTTTGCATATAGTAATAATTATCACGTACGAATACGTTTTTTTTATAATAATGCGTAATAAATAGGCCTAGTGGTTGCGTACAGTGACGTAGCGAGGGGCTAATTGGGTCATGGCCCAAACCCTGGCAAGAATAAATAAACCCAAATTTTACTTCCAAAGTTTTCACCCGCACACAAAATTATTTAAAAATCATCTCAAAGGGGAGGGGAGGATCCTCCCGTTAGACGCCCTCCTCTCCCGGAGCATCGTTCACAAATTCATGATCCCCTCAGCTGAATTCTGGTTACACAACTGTGCACGTACGTATATCCGGTCTCGCAAGCGGTTTTAAATTTAAGCCTCGCGGACCTTCGGTCTTGCAAACACTATTTCATTTTCGGTCTCTTCACTCATATGGAAACGTTGTCTCTTTTGCTAGTAATCTGCCCTTTACGGCGACCCTTAAGTGCAGAAGGGGGTTGTCATTATCCATAACAATCGTTCAGTTTTCCTATTTCTGTATCCTATTTTCCTTCGGGGCGCCTAGTTTTAATAAATTTAAACATTTATCTAACCAAGGATGCTAACAAAAGTGAACTATGAGTAATGTGCACGTCGGACTAGGCGTTTAAAAAATAAAAAAACTTGCAGTTTGGTACGTGAAAATGGCACCAAAACATCAACTTCAGAATGCAGCAATTGTTCAACACGCCCTCACTCAGTCATTTCGAACCCGATTACAATGGGGCAAATGAAAGCTTGTTGTGAAACTCATAAGCTTTCAAATTATGTAAAAACCATCTTGATTGGTTCCTTACTTTCATCGGACTGTGCACTTTCGTTACTCGCATCCATTCAGAGATCGCCTAAGAAAAGGCTTCGGGCTGGTTTTCTGATGTAAACAAAGATCACGTGACTACTGATCAGGGCGACAGCACTCTCTCGTGGGGAAACTGGTGTTGCTTGTATAGCATTCACGTACGCAGTACATACGTTAGCGGTAGCCTATACAGTGTAATATTAATGTGGACTCAGTAGTTTATAATTTTCCTGCCGAAAATTGCCGTTTTTGAAATTAAACTAAATTACGATGTTTTGTAAAACACTCTTAACGCCCTGCTACAAAAAGGAATCGTCCATTATCGAGAAAGGTGAGGTTGTGAATAAACAAACGCTTTGCCAGTGTCATTGATTGCACGTAATCCTGTGCTCTGTGTGTGCGGTTCGGTCTCTTATGAGACAAATGGCCGTAAACGTTTCCATATAGGACCTTTGGTCTCTTGGAACTTCGGTCTTGTGGGCTGTAACCGTGTCTAGCCGGTCGCCGATAGCTCCCTAAAAATGCATGGTCCGTACAACGACCAATTAGAATCCGGGGAGCACAATGCTGGTCGAGACTGATTTTTTTTTTCTAATAGCAAAGCTAGGACCTTAAGTCCTTATTAACTGCGCTAATATTTCCTTTTCAACTCCGTAACTAATACTGCAGTTGGTTTTTGTCACTTTAAACCTCTGAAAAGTTCCGAATATTTGAAATAAAATCAATAACTAACCTTGCCACTTCGTAAAATTTACTGTAGGCTGCAGTGTTGCCACTCAACGAAAACGAAAAACCCCAGATTTGAGTCATAAAAAGACCCAGATTGCCAAGTAAAAACCCAGATCAGCTATAACTTCTGCAAAGTCCGACAGAAGACGTAGGCCTAATTACAGGATGGATTTCCTTTACAGGATGGATAAAATCAAAGGTAAACGGGAGGGTTTTTATTGCGACGGAAAATATGCAATTTTTTTTTATTGGCTGAATAGGAGCAGTCCTGTTGTGCGGATCAGCTGCATGGAGGGAAAGTCACGGTTATTTGAGGTACGTGCATACATTCATAACATAAGGTCAATAAAAGGGCAAAGAAGGCTGGCTATTAAGTCCCCATAAGATGCCCTGGAGACCAAACCCTTTATTAAAAACAGCCAACCAGACCAACATCAAGCGAGTCCAGTAAAATCAGAAACTTGTCAATGTTGAACTGCAAGTTCTTCCATGATTGTGGTAGAATCATCTAATTTTACTGGGCTTGCTTGGTGTTGGTCTAGACTGGTACTCTGGTTGGCTGTTTTTGGTAAGGAGCGGAGTTAACTACCCTCTCTGGCAGAGTGTTCCACTCATTCGGACAATTCTACAAGAGAAGCGGAACTTCCTTATGTAAAACCTTACAAAACATTTGGCAAGCTTCATACCATGACCTTGAACCCGAAAATCAACCTGAAGCTTTAAGTAGCTATACAAGATGACAACGATTCATTTTCAGAGAGAAATTTGTAAACCTAGAGCATATTCACCCTCATCCTTCTTAACTCGCAATCATCAACAATGGAATGGATTGTTGAACTGACAGGAAGATGGGCCCCCTACATTACAGGGATGCATTGTAGGCTGCTGTAAGTCCGTTTCTCAATAAGGTTATTTTCTATAGCTATTAGGTGTTGACCTGAAGTTACCCAAAACACAGGCATATAACTCATTTGTACTGGGTAGCCGCATGTTTTATCCAACATCCACCCCCTACCCTCAAGAGTCAGAATCACGCATGGACGGGCACATGGACAGAATCATGCATGAATGGGCACATGAACTGTTCCAGGGCAGCATATATTAAAGTGCAACCAATCACCGTATAGATATTTATATATTAGGTCCTACATGTTTATGGACCGTGGTTTCAAAAATGTGTATTGTCTTGTGATGGAAGCAGTGTGCATACATTTACCCAATGTAGAATAGACACAGAAGTACGGTAGCCCTCGATCGGGGCGGTGTGTTACGTTAGGCTACATGCCTTGCCCATGTTCTACAACATGCAGCCCTGCTCAAGGTCATGAATATGAAATCTGAACTGACTGAGAAACTGTCTTCCTCTTCCAGAATTAGGCCTAGGCCTTTTCAGCATATTTCAGATGTTTTAAGAACGTTTATTCACATGAAACTTGTGAAGTGCAATGAAATGTTCGAGTTTCAACTACAAACTGTAAAAAAAAAACCCAGATTTGTACCTTTCTGAAAAAATAAACCCAGAAACCCAGATGAACCTAAAAAACATAGATCTAGTGAAAAAAGCCTAGGAGTGGCAACACTGGTAGGCTGTTGCGTTCGAAATATTTGTTGATATCAGAATGCCGGACGCGTGTGCGTAACAGTGTGACATCACACAGAACATTTTACTACTGTAGTTCCTATATACATAGGCTACACATGACAACCGCCTCAGGAAACATTCCGTACTGACGTAAGAATGTAGCTTATTAGCATACTGATGTAAACAACGTTCCTTAGTCACACAGTAGGCCTAAATATTAAGGCACAAAAAGTTGCTAATTTCAAGTTTTTTGCCCTTTCAAAAAGATCTCAGTGATCAAACACAAAACTGTAATACTCCTGTAACATCTGGAGAAGAAAAGTCATGGTAGCAAATTAAGATTTTACGTCCTAAATTTGCTGAGAGAAGAAAGTCAATTTCAACGTCATAAAGATGGGCGATCCCCCCCCCCCCCGACTAGAGGTTGTTGTAAGGACTGTGTATAGTGAGCTCCCGGGAGTGAGTTGCGCAATATTTTACCCAATTCCGGTTAGGAGGCATACGGAACCAACGGCTGGGTAAATTTTTGCCCAGGTTGGGCAATAATTTTTTAGAGTGTAGGCCTATATCTGTATATAGTGTAGGCCAGGAGTGCCCAGCCAGTCGATCGCGGCATGGTAGACCGCCGGCTGATCCAAAGTCGACCGCGAGGAGTGTGGGAAAAAATGAAAATAATAAAGTTTTTCTATGTGTAACTGTATGACAGTGTATGTTTTGTAGATCTCGGAAGGGTGGCTCCTTGAAAGTAGATCTTGGGTCAAAAAAGGTTGGGCACCCCTGGTATAGTAGGCTAGCTGACATGAGAGGTCATGGTTGAACCTTACCGTAATTCGATGTCATGTGTATTAGGGGCCTACTCGCATCTTTATCGGCCTATCGCCGCGATGTAAAACACATAACGATCACTGGTATTCTGCATGCATGTAATTGTATTTCCCTTGTCCATTAAAAATGTCGTTCGATTTGAAATTCATTTATCTCTTATGTAGCAAAACTTACCACCAAATGCTATACATCTGCTTTCGAAAACTTTCGAAACTATTTCTTTTTCCAACTTGTGTCCATTTAACGCTTACTGGACAGTGGTCGAGTGGAAGTACTCAAGTGTGCAAATTGCAGGAATCACCTACGTAACTGTCATACGATTTTCTACACCTAGGTTAGTTTCCATGTTAGTTTCTTAAATCATAACCGTTTTGGAGTGCACAGTCTGCGTAGCTGGTCGCGTTCATGTAATTCTATACCAAGAAAGTGTTACTACAATGCGGTGTTTTACAAGTCTGTATTTGTTACGCACGTCGAAAAAAAGTAATCGCTACAATCGAAGCTGTAGGCTTCGCTTAATAACACTGACGAAACAGAACGTCACAATACGCACAATATTCATAATCATCGGAGCTTACCGTTGTGCATGCATCCACGTGCACACACTAAAGGCATAAGGGGTCACAATTTTAACTGATGGAGGCCGGGTGCGGCCGTGCTCATAGGCGATTTCCGGGCAAAAATATGTAACTTTTCATCAGGCGAACTCGTGCAGCACAGTTTTAAGGTAAATTTAAGGGGATAACCAGGTAAATGGAAAGTATAGTGCCCAAACCAGGGAGTTGTTATTTGGATGGAGATATCGAAAAGTTTAATTTATGTTAATACTTTAAGATCCACTTAATCGAGGGGAGATTATCATTTATAAGCAACTTACTTGGCGCAAAGGGATTTCTTTCCTATGTTTGGTAGCTTCAATTTGATTTCATTCACCTAGTAACGTCATCAAGTCACGTAATCCTGTAACAAGTGGGCAGTGCGCAGAACAATACTTTGATGTGTGTAGGTTTGCGACGCCGACTTGTTTTAGTGCAGGTGTCGAAACGACTATTTAATTGAAGTAAAAGCATAGGCGTAGGAAGCTTTGCGAGACTTGGGGGGGGGGGGGTGAACCTTGTTTCGGATCGTCGTCCTGGGGGAGGGGTCTGAGGGGGAATTTGGGGTATTTGAGGGTCCTCAGATGCAATTTGGTGCAACATTTTCGACAAACTTTAAGGAAAATTACTGCAAATTTTTGACATTTCATATCAATTCCTTCCCAACGATTTTCAACCTGTTTCAGCAGCTAAAATACACGGTCAATGATGACTCATTTACACCTCACCGCACCTTACACAGGCTCACGGAGATTCCCCGAAAACCTGTGTGCGGGCTAGTCCATTCGCTTTATAGGCGAGATTTCTATGGAACAGAGGGTTGCAAAAATTACAGCAAGTACTATCCATTGAAATAAACTTTATGTACATGTTGTACGCAATTTTATTCAAAGAGCATGAACGTTTACGAAAACAAATTTTTAAATTGCATCTGTATGTTCAGCTGAACTAAACTTATGAAGTCTTAAGTTCAGCTAAAAAATTGACAGTGCACAGCTCCGCTGCAGCAAGGCTAATTACTTACACAGTTCAGCACCTTTCAAAAAGAAATTAAGTCCAGTTTTCAAAGTATAAGTTGTTAAATTCTCAATGAGTTTAAATCCAAAACCCGAATGTTTAAATCATTCGAAAGCAATCTGAAAGTATAACCTATATTACAGACTCCACCGTACATTTGCTCGGCTTGCTTGCCTGCTGTAAAACTGACACCCCCTATTCGAGAATGCGCTGTGCCCTTTCGTTAAGACTGTTGCTACAGCACTTGCCTTCGACGAAAGTGACACCACTTTTCTTGACTTTTTTAGCTAGAAAGAAACATATTTGGCCAGAAAAACATTTACTGACGTTATATCCCTTGTATTTCACTCTTTATCAGTATTTTTTCAGCTTTCGTTATCCCCGTCGAGCCAAGAAACTTTGTCGGTCAATTTCTTTGCCGCTCTTTAACGTAGTGATGAACACACGTTACCTGTATGGGTGAATTTCAGATACCTCAAAGTGCTCCACTCTTTCTACGGCCATGAACTTCTTTCGCCTTTTGACGGGGCTAAAATGAACTAAATAGTATCGATTTTGGCATTACCATGGAGATAAAAGTGTCTTCTTGGATTATCCGTTTTATACAAGTTGGACAAAAGCTATTGAAGGGAAGAAATCAAGGATTCAGCAAAGGAGTTTTGCTGAGACTTTCAATTTGCATCTTACCGTGTAAAACGTACGGGGCCTATGCAAAATAAAAAGTCTAGAGACGTTCTCTTTGTGTTAAAAATGACGGTTGAAAGAAATCTCGAAGGAGAAAATGATAAATATCACAGTAAAGATAACAGTTTAAGCTTTCAGAATCAGGTTTATACAAGACAATCGGTTGCTTGGTTTAGGAGTTTGGTTGAAAGGAAGTGAGGGATTTACAGTGAATGCCCTATGCAAGGTTGTGTGGAGAGGAGGATGTTTTCACGTGCGCACGGTTAGGAGCGCTAAGGAATTGATATGCTCACAGAAGAGACAAATAAGGGGGCTTTTCCCTTGGATCGGGGGGGGGGCGGAAGCATACTTCAGCCCCCACACTTTTGACTGTGAGGCTTCAGCCCCAGCCCCCCGCTTCCTACGCCTACGGAGTAAAAGAATACAGCTAGCCCCTTCTTCTACAAGATACCGCATGCCATGGGAGTGGATCATGGGGGGACGTGTCCCCCTCACTTTTATGGAAGGGGGACATCTCCAAAAAGTTTCCCTCACTTTTTCAAAATGATGAAAACTAAAACTGTGAAGAAGATAATATAACAGTAGATTACAAATTGACACTACATTTTAAAAGCAAAATTGTGCCCAAATATTGCACCATTTGCCATCTAGACACCTTCCAATTTCCATTTTTTTTTCACAGGGGAGGTGGCCCCACCTCATTTCCATGTTTGTGGTCTTTACTCATTGCTCGAAATAAGGGACAAAATCGTAAAGTTACCTAAAACTTGCTAACGCCGACTTCAAAAATGGCCATGGTGCCCATGTTGTTGTCGTCGGTTCTGTGCCACAAAATTCCATGGCACTATTTACTAAAGCTCCTAAAACTAATTTATGCCAGTTGAAGAAAATATTGGAAAGGTTCGTTGAGAGTCGACTACTATGCAAGGACATGTAATATATTAGATGTTTTGGACTTGCCTCAAAATGTCAGTTACGTGCGGCGCCTGTTCTATTCAGCCAGTTTAGAGCAGGACCACACATGTTTGTCCTCTAGAGGACGTATTGTCCATTTGGGACGTAGCTCCATAAGGGAGCAGAACTCCTTCGGGAGTATTGTTTGGTTTCGCCCCTTGGCTCTTCGCCAGAGTGTCGAGGGGACTTTTGAAAAAGTAAAAACTATGCAAGGACAAGGTGTACCACAGTGAAATAATGAAAAGAGGGCTACCAGTATCACCTGTATCAGACTTTAGAAAAAGCTCTGACATGCACTTCCATATCCAAATTTTATTAGATATGAGTAAACATGCTAATGACAGGGACGTAAATACGGAGGGGGGGGGGGGGGTGTGGCCTCCAGTGAAAATCAAAGGTCGGTCTCTGCGCGCCAAAAAGTCGGTCTCAAATCCAGTTCAATATGCTTTTGTAACAATAGACCAGACATGAACAACATTTGAAGAGAAAAGATTCCCCCAATTTTCTACTGAGTTCACGATTTTTTTATCGAATGCCCCAAAAATGTGGAAAAATTTTCACGCGCTTCGCGGCGGATGTAATGGCTTAGTGGTCTATTTTATGCACCTGAACTGCAACAAATTTCGGGTAATTTTTTGAGATTCGGGCAAAAGATTTTCTATCTCCAAGTTGGAAGAGTCCCGTACGCATATGATTATTACTACCGTCCTGTAAATTGTAATTTTCTAGGAAATTTGGTCATACAACTACGTCAATGGGAGTCGGTCTCTAAGAAATGAAGTTGGTCCCAAAATGGTTCACCCCCCTGCAACTCATGTATATAGGCCCCTGGCTAATGGTATATGTAGTCTAAAGGTTTACTGTTCACTTCCTTCACACAGGGTGGTCTTGATTTACCCCAAGAACTAAGTAAAAAATTCACTCACTAAAGCAAGGAAGATGAAAAACTTCCTAAAAAAGTAAAAATTATTCATGATATATTCAATTTAAATTTAGCACCAAATGTAGCACCATTTAGCATCCAGCCCACCTTTCGTGAGCAACTTTTCCGAAGGGGAGGGAGAGACCCCCTCCCTTAGACCCCTCCCTAGGACGGCGATTCGCAAATGGTGAAAAGTCCCTCCCCCCATCTTCGGAGATGGATCCACGCCCATGCCCAGGCCGGTGAAACTCCAACAGCGATGTGCCCCCCCCCCCCAAAAAAAATGGTTATCCTGGCTACGGGCCTGGTGGCAGGAGATGGTGAGAGGAGGAATACTCCGAAAATCGAAATGAATTGTACGCTAATCATAAGCGTCACTACTAGATCAGCGCGGCCTGCATACCGTAAATGTTCGCGCACGCAATTCAAGATTCAAGTAACCTTTCCACTGGGAACAGGCCATAAGAAACAGTGCAAATGGAGAACACAGTGCACAGTCTGGAAGAAAGGAGTGACGGAATCATTTTCAAGGGAACACTAGCCTAGCCAGACGAACTTAACACTTACGAATGCTGACACTAGACACAGGAGTACAGAAACTGTGATAGGGAGCTGGGTTAAAGTCCCCCTCCCAAATCTAAACTGCAGGGTAGAAGTAACGTGCATCCTAGTCCTCGCCCTCCCCTATATTCAAAGATAAAAAAACCCTTATTTGTTCCCTCTGAACAGATGGAATAATGTAAAAAAATCAGTAATTTTTCCTTAAAATTTGCACATACTGCCCCAAATTGCAACTACAGACCATATTCACAAATTTCTCGGAGGGGAGTGGAGACTTAACTCCCCTCAGGATGTCCACCCAAAGCCGCCACACGGCTGAGAGCAGCTTCCAATGGCTATGACATCTCATGCAAGGGTTTTTTTTTAAATAGGAGAGGGAAAAGCTGTTCATTTGATAACAATGGGAGGGGGCACCCCTCTCAGTCTTGACAACTTTGCGCAATGCATGGCACTTGGCTCATAATTGGGCTATCTTTGTCAAAGCTCTGAACTGAGATACTGTATGTCAAAGAATTGTCTTAATTTCTAGAAATGGGACACATGTGTCAATGGGAATTGATGGCCCTCTCCCTTCCCCAGTGGCGTAGACAGAGTCTTCTATGTGGGGGTCCTGGATCTCCAAATGGGGAGCTTGTGTATGTTTTGCTGATAGTTTATCAACATACTATCTCCGATCACCCATCACATCTCCGATCACAAATTAAGTAATTTGATTAATCAAATTAAGTAATTTGATTAACTAAATTACTAATTTGATTATTCAAATTATTAATTTGTTGAAACAAATTGAGCACTTTGATCAATCAAATTATTATTTTGTTTAATCAAAATATTAATTTGTTTAATCAAATTTTTAATTTGTCTAATCAAATTATTATTTTGTTGAATCAAAATATTAATTTGTTTAATCAAATTTTTAATTTGTCTAATCAAATTTTTAATTTGTCTAATCAAATTGTTAATTTGATTAATAAAATTATTGATTTGTTACTCTAATTGTTAATTTGATTAAACGAAGTAAGTAATTTGATTAAATCAAATTAATAATTTGATTGATCAAATTATTAATTTGTTTAATCAAATTATTTATTTGATTAATCAAATTAATAACTCGATAATTTGCTCGCTCCCACATAGTCCATCTACTAGGTTCATCGACTAGGTCTTACGGTCTCTCGCTCGGGAACCGTAAGAAGCTCTCCGTGCAAAGCCCCACCTTTAGCTCCTGACTCTCAAGCGTAGGCGTAGGAGGCGGGGGGCTGCAGCCCCCCCCCCAACGAAATAGTTTTGTTAAAATTCGGGAAATGTGCTGAGAATTTTTCGGGCACCTACTGAAAGAAAAATAATGCAATGATTTCGCTGAAAGGAACCAATAGTTTGGAAAACTTTCTTGGTAATTGAAATAGTTCTGATGTGAATTGCATCAGCACCTATATATTCGATATTAATTCACCAATGTGTTTTTTAATGGTTAAACTTATATTATGATTATAAGTGGTGTAATAAGGGGGCCATAGGACCATGCCTCCCTCATTGATGCACCGAGTTTTTCTTTTTAGTACCGAAAATACCTTATTTTTTAACACAAATTTTACTCAAAGGTAGCATATGTGACACCACATTGCATGTGAGGACATCTAATTTTTTCCCCCTCCCCTTAGACCCCTCCCTAGGCCGGCGATCACACAACAGAATGCAAGTTCCCCATCCCCATGAAAGAAATCAAAGAAATTATAACCAATATGGAAGGGTAGTAACACGGCATGTAACTGGCAAGTGGTGTGATAAACCGATACATACCGATATGTTGAACATGTGGCCGAAATTTGTGGTTACATTTTTGGGGCAAGTCGTTACACCCCCCCCCCCATCAACTTGGACTCCTACGCCTATGCTCTCAAGATCCTGTCGATGGCTGCGTCGGTCACGACCAGATGCAGGAGTTCCCAACAAGCACTCTCTATCAGGCCGGGCCATGTCAGGTTAGAGAATTACGGTATGGGGTCCGCTTAATCCCAGGTTCTTCGCCAAGTTCCATGTCTCATAGTTCCTGCCGGACTACATCTTCATTCCCGGAGATTAGCTCGGTCTTCTCCATTCCACGGGGCAGGAATTCGTTCTAACTTAGAGCGCTGAGATGGTACCTGCATCGGAAGAAGGGGGTGTGCACATCCGACAGACTCTTCGCCCTTCCCCGCAGGCCTCCCGCGGCGGACTCTGGGCATACCATTTCACCCTGGCTGACCAAAGATCACGACGTATGCATACGAACTGGTCTGGGCTCACAAGGTCAGTGGGCCCGCCTTATTCACTTGCTTTCTCACGGATACTCTGATCGCTAAAGCGGCTTTTGGCCGTGTCGCCCTGAACCTCAATACCCTCCTAGGCTTCCTTTTGACCGCATAAGATGGTGCCAATCTAATACATATTAAATGTTCGACCCATAAATTAGTCTGCGGAGTTAATTCCCTAAAACGTACTAGTGTGGGTATTCATGAGGGAGTGTATTTACCCCTTGCTACCACCCTACAACCCTTCCCACGTGTGAGGACGGCACTGGCCCAGCTCATTTTTTGTATAAAATACTGATGAACACAGGGTTGGCCCTGTGGGTCAAGCCGCTCCGTGACCATGTGCCCCCTCTGTACGTTTTCCCTGGATACTAGACTTAAACTATATAATTACGTTTATGTACATAGTTTAAATCAAACGTTTGAGGGTCAGGAAGCCATGCACTGGCTCATGAAGGACCCTATACCAGAGTGAGCGTGGATGAACGCTGGCGAGATTCGCCGTCATTTTTTGACTAGTATTCAGAGGTTAACGAGGCAGGAGTTAATTAATAACTCGCAGTGGTGCTCCCGGGACCGCACTTAAAGGTCCCATCTGACGAAGTGACGTGGGACACTTTCCCAAGGCTGGAGATGTCGCCCGGCAGGAACGTTGGTACTTGTGCTTGGCGAGGAACCTGGGGTTAAGCGGACCCCATGATTCTGTAACCAAACATGGCCCGGCTTGATGAAGAGTGCTTGTAGGCAACTCTTACATCTGGCCGTGATCGAGGCAGCCATCGGCAGGGTCTTGAGAGTCAGGAGCTAAAGTGGGGGCTTGCACGGAGAGCTTCTTACGGTTCCCGGGCGAGAGACCGTAAGACCTAGTCGATGGACCTAGTCGATGAACTATGTGGGAGCGAGCAAACAGGCGCGGATCCAGGGGGGGGGGCCTGGGGGCCCGCCCCCCCCCCCCGCCACGAAAAAAAAAACGAAAGGAGAAAAAGGAAGAAAAAGAAAAAAAAAGAAAAGGAGAAAGAAAAATTAAGAGCAAAAAAAGGAATAAAAGTGTCTAAGAACGTATTCAAAGTATATATTTCTGTAGGGGGTGGGTGGAGCTATAGCTAGATTATCTCTTTAGATATCTTTCAAAGTGGTTGGCGACGAAAGGAGAGCTACAATGTTCGAAAACAGGTGAATAGCTGAGTAATGATCCTTGACTTAAGATCTAAATAAGTAAACATCGTGACATATGCAGTATGGGCCCGGCTAGCTGCACTGAAATGTAGTAACAATTTTGCGTTAAAGAGTGAAATTTTTTGTAATCTACAGAAGACAAGCTGTCAGGTGACATGATATTGTGCACAGTAGCACCAGCCGTTGCAGGCAAAGTAGCGGCGTGAATACCCTGTTCGATTTCGAAACTGTCTGGAAAGTTTTAAAATGAACTTCAAAGGCTGTTAAGCTACAGACAGTGGCGTCGGCACAGTGGGCAATGGGTGACGTGTGTCCCCCTCCCCCATCGATTCTTGAAAATTCTTAAAATGGTCCCAAAAGTCATTTAAGCTACAGATTTCTGTGGAGGGTGTAGGGTGAGATGTATTTTTGATGATTGGTTTATTTTTCTAACCATTTTCTTTCACAAACTGTTCTCAAAGTATCATAAGTTTTGGAAATTCTTGACAAATTCCAAATTTTCGCACGCTCCGCTAGCGTCAAGCCTTGTGTCAGAGTTGTCCTTATTATCAATAGCTTTCGGTAACTACTCACGGAGGAACAAAGGAGGAAAAGTGCTTTTTAAGAATTCTCAGTCAGAAGATTCGTTTCTGAATAGCATAGGTTGGTGGGAAAGTGAAAGTGTCCAATGCAGGTTCTGAATGCAAGTTTTGTCATGGACTAATATTTTACTCAAAATTTCGGCGCGCTTCGCGCGCATACGGCAGGGTTTACACCCGATTTCATATACCATTGACAAAGCTATAACGCAAGAAATTATTCCAATGCAAACATTTTTGTAAAAAGTACATATCCTTCTCTGTAGGGCTCTCATCATTATGGGATCTTTGACTAATCTAGTCTACCACATGATTTGAAAGATTGAAAGTACGTAATTGCCGTTGCTTATTTTCCAAACATTTTACCGCGACGTTCAATAACGACGAAAATCTTTCTGAAACGAATTTTGCCCGTCCACCATCCCTCTTGCTATACCTAAAAAGAATGTGATATATGATCTCTCCTCGAATATGGATGTCAGGTTGTGAGAGTACTGTTGGTCCCCCTTTTCAGTGTACAATTAATGCAGAGCTCCAAGGAGGCTCTATACCGAAAATTTTCGGCGCGCTTCGCGCGCAATTGTTTACGCTTACCGTCGGAGAGAGGTACGTTTTCATTGAGTGATGGATTTATTCTCATCACTTTTTACCAAAAATCATTTGAAATCTGTCACGACTTTTGCAAAGTCTTCTCAATATTTCTTGATTTTCGCTTGATCTGCGTACTTTTAGCCTTGAATTGCTCCTTTTACTATCAATAAGGTCCCAAACGTATTCGCATTACTCATCGGTGGGGTTCTACCATAAGCCAATTATTCGTGTGCATAATAACGTGATTTCAGAGGAGCCAGCATTGTAAGGATGTAAAGCAACTGATATTCATTTTTTCACCCTCCTCTTCTTATGAAAACTGAAAACTTAGTATCGAACCCACCTTCAAATTGATATACATACATAAAGGGAATTGACACCGTTAGTCATAGCAATGGTTTTAAATGTAAATTCAAATTTGCGGCGCGCTTCGCGCGCAATTGTTTAATCATCTAACGTCCTAAACCCGAATACCGTATAACGAAAATCAAACACTCATTATGGCAAAAATCATCTCAAGTTACCTACAAGGGCTCATAATGTTGGCGTGTAAGTTTTAAGATAACTTATATTCTCCGGAACTTCTGCAGGTGCATATAGTAACTTATACTGAGCCATACACATCAAATTCCATGAAACATGAAAAGGTATAAAATCTCACTGACGTAAGAACTGGAGGTCGATTTCTGTGCTCTTAAAATGCAATATTGCGAGAGCTTCCGGGGGCTTCGCCCCCTGGAACCCCACCGGGACTCCGCCCCTGGACCCCGCCAGGGGCCCTAACGCGGACCCCTGGACCCCACGCGGTGCACATGAGATTTTCCATCTTAGGCCCCCCTCAAAATTTCTGGATCCGCGCCTGCGAGCAAATTATGGAGTTTCTAATTTGATTAATCAAAAATAATTTGATTAAACAAATTAATAAATTGATCAATAAAACTATTAATTTGAATATTCAAATTACTTAGTTTGGTTCAAAAAGTAAAAATTTGATTACCAAATTAATAATTTGATTTATCAAACTAATAATATGATTAATCAAATTAACAATTTGATTAAACAAATTAATAATTTGATTCATCAAATCAGTGACTTGATTAATCAAATAACTTAATTTTTTTAATTCAAATTAGCAATTTCATTAAACAAGTTAATAACTTGATTAAATAAATTAACAATTTGATAGATCAAATTAGTAATTTAATTAATCAAATTGACAAAATTGATTAGACAAATTAATAATTTGATTGGACAAATTAATAATTTGATTAATTAAATCAGTAATTTTATTAATCAAATTAACAATGTAATTAGACAAATTAATAATTTGATTAAACGAATTAATAACTTGCTTAAACATATTAATAATTTGATTAAAAAATACTTAATTTCATTAATCAAATTACCTCTTCCCAATTCACCACGCCAATACTAGCCAGACAAGGCCCTGAAGGGGGAGGGGAAATATCCACCAGTACCAGGGGTGCAAAATATTTGGGGGTGAGACAAGATATACTAAAATGCTTTAAAGCAATGGTAATTATGAACTTTCTAGGGAGCAAACTTTTTTCGAGGGCTGTGCCTGCCCCCATCCCCCATTTCTTAGTTATCATCCAATTACCAGTGAGAGCAACTACTCCCTGGATAAGAATTATGGGATGAAAACAGAGAGCGTAATTAAATATTTGAAAATGCTGTGCCTCAGTGCCCATGGGTTGATGCACTGACAAATGATAATACAATACTTAATATGCGATATTCATTTTACAGCCTTTTTTCTCTCTCTATGTACAATGTGTCACTGCTCCCATTTTGATCCATTTAAGCAATTCCAAACTTCAGTGAAGTGGTATCCAAATAAGTCTCGCTCCTAGACTATCATGTTGAAAAACCCAGTGAGATATCATAGGCATGGGAAGCAGCTTTCAGCTGTGTGGGAGCTTTGGGCGGCCATGCATCCTGGAGGAGTTAAGTCTCCCCTCCCCTCCGAGAAATTTGCCAGTGTGAATATGGTCTGTATAGCTGAAATATGGTACGTGCTGTATGTACAAATTGTAAGGAAAATTACTGAAAACTTTTAACATTATGAGGGACTGAACAAATACATGGGTTTTTATCTTTGACATAGGGGAAGGGTGAGGACGAATATAATGAAGCACACATGACTTCCAGTGCACAGTTCATATTTGGGGGCTTTAACCCAGCACCCTCTCATAGCTTCTGAACTCCTCTGCCTAGTGTCAGCATTCGTAGCTACTACGTACGTACGTCAGGTGCTCCCTAGAACATACTTCAAGACAGACGATTGCATGTGCACTGTGTTTTCCATTGTGCTTGCACCGTGTTTCTTATGGTCTGTTCCTGGAAAGGTTACTTGCGCTCGCGGCCATCTAAATTATGCACTGAGGCCGAGCTGAGTAGTGGCGTTACGCCCATGATTGGCGTACAAAATGTATAACTATTTTCATGCGCGGATTCAAGGGGGGCGCTTTCCCGGCCTTAGCCTCCCCCCTTTTTTCGCCACACCAACAATAACAAATACGCGAAAATTAGCATAATGTTAAACTAGAAGAATATTCAAGAGGGCTTTCAGCCCCCCTTCCCCCCTCGAAATGTCTGGATCCGCGCCTGCTTTTCGATTTGAATATCCCTCATCTCACCATCATGATGGCCTCCCAACCATGGCTCACCACCGACCATGCCCACGGTGCCGCGGTCACCGGCGAGGTTCTCATGCCGATGTATTAAACGTAGCCTAAGTTTGGCACTTTCACTCTAAATGGTCACCTTAAATTTGCCCAGAATATGCAGCGCACGAGTTCGCCCCGAAAAGTTCATATTTTTGCCATGAAATCGCATATCAGCACTGCTGCACTCTAGTGACCTCGCATAAATGCACCACTTGTTCGAAAGCCGTTGAACCACCACCGAAAGCTTGAAAGCTGAAAGCCAGAAAGTCCCAGCGAATATGAATATTGAACGACTAGTGACGTTCTGCTGTCGTATTACTCATTAATATGAAGCGGTTGCCAAGTGGTTTTAGTTTATCACTTCCCGTTCTGCACAGAAGGGGGACAACATTGCCTATACGTATTCCGCGAAAGAGTCTGGTCCTCTAGAGTTGACCATAGCAAAAAAGTGTCTCCGGAGACGTATTTCCCTTAAATTATGTCCGGCCGGACTAGAAAATAGAGCCAGATGTCCGGGCGACAGTAAAATAGAGCCACTGTTGTCTGGGAAGACATTCAGCACGGGTTGGATTTCCTCTTCTTCTTTCGGAGGAAACCTCGTAGGCTTATCTGGAAATTCTCTAAGGGCGACTATGGTGCTATGAGAAATGATACCCGGAGCTTTGCCTTGGGGTACTTCAATGGGGGGCAAAACAATCGTACTGTAAATGAAAACTGGCAACTGATTAAGTCTTTTCTTGAAAGAACAGTTAAGAAGAACGTTCCCACTAAAAGAACTGGAACTAAAACATCCCTTCCGTGGGTTACCGATAGCATTCGTAAGCTGATTAGAAGAAGGGACAGGCTGCATGCTATCTTCAAAAAAACTAACAACAACAAGTTGCGTGACAAGTGGGCTGAATTGCGCTCTAGAATCAAAAAAGAGGTCCAAATCTCCCACACAAATTATGTCAATGGTATGATTGGTGATATAAAGCATGATACGAAACCTTTTTGGAGGTACATAAATGGCAAAAGAAAAACATGGTATTCCCCCTCTTAAAACGGATAACAAACTAGCTACTACTGACTTGGATAAGGCCTGTGCTTTCAATGCTCAGTTTACAAGTGTATTTACCAAAACCTTGTTTAATGTTATCCCTTTCTGTAGACCAACTTGCAGCAGAATGGCTAATATTACCATATCTACTCATGGAGTTGAAAAACTGTTTAAAGGCCTTAATAAAAACAAAGCCGTGGGACCTGATAATATTCATCCTTGGGTCCTTAGTGAAATTGCTTCTGATCTTGCTCCTATGTTAAGCCACTTGTATCAACAATCCCTCTCAAACGGAAGGATACCCGTCGATTGGAAGAGGGCAAATGTTTGCCCTATTTACAAAAAGAATGATAGTTCTCTCCCTAGCAACTACCGGCCTGTTTCGCTCACTTGTATTTGTTGTAAATTGTTAGAGCATATTATAAGTTCCAACTTGATGGACTTCTTTGAGTCGAATGATACCCTATCAACAAAGCAACATGCTTTTAGAAAGTCACACAGCTGTGACACCCAACTTCTTCTTCTTCTTCTTTCAAATGCAGCACAAACGCCAGACAAGGCTATCCCGTGCTGTTGAACTAGGGCTAAGGGAGTCGGATGAGTAGAATAACTAGCTATAACGATTTTGATCAAGGGCTAAGAGCTGGTTTTTAAAGCTGTCCACTGATGGGGCACAGCGAGCCTGTTCCGGTAATAGGTTCCAGCTAGGGATAGTTCTTGGATAGAGAGATTTCTGATAGCAAAGCTTGTTAGTGGAGGGATAATGGTATAGATACCTTCCGCTAGTACGACGAGTAGTCCGTCGATTAAAATTTGAAGGGTCAATAATATGATTATTTACATTACTTGGAAGTAATCCATGCGTTTCTTTATACATAACAACAAGACGAGCCCTAAATCGTCGAGTTTCAAGGCTGTCCCATTTAAGATCTTTAATCATCTCAGAAACACTTGATTGGCGACTGTAGTTGTTAAAGATGAATCTGGCAGCACACCTCTGGACATTTTCTATAGAATTCTTTTCGGATTGGGTATAGGGGTCCCATACTGTACTACAATAATCGAGAATGGGTCGAACAAGAGCAAAGTACGCTGCAGTCTTAGTATCTTTATCACAGTGCGAGAGGTTTCGCCTCAATAGGCCATGTCCGGTTTGCTTTGGATACAATTTGGTTAATATGTCTTTTCCAGTTCATACTAGAAGAGAGTTCAACTCCTAGGTAAGGGTGGTGATTAACCTGCTCTAAAGTATGATTACCCATTTGGTAAAAATAAGGATTTGGATTTGCTTTATGGGAGACTCTCATAGTAAAACACTTAGATTTATTAAACCCCATCTGCCAGATTGATTCCCACTGACACAAATTGTCAACATCATGTTGAAGAATTTTTGTGTCCTCTATGTTTTTTATTTCACGATACAGGATACAGTCATCGGCAAATAACCTGACGCTTGATTGAATATTTGCCGGCAAGTCGTTAATATAGACTAAAAAGAGTAAGGGTCCCAAGACCGTACCCTAAGGGACACCAGAAATGACTTTAGATTTGTCTGAAGACGTTCCATCAATTAGCACCCTCTGGTAACGGTTTGTTAGGAATTTCTCAATCCAATTTAAGATGTTATTACGGATTCCAACCTGCTTGAGTTTGTTAAGAAGTCGCTGGTGGGGAACTGTATCAAAAGCCTGGCTAAAATCCATTATGATTAGGTCAGCTTGGCTTCTGTTATCTAAAATCTTCATTATATCGTCAACAAGGGCAGAAAGCTGAGTTTCGCATGATCTCCCTTTACGAAAACCATGTTGAACATCAGCAAGTACATTAAATTTGTCAAAGTGATCCATAATATGACGGTGAATAATATGCTCTAAAAGCTTGCAAGGGATGGATGTCAACGAGACAGGCCTGTAATTCGCAGGGTCCGATCTTTCACCCTTCTTATAGATGGGGGTTATATTAGCATCAAGCCAGGCTGCTGGTAAACATCCACTTGACACCGACTTTTGGAACAACTTCTGAAAAATGGGGGCAATACTGTGGGCACAGGACTTTAAGACTCTGGCAGTGACATTGTCAGGCCCAGCAGCCTTGTGCACTTTAAGATCAGTTAACAGCTTAAGGACACCGGTGATTGAGATCTTAATGTCCCCTATAACAGGGATGGGACTCGATAACAGGCATACTATTTAGATCTTCTTTTGTGAATACAGAACAAAACTGATTATTCAGGGCTTCGGCTTTATCTTTGGAAGTGGACAGGAGTCTTCCATGAACCTGCAGCGGCGAGATACCAGAAGTATCAGTCCTCTTAGATTTAATAAAATTCCAGAAAGCCTTAGTATTATCTGATTTCAAGCTACCCCCGATAATGTCTCTAACGTAGCTATTATGAGACATTCTGATTTTCCTATCGATACTTCTCCTTTATTTCCTAAATTCAAATTTATGGGAGGACTGACCATACTTCTTGACCTTCTTGACCCAACTAGTATCTGTCGTCGAAGACTGGGCTTCATCTTTGGATTCACAAAAGCAGGTCGATGTCTTTATCTTGGATTTTGAAAAGGCCTTTGACACCGTGTCTCACGAGCTGCTAAAAACCAAATTGTTTAGCCTTGGTGTTTCCAAACAGGTTCTTCGGTGGGTTGACGACTTCCTTTCAGATCGTAAGCAAGCTGTTGTAGTTAATGGTACCCGGTCCCCTTTTGACGATGTTGTTTCTGGTGTCCCCCAGGGGTCTGTCCTTGGACCCATTCTTTTCCTTGTTCATATTAATGACATTGTAAATGCCGCTTCCTCTAATATTAGACTTTTTGCTGATGACTGTGTATGTTATCGGGTCATAGAGAATGTTAATGATTGTGGTATGCTCCAGAATGACATCCACAATCTAGGTCTTTGGGCTAAGACTTGGGGCATGAGATTCCAGCCCTCTAAGTGTAACATCATTACATTCGCCAGGAAAAAAAACCCGGTCAATTCGATTATGTCCTGAACGATGTAAAGTTAGTTAAGGTGGACTCGATAAAGTACCTAGGGGTTACGATTTCTAACGACCTAAACTGGGATAAGCACATTCAGTCTATCTGCAACAAGGGTAATAAGATTTTGGGAGTACTTTATAGAAACCTATCTTTTTGCTCTCGCGACGTGAATTTAGCTGCCTACAATTCAAGGGTCTCCTCCGGCCTGTCTTGGAGTATGCTTGTTGCGTATGGGATCCACATCAGTCGATCCTATTTACAAGATAAGCTAGAGAGCATTCAGAGGAGATCGGCTCGTTTTATTAGTTCAGAATTTTCTCGTGAGCCAGGGTCAATGACTGTCATATTGAAGGACCTTGATCTCCCCACGCTTGCTGAGCGTCGCAAGCAAAATAGACTTATTCTCTTCTCGAAAGGTTTTTTCGGTAAGGCTAACATTCCCATGGACGGCAGACTTAGACACCCTACCCGGACTACTCGTGGGATGCACAACCTCCATTTTTGCCAACTCTATTCTAGATCTAACTGTTATAAATTCAGTTTCTTTCCCAAGACTTTGAAGGATTGGAAGATCTCCCTGCTGATTTGATTGATGGTTTAGACGGTCACTTAGACCCCGTTCATTACTAAACCAATTTTATAAGGGCTTAGGGCACCACCTGACGCATGCGCGGTGTAGTAATGTCCTCTGGATGTGTCACCGTGATCCGAAAGAAGAAGGATCACGGTGACACATCCAGAGGACATTACTTCACCGCGCATGCGTCAGGTGGTGCCCTAATAAAATTGGTTAAAGGGGAAATGCAGTCACCCCAACTTGAAGTAGTGTAGTAGACTGTCCTGTTTCATGATTGGCTCTTGAGAGTCATGTGACAATATTTTTTCTCCTCAAATGTGAAATTTACTAGAAGTAACTGATTGGTTTACCTTGAATGTGCAATATTGAAGTCCTAAAATATTATGAAACATACTTTGAAGAGAAATAAGAAGAAAATTGTGAGATTTAGCTGTTGCTTCAGAA
Source organism: Holothuria leucospilota (assembly GCA_029531755.1). Classification (NCBI taxonomy): domain Eukaryota; kingdom Metazoa; phylum Echinodermata; class Holothuroidea; order Aspidochirotida; family Holothuriidae; genus Holothuria; species Holothuria leucospilota. Next base: position 43,285,455 of record CM055981.1, read on the forward strand.
TAAGTTTGGGGCGACTGCTCTTGCCCTTTAAGTAATGAACGGGGTCCTAGTAATGAACGGGGTCCTAGTAATGAACGGGGTCCTAGGGGGACGTTCTACTCTAGATTTCGGTCCGGGGGGACAATTTACTCTTTTGTAGCGCCGAATAATCACCTCCACTTTCAAAAGTTAGGAAACATGCCCCCGTCCCTCAACTGTTGATGCCCATTTGAGCTGAGGCAGTCACACTCCAGGCAGGCCTAACTGTTATATATGGGCCCGGCCAAGTTTGCATTAACTTTGCCAAAACACTGAACATGATCTTTGAAATTTATGATTGATAAAAATTAATACTGTCAATGCAGACTCATTGACTCATGCTATAATAAGTTCTTTAGGCAGTCAAATTTATCGTACGTCATAACGTACATTTACGATGTTTCTATAATAATGTACACTCATGTATAGCCGGGCTAAGTTTAGGTAGCGCCGTATGGAACGCCAAAAGGGCACGGATATTTTGTTGTTCATTTTGTATTTTGACTTTGTATTTTGATTTTGTATATTGATTTTGTACTTTCATTTTGTATTCTCACTTTGTATTTTCATTTTGTATTCTCACTTTGTATTTTCATATTGTATTTTCATTTTGTATTTTCATTTTGTATTTTCAATTTGTATTTTCATTTTGTATTTTCATTTAGTATTCCCATTTTGTATTCTCATTTGGTATTCTCATTTTGTATTCCCAGTTTGTATTCGAATTTTGTGTTTTCATTTTGTATTCTCATTTGGTATTCTCATTTTGTATTCTCATTTCGTATTTTCATTTCGTATTTTCATTTCGTATTTTTATTTTGTATTTTCATTTTGTATTTTCATTTTGTATTCTCATTTCGTATTTTCATTTCGTATTTTTATTTTGTATTTTTATTTTGTATTCTCATTTTGTATTCTCATTTTGTATTCTCATTTTGTATTCTCATTTTGTATTCTCATTTTGTATTCTCATTTTGTGGTAACACTGAGGCAGCCTCAAAAGTGCGCATCATATGCAAACACCGATATCTAGCGCGCCAAAGTTACATAGGCCTGATGTAAACCGAACCGTCCCGTTCGGACTAATTTGAAAATGGAAAGAATTCTACTAAATCTTGGCTACGAACAACTTGTCATCGACAAGTTCGCCGTGGAAGGGGTGCTGTCATATCAGGTTTAAAATAGGACGTAGGCCTAGGCCTAGGCCTAACATAAGTAGGCCTAACATTAGGCTAGGCCTAGGCCCAAACAAGTTCGGCCTAGGTCTAAATTTACACAAGTTTTCATAGGAGAGTGTATATATATTCTTCTGGATTCAAATGACAAGTTGTTTAATACAGTTTAAACAGCAAAGTCTTTGACACTATCAAAGAGGATTAACATTTCGTCGTGGCTATTGGCAGGGCATAGCCCTGCGGATAAGGAGACTGCCATCGCAATTCCCAGGGCAACTGAGCATGCGCAAAGAGGACTTGGTCGGACCGCCTAATTTGTGATCTCGTGTGTTAAGTCGCGCACACATCATGTTAGTAATGCCGACAACATGAAGTACGGCGATGCCTTCGATTCGTATAAAGAATTTTAGAAGGCATTAACAAAGTTTTCAGTTTTTACAAGGATACGCAGGATTCTACAGTATATATCTGTAGGCTATTTCTGATTAGTGAGAACTTTTGTTGGCAAATTCAACTGACCTTGAATCTCACACAACAAACACTGCCTTGCTTTCATCTGAAAACTTTGTAACAGTCTGAAAACTTTGGCAGTCTCCTTATCCGCAGGGCTATGCCCTGCCAATAGCCACGACGAAATGTTAATCCTCTTTGATAGTGTCAAAGACTTTGCTGTTTAAACTGTATTAAACAACTTGTCATTTGAATCCAGAAGAATATATATACACTCTCCTATGAAAACTTGTGTAAATTTAGACCTAGGCCGAACTTGTTTGGGCCTAGGCCTAGCCTAATGTTAGGCCTACTTATGTTAGGCCTAGGCCTAGGCCTACGTCCTATTTTAAACCTGATATGACAGCACTCACCCCTTCCACGGCGAACTTGTCGATGACAAGTTGTTCGTAGCCAAGATTTAGTAGAATTCTTTCCATTTTCAAATTAGTCCGAACGGGACGGTTCGGTTTACATCAGACCTATGTAACTTTGGCGCGCTAGATATCGGTGTTTGCATATGATGCGCACTTTTGAGGCTGCCTCAGTGTTACCACAAAATGAGAATACAAAATGAGAATACAAAATGAGAATACAAAATAAAAATACGAAATAAAAATACGAAATGAGAATACAAAATGAAAATACAAAATGAAAATACAAAATAAAAATACGAATTGAAAATACGAAATGAAATACGAAATGAGAATACAAACTGGGAATACAAAATGAGAATACAAAATAAGAATACCAAATGAGAATACAAACTGGGAATACAAAATGAAAATACAAAATGAAAATACAAAATGAAAATACAATATGAAAATACAAAGTGAGAATACAAAATGAAAGTACAAAATCAATATACAAAATCAAAATACAAAGTCAAAATACAAAATGAACAACATAATATCCGTGCCCTTTTGGCGTTCCATAGCGCCGGGCGAACCGGGCGACTCGGGCTAAAAGTTCGTAGGACCCTTTCTGAAGGCAGGTCAGATAATATCATCTCCCTAATTCGAACTTCCAGCAGCGAGCACTCGAATATATATGGAATTTACAAGAGAAAAAACTCAGGAGATGGAATTGTCATGTGTACGTGGTACTGGTAGTACATTAGTGGTACCCAAACAACTTTCCGCTATTGCGTTATTTAGCAGAATATAGGCTATTAACAGTTAGCCTAGTACTACAGTATTATAAGTAGTATAGCCTAAGTACTAACTTAGGCCTTAGTACTAAGTTACAGTAGCTTAGGGCCTGCTACTGCTAGCCTAGGCCTAGGTTAGGCAGAGTAGCCTAGCTTGTTTTTGTTATGTCCAATAAGGTGTAATTAGGCCGTAACAGTTACATAGCATGTAGCCTATCCATTCCACAGGCGTTCCGAGTATTTTATATACTTAGGCCTATAGGCTATGTATAGTAAGTAATCATGAGTCGATCAGTATCATGAGTCGATCACTGCATTCTAAATGCCAGTACAGCGTGCAGGCGCGATGTGATTGCAATGTATGGATGACCTGCAATGCATTTTCTCCAAACAGTATCAAAAAGAATGATTTGCCTTATTATTTTTGATGTTTAAAGCAAAAATGTTTCTCATGGCCAAATTTTCAAGTTTCGGCACAAGTATGAAATAGAAATTTGCAAAAGTTACCAAAAATGGTGACCAAAGTGTCTTTGATGAAGCTCTGATTAAAAATTTTGATAGAAAAGACATTTTTCTCTAAGAGTATTTGCATAACTGTTCTTGAATGTGGTAATTTACAGGATTTTATTTGCTTGTTTTTTGTAGCGATTGACTCAAGATTCCTTCATAAGCATTGTTACAGTACAGCCGGGAATAAACCAGAAAAACGCATCGATTTTCAACGTGTAACTAGTTTTCAAACTAGTTTCTAGGCGTTTGCAAACTAGTTTCTTCCTTTGTAAAAATCGTCTGAAAGTTGTTGAAAGGTTTCTTTTGAAGTTCACCCATTGTCCGTCAAACGAGTAGTTCTTTTCTTCCGTTACAATGGCAACAATGCACAGGAAGTTGTGAATGGAGGAGTTGATCGACGATCGATATTAGTCCTCTATGCAAGTTGGCAAGTCTTACAGTGGTGGGCTGGTTAATGATCACGATCATGGGCCGCTTGTACTGAGTAATTGAAATATGCGGGTACCGAGAAAGCGTACTGTAAACGTTTCAAAAACGAAAAGTGTGAACAAAATAATTTGTAAATTCGCGTCAAAAATCAATCGGTCCGACATAAATCTGCAAAACGGTGGTCAAAAAATCAAGGCCTTGAAATGTAACGTTAGAGTCACCTTAAGAATGGAAAATACATTGGTAACATGTAACAGGTATAATTATCACCACGGTGATCGTTGAGCGAACGCATCGGCGACGGCTGGAGATAACAAAAAACTTGTGTGGATGGAATTCATTTTTGTGATTGTGTTAATCCCCTTGTAATGTCGTAGTCGAAACATGATACAATATTTTTCCTATAACCAAGATGCTACGATTATACAAGACTTCACATTATCAAAAAGAAATTAACAAATAAATTGTACTGTAGACAGCGAGATTTTTACGAGAAATTTGAATAAGTATTTTGCAGAATATTTCGCAAACATACGTTCACGATTTTTTTTAAAATGTACGCCATATTATTGGCTATATTATTTTACTGAGTTGCTTCGTGACTAAAATGTGAAACAGGAAATTCAGTTATCAAAAAGAATGTTTTCTTTCCATTTTTTATAAGGCCATTCCGATTTTGGTATCTACATGAAGTTAAATAGGCTACTCACACATCGAGCCGCGCAACATAGTCTCATTTCTACACCGCCCGCGGCTGCGTGACAAGGCGGTACACTTTACGGCTTGCGTAAACGTGAGGGATGGGTGTATAACATCACTAAAAATTTACATAAGTAAAAATATGCCTTCTGTATACTGTACCACAAACTGGAAACTGAGCTAACTAGTTTCGGCACCCTTTCGGAAGACATCGTAAAAAAAAAAAAAAAGAAAAAAAAAAGAAACTTATGTCTATGCGTCCTTTTTTAGAGTTATATAAAGAAGGCAAAGGCGAAGTAAATTAAGACACAAGTATTGACAATTAATTTCAGAAAGTCATGTAACGGAAAGTGGAGTCACTATATGCTGTAGGCCTACCCCTGTAGTTTACCGTACATGTCGGTTAGACGGCTGGAAAATGCTCATTTTGCTACCGTACCCTTTTTAAAGATCCTTTAAGGACACACTGAAATTTTAATAAGAAGAGTGGAAAATATGCTCGAACTTTCCTAGGTGACAATCATCAACAAAGGCAGGCATGCGCATTTTTTTTCGGAGGGGAAGGGGGGACCGAACCGCTTCTGCTTGAAAAAGTCTAAATTACCTAATTTATGACCCGAATTTTCTACAAATCCTCCCAAAAAATAGGCTTGGTCTCTCCTGTTGGAAGGGGGCTGGATTCCCCACCCCACCCATTCTCAGCAGTCATATATGTTTTCTTGTTGGATGAGGCCTGATTGATACAGTTGCACTCAAAATTTGCGATCCTGTGTTTGCAGAGATCCTAGTTTGCAGAGATTCTCTTACCTTGGAAAGCATGAAAGGTAATCAGTCGTCCAGATCCGCCATTCTTTGAATATATATATCCTTTTATTTCCTAGTTTGTGAAATGAGCGGCGCCTTCGTCTGTGTATTAATTCATCATCACTGCATATGCCCTACAAAAAGGCCAGATGCCGCTGTCGTTTTAACAGCCATGGATGGGTGTGTCCATACCCTTCCGCTCAGAGAACGGCGAATTACGGTACACAATTTACAGCGGCAGTACGATGCCGAATGACCTTTAGACAATCAGTAGGCCTGCATAAATGAAACTACAACCCACTGCATTGTCTCATTTTTCAGCCATCATTGTACTGCCTAACATCTTATAGCCCCAGACAGCACACAATATTCGCCTCAGACTGCACACATTACTCGCTTACACTTTCTGGCTAGCTCGTTGCTACATACAAAATGTATACTGTGGCAACACGTACCTTCGACTCAAGAATTTCCCAGGCACCTGCAATGGTCCCAACTTATTTGCATGCAACGTTCTGTATATTGCGAGCATTGCATATTTTCACGACACATAATCGGTAATTAACCTGTTAAAAACACTTTACTTGTGACGTCATTGGACTTCCCCCCATTTTTCGCAAACTTTCGCGTGCAAAATTTCCATTTATGTGTAAAAGCCAAGATGGCGCTGGCTGTCAAAGATTGAAAAAAAATCGAGGCGATGTGTGTGACGTCACGTAAACGTACAAGGAATAAATAGGCATACGACTTCCAAAAAAGGTTACGCAAAAATGGGCGCTGGCCGTTTACGATGAATGAGTATTAAACCCATAGCTGCGATTGGTTGGTTTCACGTATAGCAACTGCATTTCCCAGGCATTTGCAGTGGCCCTAATAATAATACAGTAGCATGCGATTGCAACATCTGGTATGTGCACATTAACGTAGTACAATACTCGGCCCATGTATGAAAATGAACGGTATTTTAGGCTGCAAGCTACGGCGTACAGTATGAGTATATAGCTTGTGACAGTACTAAGCGATAATGAAGATACGGTTTCCCAGGGGCCGTGTTAAAATTCGGATCATGTTAGCACATCATGCCGTGGGTGATTTAAGGGACATCCCGGTAAAGGCAGGGTAGGGGAATATATACTGCATTGCATTCCGCTGTACATGTAGGGCCCTGAGTCGGAGATTCAGGAGCCAAGTCTCGAAAACTGATTGCCGAAAGTGCCATCTTCATTCTCTCTCTCCCTAAATGGACAATAATTGGATTAATATTTTCCCTAAGGACTCGGGCTTCAAAGGTTTTGTAAAATAGGTAAGATTCAAAATTTAAGCATTTTGCGTCGTAGTGGGTAGGGTCTAGAGGGAGGTTTGTTAGAATTAAAGTAAGTCCATTGTGGTTCCAAAGGCCACGGGTGACATGGGGTTAAAATGGGATCCAAATCCATCGCAACATCTATGTGAAATGAAAATGCGGCGAGGCCTTTGTATTGTACCGGAACATGAGGGTGTCGAAACTAAAATGTGATACCGTACCATTGCAATGGCGTTCCCTCTGACTAATTTTATGGACCTAAACAGTTTTAACATTTAGTCCGCGGAATATGAGGTTCCATGCAAAGTCAAGACTGTTGAACCATGCATAGCATGGGGGGGGGGGCATAAAATTTTCTCCTAATACCCGGTGTACTTGTTTCAATTTTCATCTGGGGGCAGAAATATATTTGGTGGGGCATTGCCCTGAAATGTCCCCCCCCCCTTCGTGGCTACGGGCCCGTTCAGCAGGAAGACAGCGCGATCGGAAGATAAGCTGTTTTAAGCAATTTATACTTCACTTGACATATTTTCAAAAAATAAGGTGATAGACCTTTATGCAAAACATCAAATGGAAACGTACGATTTCTTGCTCAAACAAAATTTACCAGTAATTAAAGGCGAACTTAAACTTCATTACGGATCGTTTTTTATGTCCATCGCTGATAAATCAGTATCGTGCCCATATTACTTGACAAGCTTTCTCCGTGATTGTGCATGTCATATTAGTTCTTTGTGCATCGAAATAGGAATAACGGAATTTGTACTTCAAATTGTTTACCCTTTTACGCTGCACGTGTTATTTCCGTTAAATGTGTGATAAAGATATATACATTCATTAAGAACTACACATATTCGAGTAAGTAGCAAATTAAAGTGAATAAACTAACAACCTGAAACATTAGCCGGTCCCCGGTAGGCTTTTATCACTTTGGTCTTCAGATCGATATTCTAAGCATGAAGTTGAACTTCACTTAATTCCATTGTCGTATTCAAAATTAGTCTTTTGTATTCCAATTTACTGGACTGACAGAGTTCCTGGTCTTGCTGAGTTTTCAAAACCCGCAACTATTCTGCTAGGCCTACCATTTCTCAGTATTTGGATTCGGCAGGATATAATGTAAGAAGTTACGGGGATACACAGTTGGAATCTCGGAACAAGGGGCTACGATGATACGTACAATCAAACTATCCTTTTAGAAGGCTACGAGGATACACACAGGGAATCTCGGTTAAAAATAACTAAAAGTTTACGAGGATAACTATCCTTTTAAAAGGCTACGAGGATACGCAGTCGGAATCTCGGGATATAATTTTCACGGGCTACGAGGATACGTGTTTAACACATTTGCCGTTCACAATACAGTACTCCTAGTTCAGTGCATGCATGGTGTCCCCCCTTGTGAACTTCAGACTATTGATTGCCAACAAGTGTCGCCAAACAAAAGAAGAGATTACGGAAACTCTGAAAGGGAAATGACTGACTTGACAATGAGTAAACTAGTTGAAAACGTTGACAACAATAGGCAACATTGACTGACTTGTTGCCATGGTTCTTTTCAAAATTGACAAAGAATAAGACGTAGTAAACTAGTTTGGCTGTCTAAGAGGATTAAACGCACAGTAAGACGATGTTTCATTTCTGTTCATTCCCGGCTGTACTGTACATGTACTCCCACCTACAGTTCAAAATTCATTTTCTACGGATTACGCGATCCGAACAACACCAAAATATAGCACAATGAGGAAGACATATAACAAAATATTACTGCAAAGTTTTCTTGATTTTTGTAAATGTTTTAATATTTTTATGGTCACAATGTTGGTTAGGTGATCGACTCATGATATGCCCAGTATACACGATACCTAGGCCACAGGCGTTCGAAACATTACGTACTGTACCTGCACCATGGGCCACATTTTGATGTTGATAGCATCCTGTCTGATTATTCACTGAGAGGTGATTGGAAGAACTCTTTCCTTTGGTTAATTAGTTAGATGAGGTTTAACGTCCCAGTTTCCAACCAATTGGTTCAAGTCAAGATGACCACGGCCTTTTTTTCCAGTTGTGGCTCACTGGCTTGTTTTCCCTACTCCATTGCTTATGCTGAGCATCAAGCACAAAGGCAGTAGGTTCCATTTTTAAAGTCTTTGGTATGACCTGGCCAGGATTTGAATCCTAGACCTTCGGGCTGCAATTCGGATGCTCTAACCACTTGGCCACTGCAGTCAGTCTCTCTTTCCTTTGGTAAACAACCAAATTATGAAAAAATCTCTCCTAATTTCATTCTGTAGGCTACAGTTCTAAGTTTTTAGTGCCAGGGATGGCGCCAGGATTTGCTCGATGGGTGGCCACATGGGCAGAGGCAGCGGCCCAAAGCCCCGCCAGCCGCGATGCCATCAAGGGGATGGTGAGGAGGGATCTGAAGAAAAGCTGTGCACTAAACCATGCCACTGCGGGGCATATATTTCATAAAATGTGTATATACTAGAGGAACATAGTTTCAGCACTGATTTAACATTTTCCCCACAATCTAAATTGTGAAATTGCAAAATGCACCAAGTGCACAAAAATTTTTGGGGTTATCCTACACTAGCAAGAATCGGTACTTATTGAAAGCTAATAAAGGTCCATTATCCGGGCAGTTGGTCCCTATTGGGCATAACTCACATTGTACTTTTCTCCTTGTGTAACTATAGCCGTACCGCACAACAGACCCAAGAGAACATTGACTAAATGAGGTGAAATTCCCAACATTTAGGCTACGTAAATTCATGTATTCTGCTTCTTCAGTTACCGTACATGAAAAGGTGGAAAGGGTTTGTACTATGTTTAGCTATAAGTAAAATAACTGAGTAGGCAAAGTGCACTGGTAATATGCCACTTTGAAAGCCAAAAAGAAGTAAACCTATCATCCGGGAAGACCAGTAGTGCCAATCTGTACTCGAATGTGGGGGGGTTCATTGCTACTTTGTTAAAAATTTACTGTGTAAAAAGCTTAAGTCAATGGGTGTATTTCCAAAATGTGGGGGGGGGGGGAACGTGTCCCTCTGTTCCCGCCAGGATTGATGCCCATGGTGAAGACAGAATTTTCCCAACAGAGGACTGGGACATGCCCCCAAGCTCAGACATTCCTTCTGTCGAAGGGTGGTGACAAGGGGACATGACTTAATATCCTATGCCATTTCAGGGCATATTTTGCATAATATCACTTGATACTCCATGAGCTGAGTTGCGCACTTCTTTCAAATCTAAAACTTGAATTTGCAAAGCATGCAAAAATTTTGAATAGGCTTACAGTACACAAAAAGATATGTGATCACTAAGAACATAAAGAGAAAAATGAAAAACTGTAGGGGTTCTAGACCATATCGGGAATAACAGACATTTTATCGAAACACCTGGACTACCCTATGAAATAGCCAAACTTTGGTCTGTGAGTCGCTCACAAACTGACCATACCGCATGACACATACAGAGTACAGCAACTAGGCTTAGCGACATGGGATGAAATTTTCTACCTCCACATAAACAATGTACTCTGCCTTTATGTTTCATGGTAAGTTTGGCAGGACCTGTGCTTTCTCTATATGTAGCAATGTGGATCGGAACTGCTGAAGATCATGGAGTGACTGTACAGTGTGGGTAGCGCGCAGAAAATTTTGGGTTCTTATTAGAGAAAATACCCTCTCTCAGGCATAGTCGGGGACAGCGTACTCTATCGTATCGATTTAAACTCCCCGATGGGGGCCCTGCCTCACTTGGTGCCATCCCTATTGAGTGTTCATTGTCTCTTCAATCTTTTTCTCTTCCCCTAACCCTTAAATCCCCCAAGTAAGGGATTTTCCCCTGACTGACTTCGGCTGTGGGGGCCTGTGCCCTCCTTTGAACATGCTACTGGTTCTATCTTGAACTGTTGACATGATTGACAAAGTCTTTTCAGGTTTGTAGTAAGAGTGTAAAAGAAAGGCCAAGTTTCATGTTTCATCTGGAGAAGTGTCCTACTGTACTGTACCTTCTTAGTGTATGTATGTATATAATGCTGAGAATGCCTGTGGTCACAAGTAGCATTGGTTATGCTTTCAGAAGTCAGTAACTGCCAAAATTTTACCATGCAGTACATATCCAACAGCTGTTTGATTTGAGGGAGCTGTCTCTCATAGCTCACTGATTTGAGTGGTTGACAGAGAGGATATAAAGGAAACAAGAAGGTTCTTGACTATTACATAAGAAAGCTACACATGCACACGAAGTGCACAGAAAACTTGCCTGTTGAAGAAAATTTATGTACATAAATACAACATTGGGCCAGATTACGAAATCCAAAAGTAGTATATGCCCATTGTGTTATCCACTAGTCGGCCATGTCCAGTTAGGGTGAATACCCCAGAGGCCTGTATTAAAAAAGTTATTGACAATTGAACGAAGTTCAGAGGTGCAAGAGTTGTTTTACCTGTTTTGAAAAGATGTCACGCTAAAAGCTGGTCGAGTGCTACTCTTGAGAACAAAGTGTGTTGAATGGAAAGAATTAAAAGAAAAGAGGACTTCATGGACCTTAAAAGAGGACTCTGTGGACCTTAAAGTGAACTTTGGAAACATTAATTCCTTATGTTTTCCCCAATGTGGCTCTTAAGCATCAGCAATTGGCCTGCAGAATGTGCTGAATTCATATCAGAGTTACCCACATCTATTTGATGGACAACAAAATTTAGGTCTCAGTGATCTTACTGTGGATTTGCTGTCAGTCACTTTGATGTATCCGTAAAAGGTATTGGACTGGAAACACTGGTATTTGAAAAAGCCAAAAAAAAAAAAAGAAAGTATCACAATATCTATACAATAGTTAAAGTAAGCATGATGATATTTCCATCTAAAAATGTCTCATTTATATTAAAATTGAAAATAATTTGATCCATAGGGGTATGAACAGAAATCATTTCATATGTTTCACTAAATTTTGGGGCGTCGCGGGGGCAGGGGGCTTGGCCACCTCACGTCTCTTCCCTCACCAGATGCCCCCCACTGGAATTTCCAAGACTGAAAAAATGTATGTAAGTATATACAGTGATCCTGCATTTGAAGCCTTTCATGAAATGGTGGTTCCCTGCCGCGTTCCCAACCAAACGTACGTTGTGCAGTAAATATTTAATCAAATTTAGTTAAAAAAATTTAGTTAAACTTAGACCAAATATTGCGGGGGGGGGGGGGAGGGCAATGAGCTGAAGGAAACTTCACCTTCTCGACAGGTACACTGTACCTTTGGACATACACTCACTGGTTTAACCGTTGCCAACATAGACTCTCAGACAAACATGCGTCTGCTTGCATGTGGTACTCATCTGTTGCGGTACTCTTTAGTTACATAAATTTATTTGAATTTCGTAGCTGAATGATCATACTGCATTGTACCGTTGTACAAAGTCCCTGGGATTATCCATTATAGACTGTGATGACAGCCTCCCTGGGATTGTCCATTATAGACTGTGATGACAGCCTCGATGTTGTAATTTTGTAACCTGGATGTTTCTACTTTGTGTGGAGAATGCCTTGTAAAGTTGAATACATGGGGCTTGGATTTGAAGACAGGCAAGGAAATTGGGTGGACAGAAAATTGTCCTTTTCCATTTTTCCTGGGCAGCCTAAACTTTACTATCTGGCATTTCATGAAGGACTGAACCTTTGCCTCAGCCTTCCACCTACATGTATGTAGGTCACCTAAGGTGAGACTATCTGTATCTAATGCCTACAGGTAGGCTAAGCCAAGAACTGTGACTTATCACCCCTGGTACTTACTGTACCTCCCCTAAAGACAGAGTCAGGGTTTTCACTCATCATTTTTTTCAGGAGTCACTGACCCTTAAGAATAAATTTACAAGAGTCAAAACTAAAATAGAAGGGGTCAAAATAAATTTGAGTTTAATGTAACAAACTTTATTCCTGTTTTATCTTTATTTTCTATATCATTACATATTGTTGGGGTGAAAAGCTGTGCGTCAGTTTGACCCCAGAGATTTTGTGCCTGTGCGTCAAAATCAAAAGTTGTGCATCGTTGACCCTTGTCAGTGAAATCACTGAGAGTGCACTGCCACTAGAAAAGGGAGAAGACTGCCCCTTGCTTTACTTAAAGGGAAGTTGGAACCATTGTTCAGCATTCACCCCAGGATTGCTGGAAGGCTGTCAGCTTTCTTTCTGGGTCAGTAACAAGGGTCCAGTTACAAGCTGTGGTGCAGCTTGTCCTATACACCAAATAGGTTGGGGGAGATAACTAGACCTTCCCAAAGATGATGAATTTTCTTCCAACATGGCAAGAAATACACCAGAGTTGCACATTCCCTCTTAAAACTATGCTAAATACTTTTATGCCCTTTACAAAACAAGATGATGATTGGTGTCTTGGTGGAAGTTTATCCAGACCTGGCAATCCTGGGTGCTATTCAGAAACAGCTGAACATAGCCATGGTGGGCATTTCTGCATCCTGGTGGGGCCTGACCAGCGTCAAACAGCAGGGGTACAGTAGATCACGGATTTTTAATTGTGGTTCACTCAGTACTTTTTGCCTGACATGAGTTTAGACTAAGGCTAGACCTGAAGTGTTTTACCCTGGTAATTGATCAAAATTTTAAGGGAAATGAACAGGCAGTGAATCTTTTTAGTGGGTGGAAGAGGCTGAACCATTAAAATCTTCATTTTTGTCATTTTTATGGTAATTTTAGACATTTTAAGATGGAAAACCCTTCAAACTATAATTTTTTGCAGTAGAAGGCTGTAGCCTCTCCAGCTCCGCAACCCTAATCTTAGTGTAACAGAGAGATTGCTTTCAAAGAATACTGTACAATTATGGGTTTCAAGAAAGATGAAAGACTATTTTGGTGGCTAAGTGACAAGTAATGGTATGATAAACATCCATTACCACTTCCTACCTTTATCAATCAAATACCAGTTTTGGAGTTTTTGTGTGGCTAGGAGTGGTGTTGGATTTGAATACCTTTGAAAGTTTGATTTTTAAGTGATACTTTTATCTAAAAATGACATGTCTTAGCAAACTTTATGGAAAACACAGGTTGCTGTTGTACAGCAAGTGGTAGGGAATAAACTAGGAATTCTGTCTTGACAGCATTTTTAAGCTGATTGTTTGAAATCCTAAAAATATGTTGCTAGAGCATGATACCAACTTGTTCGCATTTCGTCAGTGCAGGATGTCACATGTAGTAATGTACGTCTACTTTTTATGCTTGATTTACAGGTGTGTTAAACGGTGAAAGGTGGAAATGATGCCAACAATGCTTACTTCATGGTAGTGCTGGAGCAGTGACTAGATCGATAACAACTGATCAGCCACTATGTTCATTTCTAAGAAGAGATCAGTAATATGTTTGCTGCTGATACTACTGGCCTCTGTATGTGAGTGGTAACTGCTTTTGAAGTCTTATTTTGGTTTTGATGATCTGAAAGAAACAGTTGCATTTATGATGGGTGTGTGTATAGTATATGTTCATTCAGGGAGCTACTAGAGATGGAGAAACATCGACGAAACCTGTCAGACAATATGTACTTGAGAATAATTTAATCCTCTTCAGGTACCAAAATTTGATTGACAGGGCTCTTTGTGTGTATTGTTTGACTTCTGTTGACTTTGCTTCATAATGATGATCTCCTTCTTTCAAAGCACAGTACTACAAGAGCCATTGTCTAGATGCTGCTTTGAAGATAACTGTGTAGCCGATAAATGTGAAGTGTTTTCACCGTTTTTGATCAAAACGACTGTTCATCCACTCTAAAGTAGCACAGTATAATTATTATTCTAATTTCTTGATTAAGGAATATACCTGTTTTAAAACCAGTGGGAGTTTTAATTTTGGTGATGACATTTCAGACGATTCCAGATTGTTCCTGAGATATCGAAAAATGTATCTATGTTCAAAAGGAATTAAATTATACAATACTGTACACTTTAAAAAGTGGCACCTGGCAGCACAAGTTGAAATAAATTTTGCTCTCCTTGACGGTTGGCAATGTGATGCCAATGGAGAAAATCATCCTATGAGCTCCCTCAGATGTAGCAGATGACAAGAAAGATTGTCTTCACTGTCTGTCCCTCTAAGTTTTAGAGGAATTTCAGGAACCAGATAATGTGAAGCTTAAGTGTTGGCAAAACACCTAGTTTCAAAGGAGGTGCAAGTGTTGTTTCTCCATCTCTCACAGATTCCTGGTGCATGGGTGTATGTGTGTCTGTGTGTGTGTTTGTGACACTTGCATGTAGCTTGTTGCCACAATCAGGGCTGGTCATGAGAATTTCTCAGGAGGGCAAGCAACTGCCCACCTTGCTTTAGTTGTTACACTTCAAGGCGGGCAATTAGTTGCCCACCCAAGATTTTAGGAGGGCAGTTGTGTAAATATAAAATTTACATTTAAATTTGTCTTAGCTAAAAGCATAATTATACTGTACAAACTGAACTGCAAAGAAACCTTGTTGCATAATAAAAACAAGAATGAGGATGAACACTTACCAGTTTAAGCAATAACTGTGCAAAATTCAGGCTTGGCTCAACAGCCCCATGTAACCAATGGGGAGGTTTTGACATGAGCAATGGGCAGTATGTACCAAAAATCACCTGGAGCACAGATCGTGGGGGTCATGTGGCAATAACCCTCTCTGAAAATAAATCTGAAAATTAACATTATGCTAATTTTTGTGTATTTGTTTTTGTTGATGTGGCAAAAAAGGGGGGGGGGTGGCTGAGGCCGGGAAAGCTCCCCTTGGATCGGCGCCTGCTGTAGTCGGGCCCAGGCCTACAGTCCGGAAAATGGCAGTGATGAGTTAGATCTAATCTCAAAGCTTTGTGTCCTTGTAAGTAATTAAGTGAAGTATGCACAAAAATCATACTTTAATATCCCCTTTAATATAGTGGGTATATACTTTGATCATTATCTTCCGACAGGAGTGGGGGAGCTAGGTTGGGGCCATGGGCCACAATGTTTTTGTCTAGTGGTAACTGATGAATCCTCCACCCCCACATAGCAACAGAATGAGGATTTAGAGTGGTGTTATGTTCATGTCACTTTAAGGACTTCAAGAGACTAAAACTATTTGCTTCTCGTAACAGTAATATGTATGGCAAAAGGCTTAGAAAATATTCAAGTTGGCTTGACAAGCAAAGACCTGTTCTGGCCATAAATATGTCTGAACTCTCATACCAACATCTCAGACAACATTTGACATGCTGTGCATCTTCTTTTACAGCTAAAATCCCGGGTTGCCAGGCACAACACGGGAAAAGGGAATTAGTCTGCTTGACTGCTTTGTTTGTTTTGTGGTTTCCTTGCTGCTTTTGTTCTGGCATGATAAGCAAACTCCTCCAAGATGTGCAAGCAGCATTTAGAGTGCAAGACAAACAAGAGTGATTTCAACAATGGTCTAGTGTAGGGATGACAAAAGATGCAGTTTACACTAGCTAGATGGCAAGCACCAAGTAATTACTCACTTGGATGCACATTGGGCTGATAGAGCTGAAATTAATTACCTTGTGTTGATACAAGAGATAAGCTGTGGTCAGCTCCTTGATAACTTTGGGCTAAAAGAGGATTCATGTCATGGATAACACTTTGAAACAAAAATGATTGGTAAATTTTAGACCCTGTAGCTCTACGAGTAAGCAGACAACTTCTGCATATTGCAGCATCTTAGTAGGCCTATCCATGTATTTTACACGTTAGGCAACGGCAAAATTGCAAAGCCCCTCTAGAGAAATGTGCCTCGTGGTGAAAAACCTTCCAATCAGAAATTGTCAGTATTATGTAGATACTTGTTTGAGAGTCTTTTGAACATGTCAGGACAATGGTTTTGTCCTTTTTGACAAATTTGGTAATGTTTGAGAGTGAATTGACACTCAAAAACGATGTATCTTGAAATAGTACTCTCTGCAGTACAAGATGCATGCAGCAAGCTGTAGCTTACTTGTGCAATCGCACCATGTAAAATCAAGCTGTGCGGCATTGTCAGATTGTATGGCTGGCTGTGTTCGCTACGGAAGTTGCCGAATATTTTGGCATGGAAAGTCTTTTTTTGGGTCTTTTAAATACTAATCTGCATGTATTCTGATGGTTTTAGCATTGTATTTTCACACGGGGATCATATTTTCTCAAGGTGGGCTGTCTGTTGCCCAGCACACAATTTAAGGAAGGCATTTTGTTGCACACCATGGCAAGTGTTTTTGCTTCCAAGGCGGGCGTCTAAGCGGGCACGGGTGATCACCCGGGTCACATGACCAGCCCTGGCCACGATATCTCAATAAGGGAAATTAAAAGTTGTACATAGATGCCCCATACTGAGAGAGAGCCTTATTGCTTTTTGTGTAGGTCAAAGGTCATGTGGGGTCATTAGGGGTCAATTCTGAAAACCTTGTTAGCACAGTATATCTCAATGAAGGAATTGTGCTTTTCTTTCCTCACATGATGATGCATTAAATCTAGTAGAAAGAGGCCCATTCCAGGGAAAGTGATCCTACCGACCAAAAAGAAAACTATTGACACAGCTTAATGATGTTCTGTTCTGTTAAAATTGGAATATACTCAGAATTCATGTTGAAACCATTTTTTTCTGTACTGTACATGTAAAATCATGAATTTTGGGGATATCAGGCAGCAAGTTCAATGAAAGCATACTGTACAGTAGTACCCAAATGATGCAAAAGTCGAAATTAGTGAATTGTTGAAAACCGTGACTGATTTTGCAATGTGCTGTATATGATAAATTTATTTAAATATGTAAATTTAGTTATATAAGATTTGTCTCAGTTTAAGTCAACTGATTAAATGCTCTGAAAAAATCCATGAATTCCATTTTTTGTGCAGTAAGACACTCATTCAAAAGCATTGTTGTGACAGCCATTACGTGACATCACCCTTACTCAAATCGCCCACCACTGAACAGCGTAAAACCCGACCTTCTGGGGGAAAAGTCGGGATTTTACATGATGTTCCCACCAACAGATTATAGCATAAAACTTGGAAAAATCAATAAAAATATGATAAAACCTGATAAGCATCCCAATGGCTATAACCTGTAGGTGTGAACATCAAGTAAAATCCCGGCTTTCCCCCCAAAAGGTTGGGTTTTGCACTGTTCAGGGAAAGGCGATTTCAGTAAGGGCAATATCACATAATGGCAAATGGGGCACATGTAATACACGCAAAAGGAAAAAACTATATATTACCTGTAGGTTTTGCACTAGTCTGCCATAAAGTAAGGACCCAAATTTAATACCTGTATCCTTTTTGATTTCTTGCCAAAGGCAAAAGGAACTTACAGTACACCTGTATGCAGTCAGGGTGGCCTGTGTAAAGTATGTGTGTGTGTGTGTTGGTGAAGCTTACCATAGCTTGTGAAAACAATGTCTCAAGATAGGAGTGATGGCTCTTTTCATATACTTGGTATGTGGATTTATTATATTGAGATGTGAAACTCTATTGGGTGAAAGCCAAAACTGGCCACTCTTAAACCTCAAAGTAAAGCTACATGTATGAAAAACATTAACTTTTGATCTACAAGAGTATTAAATGAATCCACAAAAATGTTTTGAAAAATTTGGGTTGTTATTGGTACAGAGAAGTTCAAAATGGAAAATGCAACTTATATACAGTCAGAGATGCCAACAATTACGATTTTGCCGTAATGATTACGATTTTTACACTGGTATTACGCCATTATGATGATGTGCCAAAATCTTCCGATTTGCGTAACAAAAGGTGTGTTAATATCCTTACCGGCCTTCATTAATAATCCTTGTTCATGTATTTACGTTTTGCAAGTAAAACAAGGAGTGTTTAAAACGCATAATTAAAAACCTGGTTGGAGATCAAAAAAGAAAGATTAAAGAGACAGAAATCCACACGTTCGGATTCGCGTTATGTGATGGTAGGAGTTGCCGTATGGACATGTTTTCGAATCGCATGCGTACAGTGCATCATTCATGTGCGTAAAAGTTAGCAAAACGAAACACGTGTGCAGCATAGGCTGTAGATTACATACACAACATACGTTAGGATATGTAGTGCAACTGTGCAATGTCGTTTCCGTGTACAGCAGTTTGGTGTCTTTGGTCTTTGGCTGGCGTACGTAAAATCGCCGTTCTACTGTACAATCATTTTTCATGCACTATACTGTACAGTGTGTGCTATGTTATGCCTATCAAATCATACATGGACACGTGTACGGAGTGAGCTCCGTTGCAACAAGATGACTAGCCTGGGTTTAGGTATCGTAACTTTTTAATCTCATAGACACAGAACAGCATTCTGTGTGTATTATGGATATTTTTCAGAAGAGTTGTATGAAAGAAATTAAGGGAGATTGAAACACATCATTGCGGTTACTTTTGCGCAAGGCCGTGGTAACGATCGGCCGGAGAAAAATTGTCAAGACCCAGAAAGAGTTACGTACAGCCTAGACAATTGTTGCAAGTAAGGGCTGTTACGTTATAGTTTGTAAAGGACTGGATTACCGTACCGCGCGGCACAGAATATGAGCTAGGATTGAAGTACATGCTGACTTATTTATTCCCGATTTTAACGATGGTTTTGTTTGACATTTTTTATGTGAAAAACAAAAAATAAGTCATAAAATCAGTTTGTATCAAAAAATATGACTATGTAACCGTAAATGAAAATTTTTAATATGTACTACAGGACTTCTGATTTTGCATTTTGGGATATAAGCTGTGGGACTTGTATTGTCACAGCGTTTTAGGCTGCTGAACGTTACACAGACTGATTCCGCAATTCTGGGGAATTCCCGTACGGGAACAAAAGTGTTAACACATCTGTGTGAGCAAAACTGTATTACAAAAAAAAAAAAAAAAAACACTGTAAAAATGTCTGCAGATGTCCGTTGGATTACAGAACAAAAAATAAAGAAATACAAAGAGGAAACGGAAAAAAAACAAAAAGTGCTGTCACTTTGTTGCAACAAATTGACAAGCCACTTTTTCTGTTTTCTTTGTGTATTTCTTTGTTTTTTGTTTTGTAAATCTACAGAATTTTTTTACAAAGAAGGATCACTTTGGGCAACACATCCATATACCCATAAGGGTAGGGTCTGCAGGGGATTTCCCTTTAAGAATTTTGAAGCGCCATAAATAGGGCAAGCCTGTCCAAATAATCTGCCCAAATTTGGCCTAAATGACTGCCAAACTTAACTTGAAAATGGAAATTCTTCAACACAAAACTAAGTGCTAAATGTGCAAAAGATTGCACCATTTTGCATCTAAGCCTCCTTCATATAAGCAAAATTTTCCAAACACCCCCTCCCCTTAGACCCCTCCCCCAGGACGGCAATCATTAATCATCAATGGAGTACGTCATTTAAAAAACATTACTATTTCTTTATGGCAAATGTTGGCATCTCTGTACAGTACATCATGTGCAAAGGATGGAATTTCTTTTAAATCACCCAGCTGTAGATTACAATGAATAAGATAAATTTGCTTTTTTTGTACTTTGATGTTCCCATTTGGAGACATTTAATTGCATGGAAATGTTTGTAAAATCCGTGGGTCAAAATGGGGAAAAATGGTAAGAATAGGGTCAAAATTCCATCTCTCACATTTTTTGACCCAAAAGGCTTGTTTTAAGAATGAAAAATACATACAGTATGTGTGAAAATCTCCAGAGTATTTATCATTTGTGACCTTAACACCTGTTGTGAATATGGAAACCAAAGCAATATCTGAAGGGGATGTTATTGGCCAAGGAAGTTTTAAGGGCGGGTCACACCACAGCGATTTTCAATCTGAAATCCGATCCGATATTTTCTTAGTCGGGCTGATAGTTTTTTATTCAGACTGTGTTCTAAGGATGGTCACGCTATATCGATAAATGGTCCTAGTTTGTCTTTTGATAAACTATTCTGCTACCATTATATAACTTATACCGCTCAACAGAGCGGTATTTGTTTAAAAATCAATCTAATTTTTGTAAGCATGTCCGATAAACACTGTCTGCCGATGTGACACCATCAAATAATTAGTTTACATTTCATTTTTGTAGTCCACTGAAGCAAATCATATATTTACACAGGTTGGCAAATATTTGGCTCTTTTCAATCAGGGATGGAGAAGATTTTAATTAAAACTCACAGAAATCGGACCGTAATCCTCTCCAAAATCGCTCTAGTGTGACCTGTGCTTTAGTGAGGGAAAGAATTTCATGGGAGGGATGGAGTTGTTACAAGGGATAGAATTCTTTTGGGTCAGCTTACTGTATGTACAGTAGAGTAGCCCCATGTCTGATTGTGCAAAGGATAAAATAAGAATGTTTTCATTTGTCCCTAGCTTAGCTGTTGTTAAATCAGAAGCTTTCAGTAGTTCATTCAGTCAGAACACTAAAACACATCAAAATATATGATTTAAACATATCTCAGAACTAGCATATTGATATACTGTATTAACAAACATTTAAGTTGGCAAGGGATGGAATGAAAAAATTCTGAGTATAAATTTGATTCATCTTCATCATATTTGACAAGAGTCCAAAATGGTATTTTAATTCTTGAGTTTCCCCTGCAGTGTCCAGTGAGTAGCTTTTAAATTCTCTTACCCTTTAAAATTTTATCAGCCCCTCCCACAGTTTCCAGTCTAGGTTTTTTGTTACCCATGTTGTTGTAAGTACTGTGCATGGGTACAATGTGGGAAAGAAATTGGTGTGGAGTGCAATTTGTACATGTAGTACTGTACTGTAGTACTGGCATTGGGGTTAAGCAGTTTTGCAATGAAACTGAAAAATTTAATCATTAGTTGATCTGAAATTGAAAAAAAATATTAACTTTACATTAATTCAAATTCAAAATATGTATGTAATCAAGCTAAAATTAATCCTCTGGGTTGAAATTTAATTTAGTTTTTTTTTGACTGTGTGAAGATACCCAATCTGTACAGCACATTTCTGTATTTGACTGATATAATACTCCTGAATGGCACTGCAGTTAAAAAACAAAATGAATGATTCCATTTCCCTTATTTATTGTCTGTAAATTTACAGTAAATCCAAAGAGATACTTAAAACAACTTTGGGGTGAAAGCATTTCATTATTTACAGTACTTAATATTATGATAGAAGCATTACTGTATTTGACAGTTTTTTTCGCCACCAGAATGGCTTGTAAGCATTTATGTATACCATTGGGGGATCACACTTACAATTGATAAAACTGAAGCTAACTTGGCGTCCACAAAGATAACACTAGACTTTCAAAGTGCTGATCTTTTTGTCTTTATCTGCCAGTGGGATGCACATTATTTTGCTCAAGCTCTACCAAACAGGAAAATATCAAAACCCTCTTTATCTGTATTAATGTTTTCAAGACTACTGTACATACTGTAACAAGCTTGTAACACTATTAAGGGGGGGGGGGGCATTGTCCTGGTGACATGTCCCCTCCCCCTTTCATGCATGATAATATCAAAATAATATTTAATATAGCCCTCAAGAAAATTGAAAAGTCACGTTCTGCAAGATTCATTTGCCTTGTATAGTACTCTGCAGTATTTGTACGTCATTGTCTGATAAATCATTTTAAACGTGAATGAGTACTGTTTAATTTTTAACTCTACAATACAGTTTTGTACAGTACATTCCTTGTACCTTAAATGTTTTTGAAAGGCCTAACATCTCCTTACTTTCTGTTTACAGGGATTGTCTTTCAGAACATCTCTTTGTATAAATCCATCTTCAAGTTTAAACGTATACGAGAAGATGTTGCACAGATGTCTCGCCTTCATGCCTTAAAGAACCGTGTGAATGCCAAACAAGGGGGTCTGGATTTCCAACCTCCTCCAAGGTTTGAAGGAGAAGAACCCAGTGATGGATATACTGTTGAGGATATGTACTTCAGGCGCTGGCAAGTGGCTCATAACGTTGAACCAGTAAGAAAATCAAGAGAAAAGACAGGAGAAGATAGGAAGTGGAAGGGATGGGCAGCACACCATAACACTAATTCACGTTTACAAGCCAACTTTGAAGCTATGAAGCAGCGTCAGGAATATCATATGCAACATGTTGAGGCCCTTAAAAGGCAGCATTTTGCAGAACTTGAGAAGAGGAGTGATGTTGGTGAGTTTTCTTTAATATATCCACTGCCAAAGTGAAATAGTGATGGCTGATCATTTTTGAAGCAAATTCAATGTTTTATCCAGGTATCAGCGGTAATTTTGCAGGGGAAATTTCAGAAATGGTAAATATTTAAGATGGAAGTCTGTGACAGCTTTTCCAATGTCTGGGGGAAGTTGGAGAGCCTTTGCTTTGCTAACTGCCAAGTAGACTACTTTGTTCAATAAAGACCTATAAAGCTGACATGATCTGATTGGTTATGACCACTGGACAATCAGTTAAACTTTAAAAGCCCATTTTTGAATCTGACTCAACTTTTTTGTTATTGCTGTGCCAAGCAGGTCTCAAGAAAATATTCACATGGTTCTGTTGAAACTTTAGTCTAGAGACTGTTGGGTTGCAAAGGATGCCAGCCGTATGCTGTAACCACCAAACTCCAATACATATCACTAAACTCTTTTCTACATTTATGCATGAATTAGGCAAACATTTAAGATAACTGTACCTGAAATGAGACCTGCTATGAGAGCAGGCCAGGGGTGAGCATTTGAGAGGGATGGGGAAGGTGTTCTCAAAGATAATCCATAGACATTTGAAGATTGGTAAAGGCTTAGTCTAATGCCCACAGTTCCTTACCCCAGAGCCTCTTGGGTAGGGATATTGTTACTTGAATCCATAACGCTATTAGGGAACTCTTCATGCACTTTTGAGGCCTTCGTCCCCATTGGTCATTTTGATCTCTCAGACAATCAGCCACCCGGCTCTGCTTTGCAAGTGACCACTGGTGATTACTACCATCTCCTTTATTGAAGGAGTGATTGTACAATACCTGTCTGATTTAGTGAGTGATGCCGTTTCTATGATACATCCTTTGTACTCCTAATTAAAAGCTTAAGGAAGTTTTGACTCACCAAGTTTTTTTCTTTATAAATGCAACTTGAAATGTCTGCAGTCATCTTCCACTGCTGAACGGTCGGTCAAAGTCTGGTCTGACCAGGATGCAGAGATGCCAGTCACTACTTGGTGCAGAAGTTGTTATATATGACTGCTCATGCCACTTGTATTCAGATAGGGAGCAGAATTGAGACCCTTGAAATTTTCTTAGCACTAAGTGCCTCAGAAGGAGGTGTTGGGCCCACAAAGACCAGTAAATAAATGATGAGAAGACAGGAACCCTTTGTCTGGTATTGATAGAGTAAACTACACTTTGAAAATGACTTCAAATTGTACAGTTTGATTTCATCAGTTGTCTGTCTAGTAAGTTTGTCATTGTTATGAATGTTTGATGTAAGTAAAATGAATTTATTTTGGCCAGATGAAGACTCAGAAGATAATGATGGCAATACTGGCACTGCGGATGACATGTCTAGTTCTTACACCATCACAAGAACATGGCTCAAAGAAAGGCTTGCAAATTATTGCCGTTTCAAAGACCCTACCATTGGTGATGAAGGTATGAAAGGGTCCTTAATAAGACATTTTCATTTATCCCTATTACTGTAGCAACAAAAACATTAATGCCACTTCAGAAAGATTGATGAAACCTCATGACAGTTTTCACCTGTGTCAAAATTCCAATATGGACATTAGCCAGATTTTTTTTTTGTCTCATGTGAAGACATTGATTCAAGTTTGAAATATAGCAGCTTAGAGTGCATTTAACTGACTTCTGTACACTGGATCAATCATAATGTTGATTAATGCTCAGTGGTTTAGTTAATAAACACTAGATTGCACAGTGGTACAATTAAGATAAAGTCAGTGTAAGAAATGAAAATGCAACAGTGATATGAAGGTACACTCCTTTAAGCTCAAAAAGCTGTTCTGGGAAAGTGTAACCTGGATAAAAGGTGTGTTACAGGGTAAGTGGAGAGGTGAGGGGGGAGAGAGTGGAAGGTGAATGAAAGGGATGGAGGAGGAAAGATAGGCAAATGAGAGGAGTAACATGACTTATAAAAGTGTGAAGAAGTCAAGATTTGAATCTGTGGACCATGGTTGTCATCGTAATTTTAGTTATATTTTGCATGCATCCTAGAAATTTTGTCTAGATGGAACAGTAGGTAGGTCAGTGTTGTGAGTGGTCCATTGTAATGTAACGTAATTATTTATCTCATATATATACTGTATGTACAGTGCACACTTTGGCTACTGTCAGTTACAATATATGTATACCTCTCCACTGATGCTTGGGGCAGACAGCCAAATTAGATAAGGCAAACAATTTGCTGGCTGTAAACTGACACTGTATGTACTTTACAGCTATGAAACTAACTGACCGCAAGTTAGCAATGCCTTTCAGAGCCCATGGACCAGCAAATGAACTTAATCCTATTGTGCTCCTGTTTTTGGTTTCTATGATAAGAGAAACCTATGCATTCATGATGGTGTGTGTGTGTGTATGTGCGCACTTACCTTCCATTCAGATTAAGGACCTAACCAACCGTGCGTGTGTGTGTGTTTGTGACACTTTCCTCGTTGACACGATATCTCAAGAAAGCAAACTCTGACAGTTCTCAAACGTGGTACATAGATGCCCCATATTGAGAGGAAGAACCCTAGTGTTTTTGGTGGGGGTCAAAGGTCACCTGGGGTCACCGGGGGTCAAACTGAAAACCTCGTTAACACAATATCTCGAGGTAGGAAGCTTGGATGAATTTCATACTTAGTATGTAGACGTGTTATAGTAAGAGGAAGAACCCTATCGTTTTTGGTGGGGGTCAGAGGTCACCTGGGGTCACCGGGGGTCAAACTCTGAAAACCTTTTTAATACGATATCTCCAGGTAGGAAGCTTGGATGAATTTCATACGTAGCATGTAGATGTGTTATGGTAAGAGGAAGAACTCTATTGTTTTTGGTGGGGGTCGAGGCCACCTGGGGTCACTGGGGTCACTCTGAAAACCTTGTTAACAGGATATCTCGAGGTTGGAAAATGGGATGAGCTTCATACTTAGTATGTAGATGCATTATAATAAGAGAAAGAACCCTATTGTTTTTGGTGGGGGTCAAAGGTCACCTGGGGTCACCAGGGGACACCAGGGGTCAGAGCCTGAAAACCTTGTTAACATGATATCTCGAGGTAGGAAGCTTGGATGAATTTCATACTTAGTATGTAGATGTGTTATGGTAAGAGGAAGAACCCTCTTGTTTTTGGTAGGGGTCAGAGGTCACCTGGGGTCACTGGGGGTCAAAGCCTGAAAAGCTTGTTAACACGATATCTCAAGATAGGAAGCTTGGATGAATTTCGTACTTAGTATGTAGATACGTTATGGTAAGGGGAAAAACCTTAGTGTTTTTGGTGGGGGTCAAAGGACACCTGATGTCACCCGGGGTAAAAGCCCGAAAACCTTGTTAATGCGATATCGCATGATAGGAAGCTTGGATAAATTTCATACTTTGTATGTTGATGCCTGATAGTGGGAGGAAGAACCCTATTGTTTTTGGTGGAGATCAAAGGTCATGTGGGGTCACTGTGGGTCAAACCATGAAAAACTTGTTTACACGGTATCTGAAGTTAGGAAGCTTGGATAAATTTCATACTTTTATTTGTAGATGCCTTATAGTGAGAGGAAGAATCCTATAGGTTTTCGTGGAGGTCAAAGGTCATTTGAGGTCACTGGGGTCAAACTCTGAAAACCTTGTTAACACGATATCTCAAGGTAGGAAGCTTGCATAAATTTCATACTTTGTATGTAGATCCTTTATGGAAAGAGGAAAAACCCTAGTGGTTTTGGTGGAGTTCAGTGGTCGTCTAGGGTCACCAGGGGTCAAAGCCTGAAAACCTTGTTAACACCATATCTCAAGGTAGGAAGCCTGGGTGGAAAAAGTTGGGAAGCTGGGAGGCTCCTTCCTGGGAAATTTGGGTATTTGGAGGGAAATTTTGATCATTGGAGGGAAATTTACACCTTTTATGTACATGAAAATATGAGAGGAATTGTGGAAATTTTGACTCCCTTCCCAGGAAATAAACATTTTTCCAGCCCTGGTAGGAAGCTTCAGTAAACTTCACACTTTGTATGAAGATGCATTATAGTGAGAGAAAAAAACCCTATCATTTATGGTGGAGGTCAAAGGTCATCTCGGGTTACTGAGGGTCAAAGTCTGAAAACCTTGTCAACAGGGTATCTTAAGTTAGGAAGCTTGGATAAATTTCATACTTTGTATGTAGATGCCTTATATTGAGGGGAAGAAGTATATCATTTTTGGTGGAGGTCAAAGGTCATTTGGGGTCACTGGGGGTCAAACTCTGCAAACTTTTTTAACACAATTTATCTTGATGTACGAAGCTTGGATGAATTTCATACGTAGTATGTAGATGCATTGTGGTTAGACAAAGAAGTGTATTGTTTTTGGTGGAGATCAAAGGTCATCTGGGGCCACCAGGGGTCAAACCCTGAAAACATTGCAAACACCATATCTTGAGGTAGGAAGCTTGGATAGATTTCATACTTAGGATGCAGATGCCTTATGGTGAGACTAAGAACTTTGTTGTTTTTGGTGAGGGCAAAAGGTCATCTAGGGTCCCCAGGTGTCAAACTCTGAAAAACCAAGATTGTCATCTGGGGTCACCAAAGGTCAAAGTGCAGAATTTCCCAAGAATTCTCAAGATCAAATATGAACACAAAACTGTGTTTTTCCAATATGTTAAGATAGCATTTGACCAGTGACTAAAAGAAATGGGACATGGCATTATTTGGAATTATACACGTATCATCGAAACCTCAATGCATTTTTGTATTCTGGTTCTCCTAATTTGGTTGTGAGATTTCAAAGCAAAGGTGCTGTAGCCAGGGGAAGATGAAGCAATATATGAAACAAAATTTATTGACTGTTGAAAGCAACTTTACATTGCTGAGATGGATGTAGGTGTCCAGTGAGTGGTCACATTGTAATATTCACAAGACTTATTGTAGTGATGTAAATGTCCATAAAACAGGATATGACTTTGCTTTTAAACAAGATAGCCAAATGTTTTAGTTGTCAGGGAGAAGAAACACCCTTGGAAGTTTCAGTATGAGCTAGATCATAATTGTAGTATCCATTAGACTGTCATTTTGTAGCTCCTGTTGGAGGTACAGTAGGTTTATATTTAGGGGTCTTACTCTTTCATCAGGCCTCCTCCACTCCCAGAGTAAACTTTAAAAGTGAAAAATGATTTTCGGCACAAAGTCATCATTCATTACACTTTGAAAAAAAGGAATGGGTCATTGACCCCTCCCTTCCAATGTATATGTTGTATGCTAGTGCAAATGATCAAATGAATAAATGACCCTCAGAAGTTAGAAACCTTAAACCGATTTCCATACGGTACCAAGACTATACAGCACCAAAATCTGAAGTACAGTAAAACAGTTTCTGTCATAAATTAGCATAAACCTTTAAATGTGATGTTGCTGACTTGACAAGTAGCAATAAGTTTCCTGTTTTTTTTTTTTTTGCATATGAATAAAAAGCAAAATGTGATAGTTATCATGGGACTTCTTTTTTTTTTTGCAGGGGAAAGGGAAAGGGGTCGTGAGGACAGGCAGGAAAGTATCTTTGGAAACATGGAAAGTTTGAAAAGTGTTTTTTTTTAATTCTTTGCTTGCTTTGCAGGTGCTGGTCCAGAAGAGTACAGCCTAAAGTCTGTTTACGTGTTTGCCAGACATGGAGATCGAACTCCAATTGAAAATGGTAAAACAGGAAAGCTTGCTCCTTTCAAGTGGGAGTGCAGTTTGACTGAAGCAAACAAAAAGATTGGCTCCCTCCACATGACAAGGTTTTTGAAACTCATGAATCTCCATTTAAAAGATGTTAACACAATGGACCCTGAACTGAGAAGTACTATTCAGAGAATTCCATTGAGGGAATGGAGTATTGGCTGTTACTCCTCTCAGCTAACCCCACAAGGTTGGATCCAGCATATGCGTTTAGGAGACTTTATGAAGAAACGTTATTGGCATGCACTTCAATTAGGGTCTGTGGATCCAATGAATTCTCATAAAATTTCCATCAAGAGCACTGCCACACAAAGAACAATTCAAAGTGCCATTGCATTCATGTTTGCATTTTTGCCAAGTTTCAAGTTGGAAGATATTGCCAAAATCAGGATAGCTGAAAATCCAACATTTTGCATGGAGCGGCACTGCCTGTGTGGGGCAGCTGAAAGTTTGAAGGACAGGGTAGCGGCACAGTACACTGCTTTACGTAAGGAGAAGAACACAACCCTGCTCTCTAAGTCAGTATCAAAATATATGTATATAAAAGACCCTCTGTACAGTATACCAAATCCATCACGCCTGGTGGAACTTTTGACAGCAAGGTCTTGCCATGGTAGTGCCTTACCCTGCACAAAGAAGGGCTGCGTAGACGAAGAAATGTTTGAAAGGGTTTTCAAAACAGTAGACTCAATTAATTCACAAGTGCGGGCAACCAAGAACAGTTCAGCAAAGTTGTATGGAAGACTTGCCATGCACCCAGTTCTCACCAGTATTAGTACCACCATTGGTTATATTGATAAGGGGCAGGCTCGTTTACCACGGTTCTACCTTAATATGGGTCATGATATTACTCTTATCCCATTACTGGATGCCTTAGGTCTCACATACCCATGGCCTGGGTATGCCTCACGTCTTGTCTTTGAGCACTGGCACCATATCACAAATGACTTATCCGGATTGAAAATTATTTACAATGGAGTGGATGTTACACACAGAGTAAGATTCTGTCAAAATTTGCAAGAGAACAATGGTCTCTGCCCATATGAGGCTTTCCGTCAATTTATGAACTCTGAAAACTTAAGAGTTTTTGATGCTGCAACTTATGAAGAGGCTTGTATGTGGAACATGGATTGAATCCATTAGTTTAAAAACCAAGCTTCAAAATTATTTATTGAAATTGTATTTTTGTACACATCATGGCAGTTGAAAATTTTTCACATCAAAGTCATAAGATCTTGCTATTTTCTTAAATTGTTTGGAGTACATTCAGGTACTGCATTGTGGTAACTATCTTTTCCATCTGTTTTTTCAATATTTTAGTTTATTCTTTCCATTGATTTTGTTCAACTCATTTTTGTTTGCTCAAAGGATTTGAGCTACTGTGACAAGTCACTCTATCTGCGTACTCACTTGTAAAGAAATGGTCTCAAACATTCATTTATGGATGGATTTTCATGGTACATCCTAAGGTCATTTATGGGTCAGTACAGGTCTAGATAAATCAATTATGTGACAATTTAAAAAAAAAAAAGTTAATGGCTATCAAACCCAGAGCACAGTACGTTTGTAAAAGTTGGTCATAATGTTGCATAGTTAGTGCTTTTGGGGCATAGTGACGAACGGTGTCCAAGGTCTCTAGGGTTCAGAAGGTCAAATAATGTAAAACTTGCTTTGTAGCCTACAGTATATCTGATTGTCAGTATGTTGGAAGATGTTAAAAGAGTTGGATATGTGCAGTGTGGGGAAAAAAATATTGTTTTGTGGTTGCTAATTAAGGCTTGACCCCAGAGGTCAAAGGTTAAACTGAATTATGTAATGTTTCTAAAAAAGTGTTTACAGACTTCTCCTGAACTGGAAGTTTGAAGTTCAAAATTGCTGGGTAGACTTGAACAAGTATTATTGAGGATGCCATAGGTCAAGAGTCAAAGGCAAAAGGTCAGATAACCTAAACATTGGTTTTCAGCCCTCATTTCCGTATTGTTATGTTAGAAAATGGTAGTAAGGCACCAAACACTACAGGTAGAGAATGATTAGGCAAACTTTAAAATAGACTTCTGTGGTTGCTTAAGGTTGAGATCAGGAGCCCAAATATAGGTCAAAGGCCAAATTGGCATAAAGTTTGAAGAATTTTTTGTGTTGCTAACATAATTCTTAAACACCAAAGTCAGATTATAGCAGGTGGAGTTAGCCTGGTGGTTGAGTGTACTGCCTTGTATATTAGAGGTCCCTGGATCAAATCCTGGTGGAACCACTTGGCAATTTTCTGGTGACTTAATTTTACTTGTTCAGTATAACTGTTCACAGTGATGCTGAGGGGGTTTAAATTGGTGAATTTTAATTGGGTATCTGATTGTCCAATTTAGGAAGTTGTGAGCTTGGTTCGGTTCAGCTGTTGAGCAGTGGTGAAGAGCAAGGAACCTCCACCCCTCCCAGCCTTTGGCTAAAGACTGGGGATACACTTATGTCTGTCGGATGGGGATGTTTAAATGGCGGTCCTGGGAGCAGGGTTGAGAGCGATTAGTACATGCCTGCCTTGTTAACCTCTGAGTACTAATCAAAAAGAGAATGTAGATTTCTCCAGTGTTCATCCATGCTCACTCTGGTATAGAGTCCTTGATGGGCCAGTTGGCTTCCTCACCCTCAAACATTAAATTAAATTAAGCTTGCTTGATAAGAACCCAGCCATGTGAAAATGTGCATGGGTAATTGACCACATTATACAGGTCAAAGATCAATGGTCAACTTAGCTAAAAATCCACCTGAATTACAGTAGCTGTAATCTCTGCTTCAGTTCAAAAGTCATATGACCTGTTTGACTGTGTAAACTTATGCTTGCTTGACTTACAGTATCTGCTTATAGTCCAAGGTCGCATTTTATCAAACATAATATTTCATTTCATTTTGTAGCAGCTTGCTATCAAACAGGACAGGGAATATAAAATTGACAAATTTTTGGATTGCCTCCTTAGTATTTCAGTATCTATGATTTTGTTAATCTTTCTGCTTCCAGTTGTCATGTTTAAGTATTCAATAATATGAAGCAAGCTGACTTTCAGTAAAGCATGGAAAGTTCAGCCCTGTTACATAGATCCATTCTCTTCACAGAATTTTATGTTCTTTGGTAATCATGTTTATGCCACTAAGTTTGTTGAAGGTAGTGCCTTCAATAATATTGGAAACTGGAACGGTCCCCCACCATGTGCAGCTAAGCTCATTTGAGGGACCTCTGTGTCACTCAGACATGGGTATGGAAAAATCACAGTGCTTCCTTACAGTGCCCATTGGTAGTGCCTCTTTGGTGCTGCAGGGGTATGTCACTAGGACTACTTTTATCTTGCAAAAGTTCATCCTTACTCAAACAAATGTCAGCACATGGAATTAGACAGACCTTTGAGCTACTGCACCATTGGTGCTCTTAACTCACAATGTAGTAAAATTTGATTTTGGATTTTTGAGAGAAATGATGCAGCAATTTAAGATTTGTTTTTGCAGTTTTTATCAGCAACTACACAGTAAGACATGCTTTTTAGATTTTTGAGAGTGGTATTACACTAAGGGTTATTTTGGTGATTTTTGTGAGTGAAAGAGACTCAGACATGAATTTCTTCATCCCATTGAGTTATGTGGACAAGCTCATTGGTTTAAATATTGCAGAAGGGATTTCCTTGCATGACTCTGTAGGGTGATAATGGACACATTACATTGCTTTTGCTAGTTTGACCCCCTGTGGGCTGGGGGTTGTAGAATATGTCCACAGTATTCCCCGTCTGTCGTAAGAGGGGACTAAAGGGGGAGAACTTGAACTGTGTTTGAACTTGAAAGATATTACCTACCAACCTATCTAGCTGACACTATATAACACATTCGTGTTGGTGTGTCATTAAACCTCCATCTATCTAAATTTTGCTAGTTTGCTGTTTAAGGTTTGCCCATTGCATACTACTTTGGTATATACATCTACAATAATTAACCATATAAATAATATTGTGTTGTTTGCAGCCTTGACAGTGGTAAACCTGCTGGGGATGGGAAGGAGAAGGGGCAAGTTAATGTTTCATGGACTCTGATATACCCTCCTCCCCCTCACTCACTCCACATATGTGGTAGAGTTAGGATGTAGGCCTACATCCAGCCATGACTAAGGGCTGGTAAATCAACAAACCATACCTGTTAGTCAACTAATGGAGAATCCTATTTAATTCTGTGACTGGTTCACATATCATCAGTGTTCACTGAGAACATCACTCTACTAAACATTATGGGGACTGATAAGGTCGAGTGAAGTGGGGGTAAGGATGCAGGGGAAAATGGAGAAGGGGGAGTGGCAAATGGAGGGAAAAGAATACTTTGGCAAAGGGCTCTGTGTTGTATGTGGGCTCTGTTTTTCAAAGTTACATTTGGCCCAGCATTTGCATCTGAGTTCTAAGGGACTGCCTGTTGTTATTGCAAGATACCTTTTCTCCTTTTATCTCATTTTGCAACTTAGAAATTTCAATCTAGACATTCAGTTTCACGGAGGCTTATTTTCTTTATTGTGTTCATTGGGTGCTTTGATACTTAAGGCTTTTATTATTTTTTTTTTTTGTTCTGTGCCTCTCATGTTTAACTGTATCATTTCCATGAAATGTATTGTTCACATTTGGTGTGGAAATTCAGTGTTCAAAATCAACAGTCCAAAGCAAAGCAGTGGTGTCCTGTGTGGTCTGGCTGAGGATCTCAAAATGCACAAGCTTTGTATGCTTTTTTGTCAGGTGGAGGAAACGGTTTTCTAGGACATAACAAGACTTGGGATTGTGATCAGTGTCATTTCTAGCAGTTTACAGTAGGGAGGTAGTATTTTTAAGCAAAACTTTCTTGGTGCAATTGGCTCTGCACCAACTAAGGACCGAAGCAGCATTTCAACTAAGGCAGTTTAAATGCACCCTTATACTGCCTTTACTATTGCAAGGAATAGGTGAACAGCTTTTTTTTTTTTTTACTAAGCATTGAGTTCGTTATTTAAAGAAATCAGTAATTTAAACATTCCTACTCATCGCACCTCTTGCCTGTACCATGTTTTTACATATCTTTACTAATTTTGCTACAATAAAGACTGTGTGAGATGTCCATAAACTTCATTTGGCGAAAATTTACCGTAGCTATAGGCCTAGTAAAGAGGGTATTCAGCGACGTCACACATCCTTCAGTTTGTAGGACATGTATAAACACCTTCCTGATAAAACTAAATAGTAGATTTCGTAATAAGCTGAATCATGTCATTCGAATTGCTAAGAAGAGCTATTATTTTGATAAGTTTCAGCAGAACAGAAATGACATGAAAGGAACGTGGAAAATTGTGAATGAGCTGCTAAATAACAATAATAATGTAAATTTGCCTGATACTTTTAAAATTGGCGACAACACAGTCAGTGACAAACAAGAAATCGCCAATAGCGTTAATGATTATTTCGTAAATTTGGGTCCTTCTTTAGCTGCAAAAATTCACTCTGCTACGCTTCCCAGTGGTTACCTTAGTGATCCAAATCCTAGCTCTTTTTCTTTTTCCAGCAACAGTGGACGAGGTTGAAAAAATTACCATTGATTCACTAGATCCACGAAAAGCAGCCGGTGTCGATAATCTAAAACCTAATATAGTCAAAAAAGTTATACCCTACATTTTAAGGCCTCTTTTTCACATCTTCAACTTGTCTCTCAGTACTGGAACTTTTCCAGATAAACTTAAACTAGCCAAAGTTATCCCACTTTTTAAAAAAGGAAATGCCAACACTCTTTGTAATTATCGGCCTGTATCAATCTTGCCTTGCTTTTCAAAAATCCTGGACAGATTAATGTTTAATTGACTGAACAAATTTCTAAGTAAATTTAGTATACTACATGATAATCAATATGGTTTCAGGCCAGGTCACTCAACTGAACTGGCACTGGCCGACGCTATTGATAAGATATACAGTGCCTTGGACAGTAGTAAATATTGTATTGGGGTATTTCTTGACCTTTCCAAAGCCTTTGACACGATTGATCATAACATTTTACTACATAAGCTCACACATTAGGGAATAAGAGGTCCTGCTCATTCTTGGTTTTCTAGTTACTTGTCAAATAGGCAGCAGTTAACAACTGTCAATGGGACATGTTCAAGCAAACTTACTGTAAAATGCGGTGTTCCCCAAGGCTCCATCTTAGGACCTTTGCTTTTCATTTTGTATGTGAATGATATTTGTAAAATTTCGAAAAAATGTTTCTTGGTTCTTTTTGCTGACGACACGAACATACTTTTCACTGAAAGCAATATAAATAGTTTGAAAAGAACAGCGTGTGATGAGCTACTGTACAAAGGTTTTATGATTGGTTTGCTTCAAACAAATTGTCTATTAATGTGGAAAAGACGCACTATGTTTTGTTTAATTATAGTAGGCCTACTGTTAATACTGATATGCATGTTGTTATGAATGGTATTCCTCTGGAGAGGGTTAATAGTACTAAAATTTTGGGTTTACATATTGATGCTAATCTCTCCTGGGGGTATCATGTTGGCCATATTTCAAACCAAATTTCCAAAGGTATCGGAATTTTATCAAAATTAAAGCACATACTACCCCAAAAGATTATGAGATCTATCTATCTTAGCCTTGTATTGCCCCATCTTTCTTACTGCTCATCGATTTAGTCTGGTACAACTAAGACAAATTTAAATAAATTGTATATCCTTCAAAAAAGAGCCGTTAGGAACATCACTGTGCGTTTCGACGCAGTAACACCAATGAAATGTTTTCTTCTTTAAATTTACTTAAGTTAGAGGATCTCATATCCCTAAATGTAGTTACCTTCACCTATCGTTGTCTAAATAATCTTCTTCTTGGCTCGTTTTCTTCTTTTTATACGTGTAATCTCCCAATTCATAATCACGACACACGCCACGCAGACAAACTTCGAAATACATTGTATCGTAAATCTCGCAGTCAGCTCAGTCTTAGGTATAGATCTATTTATCTGTGGAATTCATTACCAAATGGTCTTCATGCGAAACATTCTGTTGCTTCTTTCAGAAAATGCCTTCAGAATTACTACATTTGTCAGTATTGAAGGGACAGTTCTTTTTTTTTAATGTACGTTTACTGTTATCAGTATAACCAATGGGTGTAGTTGATTATCATGCATACGGATGGTTAGGGAAGGGTTGGGAAGGGATGAAGTAAATGGGAATGATATTATTAGGTACTGAATGTTTTGGTTTTTCTAATTAAGTTTTTTCTTTTACGGGAGTGATCTTCTTTGTAAAGCCCACAAGGATTTTAAGTTCACTTCCATCCACATATTATTTTGTTTGATACTTCTGTCTGTATATTTTTTGATAACGTGGAAAAACAAATAAATGAATGAAATGAATGAAATATTGGGTCACTTCAGGGTTGAAACTCTTTTCAAATATTCAAAATTAAGACCCAGTGGTTAAATAATGCATGCTTCTGGCTTAACGCTGGACATTCCTTTTGAGATATATCGATATCAAATATCGTTAAAGGATGAATGATATTTTTTCAAGAATATCAAGTTGTTTTTGTTTTGTTTTTTAGTGTTTTTGGAAAACGGAAAATATTTTTGCTTTCTAATATATCACTAAAGGTAAACAAGAGAGGGCAGTGCCAGTTCTTAGATGTACCCAGAAGTAACTAATGTAAATATAGGTTTCTTTACTCAGTCGCATTATCTTATATATTTGCTCGGAAGTAGAGCCCCCCTTTTGGTCATATAATTTCAGAATGCATGAAATACATTTTGAGAAAATCACAAGTTACAGAAAAATGCAAAATTGATAACAAACTTTGTAATTTTCAAATTTGTATTCATTTAAGCCAGGAAAATATATCATTATGTGCACCAGAAGGCCTACAGTAGGTCTAATCAGCCTGTCGGGGACCAAGGATGGTGCTTCTAAAGAAACGTTACAAAATTGCTGTTTCCTAAACATAACGTGGCATGCGATGTCCTTCAAGAAAGTATTTACCCTGCTGAAGCTGTTCCACCTGAGCACCTTGCCTAGCAATGATCCAGTTTCCGACTCCAGCCATTTGCCAGTGTATCATATCATACAAAATGGTTTCTGATACCTAGCCAGGCAAAAGGAATGAATGCAGTCACAATGGCATATGTATAGGTGTGTGTGTGTGTGTGTACGTGTGGGTGTGCGTGTGTGTGTATATGTGTTTGTGACACTGCTCGTCAACACGATATCTCAAGAACGGAAACTGATGGTTCTCAAACTTGGTACATAGATGCCCCATATTAAGAGGAAGAACCGTATTGGTTTTGTTGGGGGTCAAAGGTCATCTGGGGTCACAGGAGGCCAAACTCTGGAAACTTTGTTAACACGATTTTTCGAGATACAATAGCATAAGGTGTCCCAGGTGTTGAAAGGAGGAATATTTTCAGGAATTTTTTGGTTAATTTAGAAGAATATTCTCTGTGAGAACCTATATATCATTGTAAAGATCAAAGATGGGGAATTTGAATGAACATTTTATTTTTGTACACTAATCTCATTATGTATGCAAATATGCAAATTAGATGACGTAATACGCCTTTTTTCTTTCCATAGAATACCCTATGAAACACATACAGATAACTATTATTTTGTAATTGATGGTGCAGGAGATTGTTTGGCATCCATTTCTCTTTCATTTGATACCAAATTTGAGGAAATTGGACCTAAAATGAGGAAGATATACCCACTTTTCTCTTGCTATACAGCCCACACAGTCCACACTGTACTACACACACTTGACTATATGACCTTTACATACACAGTGCACAGTGAACAGTGGCGCAGTACTCAGTGAAACGTAAACAACTTTGAATCTATAAATAGAGCTGCATGGGCTTTGTAAGGTAGCTCTAAATGGACATTTTAGTGAGTGAAAAAGTCAGAGGGGTTGTTGTGGCTTATAATTTTTGATATTGGGAGGGGATTTTTGGGTCAGAAATGCATGTTTTAGACCAAAATTGACGCATTTTTGAAAAATGCATTTGTCTGGATCTTTGAACCTCTCTAACTCACCCTACACTTGCCATTTATTATTATATCTTGGTATTTTTTTATAAGGAATCTTATAACGGACATTTTGGTGTTTCAATGGAAAAGATCGGGCTTTCCGTTGTTGAGTTATAATTTATCTGGTTGGGGTGGGTATTTTGGGAGTGAAATGTAGATTTTGACCGATTTTTGAAAATTAGACTTGAAATATCTCTAAATTCCCTATACCTGGCATTTAATCACCTGTCATGGTGTTTCTTTAGGTTCTAAGGTATTCAGAAAAAAAAGTGAGTAGGGTGACCTTTTCCTAAGTGCCTGAACTCGAATTTTGAAAATATTGTGTCATATTTAGCAATTTTGGGCATTTTTGGGGCAATTTTTGAATGTAAACAACTATTTTTTGATGTTTTGTGAAAAATTTTCAAAAGCAACCCCCCAAAAATGGTGGCATTCTATAGATCTATTTGTTGGCTTTAGTTTGGTGGTTAAATGAAGGCTGTAGGTTGTGCTTTGCTGAGAAATAATTTTTTAAAAGCAAACCCTCGATTTGAGTGACCCAGTCACTCAGCTTATGGGAAAGGGGGGAAAATTTCATACTTAGTACATAGATACATTATGGTAAGAGGAAGAACCCTATTGTTTTTGGTGGAGGTCAAAGGTCATCTGAGGTCACTGGGAGTCAAGCACTGAAAACCTTGTTAACACAATATCTCCAGTTAGGAAGCTTAGATTTCATCAGAAGTAAAAAAGAAAATTTTCCCAAGAATTCCCAAGATCAAATATGAACCTTAAATTATTTTTCCAACACATTAAGATAGCACTTGACCAGTGACTGAAAGATATGGGACATCATGACATTATTTGGAATAGAACATTTATATCATCGAAACATCAATGCATTTTTGCATTCTGATTATCGTGAATATTGCAAATGAAATTATTAAAATATGAGTCTGTTCTTTTTTCTCAGTAATAATTTTGTTGCCTCTGCATAAAGAGTTATAGAAATAATAGTGCTTGTGTAACTCGGATAGGACTGGTTTAGTCCTCAGTAAAGGCACGTGTATAGCCGATTGCCGATAGCTCCCTATACACGGTCCCAACAACGACGCATGGAAAATCCGGTGTCTTCGACCAGCACATAAAACAGTGCTGGTCGAGACCTTCTAGCAAAGATAGGACCTAAAGTCCTTATTTACTGGCATAGTAAATTGTCCTTTGAAAATCTTTAATTAATATTGCAGTTGGTTTTTGATAACTTGAAACCTCTAAAAAATTCCGAAAATTTGAAATAAAATCATCAACTTTGCCACTTCGTAAAATTTACTGTAGCGTTCGAAATATTGTTGATATCAAAATACCGTGTGTGCATAACATTGTGCCATCACACACAGAACATTTGATACCTGTACTTCGCTCGCACCCCCAGAAAAAAAACTGACTAATACAAATTGAAAATTTTGTCTGGCACCGCAAAATTTCTTTCAAAGCATGGGCGTCTCCTACGCGCCACACTATTGTGACTTGAAGCTCAGGAACAGAGTGACTGAAAGTACTGTACATCATTAAATGGACCCTGGTCCTCTCAAACAAAATCCCAAACTCTGCCCATGTATAGGGAACCACAATTCTCAATGAACTTAGCATTAAGCCTGATATAAATTGAAGTCTCGCTGTACGGCTGTGCATAGGAAAACTTTGGTGAAATTTCCCCGTTCTTGTTCCCTCTAGAACAGCTTGGGTAAATTACTATTTCCAAAACCCTCACTACACCTCTAGCTGACCACTTTCCCCACTAACTACCACCATCCACACCAAATTGACTGACGGTTACTATCTTAAATTTGCGGTTCTCATAAGAAACTATTTCATTAGCATTTCAAATTACACGTGGGGGGTGGGGGGGGCAAAGAATTTGTTCAAGGAATTTTCCAGAATTACCGCAAAAGCCGTCAAATTTAAGAAAAATTACTCGGGGAGGACCCGCAGTCTCCAGCCTTCGGCGCTCACGTTTAAGTCTTCGCCGGTCACAACTTCCCAAGATGCAGCCTCCAATGAACATTACTTCCCTGCATGACATTTAACTGACTGCTAATGGCCTTGGCCTTGGCCTTGTCCATGTAAAAACTACCCACATAATATTTAATTGATTTTTGGTTTCGATGATAAGAGAAACCAATGCATTCGTGATGGCGTGTGTGTGTGGGTGTGTATGTGTGTTTGTGACACTTTGCTCGTTAACACGATATCTCAAGAAGGGAAACTGACGGTTCTCAAACTTGGCACGTAGATGCCCCATATTGAGAGGAAGAGCTCTATTGTTTTTGGTGGGGTCAAAGGTCATCTGGGGTCACCAGAGGTCAAACTTTGAAAAGCTTGTTAACACGATATCTCAAGATAGGAAGTTTGAATAAATTTCATATTTGGTATGTAGATGCGTTATGGTAAGAGAAAGAACCCTGTTGTTTTTGATGGAGGTCAAAGGTCATCTGGGGTCACCGGGGGTCAAATGCTGAAAACCTTGTTAACACGATATCTCAAGATAGGAAGGTTGAATAAATTTCATACTTAATATGTAGATGCGTTATGATAAGAGGAAGAACGTTATTGTTTATGATGGAGGTCAATAGTCATCTGGGGTCACGGGGGTTAGAAGCTGAAAACCTTTTGAACAGGATATCTCAAGATATAAGGTTGGATAAATTTCATACTTAGTATGTAGATGCGTTATGGTGAGTTAGTTAGATAATATTTAACGACACACCAACACGAATGTGTTATATAGTGTCAACTAGATAATTTCGTTTCAAGTTCGGTATCAAATATTGTTAAAATACATTGCAAGTCCTCCCCTTTAGTCGCCTCTTACGACAAGCGGGAAATACCGTGGGCATATTCTACAACCCCCAGCCCACAGGGGGACCAACCATGGGGGGGGGGGGGGAGCTTGCTCGGTTTTGTGGCGCCGACAACCCGCCAGTCATGGGATGAGTAATAATGGTATCATGTGCGCATTTTATAGGCAAGAGTTGGTGACAAACTACTCGCCACGCACTTCCTCCTCACCCCACCTGGATGCAGTTTAACGTCATACCCAGGACCGTTATGGTGAGAGAAAGGAGCCTATAGTTTTTGGTGGAGGTCGAAGGTCATTTGGGGTCACCGGGAGTCAAACCTTGAAAACATTTTTAACATTATATCTCAAGCTAGAAAGCTTGGATAGATTTCATACTTAATATGTAGCTGCGTTATGGTAAGGGAAAGAACCTATTGTTTTTGGTGAAGGTCAAATGTCATTTGGGGTCACCGGGGGTCAAACCTTGAAAACATTGTTAACATGATATCTCAAGCTAGAAAGCTTGGACTGATTTCATACTTGGTATGTAGATGCATGATGGTGAGACAATGAACCCCTTTATTTTTGGTGGAGGTCAAAGGTCATCTGGGCTCACATCGGGTCAATCACTGAAAACCATGTTAACATGATATCTCCAGGTGGGAAGCTTGGATAGATTTCATACTTGGTTTGTAGATACATTATAGTGCGAAGATGATTGCTATCATTTTTGGTGGAGGTCGAAGGTCATCTGGGGTCACTGAGGGTCAAACACTGAAAACCTTGTTAACACGATATCTCCAGGTAGAAAGCTTGGATAGATTTTATACGTGGTATGGGAATATTTTATGGTGAGAAGATAAGCCCTATCATTTTTGATGGAGGTCAAAGGTCATCTGAGGTCACTGGGGGTCAAACACTGAAAGCCTTGTTAACACGATATCTCCAGGTAGGAAGCTTGAATAGATTTCACACTTAGTATGTGGATGCGCTATTGTGCGAAGGTGAATGCTATCATTTTTGGTGGAGGTCAAAGGTCATTTAGAGTCATCAGGGTTCAAACACTGAAAACCTTGTTAACAGGATATCTCCAGGTAGGAAGCTTGGATGGATTTTTTACGTGGTATTTGGATGTGTTATGGTAAGAAGGTGAACCCTATAATTTTTGGTGGAGGTCAAGGGTCATCTGAGGTCATTGGGAGTCAAACACTGAAACCCTTGTTAACACGACATTTCCAGGTAGGAAGCTTGGATAGATTTCATACTCGGCATGTGAATGT
This sequence comes from Holothuria leucospilota, assembly GCA_029531755.1. Taxonomy (NCBI): domain Eukaryota; kingdom Metazoa; phylum Echinodermata; class Holothuroidea; order Aspidochirotida; family Holothuriidae; genus Holothuria; species Holothuria leucospilota. Next base: position 43,326,978 of record CM055981.1, read on the forward strand.
GCTATGATGAAAAGATGAATGCTTTCATTTTTGGTGGAGGTGAAAGGTCATCTGGGGTCACAGGGGTCAAAAAGCAAAATTTCCCAAGAATTCCCAAGATCGTCTCATAGGTTCCCCAGAAGTCAAAAAAGCAAACTTTCCCAAGAATTCCTAAGATCATCATCTTGAGTCATCAACGGTCAAAATGCAAAATTTCCCAGGAATTGCCAAGATCAAATATGAACCTAAAATTATTTTCCAACATGTTAAGATAGCATTTGACCAGTGACTGGAAGATATGGGGCATGATGGCATTATTTGGAATAGAACATATATCATGGAAACCTCAATGCATTTTTGCATTCTGGTTTAAATTATACTCTATAACCTGATAAACTTCAAAATCGGCAATACCTTATTTTTCAAACTAAAAACTAAAAAAAAAAAGAAAAACAAACAAACAAAAAAAAAAAAAAAACAAACAGTTGAGGGGGATTGTACCAGAGCATCGTCAGAAATGAAACAAAGAAAGAACCATATAGCAGGATGTAGGTCCCGATATCCTGCTCTATGGAAAAAACAGGCACCTGGGGAAAGTAGAATCTTTTTAGGTAATGAACAATACTGCACATAAAACTAAAGAAAAGCAATAGGCTACAATTAAACGTCTCAACATTGTTTTTCGGCGCGCTCCACGCGCACCCCTTTTAAATATTGTTTCGGGATTCCTGGTTAATTCCTGTAGAACATCTCCCTTGTCATAGCTTCGTACAAACCCTTCCATATTATTGAAACCATCATTTCCCCATGACCTTACGCAGCGAAGGGGAAGTTCCTCCTCCCCCAGAAATTCTCAAAGCAAAATTTTTATCGTCGGTCTGTTTAAATTTATCGACTTTTTGAACATTGTTTAGATGCAGGTGGTAAGGCGCGGGAAAGTGCCATTTCCAGTACCGTAATATGGGCCAAACGCTTAGCAAAGCGGTGGTGTATGTAGTCCTCTCCTTGAGGATACTTTTCTTAGCTTTTTTTTTATTACTCATGTCGCTAAAAGTCTGAAAATGCGATTTTTCAGTGTGCTTTGCTCGCACCTACTTTGAGTTCTAGGTCTCACATCTATAAAATTATTGTTCCAAAGCCCCGGCCTTCGGCGGCGCTTGGCAGTCCACACGGGTTTGCCCCCACTTTCAGACATCAAATCCCGCCCTGTTCCCTGTGACCAGTTTTATTCTTTATTGACGGAGAGAGTTTATTTCCGAGAGTTGCGCAGTACTTTACTGTTAGGTCCTTGACTCGCTCGATTAAGCTGTATGTTGTCATGGCTTCGCCATCTGTGGATCCTGGAGCGACGACATCTAACGTTAGGCCTACGTCGCGAAGTGAAAAGGAGATTGTGCCAGCAGATATACATTAACATTGTTTGCTTGAGTAGTTTTAGCATTCGTGTGTTGGGCCCAAGTTACGTGTAAGACCTTAATGTGCAGCGTACTCCTGGCAAATTGCATGTAAAGTTATGTGAAAAAATGTACCTGTGACATATCATAGAAAAAGATTGCAGTCAGTGACAGGTACACTTCAGAAGAGGCAGAGAGAAACCAATTGTCTCCAGGTCACACCAAAGAAGAAATACCAGTTTTAAATCTACTATGATTATGTGATAGTGTGACTTGCGTTAACTTGTAGACTCCAGCAACTGACTCGAGTTGACTCGACCAAAATATCTGACTTGACTTGGCTTTTGTCTTGACTTGAAAATGTGCTTGACTTGACTTGAAATTGTGACGAATGACTTGACTTGTGACTCGACCACCGTTGACTTGACTTGACTTGTGGCTCGACCTAAGGGTGACTCGTTACAACTCTGATATTAACGGAGGCTACCAATGTCAAAAGTTTTGTCTCCAAATGATTTTCACAAGACGAGAGATGTGGTTTTGAAAATATCCCTATAATTCCGTAACATTTGTGGTAAAAAAGCCCCAAATCGGCGGTTAATTTAATTGCGCATAACGTTTGAATGAACTGGTATATTTTTGATTTGTAAACACTATTTTAATAGCCTACTCATTAGCTATCCAGCCATACCTCATGTGACTATATTTTATACATGTACTTTATATTTTGACCCAAATGCTACATTCCCCTTGACCCTGCCCAGAGGTGAAAAACCTTGTTAACAGGATATCTCAAGGTGGAAAGCATGGATATTTTCCATCCTTGGCATGTAGATGTGTTATAGTCAGAAGATGAACCCTATTGTGTTAGAGATCAAAGGTTATCCGAGGTGACGGAATGTGAAACTTCAAACCAGAAAGCCCAAAGGCTTAGTGATTCCTTGCCGAATGGGGATGCTTGTTGCACTGAGGTTTATCCCTTAAATTTACAAGTATCACAAGTATCCAACACTACTGTCTTGAAATATCGTGTTTTTCAATGCAGTTGGTCTTTGACCTCTGATGACCTCAAATGACCTCTGACCTCCAATGGATCTTGGATCTTGAAAATTCTTGGGAAATCTTAGTTTTTGACCTCTGGTGACAGCAGATGACGATCTTGGGACTTCTCGAGAAATTTTGCTCTCTGACCTTTAGTGACTCCAGATGACACTCTGGGGAATTCTTGCTTTTTTAGGTCTGGTGACCCCATGATAATCTTGGGAATTGTTGGAAAATTTTGCTTTTTGACTGCTGGTTACCCCTGATAACGATCTTGGGAATTCTTAGGAAGTTTTGCTTTTTGACTGCTGGTGACCCTATATGAAGATCTTGGGAATTGTTGGGAAATTTTGCTTTGTGACCTCTGGTGACCCCATATGACGATACTGGGAATTCTTGGGAAATTTTGTTTTTTACCTCCGGTGACCTCAGATGACCTTTGACCTCTACCAAAAACAATGGGGCTGTTTCTCTCAACATGACAAATCAATATACCATGTATGAAGTGTCCTTCATTCCTTACCTTGAGATATCGTGATTACAAGGTTTTAAGTCTTCGACCTCCAGACACCTCAAGTGACCTTTGACCTTCACCAAAAACAATAGGGTTCGTCCTCTCTACATGACAAATCTACATACCAAATATGAAAAGTGTCTATTATTGCTATCTTGAGATATCATGATTACAAGCGATTTACAAGGTTTTAGCAGTTTTACTTCCGGTGACCTCAGATGACCTTTGACCTCTACCACAAAGAATAGGGTTCTTCCTCTCAACATGAAAAATCTATATACCAAATATGACAAGTGTCGGTCATTGCCATCTTGAGATATCGTGTTTACAAGCCGTTTAGAGGCCTGTCCACACAGGATGCGTTGCGTCGCGTCACGATCCGTCTACGTCACGTCACTTTTATCACTTTGCACGTAAATCAATGGAGCCGTCCCCACAGGACACGTTGCGCCACGTTCGATGCCGAAAAAAAGTGTACGTATCCTTCCGGATGCGTCAATTTTTGGCAAAGTCCATATGTGCGTTCAGAAACAGTTGACATACGTCAACTTGCGTCAACTTTGATTTCTTTCATGTTTTCCTTCCATGAAATAAAATTTAACGGGATCTGGATGCAAAAGATGCTGTGTTTTAGCTTAGATTTGCAATAAAACGCCTGTAAGATGGGTAGGAAAGCTCATTTCTTTCATTTCTTTTTACATTGGGAATGTATACGGGTCCACCACCCTCGCGATATTATTGACTTCGATAGTGGAGAAACAGTTGTATTCACTGGTAGGGTGGTGAGCAGGGGAAGTCTGGACTCTAGATATGGTTGCACAGGGATATTTTGTGGTACAGGAGTACATATAAATATAAAATGCAGTGTATATAATCAGTTGCGTAGCTACGGGGGGGGGGCTTAGGGGGTCGAGCTCCTACCCTCAACCGTTAATAGCTCCCCCAAGCGACCCCACTGGCGATCAAGGCAAGAAAAAAAAAATCACTCGACTGGACTACTCGACTTGATAATGATAGACTGGCTGTTGAAAATCTCCATTCCAATCAATCCACTGAAATCAGTGGCGTAGGAAGAGGAGGCAATTGGGCAATCCCCCCTCATTGATGCCGATTTTTTTTAGTTCCTAAAAATACGTTAATTTTTTAACACAAATTTTACTTCAAAAGTTAACATATGTGGCACCAGGTTGCATGTAAGGACACCTAATCTTTCAAAAATTTTCAAGGGGGGGGGGGGGGAGAGTTATACCCATCTAGTTTCACCCCTTCTCAGACCGGCCATAACGCAACATACTGAATGCCTCTCCCCCGTGAGATAAATCCTGGGTACGCCACTAACTGAAATCCATCGGGATAACTCCGCTCTGCATAATTTTGTACAAATTCGGATAGATTGCGACAAACTTAATGTGTTTGAGAAAAAAAAATCAAATCAAATTTTACATTTTTCACAAAAATTGCACATCTTGATGGCTGCTATCAAGCATGGCTAGTGGCAAGGGCGGCAATTTAGGATGCATTAAAATCTCAAATTTTCTTGGCACTCTCCTCGCCAACTTATTGTGGCGCTCCGCTTAGATAGTAAATAGAATAACTTTATAGGGAGAGTAGCGACAACTTAAATTTAGACGCCATTTTGTTTCCATTGGCTAAGTGTCTAGCATACACTGCACAATGACTCCCAAGTCCCATGTAAGCGCTTTGGGTTTAATTTTTATCTTCTCTGGTGACAATGGAAAAGGGGGGGGGTAGACTGTCGGGTGACAAATCTGTTGGGTCCCAGTCATGGTGAAATGCATCAGGGGAGGGGGAGAAATTTTCAGTTTCAGTTCAGTTTCAACAACATTTATTTTGGTCATGTGTTATAAACAGATTCCAATACACATATATACAGAAATAAAAGACCGAGGGCTATCCACAAGAAGCTTAGCAAGGCTTATGAGAGTGGATACCCCCTTAAACATGGAAAGTGCAACTTAATAATTTACAGAAAAACAATAACAATAACAAGAGAAACGATGACAGACACTAAACACTGCCATCAACAGGAGAGAAGATCTTCTGGACTTAGAGCCATTATAACGGGAGACTTGACGAGAGATAACGCTTTAATTTGCTTTTGAAGTTGTAGAGAGATGAATACTACGAAGCTCTAGATAGGACATGGTAAAAATTTTTTTTATTACGTACGTACGTAATAATTATTACGTACGTACGTGATATTATTACGTACGTACGTAATAAATATTACGTACGTACGTAGTATTATTACGTACGTACGTGATATTATTACGTACGTACGTGATAATTATCACGTACGTACGTAATAATTATTACGTACGTACGTAATAATTATCACGTACGTACGTAATAATTATCATTTTAGTACGTGACTCTAATACGAATGTAGATACAGCGCTATGATAATAAGCCCATTTATTATGAAAGGATTCATCTTAGGGTAGATTATTCTGGACACTTTAATTGTGCACTAATTGACCTTCATACAATCACAAGGTGGTTGACCGCAGGAATTACTAGGTGTTAAATACTGTCCTTTTAACTCAGGGGTGGGGAACCTCCGGCCCGCGGGACCATTTCATCCGGCCCTCGAGGCAATTCATAAATGACAATTCAAAATCACTTAAACTAATTGATAATAATCTCTTAGCCTACCGTACGCACAGTTTATCCTGCTTATGCAGTACCACTTCTCGTGTATTCACGTAAATCTGCTGTGGAACACTACCAGTATATTAAATCCCTGTATGCTCGATGTAACATGCCAGCCGTTTCGTTACACGTAAATCGGGTGCCGAATCCCTGTACTTCAGTAGGTAATGGAAGCTTTGCGTGACTCTTTAGGCTACATAACATTGTACAGAATCACACTATCATTTGTGTAGGTAGATTCGAAAGGGGTTATGGGACTTAAGAACTGTCTCTTCGAAGAGTGAATTTAAAGTCAGAAAGTGGACAATTTTGCAATGTAAATGAGGAAAAAATAAAGTCAGTTTAAAAATACGCAATTTTTTCGGCGTGCTTCGCGCGCACCTCTTACTTGCGCTCATTCATTATTACTTCACGCGTAGGTAAAAAGACAAACGATCATATTGTGATACTTCTGGCTTGTTTATCCTTGCACGTTCTGTGTCATTTAATAATGGTGAATGAGCATTCTATGTCCACAAATTAGAACAAATCCCTGATCTTTTCGGGGCTTCGTCCCAGTTCTTGCCTAGACTTTTCCCCTAGACCCCACTAGGGCCTGTTTGGGGCCCCTTGGCTTGTCCCCTTGGTGGGAAAGCTTATTGCGCCCTCTCTATGTGCTGCCCGCGAGTAGATTATGACCTTCAAAACGGCCCGCCAGAGAAAAAAGGTTCCCCACCCGTTTTAGGTTGTCTAACTCACAGGCACTCGGTACTAGTATAGGCTGGTCAGCTGGTCAAGAGTGTAGGCTATGCGGTTACTGTATACCCTTGGCCAGCCTATACTAGTACCGAGCGCTAGTAAGTGTCTGCCAAGAGTGTACGCTATCTAATACCACCAGCCTGCTAGTACCGAGAGCCTGTGGTCAAAATATCTTAAAGTTTCAATCAAGTTAAGCCAATGGCTAAGAAAAAAGACAATCAGAGACAGCAGTCATTAACAAATTTAGTAGTCACGTTTCTCCTGTGCAGTGGTGTCGCCAGATTTTTCGAAATGGGGGGGGGGACTCGGTGGCAAAATGTTCCACCGAAGGGGCACATCGATATGAAGAACTGAGCCTCGCTAAAGAAGTAGTGCTGGCACAAAGTGATATCATGAAAGCGTCTTGGCGCAGGGACCTTTCAAAGGGCCCCTGGTGGGGTCCAAAGACAATCCCCAGTGCGGTTTCAAAAGGGAATGTCCCCAGAGGCTCTGGGTTATCAAATTATTTGTAAATGGCATTGCATGGACACTAAGCAGATCACAGAAATAAAAATCACAATTTTACCCAACTCGGACTGACAATATACTGATTCGGGTGTAAGGGTGTCAGCTTGTCCGTCGGATTTAGTTATGGTTTGCATTGGGCTACATAAAACCACCCATGCTCCTCAGCAGGAATAAATGTCGATACAACTACCTTCCAGTTATGTCACTTAGGCCTACTTTTGTGCACGCTTCGCTCGTGCACAAAGCCGAGGTAGTCTCAATGGGCATTAGCCACCAATTTTTCTCGGTTTACTACAGATTAAAATGCAGGAAAATGTTCATTCTACAATTTTAAGACACCCCAAAGCCAAAGCCTACTACATTACATACAAGACTTCTTTTTTCAAATTTCCCAGGCGAGGCCTTGTATCCGCCGCTGTGCATGCACTTTCGATGCGCTAATACAGTGATTCTCAAACGCGGCCCCTGGACACTGTCAGTGCGGCCCCTGACTTGATTTTACGTTTTGGAAAAGAATCATATTCGACAAGTAAAAAACCTGGCAAATTTGAAATAAGGGGCAATAATCCATGCTGACATGCATGTAAAATCGTTTATTTTGAAGTCACTACTTGACTCATTTTAAATTTGTTCTCTAGAAGTGGTGCTAGATTGCTTAGGGCCGGTGCACACTGCACCGACCCGACTGCGATCAGATGCAACAGGACTCGACTTCTCGTCGAGTTGCATGCAGTTGTGACCAGTTGCGTCGGGTTGCAGTCGGATCTAGCCGCACGTACACTATACACGAACCCGACTGCCACCTGCAAACTCATGATTGTTCGATCTCGCGTCTCGCAAAAAATGGCAGGTATCACAAACAAATCGTTGCGTATACGTCGGCGTTTATTGTTGCTTTAGTGCTTTACCCGTGCTTTAAATGAAGACTTTGACAGTGAAATTAAGCCGAAAAGAGTGGTAGGGCAGTATAAAGAGGCGTCATGAAGATATGGTACTGACTGTCAAAGCTCCAGTAATTTCATCTCTTGTTCTTCTGTCCACATGAGAGCTGCCATTTTGTTTTCTGCTCTGTCACTTGATTCACAATGTTTTTTCATTGACTATACACTAAAATCGCGTCGCTGTCGGGTCGGTAACAGCCGCACACTGCCACGACCCGGCTCATCTACGAAGCAACCCCCCCCCCCACACACACACACAGATACAGCTGAGGGACCTCTTAAGTATGAATTTCGCCTTGGCGAGAGTGTCCTCTCTCTAATCCTGAGATCATCCCTTGCAGCCCTCGGCCTCAGCCCATTGTAACGCATTTTAGCCCTCACCCTCAGAAAGATTGAGAATCACTTCGCTAATTGTAAGGGTTGATTCCAACATTAAGTCCTACTGGGCAGATGAGTGGATTTATGAAACCCAATGCAAACCATAACATAATCCTTCACTGGCTTAACTTGAATGGACCTTCAAGAGAGTTTGATGCACAGGCGCTCCGTACTGAGTATAGCCTGGGCAAGGTGCGCACAGTAAGTGCAAGCGCTTCGACAGCATGTACTAGTACCACCAATCTACATGGACAGTATTTGACACCCTGGTATTTCCTGCGGTTCACCACCTAGTTGTATGTAGGCCTTTAGAACACAATGGAAGTGTCCAAGTTAATCCCTTAAAACCCTTCATAATAAGTGGGCTGATTATACCACAGTGCTGTATCTGCGTTCGTACGTAGTAAGTACCACGACCTACGAACGTGATAATTATTACGTACGTACGTAATAATTATTACGTACGTACGTAATAATTATTACGTACGTACGTAATAATTATTACGTACGTACGTGATAATTATCACGTACGTACCTAATAATATCACGTACGTACGTAATAATACTACGTACGTACGTAATAATTATTACGTACGTACGTAATAAAAAAAAATTTACCATGTCCTATCTAGAGCTTCGTACGTAATAATTATTACGTCGTACGTAGTATTATTACTTACGTACGTGATAATTATCACGTACGTACGTAATAATTATTACGTACGTACGTAATAATTATTACGTACGTACGTAATAAAAATCACGTTCGTAGGTCGTGGTCCTTACTACGTAAAAACGCAGATACAGCACTGTGGTAATCAGCCCACTTATTATGAAGGGTTTTAAGGGATTAACTTGGACACTTCCATTGTGTTCTAAAGGCCTACATACAACAAGGAACCGCAGGAAATACTAGGGTGTCAAATACTGTCCATGTAGATTGGTGGTACTAGTACATGCTGTCGAAGTGCTTGCACTTACTGTGCGCACCCTTGCCCAGGCTATACTCAGTACGGAGCGCCTGTGCATCAAACTCTCTTGAAGGTCCATTCAAGTTAAGCCAGTGATGGATTATGTTATGGTTTGCATTGGGTTTCATAAATCCACTCATCTGCCCAGTAGGACTTAATGTTGGGATCAACCCTTACAATTAGCGAAGTGATTCTCAATCTTTCTGAGGGTGAGGGCTAAAATGCGTTACAATGGGCTGAGGCCGAGGGCTGCAAGGGATGATCTCAGGATTAGAGAGAGGACACTCTCGCCAAGGCGAAATTCATACGTAAGAGGTCCCTCAGCTGTATCTGTGTGTGTGTGTGTGGGGGGGGGGGGGTTGCTTCGTAGATGAGCCGGGTCGTGGCAGTGTGCGGCTGTTACCGACCCGACAGCGACGCGATTTTAGTGTATAGTCAATGAAAAAACATTGTGAATCAAATGACAGAGCAGAAAACAAAATGGCAGCTCTCATGTGGACAGAAGAACAAGAGATGAAATTACTGGAGCTTTGACAGTCAGTACCATATCTTCATGACGCCTCTTTATACTGCCCTACCACTCTTTTCGGCTTAATTTCACTGTCAAAGTCTTCATTTAAAGCACGGGTAAAGCACTAAAGCAACAATAAACGCCGACGTATACGCAACGATTTGTTTGTGATACCTGCCATTTTTTGCGAGACGCGAGATCGAACAATCATGAGTTTGCAGGTGGCAGTCGGGTTCGTGTATAGTGTACGTGCGGCTAGATCCGACTGCAACCCGACGCAACTGGTCACAACTGCATGCAACTCGACGAGAAGTCGAGTCCTGTTGCATCTGATCGCAGTCGGGTCGGTGCAGTGTGCACCGGCCCTAAGCAATCTAGCACCACTTCTAGAGAACAAATTTAAAATGAGTCAAGTAGTGACTTCAAAATAAACGATTTTACATGCATGTCAGCATGGATTATTGCTCCTTATTTCAAACTTGCCAGGTTTTTTACTTGTCGAATATGATTCTTTTCCAAAACGTAAAATCAAGTCAGGGGCCGCACCGACAGTGTCCAGGGGCCGCGTTTGAGAATCACTGTATTAGCGCATCGAAAGTGCATGCACAGCGGCGGATACAAGGCCTCGCCTGGGAAATTTGAAAAAAGAAGTCTTGTATGTAATGTAGTAGGCTTTGGCTTTGGGGTGTCTTAAAATTGTAGAATGAACATTTTCCTGCATTTTAATCTGTAGTAAACCGAGAAAAATTGGTGGCTATTGCCCATTGAGACTACCTCGGCTTTGTGCACGAGCGAAGCGCGCACAAAAGTAGGCCTAAGTGACATAACTGGAAGGTAGTTGTATCGACATTTATTCCTGCTGAGGAGCATGGGTGGTTTTATGTAGCCCAATGCAAACCATAACTAAATCCGACGGACAAGCTGACACCCTTACACCCGAATCAGTATATTGTCAGTCCGAGTTGGGTAAAATTGTGATTTTTATTTCTGTGATCTGCTTAGTGTCCATGCAATGCCATTTACAAATAATTTGATAACCCAGAGCCTCTGGGGACATTCCCTTTTGAAACCGCACTGGGGATTGTCTTTGGACCCCACCAGGGGCCCTTTGAAAGGTCCCTGCGCCAAGACGCTTTCATGATATCACTTTGTGCCAGCACTACTTCTTTAGCGAGGCTCAGTTCTTCATATCGATGTGCCCCTTCGGTGGAACATTTTGCCACCGAGTCCCCCCCCCATTTCGAAAAATCTGGCGACACCACTGCACAGGAGAAACGTGACTACTAAATTTGTTAATGACTGCTCTCTCTAATTGTCTTTTTTCTTAGCCATTGGCTTAACTTGATTGAAACATTAAGATATTTTGACCACAGGCTCTCGGTACTAGCAGGCTGGTGGTATTAGATAGCGTACACTCTTGGCAGACACTTACTAGCGCTCGGTACTAGTATAGGCTGGCCAAGGGTATACAGTAACCGCATAGCCTACACTCTTGACCAGCCTATACTAGTACCGAGTGCCTGTGAGTTAGACAACCTAAAACGGGTGGGGAACCTTTTTTCTCTGGCGGGCCGTTTTGAAGGTCATAATCTACTCGCGGGCAGCACATAGAGAGGGCGCAATAAGCTTTCCCACCAAGGGGACAAGCCAAGGGGCCCCAAACAGGCCCTAGTGGGGTCTAGGGGAAAAGTCTAGGCAAGAACTGGGACGCAGCCCCGAAAAGATCAGGGATTTGTTCTAATTTGTGGACAATAGAATGCTCATTCACCATTATTAAATGACACAGAACGTGCAAGGATAAACAAGCCAGAAGTATCACAATATGATCGTTTGTCTTTTTACCTACGCGTGAAGTAATAATGAATGAGCGCAAGTAAAAGGTGCGCGCGAAGCACGCCGAAAAAAATTGCGTATTTTTGAACTGACTTTATGTTTTCCTCATTTACATTGCAAAATTGTCCACTTTCTGACTTTAAATTCACTCTTCGAAGAGACAGTTCTTAAGTCCCACAACCCCTTTCGAATCTACCTACACAAATGATAGTGTGATTCTGTACAATGTTATGTAGCCTAAAGAGTCACGCAAAGCTTCCATTACCTACTGAAGTACAGGGATTCGGCACCCGATTTACGTGTAACGAAACGGTTGGCATGTTGCATCGAGCATACAGGGATTTAATATACTGGTAGTGTTCCACAGCAGATTTACGTGAATACACGAGAAGTGGTACTGCATAAGCAGGCTAAACTGTGCGTACGCTAGGCTAAGAGATTATTAATTAGGTTAAGTGATTTTGAATTGTCATTTATGAATTGCCTCGAGGGCCGGATGAAATGGTCTCGCGGGCCGCATACGGCCCGCGGGCCGGAGGTTCCCCACCCCTAAGTTAAAAGGACAGTATTTAACACCTAGTAATTCCTGCGGTCAACCACCTTGTGATTGTATGAAGGTCAATTAGTGCACAATTAAAGTGTCCAGAATAATCTACCCTAAGATGAATCCTTTCATAATAAATGGGCTTATTATCATAGCGCTGTATCTACATTCGTATTAGAGTCACGTACTAAAGTGATAATTATTACGTACGTACGTGATAATTATCACGTACGTACGTAATAATATCACGTACGTACGTAATAATACTACGTACGTACGTAATATTTATTACGTACGTACGTAATAATATCACGTACGTACGTAATAATTATTACGTACGTACGTAATAAAAAAAGTTTTTACCATGTCCTATCTAGAGCTTCGTAGAATACCGGCAATTGATTATATTGCGAGGAAGGGAATTCCAAAAATGGGGGCAACATAACGAACACAGTTGAGGGAGGACTGAAGTCTATAAAGAGGTGTAGTAAATTTAAAAGATGTGATGATCGAGTTCGATAAGAACTAACTTCGAGACACATCCGAAAGTAATCACTGAATATATCTGGTAACTTGCTATTTAAAAAATTGTAGACAAAAATACCACATTGATAGCGATTAATATCGTAAATAGACAAAAAATTTAATTTTCTAAAGAGAGGAGGAGTGTGATGCAGGTAATGAGTATTGAAAATATAACGAACAACTCTTTTCTGTAGGATAAATAGTGGCAATAATTTAGACGAATAAGTGGAACCCCACACGATATTACAATAGGATAAAAAGGGAAGGACGAGGGTATTATAAAGAGCGACAAGAATTTTCCTGGGTAAGGTAGAACGGAGACGACCGATAATACCAATATTCTTTGATACTTTGTTAGTCACTGAATGCATATGGTCGTTCCAAGTGACGTGATTATCAATTAAAACCCCCAGAAATTTGGCAACATTCGAAAGTGGGATTTGAGAATTGCAAAGCTTAATAGACTTAAATAGTGGATTTATCGGCTTATTTACTTGGCTGAAAAATACGGAGGTAGTCTTCTTGACATTAAGGGAGAGCTTATTGACGCAAAACCACCTGTATACCTTTTTAAATTCTTCCTGAACAACATCAAATAGGTGATTGAGGTCAGGATTCGAGTAGAAAATATTGGTATCGTCAGCATAACTAATAATATGCAATTCATCAGTAGCCCTATGTAGGTCATTAACATAAATAATAAAAAGTAATGGGCCCAGAATAGACCCTTGAGGCACACCACAACTGATATCACAGAAATTAGAATTCACATTGCTGATTGAAACAAATTGTTGTCTGTTAGAAAGATAGCTTTTAAACCACTGTAAAGCGTTGCCTCTTACTCCATAATGTTCAAGTTTACTGAATAAAATATCATGATGAAGGGTGTCAAACGCCTTAGACAAGTCGAGAAATGTACCAGAAACAAAATGTCTCTTTTCAAAAGCATTGGTAATCATATCAGAAAAATGAAGTAAGGCATGGGTAGTTGAACGACCGGGGATAAACACGAACTGATATCTATAAAAAATATTATGCTTCAATAAATAACTCAATAACCGTTCAAACATTAGTTTTTCCAAAATTTTCGAAAAGCAAGGAAGAACTGAGATAGGCCTATAGTTTGTGACAAGCTCTTTGTCATTATTTTTAAAGATAGGGACGACACGTGCAGTTTTCATACGTGACGGAACAATGCCCTGGTTTAGTGATAGATTAAAAATATGACACAGTGCCTTGGATATATAATTAGCAACATACTTAGTTACAACAGGTGAGATTCCAACGTAACCAGCAGATGTGTTTTTCAATGACATAATTTTACTGAAAATATCATCACTCGTAACTGGGTGAAGAAATAAGGAATTCTTAACAGGCTCTCCTAGATAACACAAGTGGTTGATAGAACTAACTTTGGGAATTTTCTTTTGGGTTTCGGGGCCAATATTATTAAAGAAAGTGTAAAAAGTATTACAGATGTCACTGGGATTTGAAATCTCACTGTCCTCATATCGTAATTTCTCAATTTTATCAACTGTGGATTGTCCTTTGAGAAGAGTGTTTAAAGAGGGCCAAGTTTTCTTCATATCCTTGTCACAATTTACAAATAAGTCATTATAATACAATTTTTAGCACATCTTATAACTGTAGTCAATCGATTACGAAAACGTTTATAGTCATTACAGTTCTATGAAGTACGACGTTTCAAGTACTTTTTATACAGTTTTTGTTTGGTAAGACAATATTTGAAAATAGCGGGGGTCAGCCAAGGTTGAGATGTAATATTTTTCTTGGGCCTATAAGTGACAAATGGGAAATATTTATCATATAACGTACTAAAAATATCAGTAAAACAATTATATGTTTCGTTGGGATCGTTTTTGTTGTAAACATTGGTTCATGATTCGGTTTGAATAGCTGCTTGAAAGTAATTTAGGTTGGCAGAGGAAATATTCCTGTGACCGACCGATGTGTCTGAAGAATTGCAAGGGCTTGGAAGGTAAATATCAGACAGAACAAAAACAGAGAGGTGATCTGAGACATCATCAATGAGAATACTAGGAAGACATGGTTTGTTCCAAACATTAGTGAAAATCATGTCGAGGAGAGTTGCCCAGTTAGAGGTCACTCGGGTAGGAAGATTGTGCAAACGAATAAAATCATTAGAATGCAAGATTCATGAACTGATCAGCAGTGGAATTATGAAGATCCATTAAATTACAATTGAAGTCACCCATTATAAAACAATTTTTATTAATAGCGTTTAAGTCGGCGAAAGTTTTGGACAGTAGGTCAGATGAAATGCTATTGAAGCCTCTTGGGCAGTAAATTACCCCAACAAAGTATGATATGTGCTTGGTGATGATTTCAATGAAAAGTGACTCAAATTCACCTTCAGAAAAGACACTTAGATCTGACCTAACCTTGTATTTAAAACAATCTTTCACATGCATAGCCACACCCCCTCCTCTACCATGTCTGGAAACGTGTTCAAGCTTATAACCAGGAATATCAAAAGTGGTGAGCAGACAGTCACTGAAGCCAAGTTTCAGTGACACCAATTACAGTACATATACGATTAATAGATTTAAAGGATAACTCAATACTATAAAAATTACGGTTCATTGACCTCGCACTGAATGTATAAGACTCATTTTATCATTCCACTCAATTTGGGAGAAACCATTTAAAAGTTGATTATCATAATAACGGTAGTCCTTAATATGACTGTATCGTGTATAATTATTATCGGGGTCAAAAGCACTTAGAGGTGAGTGATCATTACCATAGTTACAATTAGATATATAAGGTCTACATTCAATACAAGATACATTTCACTCTGCGTTGCAAAATACGACACAGGCAAGAGTCATGTAATTTGACTGTTTTGGAACGTTTACAACATTTATTTACAGACAATGGTAAGCTTCCTCCTAGATTACTGAGACATAAGCAGCATAAATGATCAAAAAGGTTAAATTCCATGCAGTGAATACAACAAAGCAACAAAACAGATAGGGAAGAAATGACAATGTACAAAGAGAGAATTAGCAACAACAAAAGACAAACAATTAAGACCTGCAACGCAGGGTCGCTGGAGATAAGTAGCCCTGCATCCTCATTCCGTCTACACATAATCCAGCCAAAGTAACATAGGATTTTTAGTACGGTGAATGAAAAAAGCGGATGATCTGCCTTCAGTGGACGATAGAATAATGCGATGTGTGTGCAGCCTGGGGTAGGCATCTTCCAACAATGTAAAGAGAGGAACTTTCAGGAAAGATGTAAAATGGCGGATGGGAGACGCCTAATTACTGTACAAATTTGAGATGGTTAACGAGCCAAATTTGATGATACAAAGCTCGTTCTGTCAATCGTTTCTGTCAATTTCAAAAATTCTGCCCCAGGGGCCATATCACTAGTTCCAATTTTTTATGCATGGCACTTATCAGCGTTCATCTTTTCCTTTTACACCAAAAGGTCACAAAATGTTTTTAACATTTGTTAAGTGATGTCACGGTGGAGAACCATATGACTGGGAAATATGCGATGAAGTTCCTTTCGGGGCACCGAGTGGAGATCGAATGGCAAGATGCCCCTGCACAAGAAGGGCCTAAAGACTAAATAGGCTACACCCTGGTGAAAGTTTTTGACACCAACTGGACATTTTGATGGTTTAATGTATCATATTCAGAGGAGAAGAAAAGGGCTTTCTCTGATTACACAATATGGCCCTAGGGTCTCTCGGCCAAATTATAGGGCCCTAACTATATAGGGAAACCTAGTGCATGAACCGGAAATACCTTACTTTGAATCATCACCGGGAGCTTCAGGTGGATAATAGCTAGGCATGAATGAATACTTTAGGTATAAGGTTCAGAATTCATTGCAGCTAGAAAGTTGATTAAGGGCTTCTGCCCAGGGCCCTAATTTGGGCAAAAGAGCGCTGAACAACACAAATACTTTAAAGTCACGTATTTTGTATTTGAATTGCACAGCCCAGGTAACATTCCCATATGGGATCCTTAGGGGCCCATATGGGCCAGCATATGGGGTCTATATGATTTTGCACCTAAGATTCATAGGGGGCTAGCCTGGGCCAGCCCGTATCACCCACGTGATCCACATGGCATAGTTCTGGTGCCCATGTTGTCAACTGAACCACCTGGGTCCCAGAACTATCCCATATGGGTCATATTGGCATACGGCCTATATTGTTCCCTTATGAATCTTGGGTGCAAAATTTAATGGGCCTCATATGGGTTCACCTATATGGGGGCCATTAATATAGGTTTGCTACCTGGGAGAGTACATGTTTAAGAATCCCAACACATAATTTTAGGCCCTTGGCCCAGGTACCACAGATTGTGGAGTTTTACCTAGTATTACATGTGAGGTACCTCTAAATAAGGCACATAAAAAAGGAGAATCTCACCAAGAATCGTAGCGTTATACTGAAGTCATAGTGTTCCCAGTATAGGGCACTGGACCCACTAACCACAACCTTTCTTCTTTTGATATCGGTGGGAAATCGGTACATTCTAAACCCCTTTTCGGACCGATTGTTGCAGCCAAATGCACATCAACCCGTCATTTTCTGGGAGAATACAATACACTGAGTGTGTATTGACGAAACTTATAGGAAACAAAATGGCTCCTGTTGTCACGTGACCTGTAATTTTTGGAACGTCAGTGTCGCTACTCTCCCTATAAAGGTACTTTAATAGTAAACGGGAACCCCCACAAAAATCTCCAGCCCCCAGAGCGAGTCCTTCAAAAACAAAAAATTCTAGCTACGCCCCTGTATATAATGCATATATATAAATTACCAGCACTTCATTGGGTCATGCCTGCCATTATACGGAGGCCTACTGTGTAGGCTATGCTCTTGTCATGAAAATCATATTCAGCGTGTTGTTTTCTTTTTTAAAGAAAGAAGGTATAATCATTCAAATACAATTCTCATTTGGGAGACTGGGGAATAAAGTGTGTAAGTAGGTCAGAAAACGGTTCACAGTACATATTCAGCACATGCCTGCTGGTGACAACTCCCCCAAGAGAGTTGTCACCAGCAGGCATGTGTTGAATATGTACTGTGAACCATTCTATGACGTACTTACACATTTTATTCGTCAATCAGCATATTTGTTATTGGAAACTAAACACTGCATCTCAAACTGACGCATCGAAATTGACGCATCCTATACAGAAAGGCATGCATCTTGATAAATCCGGAAGGATGCGAGAAAAAAAAAGTGACGTATACGCAACGCAACGCATCCTGTGTGGACAGGCCTTATGAGGTTTTCGCAGTTTAACCTTATGTGACCTCAGATGACCTTTGATCTCTACCAAAAACGACAGGGTTCTTTCTCTTAGCATGAAAAATCTGTATACCTAATATGAAAAGTGTCCTTCACTCTAATTGTGATTACAAGGTATTCAGTCTTTTACTTTCGGTGACCTCAAATGACCTTTGACCTTTACCAAAAACAATAGGGTTCTTCCTCTCAACATGACAAATCTATACGCCAAATATGTAAAGTGTCGGTAATTGCTATCTCAAGATATCGTGTTTACAAGCCGTTTACAAGCTTTTCGAAGTTTAATCTCCTGTGGCCTCAGATGACCTTTGACCTCTACCAAAAACAATAGGGGTCTTCCTCTTGACATGAAAAATCTGTATACCAAATATGAAAAGTGTCGGTCATTGCTATTTTGAGATATCGTGTTTACAAGTTTTTCGATATTTGACCTCCGGTGACCTCAAATGACCTTTGACCTCCACCAAAACACAATAGGGTTCTTTCTCTTAACATGACGAATCTATATACCAAATATGAAAAGTGCCCTTTATTGCTAACTGGAGATGTTGTGTTTACAAGCCAAGCGTCAAATACACACCTACATAAACACATACACGACATCACCATCGCATAGATTCCTTACCTGCCTTCGGCAAGGAATCAAACACCTTGGAAATTGCTTGTAAACACAATATCTCAAAATAAGACTGATGGGTGCTTTCATACTTGGTATATAGATTCATCATATAGGGAGAGGAAGCACCCTTTTGTTTTTGGTGGAGGTCAGAGGTCATGTCAGATCACCAGAAGTCAACACCAAAAGCCTCGTAAACACGATATCTCAAGGTAAAAAGCATCCATGCTTGGCATGTGCATGTTTTATAGTCAGAAGATGAATCCTTTGTTTTTGTTAAAGGTCGAAGGTTATCTGAGGTCACGGAATGTAAAACTTCAAAATCTAGGGATTTGTTTGTAAAGATGATGTCTCAAAATTGGAATGATGGAAACTTTTCATACTTGGCATATGGATTTATCGTATAAAGAGAGAATCCTGTTGCTTTTGGTGAAGGTCAGAGGTCATGTCAGGTCACCAGAGGTCAAAAGCCAAAACCTTGTAAACAGGGTATCTTGTGGATGAGTTATAGTCAGAAAATGAATCGTATTGTTCTTGGTAGAGGTCAAAGGTTATCTAAGGCAAAGATCCACCCCAGATTCACAAAACTGAAGAAAATTTAAGGCAAAGATTAACTTAGTTTTCACTTTCATTAGATTTTGTTAGTCGAAGATTCACTGATTTGGCCATTTCATTCGCAGTACTGCACATGTTTTGATTGTCAGGTGATTATTTTTGCTTCACTCTTTAGCTGCAATCGTTCGTCACAGATTCACTGTAGCTTTACTTTTATTCGTCGAAGATTCACATTGCAGAGCATTTTGTACGTCAAAGATTCGACGTCGTATCGGTGTCGAAGACTTTGCTTGAGGTGGGGAGGGGGATCGAAGGTTCCGTTTGACGGGTGCATAAGGTCACTGAAGGTAAAACTCGAAACCTGGGAACTTGCTTGTAAACATATCTCAAGACAGGAATGATGTATACTTTCCATACGTGATATATGGACTTATCATATTGAGAGGAAGAACCCTTTACAGGGTATCTCAAGGTAGAAAGCATGGATACTCTTCATACCCGGCATGTGGATGCTTTATAGTCAGAAGATGACCCCTATTGTTTTTTTAGAGGTCAAAGGTCATGTGAGGTTACCAGAGGACGAAAACTGAAACCCTTGTAAACACGATATCTCAAGTTAGGAATGGTGAGTAGTTTTCATACTTGGTATATAAATGTATCATATTAAGAGAAAGAATACGACAGTTTTGGTGGAGATTGAGGTCACCAGGGGTCAAAAACCGAATCCTTTTTAAACGCAATATCCGAACGTGGGAAGCTTGTATACTTTTCATACTTGGCTTGTGGATGTGTATAGTCCGAAGATGAACCCTATTCTTATTGATAGAGGTCAAAAGTTACATAAAAGTCTCAAGAGGTAAAACAGCAAAACCTTGAAATTGCTAGTAAATGCAATGGCTCAAAATGCAAAGATTGTAACCGTGTCACTCAGCCTTTGGGCTTTCAGGTTTTAATATTTTTCAGGTGCAGTAAAAAGTCATTTAGGAGCAAGTTCACAGTCTGTCACGGGTATGTCCCAGGTTTCCTTCAAAACTAAAGTAAAACAGGCTTGCGTGAGATTTAACAAACGAGAGATGACTCGGACGGCAAAATTGCCCCAGTGCTGCTTAACTATATTTACATAGGGATTTTCTTCCCCTCTTCTTTGTTCTTTTTTCCTTTTCTGTCTTAGTTTCCTTTAGTTTATTTTCTTCTATCCTTAACTCATTTAATAAATACAAATGTATGTTCAATGCCGACATCCATGAAATAACGATTCGGGATACACATGCCGCCAGAATCTATTGCAAATTTTAGCCAAAAATTCCGGACAATTCAGTACAATTGTCCGGAAATATTTCCCCCTCAATATTAAACCACAAAATGGCAGATTAATGATGCCTGACAAAAATATCCCTCCTACTGTGGCAACCTTAAGAGACACTGACAGATTTACGATACCTAGTAAACTAGCAGGAGCCAAGAGATTAATGACTCCTGATGAAATACCTCTGCTAGAATGGCCCTTAATACCGAGAGGGAATTTACAATGCCCAGTAATTACACCTGCTGGACAAGTCAGCCTAACTTTCCTGAGAGGTGATTGGTCAGTGACATGCTGGGTGTATTGAATAAATAAGTAGTACTAAGTTAGTGTAGTAGTAGTACAGGCTAAATTGTGCTGTATATGGTGGGCTAGCTAAAATGAAAATTTAATTACTGACTGTATCCAGTTCCTTGATACTGTGACTTGCATGGACAGACCAAAAATGGAAGCATGCCTTAAAATTGGAGAGAAAGTTCAGGCTCTTGATGAGCTTGGACGGTGGGAGAACGGGAAAATCGTTAGTACTGATGGTGATGATGTGACAGTCAACTCTCCGGGCTGGGGAGAACAATTTAATATCACCTGCAATAGAAGCAAAGTCAGGAAACCAGTCGATGGCCTTTTAACGGGTGAGTGTTCCCTTTATCACAATCAGTGGTATTTCAATTCATTTTGCTATAATGGTTATGTTATTAGTTTATAATGTTATGTAAGACATGTAGGGTAGAGTGCCTAGTATTTGACCCCCACCCAGTATTCGACTCCCTGTTGTTATTTGTACATTTATTCACTCCTATCCCATAACTGAAAGTCAATATATTCTTATATGTTACCATTGAAGCCTCCCCTATACTCACTACTGGTATGTACAACACAGGTAGCCCATTTCCACAAAATTCATGATATATTTCTCATAGGCGTAGGAAGCTTTTCGAGACGGGGGGGGGGGGGGGCTGAACCCTGTTTCGGATCGCCGTCCTGGACACCCCTCCCCTTTGGTACAGTATTTGAGGATCCTCAGATGCAATTTGGTGCAACGTTTTGGACAAACTTTAAGGAAAAATACTGAAATTATTGACATTTCTTACAGAAGAGACAAATAAGGGGTTTTTACCCTTGGACTTGGGGGCAGAAGCATAGGCTGGGGGCTAAAAGTCCCCCAGCACCCTGCTTCCTACGCCTAGATATTTCTACTCTAATTTCAGGAGGTGGAGTAAATAACTTAAAGAAAAGTTACTTTTCTTAAACAGTCAGTTAAGCTTTTCCTAATCTGTATGAAAATTCTTGATTTTGTTCCAGCTGAAGATATTTTATCCTCACTATCTGTTGGAGCTGAGAGCTTGGGTAGCAAGACCATCAATAAACTAGATACAGTGGTCGCCGCTGGTTGCCCAGTCTTAAAATAGGGAGGTGGTCTTCCCCTTTCTGACAGATTTTTAACTATTTGACTTATGAGCCAAAACGTGTTACCTTAAATTTGAGAAAAATGCTTCTCTGTACGTAATGTGTACATGCATGCAGGAGAAAATAGAGTAATTTACAACTATAAACTTTGACAAATTACTTTTTCCAAAAACTTGTTAATTAGGTGGTCTAATCAGCATTAATTACTTCTTTTTGTCTGAAACTGAAATCATATATTACAATTAAAATATGAATATGTTTCCTGATCGACAAACAGAAGTATGATGCAAGTTGCTTCTCTGTCAGAAAGTTTTGTAGTTAAAACAAGGACTACTTCTGCAATTTATCTATGAAACACTAAAAATGTTAGAAAAATATTTCAGTTTGAAAAAGAAACTTGATTTTGCTAATGAATTAATCGATTCAAAACAAAGCAACACATGCACCTAATATTGGGGTGACCCACCTTCCCTTTGAGTGATGCGGCGCTCACCAGCATGTCCTTGTCGGGACGCGTGGCCTTGGCGGAGAGCTCCGCTCTCGCACGTCTTTCCTAGCTCATGCGCGTCTCCAAACTGGCGTAGCTGCCCGAAAATTCCGTCACTGCAACGAGCTCTCACGCGCGCCCTCAATCGGCCACCTCTGATCGCCTAGATCTCTGGCAGCTCCGCTGTTGTGCAGTTCCGGTGTTTCCCCTACCGGGACATTTCTCGTGTCCCGGTAAGGAAGCGAGGGTGCGTATGGGTGTTCCTGATGATTAAGTTTGCTGAGACAAAAGTGACAATTCCCTTAATGTTTGTTCCATGTTGTCTGAGACACACACTGCACTCAATTGAACACACAACCACAATTAAAGAAAAGAGTACATCATAACTAAAAAATGTTGCACAGTTGAATCATCATTGTAATTACCATGCACAGGTCATTCCAATCATTCATTAATCCCATACTACAGCGGTATTTGGGTTCTATTGAAAAAAAAATATAGGTACAGGTATAACAAGGGTTCGTTTTTGTAAAGTCAGATTCATATATATATATATATATATATATGTATATATATATATATATATATAATATATATATATATATATATATATTATATATATATATATATATATATATATATATATATATATAATATATATATATATATAAGGTCAAAGTACTGCGTAGCACTTATGAAGTAGGTAGGTAAAAAGGAAGTAATAAATAGTGCTAAAACTTTGTGAAAAATTCCACGACGTTCGGGTTTAAACCCTTCAAAAATGCAACTGATTGTTGACACGGCCAAACGAACAATTTAAAAAATACATAATAGAATTGGGCACGGTAAAACGGCTAGAAAAACAGACAGTGTTAAGTGGTTACCATAGGTAAAAACAATGCAGGAATTTGCTGAGTTATAACAGTTCAATTCTAACGTTCAGGCCATGTGGGGACAGTTTCATGATTAATATATATATATATATATATATATATATATATATATATATAGATATATATAATGCAGAGGTTGAATTCTGGTCTGCAAAGTTTAATGCTAGTACCAGTATTCAACTTGTCGTATACTCCCTTTCTTCACAAGTTAAATGTTATTAATGTTGGAAGAAGGAACAAATAATTTAGTTAAATATTAGCAATACTATTTTGAAATAGTCATTACTGTGAATTTAGGGGAGTCAACGAACAATAAATAACACTGGAGTCGAATTCTAGATCGTGAATTGAATACTGCTCACACTAATTTGAATTCGGGTCTGTTAGGATCTGAGTCCTTTCTCAATATGTAAGAAATTTATTTCACCTTTTCATATGGAGTGGAGAGGACAGACAAAGGTAACAAGAAGATACAAATAGTAATATTTGATTCATTTGAGTAGTAGCTATCGGAACCGAAAAGACCTTAAGGGGTCGAATACTGGGCACTAACTGTTAGGCCTAGCCTATAGTAGATCAGGCTGAAGTGAACATTACTACATAAGCATAGCCTGTGCAAAGTCCTTCACTTAGGGAGGAGTAGGCATGACGTATACATACTAATTAGTTACAGATCATATTCAAGGACTAGGCCATACTTGTGTGCCTCGATCTCCAAGTCGGTCCTAGACTATGCTAGGCCCCACACAAGTGGCACATTCTATAAAGAATATGGGGGCCCAACCTATGGCATAGGCCATGCAGCTCTCATGCCAGCAAGAAGCGCAGTTGTCACTGGTCTGGGGGCCTGATCTCCAGGGGGTTCCATGGGGCAAAGATAGTCTCTGTACTTGATGCACACATTTGGTAGCATTAAACGTAGAGTACATGTATCGTTACAGTAGGCTACGCCATGTGGTACAGATACTTGCTCAGGTTGTAGTTTGAGCGCTTAGGCCTAGATTGCGTGGGAATTGGCTTTCAGGCAAGGGTTTTTTCGGCAAAGGAATTTGTGAACTAAGGTAGCTCTTTCTTTGACAAGTACACAGGGGCTATAAAAACTGTTACAATTCTCTCAGTAAGAAAACCACAGGGGAATGCTAGGCTACAGAGTTAGCTCCCCAACAACTCATACTTTTGCACGATCTACTTTTTAGGTAAGGATACAATACATATATATGGTAGCCCAAAACAAGCCGTCGATTGTTTTCTCGTATAGCATGGATGTATATATGAAGTTTGGCAGATGTATAGCCTAGGTACAGTAAATGTCAATGAATTACAAACATTAGGATGAGAAACTAGTTTTTACCTACTTGGCCCGTAAATCTATATAATTTTTTCACCAGTTTTAATTAAAACACGTTGGATACGAATACATTGAAGAATTACCAATGAGCATATTATTCCAGTTGAAAAAAATGGAGAAAATCTATACAAAATTCTTTAAATTCAGAAATTAGGAAAAAGCGACAGTACAGTACATAATATTACAGTATTTCGGGCATCCCACGGAGTAAACATGTATGAATATTACTTCCACAAATCTCATTGCTTACTGTTGGATGAATTCCGAAGTACGTATGTATCCTTAGATTCCCCCAAATATTCTTGGATCATACTCTAAAACCAACTACTTTGAATTTGTAAGCCCCAACAAAACTTTTTGTAAAGCATACTATACAGCTCACCATTTCCTTTGTTTATCAAAAGTGATGGTCCAAAAATTCCCAAATTTCCTTACAAAATTAGGCAAATTTCCTAAAACGTGGAAGCATTGATTGATTAATTGCTGTGCAACAGATGAACTTGGATTCTGAGCAGCCCTGTTACAAAGTGAAAATGAATCAGTTACATTCTTAAATCTCCCGAAATTTTTTAGCTGATATAGAGGTACAAATTTAGTCATGATGCCTTTGTTAAATCTGTAATTAAAAAAGATTTTGCTGAAACGTACCGTACCGAAGTGATCTACCATGTCTAAAATGAACACTGACCCCCCCCCCCCCCAATTAGCATCATAGTCCATTTCGTTTTCAGTTATGGTCTACTAATTGAAATTAAGTCAAAATTGACTTTTTTGACATTCGCGCTAATGAATCTTATGGGCAAAGAATCTTATGAACAATGGGGAAAAGCTTATGACCGTTGATGTTGCGGACATTTATGTTGGTAAGTTATCTCAATGCTATCTGTTATTGACTTTTAATGAAAATATCTTAATCTTGAGGGATGGAATCTCAAGCCATCTGCTCTTCGTCCTTCGTCAACCTCATTCTATGGATTCATGACGAATTTCCGATTTTGCTTGCACCTGCAGTTTAAGTTAGTCCTGTATGTCAGGTAATTTCCGTTGTGAATACGCATTAATTGTGTCAACTACAGTAATTGCTGGACTAAACAAGTTTGTCAAGTGAATATAAATTTTTTAATGTGTTTCGTACCAGGCATGCACACAAACGCACAAACTGCCTTGTGACTGGCTCCTGATCGTTTGTATTACATGCACTAATTACTTGCGCACCAATAAAATTCGTATCGCGCGACCGCGGCCGTACGTCGACGGCGCCGCCGATATATTATACATAATCTCCTGCCTAGGAGCTGCCCAAATACGCCATTTCCAGCTTGAACATGCAATCAAAGACGCAGAATACGAGTTTACACCTAACCTCCTTCCACGGTAGAAATCTGAGGGCAGAAACATTCAGAAAACATCACTGACCAAAAAAAAAAAAAAAAAAAAAAATGACTTCCAAGTGTAGGTGAGAAATATAACTGTTTATTTTTAGACCTAGTTGATATCAATCTCAGTCTGCAGTTAACCCGTTTTCTTTGAAGCCGTGCAGTAGTAGCTGTTAATGGTGTATAGCCTAGGGGCAATGCTTTGATAGGCTAGGCGTTAATATATTTGGCTAGGCCTAACAGCCTGTTAGGATTAACTTGATGTCAGACCTGTGACTGCATGTTTGATCGACTCAAGCAAGGATAATATTAATAAGAATACCCAGCAGTTGAGCAGTAGGTCTTCAATTCCCTGTGGAAGAGGGACTGATGGAAGGTGTATTTATATGCTAGACTTACAAACATTTAACTTAGAACTTTTAAGTAACTGTAAGGCCTAAGTATAAAAATGGAAAACTTGAAAAAGTATTAGGGCCTAACAGTACTGGCCTAGCCTTGTTCAACATGCTATGCCTTGTCGTTGATAGTGATACTTGTAAATCATACAAGGTACTCATTAAGAATAAGACTTTCACTTAATAAATCCTGGGCTGTAAATAACTTCCCTTACACAAAATTTAATGTGCAAACTATGCGTTTGTTGATTGTATACTGTGCGTAAAACAGCATACGCTTTGAATACGCGTGCGCGGGCACTTCTGGCCGCGCCTACAGTTCGCACAACTTTCACCCTTCCTAATACTTTGTGCGTAAATAATATGTGTGTTTCCAGTTTTTCACGTGCTAATTGAACTTCTGTAAGTGCGTGTTTCCTTTCCAGAGCGTAAATTTGACTTAGTGAAATTTAAAGGAGTAAGGGTATGCGTTTCTTGGTCTTTGTCAAGTTTGATGATGCTACGAAGTGCGTATTTTGGACTTAGCCAATTTTTGATAAGCCAAGAAGTGCGTATTTTGGACTTAGACATTTTTTGATACTATAAGCAATGCCGTTAGTCATTTATTCGTAAAATATCCAGTGAAGTATGCAAATTACAAGAAATTTGCTAGTATATAGACTCTGGATGCTGTTTTACTGGCATAGTCTCATCACCAGGGGCGGAAAACGGGGGTTGGGGTTAACCCCTCCACTTTTGACAAGGGGAGGTTGTCCAACACAATAACCCCCACCCCAGTTTTCAGGTACACTTGAGAAAAAACTGAAAAAAGCAAATGAGATTATAATAAAAATAAGCGACTTTTAGTTTAAACTTCTCCCAGGTTCCTAGACTAGACGCAACTAAACTGTCACTAACGTTAGTGATCAGTCAGTTGTCAAAATTGTGCCAAGGTCCGATACACCTGGAGCGGTGATGGAGTGAAGTGTATCTTTGCACTGCCCTCAGATGAGAATACATACATATCAGTAAGTTTTGACCTATGAGTAAACCATATATAAATATGTACCTGTATATTGATGGGCTATCCCAGCTTGCTGACTGAGGCAACCAGTTGCCGTAGCAAGCTGGGAAAAATAGTTCATAAAATTTATAATTATGTCTTCTTACGCATACCAAATATCGTATAAATTATGCACCAAATCTCATATTTTCATATTAAAAAACAAAAAAAGCCTCACACCATGGGGGGGGGGGACAACCCTCCCCCTCGCGCACAAGCACGCTCGGGCTGGGTTGCTAATTCGCTCCCTCGCTTTGCCATGCAAGTATGCAAAGCCCCACCCCGACAAGAAATCTCCCCCCTGCTCATTACCGAGCTTGTGGTTTAGTGTAAGTTGCTTAAACACCAGGCTATCTAGTAATGTACCACTTGGAATTCCCCCGAATGTAATGATTTGTTTTTGATTTAATTTTCAGAATTTTTGGGCCCTATAGCTGCAGGGGAAATACATACCCTTTAAAGAAATGCCAATCCCATTTATATGCACCTTCTGTTTTTGCAAAAATATAGCCCAAGCCCCTCCCTTGGGTGTAATGATTATACCATGGATGCATTATCCAATTAATTATAGTGCACCAAATCTTCACCATTCGATCTCCACCCAGCTGGCCTGGCCTAAATTACATCTCCATGCACCAGTTGCTGGCACATCATGAACAGACTGCTACTATTCCTCTGTGTAATTTGATCTGATGCCCCTTTGTAAGCCATTGCAACTGGGAGCAGTCCCCTTAATTACCAGGCCTCTAATCAAGGTCAGGAAGGGAAGGAGGGGGCAGGATGGTAGTGTTTCCCCTAGAAAATCATTTGCCACCTTGAATACATTCTAGTATATTTCCCCTAGCTCCCCTTCTACCCTCTATAACCTCCCCTGAAAATATTGTCTCCACAAAAAATTTCCTATGTTCCTATATAGGGCACCATGTAACTGCAGGGGAAGCAGTTGCTAAAGAGATAAACATCCTAAGTGCACTTTGTCATGGAACATGACAAAAAGCACTCAGATGTTCTTCTTTCCTTTCTCTGTACTGTAGACATGAGTGGTTCTCTGTAGCACCTAGATCCACCCTGCACCCTCTCCAGTCTGTAGCTACAAAAAGTTTATTCAATTACCTTCAAATAATTCTCAAAATATCTCTTCAAAATAAAGTGGAAAAGAATGAAAGGATTAGTTACCGTTTGGCACCCATGTAAGACCAACTGTGAGCCACTGACCAGCACTGACTGCACCAAATGAGCCTCAGCCTGTCCAGTGGCATTAAAAACAAAGGAAAATACCTCATTCCTTTCTGAATATATTGGCCTAACTGTCCAAAAATGTACAGTCAGTGCATGCATTCCATTCTCAGTCAAGTTACCATGGTTACCCTTCACTTCCACATGGTTTTACACTTGCTGACCTTTGACCCCCTGCAAGCCTCCACTGGCTGTGCATTGCACTGTGTTGGATTATGCAGTACAATGAGCTGAGGTCAGTTCACGTACACAGTGCTCTCTTTAGCTAGCCACTCAAATGTTTTTATTAACCCGATGTGGATCAAATCAGGACCTGCTGTTGTTGGCTGTTCATTATTTGAAATGAATTCAGTTGTATTAAGCAGAAATGTTTGTGTGGGGAAGCTTATAACTGCTAACTTTGCTGGATACACAAGAGAGAACCCTGGACACACAACATGAGAGAACCCTGATGACAAATGGTACTGCCCCAGTTGTTCATTGCCCTGTGGTATTTGTGACCAAAGCATTTTGGGCAGTGACCCAACCATTGAATGTGACTCCTGTAATAACTGGATTCACAATAGGTGCTCACTGATCTCTGATCTTGACTATCGAAACGTCCAGGCTACAAACTGTGTCTGGATTTTTCCAGCCTGTAACGAGAATAACCTGTCTATTGCTTTCTCGACACCCTTTCCCCCCTCTGGCTAATAACAGTAATCCCCACCTAGGTCTAAGACTTGGTAATAGATTCGATTCCCTTGATCCCGACCACAAAGAGGATCTTAGTGTCTCGCGTACGCATGCAGGCACATCATTCAGTGAAATCAAATGTTAATCAAACAACTATCAAAAGTGAGATCTCCCTCGTTTCTATAAACATTAATGGTATCCGTGGTAAAAAAATGATCTTCAGGCCTTCCTTAGTGTGACCCATCCCGATATTGTTGCTCTCCAGGAGACTTAAGTCGATGACTCCATAAAAACGAGTGAACTGGTTCCTTCCAGCCTTGACTATACAATTTTCAGAAACCGACCGTACTCTTGGGGGTGACGGCACTATGTTGCTGGTGAAAAACAAACTATCCCCCACGAACGCCAGTAACCTCACAAACGGTTCTGAGTCAATTTGGGCTAAGTTCTCTATCAATGGTACTAAACATTATGTTGTCTCATGGTGTAGGGACCCTGGTGCTCCTTCTGAGCACATCCTTTTGTTCCGGGAGCCAATAAGTAAAATCATGGCAAATCACAGAACTGGTAAGCAGCCGTGCTTTCATGTTCTAGGGGACTTTAACTCTTGTAAAATCTATTAGAGCACTAGGCTTCATAAAGATAATGGACTGTGTCTTAGCAACATTTACGGAAAGCTGCTTCTGGATACTACGACTTTGCTGCAGTGCAACTCGTAAATTTTCCAACCAGAGGCACAAATACCCTTGATTTATTAATATCGAACTCACCTAACCAGTTTACTGAAATCTCCCCCTTAGACCCGTTTAGTGATCATGTGGGTTTATTTTGTAGACTGAGGTGTCTCTTTCCGATCAAAAGGAAACCTCGTAGGCTTATCTGGCAATTCTCTAAGGGCGACTATGGTGCTATGAGAAATGATACCAGGAGTTTTGCCTTGGGGTACTTCAATGGGGGGGGGGGGGAAATAATCGTACTGTAGAGGAAAGCTGGCAGCTGATTAAGTCTTTTCTCAAAAGAACAGTTAAGAAGAACGTTCCCACCAAAAAACCGGAGCTAAAACATCCCTCCCGTGGATTACCGATAGCATTCGTAAGTTGATTAAGAGACAGGCTGCATGCTATCTTCAAAAAACTAACAACAACAAGATGAATGACAAATTGGCTGAATTGCGCTCTAGAATCAAAAGAGAGGTCCATATCTCCCACACAAATTACGTCAATGGTATGACTGGTGATATAAAACATGACACTAAACCGTTTTGGAGGTACATAAATGGCAAAAAAAAAGATAAACATGGTATCCCCCCTCTTAAAACGAATAGCAAACTAGCTACTACTGATCTGGATAAGGCCTGTGCTTTCAGTGCTCAGTTCACACACAAGTGTATTTACCAAAACTTTGTTTAGTGTTATCCCATTCTGTAGACCAACTTGAAGCAAAATGGCAGATTTTACCATATCTACTCACGGAGTTGAAAAACTGTTAAAAGGCCTTAATAAAATCAAAGCCGTAGGACCTGATAACATTCACCCTTGGGTCCTTAGTGAAATGATTCAGATTTTTCTCATATGGTAAGTCAGTTGTATCAGCAATCCCTTTCAAACGAAAGGATACCCGTTGATTGGAAGGGGGCAAACGTTTGCCCTATTTACAAAAAGAATGATAGTTCTCTCCCCAGCAATTACCGGCCTGTTTCGCTCACTTGTATTTGTTGTAAATTGTGAGAGCATATTATAAGCTCCAACTTGATGGACTTTTTTGAGTCGAACAGTACCCTTTCAACAAAGCAACATGCCGTTTTTAGAAAGTCGCACAGTTGTGACACCCAACTTGTATCAGTCGTCGAAGACTGGGCTTCTTCCTTAGATTCACAAAAGCAGGTCGATGTCTTTATCTTGGATTTCGAAAAGGCCTTTGACACCGTGCCTCATGAGCTGCTAAAAACCAAACTGTTTAGCCTTGGTGTTTCCAAACAGGTTCTTCGGTGGGTTGAGGACTTTCTTTCTGATCGTTAGCAAGCTGTTGTAGTTAATGGTACTCGGTCCCCTTTTGATGATGTTGAATCTGGTGTTCCCCAGGGGTCTGTCCTACGACCAATTCTTTTCCTTGTTCATATTAATGACATCGTTCATGTTGCTTTTTGCTGATGACTGTGTCTGTTAGTTAAGGTTGACTCCATAAAGTGCCTAGGAGTCACAATTTCTAACGACCTAAACTGGGATAAGCACATTCAATCCATCTGCAACAAGGGTACTAAGATTTTGGGAATACTTTATAGAAACTTATCTTTCTGCTCCCGCGATGTGAAGTTAGCTGCCTATAAGGGTCTCGTCCGGCCTGTTTTGGAGTATGCTTGTTGCGTATGGGATCCACATCAGTCTTATTTACAAGATAAGCTAGAGAACATTCAGAGGAGATCGGCTCGTTTTAGTTCCGAACTTTCTCATGAGCCAGGGTCGATGACATCCATTTTGACCTAGATCTCCCCACGCTAGCTGAGCGTCGCAAGCAAAACAGACAAATTCTCTTCTCGAAAGGTATTTTCGGTAAGGCTAATATTCCCATGGACAGACTCAGACACCCAACCCGGACAACTCGTGGGATGCACAACCTCCATCTTTGTCAACTCTACTCTCGGTCTAATTGCTATAAATGTAGTTTCTTCCCCAATACTCTGAAAGATTGGAATAATCTACCTGCAGCTTTGATTGATGGTTTAGACGGTCACAAAGACCCCGTTCAACATGTTACTAATTTTATTAAGGCTTAGGCGTAGGGTACCCCTGACGCATGTGCGGTGTAATAATGTCCTCTGGATGCGTCACCGTGATCCGAAAGAAGAAGAAGAAGAAGAAGAAGAAGAAGAAGAAGAAGAAGAAGAAGAAGAAGAAGAAGAAGAAGAAGAAGAAGAAGAAGAAGAAGAAGAAGAAGAAAAGAAGAAGAAGAAGAAGAAGAAGACGGTGATTGGTAAAGTTGGGTAATTATTTGACATTATCCTTTCAGCCTAACAGTACACTGAAACATGGCTTAATTTTTGAAGTATTAAGGGCATGCATTTGAAGAGAAACTTATGAACAGACCTTCCAGAATTTCATGGCCTGTATACTAGTACACTGTATAGTGCAAATTGTACTAGTTGTAGAGCTGTATCGTAGCTTAGTGTATACCATACAGTAAAACTGTAGCTATATAGTACAGGTAGTGTATGAACAGCTGGGGCATACATAGTTTGTACAGAATAATTAAGGCTACTATTAAAGTTTGTAGACTAATTAAGGTAGCAAAACATATTCTTTTTGGCTCTGTAAATGTTATTTAGACTTTATGTAGGTTATGCCGTGAGAAGTATGACTGACACCGTGATGCAGCATTACAATCTACAAGTTACATGGATACGTCTTGAAAAATGACAAGAATGAATTGTAATACTATTTCAGGAAAATTCCTTTCAGTACATGCAGTGTATGATTATATCTATAGATTCACAAGAGCATATAAGGACATCCTGATTTTAAAATTTAGTTGGAATAGGTGCTAGTTAAATTGACGCCTTTATAAATTCAGCAACACGCATGCATGCATGGGAACTTAAGAATATGAATGGTGGAAAAGTGGCATCAGCTAGATTTGGGCAATGGGGTTGCAAGGGAATTCATCCCAATCGCCCATGGAATTTTCCAAATTCTTTGAAAACCTTAATGGCCACTATATAAACCTAGGCCTACCTAGACGGTGGCTGCAATCATGTGGCCCCAAAGAAATTATTGCTCTCAAAGAAGACAGATTCAACAACAAAAATTCTAAGTTTCCTTAACTTTTCCCCCAAATTTTTTACTCAAAAACCCTGTAATTTTGGGTCCATGGTTCGTCTAGCAACTTAATTGTCAGCTTTACAGGCAGGCCTATTACATTGAACCCCCCATCAGGGGGCTTACAGTATATAGTTATATATACCCTCTAGTATTTGACTCTTCCCAACTTTTCAGAGGTGCTCCCCGTTCTCTTTTACTTCTTCAGGGGCCCTGTATTAATCCTGCACCTGTTTTGATGCAACTCTTTGCCAATTAGATACTGCCCAGCATAATTTATGCAGTCATGCATACACATTGGTCCCATAGTTGAGAGTGTTTTCCTGGTGACTCTGCTGTAAAGTATATGTTCTGAAGTGGTTTTTTGTCTAGGTATGTATCAAATATTTTTCGAAAAAGTAGGGTTAGTGTAATGTTGTAATGTTACTGTAGCTTAGTCAACAGGTTTGATGGTCAGATAGGGTTTAAAGCCATTCAATCATGCATCGTATGGGAAGTACAGAAATGTGAGCATGAACAGTACAGGTCCATACTGTAGTAGGAAGCGCGCGATGCCCCCTCAAAACATTTGCCAACCCACTGAAATCTTTGAAAACAAACAAATACTATTATATATCTAAATATATCTACAGCTTATCTTTCTCCCCTGGAAAAAATTTGCCCTCCCTTTGCAGGGAACTACTGTATATAATAAACCCCTTTCATTTCCTTGTTGGGCAGTGGACCTGATACAGTTAACACAGTGTTGAAACATATACAGCTGTTAAATCATACAAACATTTTAACATGTTTTCTCCAGTAGAAATAAGCAGTTATGGACTATCCACTTGAAAATGCACAGTAAGTAACTAGGTTGCTTTACAGTTTTCCTCGTAGAGGTCCACTGTTGCAGGGATTACTATACAGTTAGTATACAGCTTCAGTAGAACAGCTACTTTACAGTAATTTTTGTAAGTGCATGATTATATTACTGTACATGTACACATGTGGAGAATGTATGCTATTCACTACAGTCCATATACTACTGCAGTTCTGTGCTATACATTACGGACAAATTCATTAGAAGATATGTTAATTTTGTCTTGCAGGGTGAACTTCAGAGCAACTGCATAACATCCTTGAAGCATTATACACTGTACGAAACCAACTTTGGGCTGAAATACTGTGTGGACCTCGAGACGGTAATCTATCAAGTCACATGTACCAGAACCAAGTTTCACTGTGGTAATTGTGAACATGATACACTTTACTATAGTTGAGATGATCATACACAGTATGACTTATCCACCTACATAATATTTGCAAACTGCACCACCAATAGTGTTTCTACACACCAGCTATTCAAACTTGTTTGATCGTGCTAGAGATGTATATACACTTCTGCAGTGCAGTTGTGGTCATCCTGCTCACCAGTAATATTTTTACAGTACAACGGCAATTGTATATTTTGGAAAAGTAACATTCTTTTATAAAAACACACAGTTGACTTGGGTCTAAATCGATGCCTAACTGTGTTCTGAAATATACTTCAAGCAGTGATTCAATATGTCTTCTACACAGCAGCTAAAACCAAGGATATATTGCAATGGATAAATTTGAGCTGCTATACAGATGAGAAGGTGACTTCACTTGAAGAAACCGTTGGGCATGTCTGTCTTTGGTTCTTCAATGCCCTTTGTTTTGCCCTTGAAGCAAGAATGAAAACTGATGGTATGTTTGCTGTTCCTTCAGCTAGAGAAGTATTTTGCTATACCATCAAGAGGGGGAAGATATGTTGGAGACTTGGAGAATAACAAGTTTCTGTTTTGATGCAGTGCTGTTGCCAACATTGTCTTGGAAAAAGGCCAGATTACTGCACCATGCTATTCTGCAGTAGCCACTCATCACCAAAAACACAGACCACTTTCTCTGAATCAGTCAACTGTCTGGCAAGTCAGGATGAAGCAAACCACTCACAAGCTTACCTGGTATATGCACCTTGGTACTGTAAGTATATCTGCACTTTTGAAAGGAGATTAAAGGAAGAAACTCTTTCTGCAAACCAGCTCCCAAAGTCTGCACTGGACATATGTAGTATACACACTGTGACGTCAGTAATGCAGTAAGGAAAGATGCTACAATGTAAAGCCAGATATGTTTTGCAATTTTGCCAACTTACCATGAGAGCCGACCCCTCTGAACTGGTAAATTTAAGAGACTCGCTGTAATTGGTGTTAACTGGCAGCTCTTCTTGGCTGAAACTGGTGTTTATGCCAAATGAAAAACCAGACTTTGGAAGCACTTTCTGTTACAATTAATTATTTTGCACTTGAGATATTCATTTTTAAGTACTGTAGGACAAGGTGACCACATTACAAGAAATGCTGCCATACACAGTTGAGGAGACATATAACGCCATGCATGCTGCATTCTCACCAGGGCATGGTCTTTAGCAAGAAAAAAGGTTTGTGTATGCACAAGCAAGAGCTTTATACAGTTATGGGAGGGCTACAAGTAATTAACTTAGTTGGGAGAATTGAAACTGTCTGGGATGACAAGAATTGAACTTGAGAGAAAACTAAGTGTAGCCTCTGGTGCACTTTGAGGAACATGCATGTACTTTAATTTTCTCAATTTTTTTCTTTTATTTTGAGATACATGAACATGTTACATGCAGATGTAGTATATATATGTTACAGTTTATAAATAGGGAAGGTTGAATATAATAGCAGGATTACTGTATGTGTAGCTCTTTAAACTTTAATTTTGTTAAGGATAGGTTTGCCTACAGCTTATTGGCACTGGGACTTTGGGGCAAGGGAATCAGCTAGCTAGGGGTTTGCCCCTCTGGGTGAAGAATATAAGAAAGTTGCTACTCTCCTAGAGGTTGGTACACAATTGGCATTTGTCAAAACTGTAGAACCCCTCCCCATGTTGAAAGATACAGCATACAAAGGTGATGTACAGTAGGCCTATATAGGTAGTAGGTACACATATTCAGAAATATGTAATGTGGGCCTATATATACTTGTCCGTTTTAACATAATTACACAGTGCCATTTATGCGTAAATGCCATAGGCCTATAGACATATGCGTTTTACCTTTACGCGTATTGATGTGATGTGCGTAGTAGCCATACGCATATTGGCGGGTATTTTCACGTATGAATTATTTTTCAGGCGTAGAACGCACATACTGCAGTTTCACATGTAAAAATAGAGCCTCCATGTACGTTTTGTGTACAGTTTACGCATTTTGGCTGTATTTTAACGTATGAATTGTTTCCTTTTTCACGCGTAGTACGCACATACTGCAGTTTCACGTCTAAAATGGAACATCCATGTACGTTTTGTGTACAGTTTAAGCGTTCTGGCTGTATTTTCACGTGCGTAAATAGAGCCCCTATGTGCATTTTTTGTGCGAATTAATGTGCACATTCACTGCAATACGCGCATTTCAACGTGCGTTTTTTTTAATCTGAAGTGCGTATACTATCAGTTTGAAGTGCGTTTTAGCTGGCATTTTCACGTACGTTTTGTTTTATTTTTCACGCGTAGAACGCACATTCCCCATTTTCACGTGTAAAAATAGCGGTTAAATTTTGTGTAAGGGTTAGAGCTAGGCTTACCATTATTTTGTAGGCATATTGTAGGGTCTACAATGCTTTAAGCTCTTTCTAGCCAATCATATGGCATGCTTAGGCCCTGTTACTTAGAGTACAGAGAAGTTAAGCCAAGGAGAGAGGGAGCCCTTAATGGGAAAAGCTTTAAGTTAAGCAGCTTTCCATGTTGCCAATGTTGTTTTGAAACTAAAGCTAACAATGACGGCCCTTTTTATGGTTTTGCTCATCAGAAGGCATAACATAATACTCTTTGGGCTTATTGTAGCCTAGGCCAAGGCTAAATAATGGGAAAGGAGACAATGTTTTTGCAAGTCTCTCTTTAGCTTGGCATAGGGTTGGTTTTTTTTTTCCTGGCAAATTTAAGATTTGAACTCAGAAAAAAAAAAAAAACTAAAAGTTAAGACAATCAAAACTGTCACTGAGATACAGAAAATTTTTGGTGTGTGGGAGGTGAGGGTGGGTAAGATTAGTCTAAGGAGAGGAGTGTTAATGTGATTGCTACGGTAGTTGACTATAACCTTTAATTGTTTAGCTACAATCTTGGACAAAACTGTTGGGACGCTTTGTCAAAATATTCTTGAATCTCCGTTCCCAGGTTTACATGAAGCCCCCGCTCCCCCTTCCAAAGTTGCGCACAGAGAATGACTGTATGCCGTGAAAATGGTCAACTTTGTGAAGGGGAGCGGGGGTGTCCCAACGAGTTTTGTCCAAGATTGTCTGAGTTTTAAGTGAGCGATTTACGAGAACAAATTCAATAGAAAAATGGTTAATTTTCCGAGCAGCTGTATTCAGTACACTTTTTCGGAGGCTTATAGGCCTGAGGATTTTAGCCAAATGAAAGTATAATTTAAAATTGTTTTAATGTGTTGTTTTGTTTATTTGTTTATACTGATTTATTGTTGGTTGGCGAGATCATAATGGATAGACTGTTTCAGGTATTCGCAGGGAATGCCAGGCAGAAATGTTTACGTTCCGTAACGACGTCTATGGCAGTCATATGCGTTGCATTTTTTAGCAAATTAAAAGGAGGATGCCAACTCTTCTTAAGTTGTAAGACGGAAAACAAAACAATTTCTTTCATGGATAGATCGAAGAGTCTCACTGCTATTGCAAACTAGTGGTAAGAAGGCAAGATTTTAACTGAAAGAGCGCCACGATCTACCATGAAATGTTAAAAGCAGAACTGCAAGCCAAGCTTTTTATTATAACGATGGTAGATCGTTAATTAGGGCTGGTTTTAGACATATTTTGAAGCGAATTTGATGCCTATGACGACATTTTTTCATGTTACATGAAGCTGATGACGTATCTATTATGCCTTCTTTTAGCCGACTCAATTTCTTTACATTTTGCTTTCAAATTTGCTCTCAAAACAAATGGTAGACCGTTTGGTTAACTTAGCCTTCACCCCCGGTCTCGTCAAATTAGCATGTATGGCATATTTTCTGTATAGTTTCAGCTACTCAAATGAAAGTTACTGCGTTATAAAGGTGAAATGAATATACATTCAAGTACTTTTTAACTTATTTCTGGTAAATTACTTTAACATAAAGTAATAGGCAGGATACAACACGTACTTCTGCTGAATGTTCTTTTTATTTGGTACCTGTTCAGACAGTGTGAGCCCAAAATACGTGACTATTGAAAATGTCTTCCTGAACGAGAGGACGCTTTGAACTTATTTAGCTACCTTCCCAATGCTTTTAGCTTCAATAGTACTATATTAACAGGAACTTCAATATGGACCCAGAATATGCTGATTATTCTCTGTTACTGTTCTCTTATAACTAAAGA
This sequence comes from Holothuria leucospilota, assembly GCA_029531755.1. NCBI lineage: Eukaryota > Metazoa > Echinodermata > Holothuroidea > Aspidochirotida > Holothuriidae > Holothuria > Holothuria leucospilota. Next base: position 43,365,392 of record CM055981.1, read on the forward strand.
AAAGACACCTACCCTTTTGCGAATCAACGCAACGCAAAGAAACACTTTCTACCGTGGGCCGCGAGCAGTTCTAACTTCTCGAATTTCTCAGACAATCTTGGACAAAACTGTTGGGACGCTTTGTCATAATATTCTTGAATCTCCGTTCCCAGGTTTACATGAAGCCCCCGCTCCCCCTTCCAAAGTTGCGCACAGAGAATGACTGTATGCCGTGAAAATGGTCAACTTTGTGAAGGGGAGCGGGGGTGTCCCAACGAGTTTTGTCCAAGATTGTCTGAGTTTTAAGTGAGCGATTTACGAGAACAAATTCAATAGAAAAATGGTTAATTTTCCGAGCAGCTGTATTCAGTACACTTTTTCGGAGGCTTATAGGCCTGAGGATTTTAGCCAAATGAAAGTATAATTTAAAATTGTTTTAATGTGTTGTTTTGTTTATTTGTTTATACTGATTTATTGTTGGTTGGCGAGATCATAATGGATAGACTGTTTCAGGTATTCGCAGGGAATGCCAGGCAGAAATGTTTACGTTCCGTAACGACGTCTATGGCAGTCATATGCGTTGCATTTTTTAGCAAATTAAAAGGAGGATGCCAACTCTTCTTAAGTTGTAAGACAGAAAACAAAATTTCTTTCATGGATAGATCGAAGAGTGTCACTGCTATTGCAAACTTGTGGTAAGAAGGCAAGATTTTAACTGAAAGAGCGCCACGATCTACCATGAAATGTTAAAAGCAGAACTGCAAGCCAAGCTTTTTATTATAACGATGGTAGATCGTTAATTAGGGCTGGTTTTAGACATATTTTGAAGCGAATTTGATGCCTATGACAACATTTTTTCATGTTACATGAAGCTGATGACGTATCTATTATGCCTTCTTTTAGCCGACTCAATTTCTTTACATTTTGCTTTCAAATTTGCTCTCAAAACAAATGGTAGACCGTTTGGTTAATTTAGCCTTCACCCCCGGTCTCGTCAAATTAGCATGTATGGCATATTTTTTGTATAGTTTCAGCTACTCAAATGAAAGCTACTGCGTTATAAAAGTGGAATAAATATACATTTAAGTACTTTTTAACTTATTTCTGGTAAATTACTTTAATATAAAGTAATAGGCAGGATACAACACGTACTTCTGCTGAATGTTCTTTTTATTTGGTACCTGTTCAGACAGTGTGAGTCCAAAATACGTGACTATTGAAAATGTCTTCCTGAACGAGAGGACGCTTTGAACTTATTTAGCTACCTTCCCAATGCTTTTAGCTTCAATAGTACTATATTAACAGGAACTTCAATATGGACCCAGAATATGCTGATTATTCTCTGTTACTGTTCTCTTATAACTAAAGAAAAGACACCTACCCTTTTGCGAATCAACGCAACGCAAAGAAACACTTTCTACCGTGGGCCGCGAGCAGTTCTAACTTCTCGAATTTCTCAGACAATCTTGGACAAAACTGTTGGGACGCTTTGTCATAATATTCTTGAATCTCCGTTCCCAGGTTTACATGAAGCCCCCGCTCCCCCTTCCAAAGTTGCGCACAGAGAATGACTGTATGCCGTGAAAATGGTCAACTTTGTGAAGGGGAGCGGGGGTGTCCCAACGAGTTTTGTCCAAGATTGTCTGAGTTTTAAGTGAGCGATTTACGAGAACAAATTCAATAGAAAAATGGTTAATTTTCCGAGCAGCTGTATTCAGTACACTTTTTCGGAGGCTTATAGGCCTGAGGATTTTAGCCAAATGAAAGTATAATTTAAAATTGTTTTAATGTGTTGTTTTGTTTATTTGTTTATACTGATTTATTGTTGGTTGGCGAGATCATAATGGATAGACTGTTTCAGGTATTCGCAGGGAATGCCAGGCAGAAATGTTTACGTTCCGTAACGACGTCTATGGCAGTCATATGCGTTGCATTTTTAGCAAATTAAAAGGAGGATGCCAACTCTTCTTAAGTTGTAAGACGGAAAACAAAACAATTTCTTTCATGGATAGATCGAAGAGTCTCACTGCTATTGCAAACTAGTGGTAAGAAGGCAAGATTTTAACTGAAAGAGCGCCACGATCTACCATGAAATGTTAAAAGCAGAACTGCAAGCCAAGCTTTTTATTATAACGATGGTAGATCGTTAATTAGGGCTGGTTTTAGACATATTTTGAAGCGAATTTGATGCCTATGACGACATTTTTTCATGTTACATGAAGCTGATGACGTATCTATTATGCCTTCTTTTAGCCGACTCAATTTCTTTACATTTTGCTTTCAAATTTGCTCTCAAAACAAATGGTAGACCGTTTGGTTAACTTAGCCTTCACCCCCGGTCTCGTCAAATTAGCATGTATGGCATATTTTCTGTATAGTTTCAGCTACTCAAATGAAAGTTACTGCGTTATAAAGGTGAAATGAATATACATTCAAGTACTTTTTAACTTATTTCTGGTAAATTACTTTAACATAAAGTAATAGGCAGGATACAACACGTACTTCTGCTGAATGTTCTTTTTATTTGGTACCTGTTCAGACAGTGTGAGCCCAAAATACGTGACTATTGAAAATGTCTTCCTGAACGAGAGGACGCTTTGAACTTATTTAGCTACCTTCCCAATGCTTTTAGCTTCAATAGTACTATATTAACAGGAACTTCAATATGGACCCAGAATATGCTGATTATTCTCTGTTACTGTTCTCTTATAACTAAAGAAAAGACACCTACCCTTTTGCGAATCAACGCAACGCAAAGAAACACTTTCTACCGTGGGCCGCGAGCAGTTCTAACTTCTCGAATTTCTCAGACAATCTTGGACAAAACTGTTGGGACGCTTTGTCATAATATTCTTGAATCTCCGTTCCCAGGTTTACATGAAGCCCCCGCTCCCCCTTCCAAAGTTGCGCACAGAGAATGACTGTATGCCGTGAAAATGGTCAACTTTGTGAAGGGGAGCGGGGGTGTCCCAACGAGTTTTGTCCAAGATTGTCTGAGTTTTAAGTGAGCGATTTACGAGAACAAATTCAATAGAAAAATGGTTAATTTTCCGAGCAGCTGTATTCAGTACACTTTTTCGGAGGCTTATAGGCCTGAGGATTTTAGCCAAATGAAAGTATAATTTAAAATTGTTTTAATGTGTTGTTTTGTTTATTTGTTTATACTGATTTATTGTTGGTTGGCGAGATCATAATGGATAGACTGTTTCAGGTATTCGCAGGGAATGCCAGGCAGAAATGTTTACGTTCCGTAACGACGTCTATGGCAGTCATATGCGTTGCATTTTTAGCAAATTAAAAGGAGGATGCCAACTCTTCTTAAGTTGTAAGACGGAAAACAAAACAATTTCTTTCATGGATAGATCGAAGAGTCTCACTGCTATTGCAAACTAGTGGTAAGAAGGCAAGATTTTAACTGAAAGAGCGCCACGATCTACCATGAAATGTTAAAAGCAGAACTGCAAGCCAAGCTTTTTATTATAACGATGGTAAATCGTTAATTAGGGCTGGTTTTAGACATATTTTGAAGCGAATTTGATGCCTATGACGACATTTTTTCATGTTACATGAAGCTGATGACGTATCTATTATGCCTTCTTTTAGCCGACTCAATTTCTTTACATTTTGCTTTCAAATTTGCTCTCAAAACAAATGGTAGACCGTTTGGTTAACTTAGCCTTCACCCCCGGTCTCGTCAAATTAGCATGTATGGCATATTTTCTGTATAGTTTCAGCTACTCAAATGAAAGTTACTGCGTTATAAAGGTGAAATGAATATACATTCAAGTACTTTTTAACTTATTTCTGGTAAATTACTTTAACATAAAGTAATAGGCAGGATACAACACGTACTTCTGCTGAATGTTCTTTTTATTTGGTACCTGTTCAGACAGTGTGAGCCCAAAATACGTGACTATTGAAAATGTCTTCCTGAACGAGAGGACGCTTTGAACTTATTTAGCTACCTTCCCAATGCTTTTAGCTTCAATAGTACTATATTAACAGGAACTTCAATATGGACCCAGAATATGCTGATTATTCTCTGTTACTGTTCTCTTATAACTAAAGAAAAGACACCTACCCTTTTGCGAATCAACGCAACGCAAAGAAACACTTTCTACCGTGGGCCGCGAGCAGTTCTAACTTCTCGAATTTCTCAGACAATCTTGGACAAAACTGTTGGGACGCTTTGTCATAATATTCTTGAATCTCCGTTCCCAGGTTTACATGAAGCCCCCGCTCCCCCTTCCAAAGTTGCGCACAGAGAATGACTGTATGCCGTGAAAATGGTCAACTTTGTGAAGGGGAGCGGGGTGTCCCAACGAGTTTTGTCCAAGATTGTCTGAGTTTTAAGTGAGCGATTTACGAGAACAAATTCAATAGAAAAATGGTTAATTTTCCGAGCAGCTGTATTCAGTACACTTTTTCGGAGGCTTATAGGCCTGAGGATTTTAGCCAAATGAAAGTATAATTTAAAATTGTTTTAATGTGTTGTTTTGTTTATTTGTTTATACTGATTTATTGTTGGTTGGCGAGATCATAATGGATAGACTGTTTCAGGTATTCGCAGGGAATGCCAGGCAGAAATGTTTACGTTCCGTAACGACGTCTATGGCAGTCATATGCGTTGCATTTTTAGCAAATTAAAAGGAGGATGCCAACTCTTCTTAAGTTGTAAGACGGAAAACAAAACAATTTCTTTCATGGATAGATCGAAGAGTCTCACTGCTATTGCAAACTAGTGGTAAGAAGGCAAGATTTTAACTGAAAGAGCGCCACGATCTACCATGAAATGTTAAAGCAGAACTGCAAGCCAAGCTTTTTATTATAACGATGGTAGATCGTTAATTAGGGCTGGTTTTAGACATATTTTGAAGCGAATTTGATGCCTATGACGACATTTTTTCATGTTACATGAAGCTGATGACGTATCTATTATGCCTTCTTTTAGCCGACTCAATTTCTTTACATTTTGCTTTCAAATTTGCTCTCAAACAAATGGTAGACCGTTTGGTTAACTTAGCCTTCACCCCCGGTCTCGTCAAATTAGCATGTATGGCATATTTTCTGTATAGTTTCAGCTACTCAAATGAAAGTTACTGCGTTATAAAGGTGAAATGAATATACATTCAAGTACTTTTTAACTTATTTCTGGTAAATTACTTTAACATAAAGTAATAGGCAGGATACAACACGTACTTCTGCTGAATGTTCTTTTTATTTGGTACCTGTTCAGACAGTGTGAGCCCAAAATACGTGACTATTGAAAATGTCTTCCTGAACGAGAGGACGCTTTGGACTTATTTAGCTACCTTCCCAATGCTTTTAGCTTCAATAGTACTATATTAACAGGAACTTCAATATGGACCCAGAATATGCTGATTATTCTCTGTTACTGTTCTCTTATAACTAAAGAAAAGACACCTACCCTTTTGCGAATCAACGCAACGCAAAGAAACACTTTCTACCGTGGGCCGCGAGCAGTTCTAACTTCTCGAATTTCTCAGACAATCTTGGACAAAACTGTTGGGACGCTTTGTCATAATATTCTTGAATCTCCGTTCCCAGGTTTACATGAAGCCCCCGCTCCCCCTTCCAAAGTTGCGCACAGAGAATGACTGTATGCCGTGAAAATGGTCAACTTTGTGAAGGGGAGCGGGGGTGTCCCAACGAGTTTTGTCCAAGATTGTCTGAGTTTTAAGTGAGCGATTTACGAGAACAAATTCAATAGAAAAATGGTTAATTTTCCGAGCAGCTGTATTCAGTACACTTTTTCGGAGGCTTATAGGCCTGAGGATTTTAGCCAAATGAAAGTATAATTTAAAATTGTTTTAATGTGTTGTTTTGTTTATTTGTTTATACTGATTTATTGTTGGTTGGCGAGATCATAATGGATAGACTGTTTCAGGTATTCGCAGGGAATGCCAGGCAGAAATGTTTACGTTCCGTAACGACGTCTATGGCAGTCATATGCGTTGCATTTTTTAGCAAATTAAAAGGAGGATGCCAACTCTTCTTAAGTTGTAAGACGGAAAACAAAACAATTTCTTTCATGGATAGATCGAAGAGTCTCACTGCTATTGCAAACTAGTGGTAAGAAGGCAAGATTTTAACTGAAAGAGCGCCACGATCTACCATGAAATGTTAAAAGCAGAACTGCAAGCCAAGCTTTTTATTATAACGATGGTAGATCGTTAATTAGGGCTGGTTTTAGACATATTTTGAAGCGAATTTGATGCCTATGACGACATTTTTTCATGTTACATGAAGCTGATGACGTATCTATTATGCCTTCTTTTAGCCGACTCAATTTCTTTACATTTTGCTTTCAAATTTGCTCTCAAAACAAATGGTAGACCGTTTGGTTAACTTAGCCTTCACCCCCGGTCTCGTCAAATTAGCATGTATGGCATATTTTCTGTATAGTTTCAGCTACTCAAATGAAAGTTACTGCGTTATAAAGGTGAAATGAATATACATTCAAGTACTTTTTAACTTATTTCTGGTAAATTACTTTAACATAAAGTAATAGGCAGGATACAACACGTACTTCTGCTGAATGTTCTTTTTATTTGGTACCTGTTCAGACAGTGTGAGCCCAAAATACGTGACTATTGAAAATGTCTTCCTGAACGAGAGGACGCTTTGAACTTATTTAGCTACCTTCCCAATGCTTTTAGCTTCAATAGTACTATATTAACAGGAACTTCAATATGGACCCAGAATATGCTGATTATTCTCTGTTACTGTTCTCTTATAACTAAAGAAAAGACACCTACCCTTTTGCGAATCAACGCAACGCAAAGAAACACTTTCTACCGTGGGCCGCGAGCAGTTCTAACTTCTCGAATTTCTCAGACAATCTTGGACAAAACTGTTGGGACGCTTTGTCATAATATTCTTGAATCTCCGTTCCCAGGTTTACATGAAGCCCCCGCTCCCCCTTCCAAAGTTGCGCACAGAGAATGACTGTATGCCGTGAAAATGGTCAACTTTGTGAAGGGGAGCGGGGGTGTCCCAACGAGTTTTGTCCAAGATTGTAGATCCCAAAAGTCTCCTTTTAGTTTAGTTTTACAGGAATGCTAGTTGAGCCGCATATCTCAGAAAATGATTTTTCGTAATCAATATAAGAAGCTTAATGAAAGAGTTTTAAAAACCCTAGAAGTTGTTACGTGGGTAGCATGCATCAGTGCAGTTAGCCTAGACTTGATAAACGCCTTAAGAGTCATTGTGTACATGTGATTGAATATCCCACATTTAGGATACTGATTAATGGGTGACATAAAACACTTACACTGTGACTTTACTTCTGGTAGCCTTCAGGTGGGTAAGGTCTGAGTAGCTTTCTGTTCACCAAATATGACTACAGTCTGTTCTATTTTCTGAGCAGTGAAGGACTGCGTATTCATTAAATTTTTCAAAAATAAACTTGTAAGTGTTGAAAAATGTCAACTGCTTTTTTAAAAACAGATTCTGACCAGTGAGTTACCACCAGCTCTCAGGCTGGCCATAGCTTGTCAAGGACAAGTGGCTGGTTGCAACGGCCTTGTTTCTAACCAAGGGCTAGTACTTGAAATTGAGTGGAATAATAATCAGTCCCTGGAGGTTTTTTACACTTTAGTGACAGTACTGCTGTTGTGCTCTTCACCTTACATGACCTGGAGCTCCCAGAGATGTGGAGGGTGAAGCTCTACCTACTACCCTACAAGCTAACCGATGGCATCTAGTGCTACCTTTGATAGTGTTACCCTTGATAGTCCACCCCCAGCGATCTTTGCAGTACTTACCTCTTCATTTGTAGTTACTGCTGGCTACTTTTACAAAAGAAGTGTTTAAAATGCTCTTTTTTATGTTTCAAAGCTGTCATATTCTATAAAAATAGGCCTTTTTACCTCAGAATTTTTATCTAAACTTCTCTAAACCCTAGCGAGTTCCCTGCACTTCTAAATTAACGTTTGTTTTCTCTGGTTCGCTCAGGTTTAAACTAACGTTCAATTTTCTTTGTTCTAAGTTTGAAATTAGCGTTCAATTTTCTTTGATAATTTGATCGTTCGATCCTTCTCTAGTTTCCGGACTCCAATGGTCTACGTCTCCCTTTCCGTTCTACACGGTGTGAGCACAGGGTTAACGGTCCTTCAATACGTAGTCATCTATAATTCAAGGAAAAACCCAATGATTTGTCAGTTTCAGCTCAAGTTTACCAAAGAAACCCCTAAAATTTGGTAGATTTTCCTTTTCTTTACCCCCCTTTTTAATAAAGATTCTACTTGCGGTTGTGTCACGTTGAATTTGCCTTAGAGGCCGGACTGTCTCCGTCGTGTTCACTTGACGTGAATCACACGCACAGTGACCTTCCTAACTGAAACGCAGAGAACTCTCACTAGACATGCAATGCTATTAAACTCTTGATTACATACTGCAACAAAGACATTTAACACAAGCAATGCTGTATCCTTCAGCAATGACTTTGATAAGAAAGTACTTCATGCCACGTCGGCTTAAACCTTCAACAAATGCCAAATGCATCAAAACTCATTTAGACTGGCATTTGTAGTATGTAAACATCGCAAAGACCTTTTAATTAACAAAGAATTGACAAAAAAGCACTCTTTTACGAATAATGTTTAACACTGCCATGACATTCCCCCAGGATTTCCACCTATGATCGTGGGATTTTTCACTGCAGTTGTGCGCACTACCATGCGTGAGTTGCCAAGTATGGTCGGGGGATTTGGTAATCTCACATATTACATCTGCAACCTTTGGAGCAGAATTGTTTTGACAACTTGTGACCAAGGGTGGCTCCAGTAATTACTGGGAGGGGGGAGGGGCGAACTCGAGTTCACCACAAGCGCGAAGAGTGCCTTTTATCATGCGGGATGCAGCATACACCGAACTTCCGATGAACTCCAATTCTGAAATCCAAACCTTGGTCAAGAAAACCTTAGCTACCCTTGTAAGTCAAAAACATCTTCCTGAATCGGCTAAAGCCCTTCTGCACCCTTGCCCACAAATCTCCAATTTCTATCTACTGCCCAAAATTCACAAGGTCAATAACCCTGGTCGTCCCATTGTGTCTTCCCACAGCTGCCCCACGGTTCTGATTTCACAGTACGTGGACCCTGTACTTTCCCAATTAGTTTCAACCCTACCTTCGTTTATCCAGGATACTCCTCACTTCCTTAGGTTAATCCAAAATTTTGAGTTTCCTGAGAAGCCCAGTGAACGTACTTTATTCACCATGGATGTCACAAGCCTTTACACTTCTATCCCCCTTCACGCTGCTTTAGCAGTCATACGCCATTACCTTGATCAACGCCAGGACCCTAACATCCCTACCACTAGCTTTCTTTGCTTGACAGAACTGGTCCTCACACAAAATTGCTTTCAGTTCAATGGTCGTTTTTTCTGCCAAATTAAAGGTGTAGCTATGGGCACTAAATTGGGACCTTCTGTGGCCTGCCTTACCATTGGCCACTTTGAGGAGCAGATGTTCTCTCGCTTCAACGGGACGAAGCTCATGCTTTATAAAAGGTATATTGACGACATTGTTGGGGTCGCAGTGGGTCCTCGAAACGGTTTGGAAAGGTTTATTAACTTTGCTGAAACGTTTTGCCCGTTTTTAAAATTCACTCACCGTATTTCCAACTCCTCAGTAGTGTTTTTAGACACGGGACTATCCATCTCCGACCGTAAAATCAAGTCCAAACTCCACTTTGAACTCACTGACTCTCACAACTACCTCATGTACCCTTCCAACCACCCCAAATCTTGTACCAATTCGATTCCCTACAGAAGGATTTGTTCCGACGACCAGGAATTCGCTAAAGCTTCCAAACAGATTTCTTTCTTTGAACAACGCCAGTATCCACAAAGAGTGCTCTCTAATGCCCTGAAACGCATACAAGGAATTGATACAGCCTCTGCCCTTGCCCCCAAAACTGAAAACTGACCAAACACCCACCAGACGTATCCCGTTGGTCCTATCCTTTCATCCATCTGTAACTCTCATTGTACGTGCCATTTACCGGAATGTTGAGACCCTCCGTCATGACCCATCCACCCGTGACCATTTCCCTGAACCCCCCATCACAGCATTCAGAACTGAAAAGAACATATCTAAGCACTTGGTCCGTGCCTCTCAACCTCAAGCAGTAGTGCCTAACACCCCAGGAACTTTTCCATGCAACCGTGGGAGATGCAATACTTGCCCGGTTGTCAGTCATGACAAACTGAACAACAACCGGTTTAACATTCATCAGCATTTTACCTGTACTTCAACCAATGTTGTTTACGTTCTCGTATGTAAACGCTGTAATATACTGTATGTGGGAGGAACAAAACGTCGTCTTGCTGACCGAGTCACTGAGCACCTGAGGTCAATCAAACAGAACCTCCCAGGGTTCCCTGTAGCCACACACTTCAATCTCCCGTCAACATGTTCGGTACGTGACTTGATGGTTTCGGCGGCCATCTCGTGTCGAGATTCCGATCATGACCGCCTAGCTGCCGAAAACCGTCTAATCATGAAACCTGGAACCCTGTCCCCACATGGTCTGAACGTTAGACTTGAACTGTTATAACTCAGCAATTCCTGCACTGTTTTCACCTGTGGTAACCAATTAACACAGCCAGTTTTACCGTGTCCAACTCTATTGTGTATTTTTTAAATTGTACGTTTGGCCGTGTCAACAATCAGTTGTATATTTGCCACCTGATGAAGGGTTTAAACCCGAAATGTCGTGGAATTTTCACAAACTTTTAGCGCTATTTACTACTTCTTTTTTAACCTACCTACTTCATAAGTGCTACGCAGTTCTTTGACCTTATATATGTATATGTATGTATATATATATATATATATATATATATATATATATATATATATATATATATATATATATATATATCTATATCTATATGAGGCCTTAGGGAGACAATTTTCCTTGTTCTTTTACAGTAGATGCTGTTAGGGGAACATCCCATGTCTCTCTAATGTTTTAGGTACTATTTCTAGACGTGTTCTATTGTCAAAAATTGTTTTAAAATGTTACTTGGCCTAAATATCATATTTTGATACTTTCAGGGTTAGGGGTTAGAAAACTAGGTAAGAAATTAGTGTGTAAGTCAACGGAAATGTTTCCCTAATAGCCTATACAATTTATATAGCAAAAACATGATGACATACAGCGTTGTGTGTTCATAAATAAATGTCATTAATGTCATTACAATCTCAGCAAAGGGAGGAAAACATAAAAACAGACAGCCCCCTACCAAATTATACCCACAGCCTAAATTTCCCTAAAACATCATACTATACTCGTCATTCGATACACGGATACTGAAGACTCATTTCATATTCTCCGTATAAGCCTTCCGAAGCAACTACATTTATTGGATCATCCTTTTTCAAAAGGAGTAAACGTCGGAATCCATCAGTGATGGCTATGTTATCGAAAGCAGTATCACATGTCTTCTCCCATGGAGTCTGATAAAACTGACAAACGTTAGGACCAGCCTTCTCTACGTCGGGCCTAATATTCTTCAAGATGTTGCACACCGGACGATGTCCCATTGAATGATGATCACAGTAGTCCAGGTCAGGCCCAGAGAAGCTGAAGTCCAACCCGCCGTCGATCAAAGCGTCAAATTCAATACGAAAATCCTTCGAGGCAGCTTTGCAAGGACTGGATTGGACAAAAGTCACCCTCAGTTCGTCACTCCCATTTCTCCATAAAGCTCCGGTCCCATTCACGGAAATTTCGTCAATGGCACTTAAAGGAAAGCCAATGTTGGGTCTTGCAACTGCTCCACGGTCCCTCTGATAGAAACGATTTAAGACTAGGGCGTATTTTGGGACACCTTCAGAACAGGCGGCAAGATAAGGAATACTTATCGTAGATTCTGAACCGTGAGACGAAATCGGTGGTTCACCTGCAAAGCCGAGGGAGTCGATGAATCCGAACTCGGCATAAACGACGTGCTGATCAGTGGTAAGTGTATTAAAGGTTTTTGTTATCGGCATGCATAGTTTGGGAGCTGCAAGGAAAAAAATGAAGTATTGGTTGTTTTCATAAAGTTTGTGCGAAATTTATCTTCACTAGTGGATGGACAACCGATTCTTATCGCATTTACATTAACTAATTTGTTAAATGATGGATAAATCCACGTACTAATGAGTTGTTAATAACGTGACTCCCACCCAGACAATTCCCCATCCCGAATTGCACTCAACCACGGCAATTGCCCCGAACAATAAGCAAGACCATACACCCAACAAAATTGCACTAAGACCGTGTGACATAAAATGCTGGCTGAATGTTATTTAGAATATAAGTGTAGCAAGAATAGTTTGAACTACTTTTAATCAGATTTGTTGTTTCGCACTTTAATATTATATCTGAAATCGGACAAACATATATAACATTTTGAGAGAAATTGAAAATGGCAACCAAATATATCTTAAAATCCCTTTTACTTATGAGCGATTGGGTTAAGACACTCTTTACAACGTTGAGTTGCTTTGCCGAACTCAGGTCCGTACGTAGAAGAAGGGGGAGTGGGGTTGGGTTCTACAGTGTTTCAGACATACCCTCCCCCTTTGAAAATGAACCTCCCTTTGAAATGGAACCACATTTCGAACTATATGGGTTGTTCATCTTGTATTTTCCCTACCCTTAGCAATACAAATACTATCTGCAAATTAGACATCGGCTTATACCATACGGACATTTGTTCTTGTTTTATCATTGTACGTATAATTACGTCATACTCAATATCAAAATCGCTCGCTTCGTGCGCGATATTATTGACCTGAGTTCCTTCGATTTAGAAAGTTACGTTATACTTTTGTACATTTGCTCTTCTTGTACACCTAGGCATATGGAAGTCGTAGCCTGCAGTATCATCGGGGAGGCTGCCTCCTGGATTTTCGAAGCTTAAATGAAAATGATCTACTTGAAAAGTGATGAAAAAACCATTATACCCTGGTTGTTATTTGAAACTTGAGTCCTCAGAACCTGAGAAATCACGTATAAGTTATTTTTCCTGAATTTGACCTCCAACACAGACAGGCTCTTATGTAGGGTCCCGTCCTAATGGATGGCTAACCCTACTTCAAAAGACTGGATCAACCCGACTGATAAGGTATGTTGATGCCCAGACCACATGATGCACTGGATAGTTCAAACACCTGTATTTAGGCTAAAACCTTGTAGCCGTGTCTCAAAACCTGGAAGAAAATTACCATCAGGGCTAATACGCGTATTGGGGTTGACACTCAGGGGCGTCACTACCGGAAGTGGGGGTGCTACACCCCCGGAACATTTCAAAGTTCGGTCTGTCGGGAAAATGTTTCAGTCCCTTGGGAAAAAATGCCACTTTCTTTTGCAATTTGTTTACATCGTTAGATAAAATCTTTTATTTAAGGCTACAGAAATGTCGAAAATTTACGAGCACAACATCTTACATACGTGAATTATTGTCGGGTGGATATATTGTTTTGGATACATTTAACGAGGGACGTAACCCCTCCAAGATTTAACTGTATTGGGAAACTATATTCTGTTTGTCGGGAAGTTATATATTTTTAGGAAATTTACCACAAGTCAAGGGTTCTATGTCAGTGATCCCTACTACACTTTTTGGGAAGCCATTGCTTTTGGACGAAATCCAGACTGTCGGGAAAATGGTAAAAACTGTATTTAATTGCACAATTGTCTGTCATGACATTAAAGTGATATTACCTGTTGACGAAAAGGGAAATACATACGGCCTAATGTTTTTCTTTATTTGTCAATACACTAACTATACTACTCATGGATGGAGTTGTTTATGTAGTGACTGAAAATGGTAGTGTGAATGGCAAAATACAAAGGAACAGTGCGAAAACAGTCAAAATCTGCAGGCTATTTTGAAAAACAAAACCGTCCTCATTACAAATAGCTCAAAGCACGCCTATCACAACACTATATGAATATTCAATGATCACGCAGCTGTGTGTACCGAAGTACTGTAGGTCGTACATGGGCTTATGTTCCCTCGGTTATTCATGCATTAGCTGGGAATAGAGTGATTTTGAAGGTTGTTTACTGCACAGCACACTTGAGGTTTTGAAACAAAAGCACCTGTTTTCATCATAATACCGTGTTAGTGAATTTCACCTTAACAGTATTCAAGAAGACACTTGCATACTAACGCTTTTAACGGTAACCAGTTACACCCCTATACTTCCCCGCATCCCAAGTCTTTGTCCTTGAGCGATAGGCTAGGTCTACAAATCAAATAATCTACGTAACTGGACAACGATACACTAATAAAAGAAAAATGTGTCGAGTTTGTAGATTTCGATAACTTGCAAGGTAGCAAATATAAGAGCACTATTCTGAAGTATGACAATAGTCGTAGTCGTAAAATCGTATGGCTCGATTCGATTTCCTCTGTAAGCAATGTGTTTTTGCCCTTGGTGAACTTCAATTGTTGTAGATGGTTTATCCAAGAGTTTCCAACATGTAAAAGAATTGTGTCTGTTGTATCAGAACTCCCTGGTTGAATCAAGGCAACTGTGTACATTTTAGCTATGAAACGTAACAAGGAAAGAATGTCCAGGTAGTAGCTCCATGGTATGACCTTGCGACGGAGGGTAAGCATCTCAGATGTCAGACTCCAAGATGATATCGTTGACCATCGATGATTTGAATGACTCAAGAATTCAGTCTACACGCAACTACCGAGTTAATGAAGTCACGTGACCACTTCTCTAGCATTCCCGCCTACTGGTAAATCTGGGGGAATGAGATTCCGCGGAACTGTGACTGGCAAGTGTGGTCCACCTTTTGTTGAATAATGCAAAAGTAGGCGTACACCTTCCTATCATGGTGTTGGTAAGTGAATCTTTGATCTTCCTTCCTCTCGGAAATCAAAGATTTTTTAGGTTTTTCAATTATATTTTTTAAAAATACGCTCTCAGAAAGATGCAGTAAATTCTCATGTGTCAAAAGGTGGTGTCAAACTTTGCGAGTACCTGACTCATGGAGTGATGCAATTTGATGTTTTCCTATCGATGTTTGGAGATTAGAACATAGGCTTTCTGCCAATACCAAAATCACGTAGTTTAATTTATGAAGTGTACTGTAACCAACCATTAAACCTGTAGCGATATTTCCTGTACAACATGTATGTATAATGTGTGTCGTGTATGTACAAACGTTATACTGATACTAGACCTATAGGCTTATAATGTGCTTTAGTGCTACGCGTTATCGTGGGTTTCGTAGGTCTACCATACTTTCATTTTAGGATAATTGCTTTTCGAATGTTTTGCAAACTTATGTTAAACGAGTCAAGCGGCAAACGAATAAGAAATATATTTTTGAACGTAACAGTGAAAGGCTATTTAGGGTCCACTTGTACTGCAGTAACGTTACGTTACAAAACTATATTTGCAATATATAAATGCATGTGTAACTTTAGTGATGGTGGTAACATGAGTTTGTTACTCAGCATGTGTTTATAATGTACACTGAGTGCACATTGTCAGTGCCATAGATTTTGCATGGAGTGGCAACCCTTCTGATAAAGTTTAAGTTGGGATGTGCCTCTTATTTGTGTGACTTGCCATTTTAGTTACAATTCTCAAATATAGTGTATATAAAACTATTTATACCATAGCCTACATAGAAGTAATCACTAATTTTAGTTAGTATGGGTACGTTGATTTAGATACAGTCAAAATTATTAAGACTGATTAACTCAAAGAACCTCCAATACCACCTTAACACCCTAACCCTTCCCCTTTCACCCTGTATTGTATATACTGTAGGCTAATCAGCATCTTCATTTCCAGGCCAAAGGCACTATAAGAATTAATAATCACATTAGCATAAAATCCTGATTTTTAGTTTGAGATATACATTTACGTACTGGACTCTTCCAAAGTCTTTCTGTTTGCCAAACTCACCTTACCTTTCAACTGTCTATAATATGTTGAATACTTCTTGCCAGTCATGTACTGTAGGGTTATTTTCACTCGGTCTCTCACTTGTAAGTTGTTTACAAGTGGGATTATTCAGTTAATCATTTCTGTTTTTGAACTAGGTTGAAACTATTTCAAGTATTCTGGCCCAGAATAATTCCAGTAATTTAATCATGATTTGTTTTCTTTCAAACTTGCCAGCATGTTTTTGTGCATTAGCACTAGGCACCCTCTATGTTTGTTTTCATGTGTATCACAAGGAAATAAAGTTAATAAAACAAATCTTGTTTTTTTTTCTCTCTTTGGAAGCTTATTGCACTGAAGTGAACAAAAAATGCCATGGAAAATTTGAGCATTTAGAACCGTGTTTTCTTTTGTTTGGACTTTACATACAGCAGTGCATGTAAAGAAATGTACCTGATTGGAACATTTTGTTCACTCAATGGACTGGTATCCAGGCTTCTGTGCCGAGAACAATCAAATTCACAATTCCTTGCACTTTGCTTCTTAACAATTACTCTGGCTTGAAGTCCCAAAAGCTGACCTCAACGTGGTGCTAGAGTGGCAACTACTGATTATCAGAAAGTGGCTGTATGTTATGATTTTCTAGCCTCTCGCATGTTACTACCTGAGAAGTTTTAACATTCTCTTCTCTACAGGTAAAGTAAAAATCCTGTAAATGCATTCCCAGCAATTTGTGAATTGTGTCTTCAATGAAATGGCCAATCTTTCTGATGTTCAGAAGGCTAACAAGCTTGTTGGGCAGCATTGAATTTCTTACTTTGCTGTGATATTTCTTTTTTCACTGAATATGAGGACAAACAAACTCTTGCAACGGAGATGGGAATATCCCAACAGCTTACACTGGGACTGTAGGCATGTGATTGATTTACTATTTCTTAGTCTCAGTCTAGCAACTATCGGGCAATATCCGATGAGGCAGTATAACCATATATCCGCCTATACTATGTCTAGTCTGAGATACGGTGTGGGGAGAGAAGTAAGAGGAACTATAGTCAAAAGTGTAATTCATAGGCTGCACTGCATTCATTGATTTTGAGGGTCATATCAATTTCACTGCAGGCCTATCCAAGAGGCACATCATGAAAACTTGTAATAAGGCTGGCCTCATTCTGCTTGATTTGCCCATTAAGCTATTACAGTCTGGTGGTATGATCCTGAGGACCCCAGTACATTACAAGAAGCCCCATGGATGGGAATGAGTGTACAGATTTCATACCAAAACTTATCTCCAAACAGGGTCACGGTGGTACATATAACTGTGAAATTTATCAATTAATACACGGTGGAGATGGATTGCTGACCCCAGGCCAGGACCACATGCCTAGAGTAGGCCTACTAATAATGGAACATATACCTTGGTTATCAACCCATTGAAATGTGATTCCGTGGCATTACCAAGATACGGTATTACTAAATACAGCTGCTTGCAAAGGGGGCTAGCACCTGCAATGGTGGAAAACACTGACTGATTGGGGCTGTATAAACCATTATTTTAGAACCCACGTGGAGTTTCCAATATTACGTATCCATCTTTATTACTGCTGTTCTTTCCTGGACCTTTGCCAGTCCCAGCATTGAGTTACAGGTCTCAGTGTACCCACCCGAGTCCCTGCTCATCAGTAAAGTACAGTGTTTGGTACAGGGGTCTGCAAGTATAAAGTATGCCTATATGGAGAAAGTTGAAAGTTAAGAAACAAACATATGTGACTTTGAATTTGATATATAATTTCCAACAGTCTGTACCATTTCCAAATAAGTGGGGCCCAGTTCTCTTACATTAGGCCTATTGCAAAGAGAAAGACATTTGTGTCAGCACGGTTGACACCGAGTATAGCCAATGACGTGTACACTTTCCACACTGTGCTGGTGCCAGTGGATTTACCCTGCAAGTGTACACTATATCGTTACGTATGGCGGTGTCATTAGTATAGGTTAAATTTGCTTCGAAAATTCACGAAGCAGAAAATAAAACAATATTCTGTGCCGATAAAAGAACCTATAGGTGCAGGGAAATCGCACTGAATGCGTTTAATGTGCAGCGTGGAAGGCTGTCGCAGATCTTGCCCAGCCACCATTTCGCGTACGTAGGCCTACGATACGTGTATAGACTAGAGGCACCCCAGTAAATTCGTCGTGGAATTTGCCGTGTACCTGACTCATGGACGAGGTTTTATGGTGCAAAAGTGATATCAATGGATAGAAGACAAAATTTTGCCTCCATATGAGTAAAAACTGAGTGGTTTTACCACGAATCAAATTAATAATGGGCAATTTTACGGAGCTTTGGAAACACATTTAAGACGTTTCATAAATCGATTGAAATTCCCTTTTTACGTACGCTTGTACCCTAAACTGGACACCAAAAGTACCGCTTATGTCTTTCCCAGTAGATTTCATGGTTTTGACGATTTATTAGCTCCTAATTATTAAGGTATTAGGCTTTGAAATTCGTATCTTTAGCTTATTTACTATTCACAGCCGTATGACGTCACGAAACGTCGTGCATAAAATGTAAGAGGAAGAAGCTCTTTTCGAGCAGCCGCGGACTGACTGAATTGTTCAATATTAGGCCTATTCGTCGGAGGTAGTACTCACATATTATATCAATGGCCAGTCTCGTGGATAAACTGAGTTATATTTACTCGTATTTTTTTGAGTCTGCCTTCAGAATCATGCAAAAAAAAAACCACTCTTCGAAGATCATGAAAGCTCACTAACTGCACAAACATTACTGTCCTTTCCCTTCCAGGTAGCAACCCTTGCTGATACTTAGTCCCAAGTTGTGGTGTTATCGAGTATCTCACGAGGGTTGTAGTTTGTTCCGAAATTGGTCGGGAGGGTTTCAACAGAAATTTCTCTTTTCGATTTACTATCATGAAGCCAATAAAACCTTTCGGATATCAGCTCCATAGTACTATAGGCCTACAGTCAATTTTCAAGTACTTTAGGCTATAGTGTGAATATCATGTGTTCAGTGTTCGTTCGCTGGCATATACGTGGGCACCTTTCGTTGTGCTGCCTTGTGCATATTCATATATTAGAGCACTCTCATTGGTTAGTTCACCCAGGAGTGGGATTGAATGGAATAAAGATTGTGTGGAAACATTTTCGATTTTCATAGTTTTTGTCGTTATTTTTATGATAATTAAAACAACAATTGGAACAACTACTTCTGTGAGGGATCTTTATTTATCTTTATTGTTCGGATGGACTGCGTAAACGTTATTCGAACACTTTGGACAAGACAGTGTCATGTATTTCCCTTTCTTAAACAGGTAATATCACTTTAACACCATGTCCGACACTCTGATATAGACGCCTTTTGGAATGTGAGTCAACTCAACCTGACTGCTCGTCGGGGATGGGTTGTGTATAGGTATTCGTGGTCACAGTGGCGCCGCCAGGATTTGGTGATTGGGGGGCACCACAGATGACGTTTTAATGCCACCTTTATAGTAAAGCCCCAAAGTCTGCGTAAATTGTACCTTTTTATGCGTAACTGCCATATACAGCAGTGGAGGGTCCTTCCTTTGTCACTACGTAAAGGTGCGGTACTGGGGGAGGAGTCTTCGAAATTTGTTGTTAATTTAAGATTGCTTAGATGCAAAATGGTGCTATCTTTGGGATATTTTTGAACTGATCATATGGTTGGAAAATGTCCATAATTTAGTGAATTCTAATTTTTGGTTAGGTTAAAGAGGAGTGTATATGTTGTCTTAGAGAGCGGTATGTTGCCAACAACCTTCCTGAAGCCCCTTCTGGCTACGTTACTGCCTCCTATTCGGGAAAAGTTTTTACGCAAAAATACGTGCGTCGAGTCCACAGAAACATTCTTGGACTATTACGAAGTTTTTCCTTCGCTTCATTGTGCATTACAAAAGGGTACCCAAGGCTGGCAGACACCGGTGTAGGGTCTCCTAGAAGCTCTAGGTTAATTTAATAAAAAGGGGACACTGACATGATGCTTAATACCCGACATGCAAATGATAGTATAGAGTATGAGGCCCTGCACTTAAAGCGCAGTGCGCGCTAAAAGTTTGGTAATTTGCGAAGGATTTGCGAAAATTCTGATAGTGTGAGGACCATTTGTGATAGAAAATGATTAAAATAGATCCATCATTCGGTCAAAACCACACCTTGCCCTACCCCCTACAGAAATCAATAGCTTAAACGCCTTTATGGGTTCATTTTAAATTTTCACAATTTTTCAGAAATCGATTGGGGGTACGAGCCCCCTTGCTGGCGCCACTGAGGGTCAGTTGAGTCGGGTGACAGCCTGATTATTCGTTAACCACGCAAGGTATTGTCAGCATTGGTATCAGTCCATCTACTTTTCATCAATCACACATGAGGGAGAGCACGTTGACTTTCTGTAACCGTCGTCGGATTTCGCAAACCCGTCTTTGTTGGACAATTCATAAAAAGAAACAAGCGCAACAATGTTGCCGAAGCTCAGCTTTTCCTGTTGACCTAAAAGTCTGCAGTCAATATTTTGGTTGGGTCTGTACCTCATGTTGTTCATACGTACGTTAGAAAACAAAGAGATAAATATAAACTGAATGTAATGAAATATGTATTGAATTCCCGAAGTCTCTGAAAGACTAAATCTGGTACACAAAGTTAACTTTATATACTGCACAGATGTTAGTATACAAATAATGAATGTCAGTGTGCTGCTTTTGTAGACCTCATTTCTTTTCCATAATTAGACCCAGACAGTAACTTCCAATAAAGAAATTTTACAAATGGTTAAAGGTCTTAAAAGCGATATTTTGCCCCAAAGATATTCCTTGAACTTGTCCAGGGACAAAAGGTCAAATACGTGTTGCCACTATGATTTGGAAAAACCAAAACTGCTCAATTGCTCAATATAAAGGGATAATTTCTAAATTAAATTCTTTACGCGCCTAATTCTGAGTACTCTTTAGTCCCGTTTTCCCCTACAAAATTATTTTACTGCATAACATTTTTATGATTGGGATCTACCAGGTATAAATCGTCGTTCGCTTTTAGGACCGGTGAATGTGTCGCATTAGGCCAGAGGGTAAATACAGTTCGTAGAGAGCGTTGGCAAAATATGCACACTTATACTAAGTCTAAGGCTATGGAAATATCATTCGCCATGGCTTCCCCTTAACAACTTGGTGGGACTTTCGGCAACGGAGAACAAGATTGGGGCGGTTCCTGCAGTGTCGACGCCCATGTGACTGCACCAGGCTGTAGCCTGACAAGGTACTGAATGGGGGCGAAATGGCTTCCAGGGGCTAACAATTTTTTAAAGGGGAATTTTCATCATCTCAGACAGTTCCAATTCTCTATGCAACTTCTAGCTCATCCCATGACTGTATGAAGCTCCTCCTTGTGCAGGAATAAACCTGTTTTATTGCTTAAGGCTATGTCTTGGTGAGCATACAAGGCTATAAAATGTAATAAAAGCACTCTCTCTGCCTTGTATGGAATGTGATCTACTCTGCATCTTTCAAATTTTCAAACTTTGATGTCAATCAAAGAGCAGTCACCAACTGAGAATTTTGATACCCCCACACTAAAAATATACTTTGGGTGATGACTGTCTGTCTTTAAGGGGGCCAAATAAGTACAAATGCCATTAAGCCAATGTCGACTTGAAAACTTGCTAGGGGGCGAACAAATTTCAAAGAGGGATTCGTCCCCTTGGCCCGCTTGACTAGAAGCCTGAGCTGCACAATTCCTGCAGGCTCCGAGACTGACATATGGCACACGCCTTCAAAAAGCATGCTTTACTTTTCAAACCGAAAATTGTTTTTGCAATGTTACAACAACCGACAAGCTTAAACCATATGAAGCATTGTATTTTCAATCAACGTGCTATGTTCTTTGTTTAAAAGAAAGGGGTGGGTTCCTCTTTCCTCTTACGACATTTCGTAGACAACATTCACCTTAACTTGAAGTAGTTTACCCCGAGCCGGCATCCCAATTCACGAGTAGCTTCTTTCCTTTATGTAACAATATAAACTAATTTGCTATTAAGCAAGGATAAGTCATTTGTTTACCTTTCATACTCAATATTTTGTTTTGTCCAGAAATGTTGAGAAGAATGATTGTGAAGGAGATACAAGAAGATTTGAAAGATTAAGGTAATGTTTACAAGTAACTTGAAACTTGAGGCGACTGGATATATTCTCTTTAAACTTTAAGCCAAACTCCTAAAACCATTCAGACATCAGGCTAAGTTGAATACTTGTTTCTGCCTCAACACAAAAATGTGTAGACCTAGCTTATACCACTGTTTCACACAAGGCCACATATTCGCAAGAACTTCCACAACTTTCAAACGTCCGGTATTTCTTTTCGAGTAGGCCTAACCATCCAACCAATTTAGCTAGTCTATTATTAAAATGCCTGAATGAGATAAGCGCCACATGTTCACGTAACGCCTCCACAGAAGGCTGTACGGTGTATTCCTTATTCATGTCATATCTCAGGTTTGAAAAGCAAAGAGCTGAGCAAACATAGTAATAGCTGAGCAATGGTACTTTCTTGAAGTACCCCCTCACTCCTTTGGTCTGCTCCAGTCCACATTATCAGTGGATAATGGTAAGGAGAAATCGTATTTTGATTTCTCCTTTCCATGTTTACCGAAGAAAGGGGTGGGAAAACTGGCACGTCCGATTTCACACCACCGCGATGTTCTCGGCTTCCGTACAAATGATAACAACTGGGATTCTCGATGTATTCCCGAACATGAAGACTTCGTCAGAATTTGTTTCAAAAAGTGCTGTTTTCCTGCCTTTAATGGTTGCAAAAACGAAAAAAAAAATTAACTTTTGTCCATCACGAATTGAACTATCTGTATGAAACATATTATCTAGATTGGTGCAAAACTGAAAGACAAGTAGGGAATTTTACCTTTTCAAACAAACCCTCTCCCGAGGTCAAATAGTGGTCAAATAATCGAAAATAGTCGCAGCATACAGATGTCACTTTCGCTAACATCTCTACTAAATTTCAGCCAACTGAAATCTAACGAAAAACAGCGAAATGCCAGGCACTTAACGCAAATGTTATGGTGACAGACGTTTGCCGTGCACGACAGCAATAGCTCAGCTGAAAGCTTTCAGCTGAGCTAAAAATGGATTCCAGTTGGGTCGATGACAGCTGCACACTACCACGACTGTACTCAACTGCGACGCGACTCCCACCCCCACATTCACTTCACTAAGAATATGAAACAGTTTAGTAGGACTTTTTGTCATGTGGTCATGATGTAGAGTAGACTGTTGGATCGCAATCGGGACCAAAACTCGGGTAGAAAACAAAATTTGGAACAAACGTAACCAACCTTTCGCCACGCGACTAGTTTTCGCCGTTTGGTTATAGTGTCGGTGCAGTGTGGGTTGGCTTTTCTCGTTTGCTTTAATCACTTAAAAGCGCGTACACTTTGTATTGCGGTGGTTGCGACGGAGGCTCGCTTTCCTATACTTGCTCTGTAGATACAGTGGCTAAAAACGTTTGTAAAATCCCTTAAAATCCTGTTTTTCGCCGCGCCCGCGCGCATTCATCAAATCCGCTAATTGTTCAATTAACAATTTAGGAAGGAAGGGGCGTATTTTGGAATATTGCAAAACTTCGAGCAACCTCCATGAACCCTCAAATCCGCTGCATCACTGAAGAAATGGCATGTCCTAGCTATCGTGAAACAAAGGAGCTAATTGTGATTTTAGGTCTGTTTAGTGCGTATTCAGTGCAATTTGTAGACAGGTAATTGCTTTGTAAAATGAAGGTAAATATTACTAAAATGTCCTCAAAAGTGTTGGTCAGTCCGAATTATCCTATTTTCAAAAGATACAGACAAACTGCTATTTATGGCCTATTTAGTGTGTACTCAATGTCATTCGTAGATAGTAAAATGCTTTAGTCTAATGCCCACGATCGTGTAAATACTTCAGAGCTTCCAGGGGTTTCGCCCCCTTGACCTCCACAGAGGTTAATAACAGAAATAACAGAGGCGGGCAACCGAGCCCCATGTCAAAGGCGATCTTATGCTCCTACCACAGAATTACCAGCTCGGAGCTAGTAATTCCATGACCAAATCGACCTTGCTGTATAGCAAGTAAATAAAAACAGGTGTGCCAACGTCAAATTGACATTGCCAAATATAAAACTGCGTTAACTGCATTTTTTTACCCTTATCTTGTCCTCTCGTTATACTTAAATTTTACATCTTGTACTTCTTGCAAAGATTTCCTTAAAACGAGGGCTATTAGTTAGTACCGTTCTTGACACATATATTTTGTTGGGAACGAAACCTTTTGTTGAGAAAAGGCCCAACACCCCACTCATCGATCCTTAGGGACGTCGACCCTGTTGACACTGTTGTGGTTGACATAAAAAATAGCTTTTCTGCAGGTGAGGGAGTTAATTTTAGTCTACATACCGAAAAATTTAGCCCCCCAAGGAAAGTGACTACTAAAATTGAAACTTTTGTCTCGCAACGTAAAAATTCTTTTAAAAGCATCGGCGTCTTCTAAGCACCACACTACTGTGACTTGGAGATCTAAAATAAGGTCACTGGAAGTTATACTTTACGTCATTATATGCACCATTGTCCTTGCAAACAAAATCCCAAGTCCTACCTATGTGTAGGGGATCTCTGATTTGGATAAATTTTTCGGCGTGCTTCGCATGAGCTTAATATAAATTGGTGTCTCACAGTACCGGTGTACTGCTGTGCGTAGGAAAAATTTGGTGGAATTGCCTCGTTCTTACTTCCTGTAGCACAGCTTGACTGAATTACTAATCCCAAAACCTCGCTACATCTCTCGCTGTTCACTTTCCCCATCCTCAGTAATTTGACTGACGGTTACTACCTTAAAGTTGCGATCATCATAAGAACAACTTTTCATTAGAATTTCATACTACACCTAAGGAAAACAGGATTTTCCCAAGAAATGGTGCAGAATAACCGTAAAAGCCGTCAAATTTACGAAAACTTACTCGGGGAAGACCCTCAGGCTTCGCGACTTTGGCGCTCGCAGCTTCCCAAGATGAAGCCTCCAAAGAAAATGACTTCCCTGGCACTTTAACTGCCAATGTCCTTAGCCATGTCCATGTAAAAACTACCCATAAAACATTTCATCGATTTTTCAAAGTATCATAGACTCCACAACCTTCACTACCTTATTTTTCACACTAACAAAAAAGTCGGGGGGGGGGGGAGGGGAGGGGAGGGGAGGGGCTGGTCCCAGACCATCGACAAAAATAAAACATGGGAGAAAGAAACCATAGAGCAGGATATAGATTCCTATACCCTGACCTATGAAAAGAACAGGCACATGGGGAAAGTAGGAATTTTTTATGTAATGAACAATACTGCACAAATAAAAACAGTTGACCACAACGCTGGTTTCTTCGGTGGGCTTCCCGCGTACCGTTTTAAATACTGCTTTGGGATTCGGGTTACTTCCCATATCTTGCTTGTCACAGTCTCGTATAAACTCTTCCATTCTCATTGACACCACCAATGCCCTATGACCGTACGCAGCGGAACTTTAGTTCCCCCTCCCGAGACATTTTCAAAGCAAATTTTTTAAGTCCATCCATCGGGGAAAAATAATTGACTTATTCAAGATTCCCTACATGCAAGTTGTTTCCGGTACCGTTATATGGGGCAGGCGCTTAACGAACGGTTGGGGGGAGGGGCAAGAGCCCTCTCATTGAGGATACTTTTCTTAGATTTTCTATTACTGTACTCATTTTGCTAAAAGTCTAAAAAATGTTTTTTTTTAGCGCCCTTAGCATGCATCCACTCTGACTTTTAGAACTCCGATTCTTAAAATTATTGTTCCAAATCCCCTGGAAACCCTACAAATAATCTATTCTCCCCTCGCGTAGGGGGAGGCTAGGACAATTGAAATGCTCAGCCCCCCTCCCTCTCCTTCCCTCCTAACTTTCTTACACACTGATGTGTGCATGAAAGACGAGGCACTGTGTGAAAGAGTTTTGTATAACGTTTGCTGCAGTTTACACGTGCTTGATAGACACAAAGCTGCAGTGACACCCTTGCATTTTACAGTGCGATTTCCTGCAATTTTCTCTTGCAATAGTGACCCATGCAAGGTAGATGAGGAACGTAGAAAAATTTGCGCTTTAGAGCGACATTTCAACAAGCTGTACCCAGTAAACACAAAACGTTTTTAAAACGTTTTAAGTGTTATGAAATGTTTTATAACACAGCTTTACACGTTTTAAAAATGTTTTGTGTGAGCAGTGAGGCTTCTGTAATTTCCATTTTTGTTAACTCAATCCAAGTCATGCAAGTCCGATAGTCAAAGGTTAGGTCAGGGTGGGCCAAGGTCGTCAAGGAGCCAGACTCACGGGCCGGTTGATGTAAAAAAGTGTATAGGTTTATCTCCACCAGCAACTCCACTTGACAGTTTCTACACCTTTACCTTCGAAGTATCACAAATCTTTCGCAAACTATGTAAATTTTCACGCTTGATGCGCTTTCACCTTTATTTGTATCCGTTTCTATTTCTTTCTTCAGTGCCATTTTATACGTTTTCTCTGTATTCAAAATAAATGGTAGGGGCAGAGCTGTAGCCCCAACAAAATGTGCTTTAGAACTTGATTTGTTACAAGCTGGAGTTGTGGGAGTGCCAAATTTTTCTGACCTCGGTCTCATCCATGGTTGGGATAAGATCAGCATAATCTCTTGTGCCTTTTTTCTTAAACCGCTGTAATAAACTTATCCTAGATTGGCCACTGTAAGGAATTAGCCTAAAATGTGGATCGGTCATTCGCGGCCAAGAACGCCCGAAGAATGCGTCTCGGTACTAGATGACTTACGCTACGAGGTGTGAAAAGATCAATGTGTATGATGCCCTCTTCACCACTGGCGTAAGTGATTCACCGCGCCAACATTGACACCGCCATTACCCGCAATGTAACCAGGCCCGTCCCGGGGGTGGAGTGGTTCGTCGTATTTCAAATCGAACCCCCTTGTGAACTAGAGGTGGTTCGTCATTACTTATGACTTCTTCCTCTCCCTTGAAATGCAGAAACTGACCTTGTTATAAATTAAACACATTCCATATGAATATTAGGAAAACATAATGTCGTCATTGTCCCATAACACCTTTAATTGCCGCGGAAGTCGCCCAAAATCATTGGTTAGATTCCCTTCTATGTTCAAAAAGAGGTTAGACTTCACATATATAACATTAACGTAATGACTGAGCTAGTTCTGTCTGATGTAAATTTCCAAAAATGGCCAGTATAGTTTCATGTTTATTGTTGTTACAGACCAGTAGGTGATTAACTTGACAGGGGTTCACATGAACCCTGATTTCAGTTTAATGTCCCTTTCCACCATATTTAGCGCCCCACGCATGATAGACAGCTATGAACCGCTTGTAAAAATATTGTGTTTTAAGAGCGCAATTTCCCTCAATCTAAAGCGTTGTGATGCCAGTTTTCTCTCGCACTCCAAAACTCATGTATGGTAGACGAGAAACTTCGGTGACAAAGCTATAGTAATTTTGGACTGCGTTTCTTGTAATTTGTTGGTCATGTAGAATCTTTAATCTATCTGATAATGGCGACCAGTTAACACAATTCAGTGGCGGATCCAGGATTTGGCAAAAGGGGGGGGGGGCCCAGGTCAAAGTGGTTTGTATAAAAGTCCGACTGGGGGAGGGGTCTAAGGAGAGGGGATGTTCCCCCGTGGGGCAGTGCCAGGTATTTTGATAGGGGGCAAAGCATGTGATGAGTAATCGCTGTCCTGGGGGAGGGGTCTAAGGGGACTTTTAGAAATTTTTGTTAATTTAAGGATGCTCAAATGCAAAATGGTGATGTCTGTGGTGTACTTTTTGAACTGATCTTAAATGGCTGGAAAGCGTTCATAATTCAGTGAATTTTAATTTTTGAGTGGGTGAAAGATGCTTTTCTGGGTAGGGGTCTAAGTGGAGGGGTGTCCCCTCCCCTTTGTGAAATTTTTGTTAATTTAAGATTGCTTAGATGCAAAATGGTGATTTTTTATTTTTGAACTGATCATATATCGCTGAAAAATGTCCATAATTTAGTGAATTTTAAACTTTACCCTAAATTCACAGTGCATTTTATTAAAATAAATTACAAGGCTTAAATAAGACACCACAGGGTAATATTGCAGCAAGTTATAGTTAAAAGCCTGATGTTGTCGAAAATATTCCTCTAAATATTAAAAAATTCTGAAATTTTATTGAAAGTAGAAGCAGCGCTCCCAATGCTGTGGGCCTAGCCGGTAATAGACTAAAGTTAGCAATCCATTAATACAGCGCTCGTAAGTAACTCCTTGCAATGCCCAGAGAAAATTACTGAGGCCAATATAAGCCAAAATATTATCAGCTGAAAGTAAGTAGCAGAGCTACTAACATAACACTTATTTTCTGAGGTAGAAAATAATGAACAAGTTTGAGTTTCACTCTGACATTTCATTGGAATAGGGCCTTGTCCTTTGTTTTATGAAGTTGAAAAAAACTTTCAAAATTTTTTGGAGGGGGGGCCCGCCCCCCCTAGATCCGCCCCTGCAATTAACACAAAGGCAAACTATTTAGATGGAACTAGTCAAGAGAAGAGTGTTTTATGTAGTAACTTTACACAATACTTACAAACTGACCCACCAGATGACCCCAAACCCGAACTACTTACATTAAACTAAGAAAGGTAGAAGTACTTACAACAAGTTAACCCTAACCCGACCCGCCTGCACCCAGACAACGCCACCCCACCGCCTTGCGAACGCTGCCCTGGACACATGTAAGAAGTCGGCCTCAACCCTCATCCTAACCGACGCCAGGAAGACGTCCGAGCCGCTGACTATTTTTTTCAAAGCCCCCTCTACTCTCTGGGTAAGAGCAAAGGGGTGAAACCAAACACTACTCCCGAAGGAGTTCTGCTCCCTGAAGGAGCGACGTCCCCAAGGACAACTTTGACTAAAATGACCAACCCGACAGTGGTCTCGTTCGAGCTGCCAACTACTTCCAATGTGTAGAAGAAGTGGAGGTGAAACATGATAATTGGAATGTTGTCACGGTTATTTTGTAAACTGTGAGACTAATTCCTAATTGTAAACGATTAGTAATACAATTTTCTTTATGAAATATCAATTTCTCTTTCTTGTGTTGTTTTGTACGACTTTAAAACACACTTCTCTGCAAGGAATGCCAATTGTTTGTCATTATTTATTTTTATTAGACCTGCATTGATTAAAAAAAAAATTTCATTCACATAGCTCGGAATGTTTCATTCAGATGAAAGGTGAATAAACCTGTTATAATAGAATTTCACAGCATTTTTGACATTTTTCTTTCAATTTTTTAGCAAACTTCCACAGTGTAAGTGACGGTTTTGTAAACCATGCGCTGTGAATGTAAACTTTAGAAAAAACTGTTATGAAAAGGAATATGAGGTTGGCACGATACCAAAATGACCAGGTTTGTATTTTTCTGGTGCTCCATTGTTGGGCAAATATTGGGCCGCTTAACATATGCCTTCTGCGATCAATGCCATCGTTCGGCAGCCAACAACCGCATTCTACTGTTATCAGTTTTATGCCAACTTTTAAGATTCACTGGCAGCACAACTTGGAGATTTGAGGGATACCTATTACACAGTTTTCAATATACAATGTTGCTCTTTTGTATTTAACACGATAATATCATAAATAATTTAGTTCAATGAATTTTGAACCTCAATTTACTGTTTGACAGGCCTACAAAGTCTATTATAGTGGTTTATTCATTGAATAACTGTTAATAATACGGCCTTTAGAACTTTAGTTCAAGTGTTTTCCAGTGTTGGTTGATTATATGATGACCAGCAGTTGGTCACTTAAAACTGGCTTAGCGTTGTCTAATTACATAACGCCCAATAGTTGGCTGAGCATACCTGGCTCAATGTTGGTTAAACACATAATGACCAACCCTTGGTTTCACGAAAGTGGTTCAATGTAAGTTATAATATAATGTTACAAAATAATGTAAAGCATTTAACAGTTGGCTACATGAAGTTGCTTTAATTTTGGTTAAATGCACTACAATTGGCCTATAAACGTTGGTCAAATATTGACAATACATGGAATCTCCAATTGTTGGCTGTGCACGGATTAGATGGTGTAATGAGGGCCCTGTCTGTAGTTGCCTACACAACATAATACAAACTGTCGCCAACGGTTACCAATGGTTGCCAACATTGGTACAATACATAAGACCAACTGTGTGTTGTCTGGGAGGGGGAACCCCTTTCCTTAAGAGCTTCCCCGAAACAACGTCCGAAACAACGCTCACCCCTCCCTCCCCCGACCTTGGTCTAAAATTGGCTGTGTGTAATTACATCGCAAGATTGAACATTGGTGTATCAACAGTTGGCTGCTTAAAGCTGGGCCAACATTCGTTTAGTGAATTAAGCTCAACATTCAGTTGGCTAATGCTGGTCCAACTTTGGTAACCGTAGGAAGCACGCAGGTGGTTGGTACTTATTGGTCCAACGCTGTTTAGATGCGTGATACCCAACTGCTGACCAGTTTTGTTGGTTCAGCCTTGGTTAAAGTAATAAGGCCCAAACTGTTGAGTCGTTTATGTTAGCCCAACAATGATGAAATGAACACGGCCCAGTAGTAGGCTGACTAAAGTTGGCCCAGCATTGATTAGAGAAATAACATCCAACAATTGGCTCTCATGTGTTGGACCATACTTGGTTAAAGAAGTAAGGTCCCATTGTTGGGTTGTTAATGTTGGCTCAACAATGGTTTAATGATATGGACCCAACAGTTGACTGATCAATGTTGGTGCAATCTTTTTTAAAGTAATACGGACCAACTTTAATGTTGTCTCAACAATGGTTAAAGGATTTGGATCCAACAATTTGCTGACTAAAGTTGGCCCATTTTTAGTTAAAGGAATAAGAACCAACTACAGGGTGTCAATGTAAGTCCAACGTTGGTAAGAAAGTAAAGCCCAACAGTTGACTGATTACCGTTGTGGCTCAACGTTGGTTAAAAGAATTTGGACCTACTGTTGGTTTGCTCATGTTAAGCCAACGTTGCTTAAATTAATTGGACCCAGTAGTTGGCCTATTTCCATTAGACCAACTTTGGTTAAACATTGTCATTTCCTAAAAGTGGTGGGTAAATGTTGGTCTTACGTTGGACAAACATTCTTTTACCAAAACAGCATATTGCTAATGCCTACCAACAATTGCCAACCATCTTCCAACGCTGGTTCAACGTAGTGCGTTATCTAGGGTGGCATTAACCTCATTACCCATCTTTCAATTATCGCATTCGCTCTAGATTTTGACCCATACAACACCTCAAGTAGTTTGCGATCGGTGATCAACTCGAAGTCTACGCCATAAAGATAAATGTGAAATTTCCCACATGCCCAAACCACAGAATGTGCTTCCCTTTCTGTGGTAGAGTAACGGCTTTCTACGTCCGTTAACATCCTACTGGAATAGCTAATAACCCGAGTTTCCCCACCACATTCTTGCAAAAGGATAGCTCCTCATCCCACATCACTAGCATCAGTCACCAGTTTTGTCTTATCTGTATCTAAGCGAAATGCCCCATAGCTTCTGCATAAGTGAGACACTTCTTTAAGGTTGAGAACTTCCCATCTGATCAGGACCCCATTCAAAGTTTGTATTGTTCTTTGCTAGCCTCCTCAAAGGCTTTGACAATGTAGCCAGGTTTGGTATCTACCTTGCGAAAAATTTACAAGACCTAGGAAGCTTTTTGTCTCTGAGACACTTTTGAGCTGTCTTGTCTATTTAATGGTCTAAATTTAGCTTTGGTAGGTTCTATCCCTTTCTTTGACAAAACATGTCCCCGTAAAGGTGATTTTATCCATACCAAATTCACATTTTCCGCATTTAATGTTGTATTCTTTTCTTCCAACTTACTTAACACTTTTCTAAGCCTTTTATTATGTTCTGCTTTACTCTTACCATGCACAACAATATCATCTGATTTTGGACACCTTCACAGTCTTGCAGGACTTGTAACATGGCTTGCTGGTATTTCTCCGGCGCTGCACTTATGCCAAATATAAGCCTCGTTTACCTGCGCAAAACCTTGAGTGTAATAAACGTAGTAATATCCCGTGAGATTTGATCTAACTAAATTTGATGGTAACTGTATTTTAGACGTAATTTACTGAAAGCTTCGCTTTCATTCATATTGTACATAATTTCATCTACCGCCTGCCCGAATAGGGTGTCTTTCCCTGATAATAGCTTTGTTTGCCTGACGCATGTCAACACGTAACCCGATATCCCCATTGCGCTTCGGAACTACAATCATTGGACTCACCCATGTACTAGGCTTGTCAACCTTTTCAATGATGCCCTGATCCTCCAGCTCATTCAACTTATTCCTTACTATCCTTCACAAACTAAATGGTATTTTGTACATACGTTGATCCACAGGCTCCACACTTTCATCAAAGTGAAAACTTAACTTATAGCCTTTCAGTTTACCCACTTCCTGAAAACAATCACTATATTTTCGAAAAAAAAAAAGATCATCGTCGACAAAATATACCCCAATTTCCAAGACTCCGAGCTCCTTCGCTTTATCTTTACCAAGAAGTGCTGGTCATTCGCCATCAAGAATAAAGAAGTCTGCCTGTAGCCTGCGTGGGGTACCATCGCTATTCTTCGGTGGCACCTCACATGCGAACTTCCCAAGTAGAGTAAGTGTTTTCTTTGACGTATACGCGTACACCACTTTGGACGTTTTTTCCAGACACACATCTGAGCTTATATTGTTTTAGACTCTGCCACATCCCCTTATCAATGATGTTTACAGTAGTCCCACTGTCGATTATCATGTTTACTGGATTACCATCCAACAGTACCACTCGACTGTGCTGTCTGCTACTCTGTGTACATTAAATGCATACTCCTCTTCAGACTCAGGCTCCACTTTTCTGACATTTTCCATCTTTCTGTCCTTTGTTTTGCAGCACTTTGCAAAATGTCCTAGTTTTCCGCAATTGTTACACTTCTTGTCCTTGGCTGGACAACTACGGTCTTTAGCAAAATGTCCATGTTGCCACATCTGTAGCATTTTCCACCTTGATTTACGTGTGATGTCTGACTTTTTCTTTTCGGGTAATCCTTTTTTTGTTGTACCCCCTGTACTAATTCTGTTAACATTGCCATTAGGCCCATCTTCACGTTTAGCTTCTATTTGTATAGTTTGTTGGTCAGGCATTTCTGTTGTCAATGAAATTGTTTGTAGCTGATCTAGTGTCAGACTATGCCTCTTTTCTAACAGTTTGGTTCTTACTTTATGAGACCTACATTTCTCGATTACTTGATCCCGAATTTTCTCTTCTGCCTTCTCCAATTCACACAGTATTATGCCTTCTTGTCTCAGTCTAGAACTGAATTGTTTTTCCTCTTGTTTCATTTTGCGGAACCGGTACCTTTCATAGGGAATATTTACCAGTTGTGAAATGCTCCTTCAAAATAATTACTGTTTGCTTGTATTTTTCGTCCTGCTCTGCAGTTTTACTAGCAGCAGCACTTGCCTGAGGTTCATTATCGTTCAAGGAAAAGAAAATGTCTTGAACGTCCGATCCAACACAGAGCAACAACAGTGCTTTCTTCTGCGCTGAAGCGCTTACACCGTTGTCTTCCGCAAACAGTTCGAAAGTGCGTAGCCACCGCTTCCACGCCTGTCCAAAGTGAGACGGATCGCCGTGAGCTTCAAATTTGGCCACCCGTTTAAATCGATTTGTGGCATCTTGAATATAAGTCAGATGCACCTGATTGAACCAACTAAAGACTCGAATTAAATCTCTTGCCCTACTCTGTTTATTCTGTTTATCCAGCCCTCTATATCAAAGGTCAAACATTTTAAGTTCGAGGGTGCATGCAATTATGATACGTAGTTCAACAGCTTAGACACTACAACAATGACATACCAGGTTTTCACTGCTTGACCTTTGGACCTCAAATGACTAAAACAATTTAATCGTTTAACGCAATATGCTTGGGGCATCCACATGCCAAATATGACATCCATCAAGATTACCCGTCATGAGATAACGCATAACGTGTTAACGAGATTTCATTATACGACTTCTGCGAGTCCAAATGAATTGCTTTGACCTCTAACAAAAACAAAACAAAAAAACAAAAAAAAAGTATTCTTGTAACCAGTATGTGTGACATCTACATGGTAAGTATGAGGTACACCCATGCTACCATTCTTGAATAATCATGTTTACAAGCGCGTTTACAAGATTTTTGTAGTTTCCCTTCTGGTGCCCTCAGATTACCTTGGGACATCCACTAAAACCTTTACCGATATTTCTCTTAATATGAGAAATCCATAAACCGATATCCAGTCTGAAAAGTATATCCATCATTCCAATCTTGAAACGTATTTTTTGGTTTTGACCTCTGGTGACCGGCCTCCAATGACCTCTGAACTCCATCAGAAACAACAGGAACATTTCTCTCTATATGCCACATCTTGACATCCAGTATGAATTCGGCAAAGAAACAAACGTGTAGTAGCATACTTTTTGTGTTCTCTTTGTCACAGAATTTCATATACGTCGGACTGAAATCGTTTCGAACCTTGACCACCTGACTCTACGTAGATACTAACCGAATATAACAAGGAGTCAATTCCATGGGGTCGAAAATCTCATTTTCCTAAATTTCTGTTCATATCAAATAGTGTAATCACTTTTTCACCAAAGTGTCAGGCAATTTATGTCTAAAAGCTAATTTCAAGGTCATTTGACCTATGGCCTCTAAACAATAACGTCAGAACAACGCATGCCCTATTCGTAAAGGTCAGTTGCTCATATATCTCGTTGGAACTTTATGAGACCCATGGGTTCAGGAGGAATTCACGGCAAAATTGAGACCAATTCAACCGTGTCATAAATTGCATGTAGCATGTATGAGACAATCACTTCTAGTATGGACAACTCATAGTGCATCAAGGTGTGGAACACCGTGCGGCAATCACATCTTTTGAAGAGCTAATTACTGACTCCAACCAAATACTTGGTTGGAGGTTCGATTGAGTCTAAGTCGTGTCAAACATGTTAGGTGACACGAATCCAAGTCGGGGCCATTGATGATGTTGAAGGGAGTCGACTGGAGTCTGAGTCAATGACCCGGGTCATTACGACACAGTTCTCCCAAATGGAACGTATGACACTAAGCAGAGTGTACCATTAGTTCACACACAGCTAACAAGAGACAAAAATGTTTACGTAATGGTTTCCCTATATGCCAGGATTGGTACCCCGAGCCTCTTCAGTAGCATCTACAGACTCGTCTTTTTATGATTCGCTTAAAAACTTGAAATAGGTCAAATGTCCTGGGGAAAAAGAAATTTATTCATTTCTTTCCGATCATGAGTCCATCCAGGAATGGCAGAGGAACCATGCACCTCCACCCGTCGGGAAAGGCTGGCCTCCCGTCTAGGAAATTTTCCACTTTCGTCAGGGAGCCGTAATTGGTAAAATAAAATATGCAGTACCTCTACGACACCCAGTCACCTCTACGGTTTACTTCACTACTATGACTCTGTATTAAAGCAAATGCTTCCACAAAACCAAATTTTTTTCTCAAAGCTCAAATATTATAAATTCTCTTACAGACACCCCAAATTTTTGGTCCAACCGACCGAAAATTTCAGTTTCGACTTTCATTCGAGCAACCCGTTAGGGTTTTTGGGGCTTTGGGTAGGGAACTCTGCCCCCTGTCGGACAAATCTTGACGCCACAACTAGGCCCTCAGAATTTTCCTGAAAATTACGGCATACTTTTCCTTGCGGGAAACAAAAAATAAGGAAATTGAACATGTTGACCCTTTCAGGGTTTGAAACAAACATTCACTGCTTTTCTAAAAGTAAGAACATTGTTCGGAACACCGAAATCTTCTCAACCACGGGAATCAATTCAAATTGAAAAGTTGGGGTTTATGAGTTCGAGGCCTGGAGGAAGGTGGACAAACTGCTACCCAAATTAAGGGGAAATAAAATTAAAGACCAAGTTGTTACAATCTGAAAAACATGGTAAAAATGAACTTTAGTATATATAACATAAAAGCATTGCGAATGTTTTGATACAAGTCCTGCCCATCACAGTACATTGAGACTCTTTTGGTCATCACGGTACAATGAGACTGTTTTGGTAGACGTCTTGCCCAACACGGTACACTGGGGCTGTTTTGGCACGTCTTGCCGAGCACAGTACATTGAGACTGCTTTGGTAGACGTCTTGCCGATCACAGT
This sequence comes from Holothuria leucospilota, assembly GCA_029531755.1. NCBI lineage: Eukaryota > Metazoa > Echinodermata > Holothuroidea > Aspidochirotida > Holothuriidae > Holothuria > Holothuria leucospilota. The sequence continues at coordinate 43,401,655 of CM055981.1, forward strand.
ACATTGAGACTGTTTTGGTCATCACGGAACAATGAGACTGTTTTTGCAGACGTCTTGCCCAACACGGTACATTGAGACTGTTTTGGTACACGTCTTGCCAAACACAGTACATTGAGACTGTTTTGGTCATCACGGAACAATGAGACTGTTTTTGTAGACGTCTTGCCCAACACGGTACCTTGAGACTGTTTTGGTACACGTCTTGCCAAACACAGTACATTGAGACTGTTTTGGAACACGTCTTGCCCATCACAGTATATTGAGACTGTGTTGGTCATCACGGTACATTGAGACGTCTCAAGTTGCCCAATGCGGTACATTGCCACTGTTCTGATGGCATTGGCGGCAGCATTTTTGTCCATGCGACCATTCCATTAGTACCGCTAACCGATGGAGGGTGGTATTTTGCACCCTAAGTCGCCATAAATAATATTAATCATGATTACTAGTAGAATTGCACAAATATCGACTCTACTTCTCTTTCCATTATGTTTACAACTGCACACACTTGCTGGCACTATGTCCGGGCAGACACACAGTGTCTTTTCTATAGGCAGGGAATCTACCAAGAAGATAGCGAACTTCCACCACTAGATATCGATAGTAATCGCCCAAATTCATCGGTAAAATTATTCGCAACTAAGGAGGCAACATTGACTAAACATCACCAAATTCATCGGTAAAATTATTCGCAACTAAGGAGGCAGCATTGACTAAACATCACGTCTATGAGTATGAACTTTACATTTGAAATTTCTTTTCCGGAGCTCGGGCTATTTCCAGCGTTGGTTAGGTTGGCGACCAAATTTTTTACATGAGTATCAAGATACCGCTCTTCATTTTCCTCCTGTGTACAGGGTTGGTCGCCCCGGAGTTTTCTTCATGGTCGTCCCCGGATCGTTCCCCATTCTAGCAAAAATTGTTCCCAAATTGTTCTCGAGACATTTTAAAAACTTATTTGCAAAATTTTTCGGCGCGCTTTTGGCTCACTCATCGTACATGTTTGTCTCATTACTACCTCATGTAGGACAGGCTGAGTAAGCTTTTTCCGATTTCCTCACCCGCGAGTCCGGCGTTATCAAATCAAAACTCAGAACGGCCCTTTGTTTTACTTTTAAACGAAGATTGTTAAATTTTGATTTCGCGGTCGGTTGAAAGCAGTCCAATACTACTTGAAGATTGCTAAATACTTCGTTTTTGTCCACCTTTAGACCCTAGAGTATTAGGGGCGTTTTAGTGTTGCCCTGGACCTTACGTCCTTAGATGGAGGGCATCCTGCTCCAAGTTACCTTGGGCCCCTTTGGATCACTCTTATGTGTACTACCTTGTGGCCAATGATGCCTTAGTCCCTGCGTGGAACTCTCTTGTGAATGACGTCAATGTCAATAAAATCACATTCACAAATTTTACGTCTTAAACGGTTGCAGCAACTATGGAAAATCTGGAGAAAAGTTTTTGTCCCCTCAACCCGAATTGAGACAGCCACGCAGGTCACGATGGGGCATGAATAAAAGGTCAGAATAACACAATGACATCAAAGGCGCCAAAAGTGCCCTTGGCGTGAAATTCTTCGGCATAGTGCCCAAGTGCCGGAAGCTTGGTAGGACCAAGAGTTAAACGCCGATGGGGACCAGGATGAAAAGTTTCGGGAAACTCTGGGCTATTAAGGATTAAGGACATTAGAATGTGGTGTTTATGGGAAAATAGAGGTCAAAGTGCGCTTAAATGACCACACCGTCTAATGGTAATGTCATATAATACCACCTCCTTGCATCCTCTTCTTCGAAGATAACGCCTATTTCCTTTCAAACCTCAGGCATGTTTACGTCCCATCATGGTTCATAAACAATCCTTCTTTGATCATAGTCAGCGTTGCACTCAGTCGTAAATAATCGCAGACTTCCTCTCGTCCGGTTCTCACGAGAAACTTCTGCTTTCAGCTCAGACATTACGTAATCAAACTTACCTTGCATAGGCGTGTCTTAAGTTTGTTCAATACAGCTTTGATTGGACATTTCGTGAAATAAGCTTGTAAATATTTATACTTTATTGTCATAAGACTCAAAGTGACCAATGAGTATCACAGTATTGATTGACCACCACGTGCAGGACTCTGAAGTCCACCTCTAAGAGTATCATTTTAGGGATCTCCAAAAAACTGTATTATGACATCAAAAGAGTAAACATCTACTTCTCAGTTATCTTTGTTACAAGAAGTGTTGTTCTGTTCTGAATTTTAATTATCATGTATCATTGAAAGAAGCTGTTAATTAAAAGATATAATCAGGACTTCTATTTCTCGAATTATTCTTTTTGTAAATTTATTTCTACAGAAGCAGAACAGCTAGTCGAGGCATGGCGTAAACCCAGCACAACAGTAACATTGTGATTCTTACGGTCTGTTGAATGTGTAGCGAAAGGGTGCAACCCTCATTGGTACCTTAAATATGAAACAAAAAATAAAGAAAACATAAAAAGAGGAAAAAAAAAAAAGAAAACAAAAACTTCCAGTGCTTGAACATTCTCGGTGAAATAGAAATTATACAGCATTTGTCAATCTAATCCCCCTTCTGCGAACCAAGATTGTGGGCATCGATCTTGAAGCATGAACGTTAATGGAGAACATACGTGCAGTACCATACGTATAATACGGCCACTAATGCAGGTAAAGGCTAGCATCGCTTGTGTTCGACTTATCTTTCCTAATAGAAATATTAGCTGAGCATGTGTACGTATAATCTATATTACTAAACATCAGATGCGTATCAGCAAAGCCGTGAAACTCTCGAATCACTTTTCTTTAAACACCGTGGCATTCAGGCCCATCGCCAGGTAGGACATGGGACAATAGTGTACTCTCATTTGGACTGCACGATAAAATTTTCTTACGTATGAAATGATGAAAGATGGCGCTGGCACGGGCTGTGGGAGCGCACACCCCAAGATATATTTAAACAGAGAGTAAGGTTATTTGACGGAACAAACGATGGCCTTTTAATTGTTTTCTGTCGCAAATCTTTCGTTAACTGCCAAAAAACGTGAGCACATTTACCTGCTCTTCCATATGTCTTCAACACTAGTTCAAAAATTCAAACACAGTGTCTCGATTCCAAGGTAAATGCCTCACAAGTATTGTTTTTCCGCGCAAATGTTATTATCGAGGGGCGCAGATTGCATATTTGCGAGGGAGATTAATTCGCTCTCTTCTCCCTCTAATACGATTGTCAATTCAAATGCCCTGAGAGTAGACATATTTTGTAGGAAAACTTAAAATATGCCAGTGCTGACTTGCATATATTTTCACCACGTAGTAAAAACTCCTTGTTTTTACCATGCTTAAGTATTACTAGTGCAAAATTTCGGCACTTTTCGCACACAAAATTATCTCACAATAATACACATGAACTAAGATGACTCCCAAAACCTTAATCAAGTTAGAAGGGCGGACATCACGAGGCTTTCATGACGCAGTTTAATACTTTGAGTAACATTCATTGGGCGATGACTATGCTTTGAAGCTTTTAACATTATACAGAACTATTCAAACACGTTTTCAGTCCATGGTGACTGCATTTTTTTAAAAAGTTTGTAAAGAATAAACATTTCATATCATAGCTTGATAGTCCTATCCCCCTTTGGTTATACCAACTTCCTCCTATCTCATTCTTTTGCAAGCTCTTTGCTCAGATTTTTGTTTAAAGTTGTAAAGATTCGAAGTCTTGGTGTGCTCTCAGTGTCATTTGGAGGTGAGATGGAAAGGTCCATGCAAGTCTTCCAAGTTTGTGAATAACTTAGCTTCCGGGAAGTTTTCCTCCTGGATCCCACCAAAATGTTACTCCTGGATCACGCCATTACCCTATGGCAGCCCATGGACCTCTCGTTCTTTGCACTGCACCTCCATGCTACTGCGCTTGCGGAAATGTATTAGCATTATATTACCCAGGTCTTTCGCTCGCTTGTGAAAGACGTTACCACTCTGTATGGCAGGAGAAGGAAAAGATTGCTACTAATCAGGAAGGATTATGGCACGCTTGACACAAGCAGGAATGCTTAACGACTTCCTGAGGCTATCTTGCTATGGATTTGTAAAGTTATATATATATATATATACATATATACACACACTTTAGATTTTCTGTAAGAACAGTGTCAGATATTCCAAAAAAGTAGAATGGCATCATTAAATATATCCCTCGAAACAATCTTCCTGGAGCATCTGGAAAACTAAAACGCGTTGAGCTTCCAGGGCCTTCTCCACCGAACCACCACCGGGGCTCTGCGCCCTCGGATCCCACCAGGACCCATGTAAAGGAGCCGTTATGGGTTTTGCACTTTGCGCTTCACGCTCACCGTGCTCATTAGGCGTGAACATTTTGGTCCCCACTTACACACGTTCCGCCGTCACTACCTTAACTGGTCATTTACTTGCGCCCCCATTGAAAATCCGGGATACGCCACCGCCAGTGGTAGGTCCTCTTTACGAGGCTTTATTGTTGTATGGGATAAGGCTTAAAAATTAAACATAATGTATACGATTAACTCATGTTTAAAGTTGAACCAAAAATACAAGATTTCAATAAAGGCGAATAGTCAAAGGCGCGTTGAAAGGCTGGAAGGGTGCCAGCAGTCTACCTGAATCCATAAGGGGAGAAGGACAGGGGCTGAAAGACTGACTATATGGCAGCTCCGCCACTCCATATCTTCTGCTATGTCGCACCTTACTGTCTAAACTAAGTTTAAAGTTCACGGCTTAGTTACTGATAGTTATGTTATTATAAATCTTATTGTATAATCTGGAAGTTTCTAATGGCCTAACTGATTTGTTTTAATCTCTCCTCCCTCTCTCTTTGGTAACATCTTCACTAAATAGTTACCTCTCTGACCGTTTATTTCGATGTTGTAAAAAGCGTCCAGCTTTTCTTGAACTGCTTGTTTGTCCACAGCGATGTATGCTACTACTCCTTTCCATGAAACTTTTGTGATGTTGACACGGTGAGGGCAGGGGACGGCGACCACGCCTCCCCAAACAGTCTCAAAAATGAGAAAAAAGGACAGATTAATACGCTGCATGCTGCCCGTGTTGATACGTGGTACACTGTCTAGATTAAACTGAGTCATGTACGTGTTTGGTATCGTTATTTTATTATTAGAAATGTCTTCTGTGTAAAAAATAAACGCTGCTTCTAAAGTGTCAAAGGTTACTTGGATGTTCTGTTTCTTTCTGGGCGACCTTGACAAAATGCACGATTGATAAAGTTGAAAAGTTGTTCTATAACTGTAAATGTTGCTGCACAACTGGTAATGGTTATTGGCCTTTGTCACGTAACTTATACCCAAAGATTTTTTCGCCTAGTTACCATTTCTTTGCTGCAATTTCAGAATATTAATTCACAATAGGAATTGAAACACATCTGCATGATCGACAGGTTAAATTCGAAGCACCTACAAGGTCGTGTATATTTTATGCACAATTGCAAAGCTGGTTTAGCCGTGGGCCTTAAGGAGTTTTCAGTACCAATGAAGATAGCAGAATTACATCTTCTTTTTTAAACAAAGAACCTAACGATGTGAGTTTCCTATTGAGAAAAGAAAAGTACTTAAATTGACTAAATCTCTAGCTCATTCCGTTCAAGCAAGTACAATACCCTATCAGTGACGGTCTACCTTATGCAGGACAAGTTGAACCACTTTCACTTTCGATGAAGGCTCCATACAAACTCTAAACCTTTGCGGTTTCTGCACATTCCCTCTCAGACGGTACATAGTGTTTAACAGCAACGACGACAGACATGAACATACTGCTCTTGATAAGCATAACATTACATCATCCTTGCAAAGGTTTCTGCTGTCATGAAAATGTCACTGCCATCTCTCTGAAAACTGAACTAAGGCACCCCTTCTCTTCAAAGGATGCGCGAGTAAGATCAGGTTTCAATCTTTATCACCAGATCTACAGCCCTAGTGGCCCAGTGTGGCCTGGTCAGATTGTAATCAAATCTGAATAACGGGGCACCGACTTGGGTTCCAATCAATTATTTGACTTAATTTCTTTCAAAACTGACGAGATTGATTCATTATTGAACCAAATCTAGTAAAATGCTTTAACAGATTTTAGTTTAGTGCCCGGTTGATCAGACCTTTTTCCTTCAGAGTGAAGGCCTTTATACATCTTGAATCTCATTACAGCCTAGCCATCAACTTTAATTGAACTGCGAGTTTGTAGACAGAAGGTATATCTTTTCTCATTAAATCCGTTCTTGGCAGATAATTACACAAGTCTTGTTTTGAATAGTGTAGGAATATTTACAACTTTAAGCAACTACATTAAAAATAGACCTGCTTCTTGAAATTACACAAGTATCTATGACAATTAAACTATGAATAAAATTTATATAAAACATAATGTAAATGATATTCTGACTGAATTGCTGGTTCATTATTCACAGCCGTTGTTTAGAGTCGTTTAGGATATTTTGCAATCTGATGTCTTGAAAATGAACTTTGGAGCATTATACAACAAAGGATATGGATGAGACAGTAATATAGGTGTTATTAAATTAGTATGAAGAAAGGCTACACCTACCTAACCCTCTCCACCTGAGGTGAACGATACGGGTGAAAAAAAAAATAGACAGTGACATCTGTAACGATTGTACAGAGTTATTGGGAGCTGTGCGAAGGATTGGGTAACATCATGGACCCCACTCAGACAAGGGAATATTGGGGTTTGTAAAATATCCTAGTTGAAGTAGTCATCACAGTATGACGCCGGTCCAAGAGAGAAAACACATTGTTATTTACAATGGGATGTGATGCTTTCTGTTAGTAACTACGGTATTTCTTAGGCTTGGTTTCTTACGAAGTCTGAGCATCCAACTGCCCTTTTATTCCAGGATAGAACTTTCTCTTTAAAATAAAAAAGCACAAGCGAGGTTTCCCAACCTTAAAATGGTGATTATCAAGAGATTAATTATAAACTGTCATGATTGTGCAAGACTTAGCTTAATGCACATTTGTCCTTACAACGCTTTCTCTAACACTCAAAACGTGTAACTATGATGACGGTCTTGAATAAGACGTATGTCATACACAAAACCGATTTTGGCTCTTTATTTCGTGGTCATTCTTTATTTAATGTGTAAAACGTATACTTTCTAAAGCAAGTGAGACACTTTTGTGATCACTTCTATGCTGGAATATGAATGAGTACGTTTTGGAGTGGACATAAAGGCCTTGATTTACACAATGCGGTTTTTTCCGATGCGATTTTTCCTATCTCTGCTCCCGGAGTCTTAAACACAGTATGAACTGCACCTGTGACAAAATTGTACGACTCTTGTGATGTGGCATGTACCAACACTTGAGGTTTTATATCATGCAACATAGCAAAAACGACTTAACCACTCGACTAGTCAGTTAGGTGAACAGTGTACATAGGTTACGTGCTAAGATGAGAATACGTCAATTTCTTTCTAGAACGCAACGTCGGACAAGTTACCGAATAACTGTACCCCGTCACTTTTCTGGACATGTATTCTTTTTTAATAGACGTATTAAACTAATGAAATATATAGTATGCAAAGCAACGGGATGCAGACAATAATAGTGTAACGACGTAAAATCGTTTTTAAGGTAAACCGTTCTAATTAAGTATTGGAAAATATGTTGGCGAAATCATCTACAGCGATGCAGGGAATGCTGTTCGTACTCAGACGTTGGAAAGTTAAGCATTGACGTGAATGCAAAGTTTTGTTGTAACACTCAGTGACCAGTTATTGTACTCATACAGTACTCGGATCGGCACTCACAACCTAGACACTTCACTTGGACTCCTCCACGTGACATTTCACTCACAATACAAGGTCTCTGCGCATGGGGTGAATGTCTTGAATAGAACAAATAAGATTTCCAAAGTGTGCCATTATGTTTAATACCCATGTAATAGCAGAAATAATTTTCAACCACGCGAATCACCTAAATCTTGAAAATGTGAAGCAAAATTCATCATGCTTTAGTGGTGATAGTGCAATAAGACAAATTAAATTTCCAGCATATATTGCTGAAAATTTAATTTTATTTGAAAACTGAGACATCTCTTGTTAACTGTTGTCAATCATGTAGGCATTCAAAGTAGCTGGCAACTAACTTGTGCGGAGCGTTAAATGCTTTACTGGCTTAATCGACTTGTTTAGTAATTAAGGAAAGGATTCCTTGTTATAAACATAAGAAATTGATATCATGATAATATCATGATATCAACATAAAAGTGTTGAGAAGCTTTTCTTTATTTCCCTTTACTAATGTTTACTTCATTCCAAAGTCTCTTCATAATAATGATAATAAAATAACTTTGCCATGGTTTCAGTTATGAAAGGGGAATTACAACGAAGTATGTTATGAAGTTAACAAATTCCTTATTATGGAAGGGTGGGAAAAAATCTACAAGGACAGTGACTGAAGGGAGCATTTCATTCTTTACTTAAAAATCATTTCTTTTGTAAATTATAATTCAAAGTTGAAAAACTCAGAGAAACCTCAAAAGAATATAACAGTTTTGGCATAGGTCAATGCAATATTAAAATTATGCCCTTTAATATATATACAACGCGAAATACGTTAAGAGACGGTTTAATCAATATAAATGTTGAATGGTTAAAATACGAGGGAGACAAAAGTTGCATAATTTTGACTAAACTGCCTTAGTAGAAATTTTTTTGAACTAGGGATGATCCTAGGAAGAAAATGTTATTGAAACCAACAAGGTTATACCTCCATAACTACACGAAAAGGAATTGAGAGACACTTGGTGACTACACACACCTAACCGGGTTTTGCATAAACATTTTTCTCAACTTTGTTTGACAGTGATATATTTCCCTAGTAACTCATGGAAAGGAAAACAAATATACATGAAGAACTAAATGTTTTAGCAGGTAACGTTGTCTCCTCTGCCACTTACACGTTCCTTATAAAAAATGAAACACGGGGTTTTACTTTGAGGTCTCAAACATTTAGATGAATTTTGACTATTTATATGAACGACGACAAGCTAGTACAGTCCTTTGGCGCTACAAGTACGGTAAAATCATTTTTCTTTCATTCATTTCTTTTGTCTGTGATAATCTGTTGCATTATCTTCGTAAATTTAAAGCACATGCATTTACAAGGGTAATCAAACGTTTTCTAAAAGTCCTTGGAGGTATCTAAGCAGCTTTTAAAATTGTGTTGCTATTCATCATACTAATTAAAAACACATGAAAGCGAATTCATCACTAGATTGACACTCTCGTCCACCCTCCTCACGGCTTAAGAAATAACCTACCGCTTTCTTGCAGGCAGTTAGGCAGTTATGTCTCTCTCTCTGTGTATGGAAGGGAATAAATACTTGATGTAAAAGTTAATGATGTGTGAATTTGTTCGTTGCCTCAGGTTATGGTCGTAACAATGCCATACAATACAGTCTGAGACTATTGAATTGATACAAACAGTTTTTGTTTAGTGTATCATAATGAAAAATGAACTGCTTTTTAGGGGTACATGCCAGACATGTGATTCCACAGTTACACGAATATTAAGTTTGTGATTCAGGGAAGGCCAGTGCTAGTACTTCATCAGCAAACGTAAATTACATTTTCCCCCAAAATGTACAACTTTTAAACTCTTGACAAGCTTTTGAGGAGCACTTACAGAATAATAATAGTGTACCACTGACTGCCCGTAATTATGTGCTTATCAAAATTTTTGTAAGTATAACTAAAAGAGAATGGGTAGGCACTTGTAGGGTTAGGGGTTAGGGTTATGGGCTAGGGCCTTAATCAGTGAGAAATAGTTTCCACGTGACAAAAACGGTGGGCATCGTTGCATAGTCCTTGCCACGGCTCGTCTAGGTTTTGCCTGAAATTTCCGCTTCTCTTCTCTGGGAGACGGTAGGCTCGCCAAAAGCCAGTAAAAATGGCCCTTATTTCTCTCCGACAGAAGGTCGCCGAAAGTCAGAATTGACATGAAAAGGCAATTGACCTTGTCTGGAACGGTCAGCAGGAAATTCTAAGGCCATGCACGCAAGCTAAATCTCGGCAAATACAGCAATTTGACCGACCGAAGAATTTTTGTACCGAAATAAAACGGTCCTTCTGACCATTAGAGGGACATAACTCCAAGAGAGAATAAGCGACAGAGCTAAAAAATTGACCAAACCTGACGTCACTTATCGGCAAATTACAATGCGATTTTGGTGGCGACCACTTTCTCTTGAACGGAGCGAAAGACTTTTTCCGAAGGACATAATTTCGAGTGATTTTTGTTCGCAGTTTCTTGAAGCGAGCAGCGATTGCTAAGCGCTGGGTGTAGAAAAAAGGTGCTTGTCATAGAAAATCTGTCCCTTGAATTTCAACGAAAACAGTTCAGAAACGGAGGAGCGACGGGCGAAAATATAAAAACGGGGTCACCTACAAAGTGCAGATAAAAACTTTTCTGATGATATTAGTTGGGCTGTGACATTGTTGTTAAATGATATTGACTCTAGTTTTAAATGGTATAATAATAATTTTTACCACTCTCCCGGCTTCAGTGGGTGGGTTCGTCTGGCCAGCAGATTGCATTCGCATGGCACATTGCGGTGAATGAGCGAAGCAGACATAACGTAAGCCCGAGCCGTCGCGGTTTATGATTGGTGAATTAGCCTGACATGCATCTCGGCGGGCCATGTGATTTGGGTGTTTTGTGTCCGCTGTCTTTCGGTCATCATCTTCGGTTACTACTTATAATCGTGATGATTGGTTCTAACACTTGGCGAGTCCATCGTCTCGTCGATGTCTGCTGATGCGGAAAGTGCATGCCTTCCTTAGCGGGCGACATAGAGCACATCTCGGCCTGTACGCTTCCAGAGTTCGGCGTTGACTGACGAAAAAATAGGTAGAAATCGGGGAGCTATGCTCTTTTGCAAAACCACCTAACGCTAAGGCACTGGCTAAGAGAATAATGATTGACAGGGCGGTGTTAACCCTTAGAAATTTTGCCTGACCATAACCGTTTTGAGTTAGTGTACTAATCGGACAGATCATACTTAGGTCTATTAACCCTGAATAACCCTGACTTGAAAAATGAATTCACCTCAAAATCAGTCTTGGAAATGCTGACGGTTAGGGCTACGTTTTATCCTAGCCTAACCCGAGAGTTAGGGCGGGGAGTTAGGGTTGACTTGGTCAACCCCGAAATTCTTTGATTGCATCGTGGAGAGCATAGTTAGGTCTTTTAAGGTCCACTCGAACTAATTGACACCTGATCTCATTAGAACTTACGGTAAAGGTGAAAACCAGCTTAGAGTTAGGGTTGGGAGACTGACTGAGTTAGGGTGGCTAAGAGTCAGGGTTAAGAGATTAAGGGTCACAAAGTGAGTTTGGGTTACGCGTTAGGGTGGCTTTTTGGAGTCAGGGTTCCTGCCAAGAGTTAGGTGTCTAGAATCATGGTTATTAGAGTTAGGGTCGCTGAGAGTTAGGGTTAAAAGAGCTGCGGACATATTTTCCAACCTGGGGAAAGTTTCCCTTCTTTTTGAATCAAGAAAAAGAGTCCTCTTTGGCCGTATTTCGATTAAAACTTTAAAAACCCAGGCACGATCCAATAGAAAAATAAATCCAAATTCACGCCACGTGTTGGCAAGACACACCCAAAGTTTGATGGCGACCGCTTATTTACGAGCGGAAAGAGCGAGTTTATCCAAAGGGTACTTTTTCAAACAGGTTTTCCTTAGTAGTTTCTTGTAGGGTTAGGGTAAGGGGCCCAAACCTTTCAGACAAAATAGTTTCAAGACAAAAGCGCTGCCCGTGGTTAAGTAGTTTTTGACGCGGCGCTTCTAGGGTCGGAATAAAATTTCCGCTCTCTCTGCTCTCGGAAACGGGGTGCTCTCAAAATGGACCTTATTTTTAGCCCACAGAGGGCCGTCTGTAGTTTGAATTCACAAGAAAAGACGCCCCTTTCCTCTGTCAAGGTCGGAATATCGACGGGTAAATTTAAACGCCACTCGCGCAGGCTAAATCTTTGAAAATACCCAAATTTCACCCAACGAGACCTTTTTGAACGGGAAAAACGCGCCTTCCGGCCTGTTATTGACTATAACTTTTAAACGCCTCGCACGATCCTCTAGAAAAATAAACCGAAACTTACTACACGTGTCGGCAAGCCACACAGAAAAATTGGTTGCTACCGCTTGTTCCCGGGCGGAACTAGAGCATTTTTCCGAAGGTAACTTTTTCGAGCAGTTTTTCCTCGGTAGTTTCTTGTAGCGAGATGCTATTGCCACGTTCTTGGTGTGGCCAGAAAGCCCTTTTCCCAAAGTATGCGCGTGGCAAATTTCTTAGAAAACGGTGGAAAGACGGAGGCGTGAGGCGGGTTAGAAAAAAAATGAGGTCGTGACCTACAAAGTGGAGATGTAAAAAAAAATTTGGTGATGATACATAACATTGATGTTGTCTTGTGACATCGCTGTGAAAATGTTTTGTTGGTTGGTGATGATCATTTCCTTCCCTACCGGTCGGGGGTACGGAGTGCCAAGTGTATCATAAATATCGAAAAAAAAAATAGCACATCAAAAATAATTTCAGCATATCAAAAAAATCCAGCACATCGAAAATAAATTCAGCATGTTCAAACTAACTTTAGCATGTTAAAACAAAAATCAACATGTTAAAAATTTTTCAAAATCTCGAATCACATTCAACACGTTATAATATGTACAATTTTGACTCTTCAATTCAGTCCAAATACGCACTGCTCTAAAAACTCCGTTTGTGTTACACACTAGCGATCTTCATGTGTGCGAAGTGTAACAAAAATATCCAAACTGATTTCAGCATATCCAAAGTGAAATCAGGGTATCACAAACTATTAACGATACACCGAAAATCTATAACGATGTATCGTGGTATCGTAGCTGCTTACGTGTTCAGTAAGCACATAGGCCTACTCGATACCCATTTTCGAAAGCCCCGTTAATAAATGCGTTCACACCATAGAAATTAAAGGGAGAATGACGTCTGGCGATCTGGACTGAAGCCATTGATTTGGCCAGGCTGTACGGCAACAGAGCAACGGCGCGTAATACAAATATCACGTCATTACTTTTGCCCCAAGTATTGGCGGAGAAACTACAGGTTTTCAAGTTAGGAGTATAAAACAAAACACTTAAGGTACCATGACTTATTCCTGTTGTAAGAAGCTAGTAAAGTGTTTTGCAAGGCTTGACATTAGGAAATCCCCTGTGGGCTGGGGGTTGTAGAATATGCCTACGGTATTCCCCGCCTGTCGTAAGGGGCGACTGAAGGGGAGGACTTGCACTGTGTCTGAACAATATTTGAAACCGGACTTGAACCGTATTTATCTAGTTGACACTATGTGGCACATTCGTGTTGGTGTGTGGTTAAATCCAATTAATTAACTAATTGGCATTAGCCTGAAATTCAGCTTCTCTTATAGAGTTGTCAACGAGTGGAATAGTCTGCCTGATCAGTATAGTTAACTGCACATCAGTGCACTGCTAACAGTTAACATTGACAAGTTCTTCCATGACTGTGGTAGAATCTAATTGAACTGGATTTGTTTGGTGTTGGTTGGTTGTTTGTTTTTATCAGTTAAGGGGCGCTATGAACTTCAGGGCATCTTATGGGGCCTAAGCCCTCCTTTGCCCTTTAACCTGTTATGTTCTGTTGTGGAAACTACTAATCTTTCGAAAAACGGATAGAATAAGCTATAACTTCTGCAGCAGAATGCACACTGTAGGTACGGAGACACATCAATCAACCTGATATATTGCCGAACAACGAAAGCGCCTGAGAGTTTTCGTGGCTTCACCGGTTAAACATGCAAGGGATGCACCATGGAAGTAGGCCTACTACCTCGGAGGTAGTACTTGCATGGATGCACACCCTTACTTTTATTTCTATGGTTCACACCAAAACCGCGGGAAACGCGTTTCCCGCACAGAGGTGGTTCACACAGCAGGGGTGAAACGTGGTGGTCACTATAGTGCCAGGATTTGCCCAACGGACAGGGGATGGGTGACACGCTCCAGACGAGGATGAGGGCAGCAACTGGAAGCACAAACAACAGGCCGGGACACCCATTAGTCTGAAGGTGGTTCACGAAATCAAAGCAGTACACTAGATGAAAGGGGGGGGGGGGGTACCTGCACTAGACCAAAAGATTCGCTAAAATTCAGGTTCGCTAGACCAATCTTCTGCTTGAACAAAAATCAACTTCGGGTCAGGAGTGGGGTTATATAGATACCAATATGGTCAGGAATAAATTAAGAAGTAGCCTTTGGTATGGTTAGGGGGTGAAGTGTTTAGGATCTTGGGGTGACCCTCAACTTAGTAAACCTTCAATCTACTAAACCCTGCCCCCCGTTGGGCACTGCTACATTCCAATTGATAAAAAAGGGTAATTTCCCAGACAACGGTCGAGCCTTCCCCAATGGGGAGGGGGGGGGGGCTTGGTCAAGCTGGGTTTGGTGTCCCTTTCCCCAGCCTAATTAGTTACAACCCCTATGACCTTACTACAAGGAAAATGTATGCATGGTGCCATTCCTCAGTAAAAGCATATTGTCACAGACCTCGTTTCTTGCCTAGGTGGGAGCACAGGGTGGGGGAGCACATGCCAAGTTAACAGAGTGGTGCCTACATGCCACTCGCAAGTTGTGGCACAAAGAGTAAGTTTGAATTTGTTGTTGGATATGGATGCTTTCGTTACTTATTAAATTGCTTGTGGGACTGGTGGGCAAAAATTCCTTAAGGTTTGACAAGTCAATAAGGAGGTGCACATAAACAGCTTTAAGGTAGGGCTGAGAGGGAGAGGGAAAGCTGGTTTAGAATGTGTGGAGAAAACCTCAGACAAAAACAAAACTTCATTTTATTTTTTATTTTTCTATTCTTCATAAATTGTATTAAATACAAACTTACTAGTGTTATTCTCATGAAAACTTTTGCTATAATCACTTGCCTCACTTGAAAATATGTATTTCTGCACAATCCATACTTAATTTCTTACCTTCCTTTTCCCAAAGAACCATACTTCTTCCCTGCCCCACTAAGGTGATTGTCATGAATTACAGAACGCAGTTTACTGTTTAATCATCATATTTTCAATATCACTACAAAAGAATCTTTAGGCTGCTTTTGGTCACTGCCTTTACCCCAGGCTTTGTTTTATTACAGTTTTAGGTTTAACAATGCTGACACGGTCATGACTGCATTCAATTCTATACGCTATAATATTTGAAACCACCTTGCTGTGCCATGCCAGAAATGGATGGATACTACATTTGAAACAGACAACCTACCCACCCCCACCCCCCTGCTCCTCAAGAAAAAAATAGTACAATTACTGTCACACAATGTTCAATTTACAAACAGGCTGACAAGATTTAAATTTACTGCTTCATTCAATACATTAAAAATGCTTGTTCATTGTCATGCTCTAGTATACTTCCCTAACTGGCAATGTTTATGGGTGAAATTTTATTTTCCTTCTTAGTCAAAATCTTCCTACAGAAAATCTGAAGTGACACATTGATTTTGAAAATTTTCTCTACACTGTGGTAATCCAGCGGAATAGTGTCACTGGTGTACACAACATCATCTTCTCCAAGAAAACCATCCTAAAGTGACTGATAAAGAAACAAGCTGTTTCTTATAGAGGCCTCTAAACATGAGATGCACATAGAATGTTTTCCTCCTTGATTTCAGATGTTGAACGTGTTTGTACATTACCACATTCTTAACAACCACCCTCTGCCCCAACAGTTCCCTTGTCTGTGATATATGATAGGTAGAGTCTCCTGTGTGTGTGTGGGGGGGGGGGAGGGATGTCACCAGATCACCACCTATTTTACTGAAAGTCACTGTAGTGTATATTGAAAGTTAATATGAGCATACAGTAAATGTACTACTGCTAGTGGACCACATTTAGCAACTTTCTTCTCCAAGAGAGAGCAGGAAGGGGCCTGCATGCTTACCTATACCCTCATTTACATTCAGAATTGGGAGATAATATAAGAAGTTCTGCAACAGTCTGTGGTATCTGCAGCTATTTGCCTTAAGAGGGAGTATAAACTATTACAACACTAATTTCAGTACTGGTCCTCTATGGGTTCTTGGAAAATTGTGCCTCTCTTACAGTTTGACCTTCTTTTACCCTTCTTTAAGGGGAAATGCAGTTCAGAGGCGTCGGAACTGCTATGGCAGGTACAGACTCTGCCGTACCACTTTTCAGCGAATATTACAAAAATAATAATAATATTAAAAAATGGAAAAGTGAAGATAACCGTGCAGGCGCCGTGTAGTGAGTTACTTCAAAAGTTGACAAATATATAGCACCAAAATGCATCTAACGACATGCAATAATTCAAAAGTTTCTCAAAGGGGAGGGGGTCAAAGTTACTATTTCATTCATACAGAATACACACTTTGTTTATTTTTACATATTCACAGGTACACTCCAACTCTGCCAGTTGGTCTACATCATACTGCAGCTACAGTACACTAGTTCTGTGAGTTTTCCACGTGTGAACACTTTCTGTACAGACAGTACTGTCCACTAAGGTAGTTCACAAAACCAGTTTGGTTTTATTCTGTTTCAACATTTTTGCAAAACCAGTTGCTGAAAAATAAGCCATTTAAACCGATAGGGGATTAACTTCCGTTCAAAATTTGACTCTGCCATGCATTTCACACTTTTTTCGCCACAAAGTCTGCTATCTTTTTAAACAAATGTATATGGGTATACCGTCAACCGTAACTTCAATCAAACTTTTGACAATTCCCAGTACATGGCTAAACCTTGTGCAGGGTTCATATGCAAGGCCATTGTACTTTAAAAAAAAAACGGTTTTGATTTAAAAACCGGTTGTAGCGGCTGTAGAAACCGGTTTCTGGTTTGGACTTACCGCCACAGGCTTACTGTTCACCTTAAACTTCTCCCAATGGAAAGGACAAGGAGGAGGCAGCATTTTACCTTCTCTCCCCAGACTATGGAGTTACCTTTACACATGTTACTTCAGTACGGACCGTAGATCTTTTTTCTCTCATTTCTCATAAGGCTGTGAACATGTAGCAAAACTGTGAAATAGTTTTTCTGAAAAAAATTGATATATGGCAATTAACTGAGTTATCACCAATGCAATGTAGGGCCCAGGCACATAGCCAGGTTTTTGTCATGGGAGGGGTTTCATGGGGGAGAGGTCTAAGGGGAGGGGGTGCCCCCTCTCCTTTGGAGAAAAAAACAGCTTTTTTAGATGCAAAATGGTGCAATGGTTGTGCCTGAAAAGTAATAAAGGTCATAGTAATCATGTGTGTTTTGCCATTACTTTTTTCACTTGGGCCATGGGGGTGGTTTCAACACCCCCCCACAAAAAAAACCCTGCAGATAACACAGTAAAAACCCATTAACCACTGCCTTCTGTCAATTGGCCATCTTTGTATTTATAGATTCTTGAAGGCAGAAAACAGGGAAATTCACTGATATGTATATTGATATGAATAAAACTTGGGGAGAAAAAACAGTTTGCAGTAAATTGCAAGAAGCTCTTTATTAAATGTTTAATTCATGTCAGTGTGATCATTTTGCCATTTCCCTACACTCTCACAAACATAATTTCCTGTAGTCTCTTCAATGACAAGCTGAAGTCTTAATATACAAGTATCTCTGAATGCCATAGGCATGTGGATCAAATTTCTTTGAGCCTGTGGCACTTGTTTTCAATGCCTGGTATTGTGGCACATATGTTACTCTTCCAGTACACGTAAAAAGCACTTCCAGTATATACATTCACAATTAATACAGGTTCACTAGCAGCAACACTCTGATCTGCTCCATTTCCAGTACTGCAGACTGTGCAGTCTTCAGGGGGCTTTGGCTGTCTCTGAAAAAGCTGCATTGAGACCTCTTGTAGTCAAACTCTTGACAAAATTATGCAATCTAGGTTGAGTAAAGAAAGAGAAAAAAATATGCATAGTTACTACTCTCATCTGCAGACATGTACTGTTGGAAATATAAGCACTTATCTCTCAAGCAAATACTGGTATCCCCCAACAAGTGTTCTTGGCACTATATCTCAGAATTTGGTGCTGCTGTGGGGGGGGGGGTGATTCACCCCTTCCAAAACAGTTTGCAGGAAATTTTGGTTTAAAGGTGGGAACCACAAGAAGTTGCAACATAAAAAATTATTTCCCAGCAAGTAGGTCAAATTTTAAACAATTTTTACATGTTTTCATGTACAAAACAAGTCAAATTTTGCCCCCAAAGGCCCATATTTTTCTACAAATACCAAAATGTCCCTGCAAGGAGCTTTCCACATTGCTAATTTTTTGCCCCAATGTACAGGGTAACAGGGTTTTTTTTTTGCTGGAAGAGTAAAAATGGAGTTATCTTCATACTCAGTACTGGCTTTTGGTGTTGGTGGCCAGTACCCCTACTGTAAGTATAAAGCAGAAACAGACAAATGCCTGCAGAAGAAATAAATTTTATCCAGGTTACAGAACATTCTGAGGCAGCATTGCACAATACCTGTCAGTCATAACATTACTCTGAAGTTTGTGTGAAAAGTTCAAAACAAAAAAGAAACAGTAAAGCATACAAATATTTAGTATGGTATTGCATGATAAACTGACACTGTTACAAGTAATTCAAATGTGAAAACAGAGGGCTTCATCATGCTCATGGGAGCACTCAGTGCGGACCCAGAGGGGTGATTTCTGGCTCCACCTCCCACTTCTTTTGCACCACTTTCTTTTGGGGACTGTCCCAAAGCTGCTGTACAATATTTATGCTTCTTTTGATTGACATATGCTGAGAAACACCATTTAAGTGTCTAGACTTCAAGCTTTCCCTGGACCCTCACCACCTTCCAACCAAGGCTGCATACATTGGACGCTCAGTGTGGGTGTTAACTTTGCCCTCATTAAGTTAGCCAGCCCTGCAGCCTGCCCCACCCCCTTTAAATCCTGGATTCACCCCTGCACTTCTATGGTATATAGTATATACCATATGCCCAGCAACAAGACATGTTTGTGCACATTCTGTGATAAACTACTGACCTGGATAAACACAAGTTAATCTTGCACACTGAGAAGCTGCTGCCAGTACATCATTGTTTTGGCTTGCTGCAATACTGTAGGCTACTGTACCATTTCTCAGTGTCATGTGCTGTCATCATAACATATGGACCTGAACTCCCCTGCAAAACACAAAATGAGAAATACAGAAAATATTAAACATGCGTTCCTGAGCTACACTATTGTACTTGTATGTAGGAAAGGCAGGCTCTTGTAAATTGTGTGCACTTTATTAAAGTTATAACTTACAACTGGGGCTCCCATATCAGAAACCCACTGTAAAGCCTGACCATTCTCTCTATTGATAAATTAAGAGAGCATACTGTACTATTCATTTTGACGGACATTCCAGTTCATTGCAGCCACAAACCCAGTATGGCACCGTAATGTTGAGGAATGTGTTATACATGAAGACATCCTGATTTAAATTATTTGATGTACTGTAAGTCTTGTGGACACTTTAGAAGAACTTCATTAGAAAAGATGACAATTACATGGTTTCATACAACCTTTCCTGCAAAGTCTACAACTTGATATTCATTACAGTATGTCTGTCAGTTGTAACATCTATTATTAAAAATCCACCCCCACCCCACCCACCCCACCCCTCAAAAAATTACATAATATATTACCTAGACACAAAACAATGCATTTCTCTCCTTCCTCTGCAGAACATTTTGCCACCTTCTACCCCTTCAGTGCAGTACCTTGTCAGGCAACATGTACAAGCCTGCTACTCACACTCTATACACCCCCTCCTCCCCCAAAGCTACTGTATCACATATTACGTCCTTCAACAATTCGTAGAGCTTCTGTGTGAGTCTGTTCACAAAAAGGAATTTAACAAACTTGTCCAATACCTTACCAGTATACACTTAAAATTTTTAATTTGCTATATACTGTACATTTATGTCAGGGCTCAAAATTTCTAAAGGTTAATAAAGGCCAGCTCATAGTGCATCTGACCATGGAGCTCCATGATCTGATAAACTAAATTGACACTAACCCAGTAACCCATACAACATTTGTGCACTTGGCCCAACAGGAAGTGTACATTTGCCACACACTACATTTTTTTTTTGTTTTTTTTTTGTTTTGTTTTTTTAAACAAGCCCATCTAGGGGTTTCTGTAAAGGGACCATATATTTGTCACACCCTTATTTATGTTCATGGACTTACAGAGAATGGTGCACTGTGTAAAAGAACATGGGACCTTGATCCAAGGTACAGGGTAGGAGATGGATACTCAGTTGACTGAAGGTTCATTAAACAAAGGTTTGCTGGACCACAGAACCCCTTGAACATAAATCTACTTTGAGTCAGAGTTAGGGTTAGGATTCAGGTTAGATACAGAATAAAGTTTAGGCTAAGGATGAGCCTAGAGGAGGATTAGGTTTTGGGCAAGGACTATGGTTAGCATTTATAGGATTAAGTTTAAAGTTGGACTGGGTCTAGTGAACCTTCGATCTTGTGAGCCCAGGGCCTACCTCTTTATTGTACCAGGACGTCTCATGCTTAATCGTGTGGAAGTGTTTACGCAAAGTGCAGTGTATCCATTTTCGAATACTGTACGTGGGCTACCCCACTGTGTCAGATTATGTTTGCTCAGCTCTTTGCTTTCCAAACCAGGGATATGACATGAATAAGGAATATACCATACAGCCTACTATGGAGGCGTTACGTGAACATGTGGCTCTGATCTCATTCAGGTGTTTTAATAGTAGACTAGCTAAATTGGTTGGATGGTTAGGCCTACTCGAAAAGAAATACCGGACGTTTGAAAGTTGTGCAAGTTCTTGCGAATATGTGGCCTTGTGCGAAACAGTGGTATAAGCTAGGCCTACACATTTTTGTGTTGAGGCGGAAACAAGTATTCAACTTAGCCTGATGTCTGAATGGTTTAAGGAGTCTGGCTTAAAGTTTAAAGAGAATATATCCAGTCACTTCAAGTTTCAAGTTACTTGTAAACATAACCTTAATCTTTCAAATCTTCTTGTATCCCCTTCACAATCATTCTTCTTAACATTTCTGGACAAAAAAATATTTAGTATGAAAGGTAAACAAATGACTTATCCTTCCTTAATAGCAAATTAGTTTACATTGTCACATGAAGGAAAGAAGCTACTCGTGAATTGGGATGCCGGCGCGGGGTACACTACTTCAAGTTAAGGTGAACGTTGTCTACGAAATGTCGTAAGAGGAAAGAGGAACCCACCCCTTTCTTTTGAACAAAGAACATAGCACGAACGTTGATTGAAAATACAATGCTTCATATGGTTTAAGCTTGTCGGTTGTGCTAACATTTCAAAAACAATTTTCGGTTTGAAAAGGAAAACATGCTTTTTGAAGGCGTGTGCCACATGTCAGTCTCGGAGCCTGCAGGAATTGTGCAGCTCAGGCTTTTAGTCAAGCGGGCGAAGGGGGAGAATCCCTCTTTGAAATTTGTTCGCCCCCTAGCAAGTTTTCAAGTCGCCATTGGCTTAATAGTGGCATTTGTATACATTTGGCCCCCTTAAGGACAGACAGTCATCACCCAAAGTATATTTTTAGTGTGGGGGTATAGAAACTCTCAGTCGGTGACTACTCTTTGATTGACATCAAAGTTTGAAAATTTGAAAGATGCAGAGTAGATCACATTCCATACAAGGCAGAGAGAGTGCTTTTATTACATTTTATAGCCTTGTATGCTCACCAGGACATGGCCTTAAGCAATAAAACAGGTTTATTCCTGCACAAGGAGAAGCTTCATACAGTTATGGGAGGAGCTAGAATTTGCATAGCTGGGAGAATTGGAACTGTCTGGGATGATGAAAATTCCCCTTTAAAAATTGTTAGCCCCTGGAAGCCATTTCGCCCCCATTCAGTACCTTGTCAGGCTACAGCCTGGTGCAGTCACATGGGCGTCGACATTGCAGGAACCGCCCCAGTCTTGTTCTCCGTTGCCGAAAGCCCCACCAAGTTGTTAAGGGGAAGCCATGGGGGATGATATTTCAATAGCCTTAGACTTAGTATAAGTGTGCATATTTTCCCAACGCTCTCTACGAACTGTAGTTACCCTCCGGCCTGCCGTGTTGCGACACATTCACCAGCCTAAAAGCGATCGACGATTTACACCTGGTAGATCCCAATCATAAAAATGTTATGCAGTAAAATAATTTTGTAGGGAAAAACGGGACTAAAGAGCACTCAGAACTAGGCGCGTAAAGAATTTAATTTAGAAATTATCCCTTTATATTGAGCAATTGAGCAGTTTTGGTTTTTCCAAATCATAGTGGCAACACGCATTTGAACTTTTGTCCCTGGACAAGTGCAAGGAATATCTTTGGGGCAAAATATCGCTTTTAAGACCTTTAACCATTTGTAAAATTCCTTTATCGGAAGTTACTATCTGGGTCTAATTATGGAAAACAAATGAGGTCTACAAAGCAGCACAATGAAATTCATTATTTGTATACAAACATCTGTGCAGTATATAAAGTTAACTTTGTGTACCAGATTTAGTCTTTCAGAGACTTCGGGAGTTCAATACATATTTACTGCATTTAGTTTATATTTATCTCTTTGTTTTCTAACGTACGTATGAACAACGTGAACAACGTGAGTTACAGACCCAACCAAAATGCTGACTGCAGACTTTTAGGTCAACAGGAAAAGCTGAGCTTCAGCAACATTGTTGCGCTTGTGAATTATAAGTTGAGCACCATGCAAGAGCTCCACACTATCACACATGGAAGTTTTAGCACGTGATTTGTTTCTTCAATTACTGATGTTGTTTTTTCTTGAAGAACTGGTTTGTAAGAAATTAAAGAGTTCAAAGCCTAGTAAGGCCCCTGGGCCAGATGGGATCCATCCTACGTACCATTCTTCATGAATGCTCTGAGATTTTGTCAGTTCCTCTTAACATTATTTTTCAGAAGTGTCTGGACTCAAACTTTGTTCCTGCTGACTGGCGGGTTAGCTAACGTTACTCCAATTTTCAAAAAGGGGGATAGGAGTTTGCCTTGCAATTACAGGCCGGTCAGTTTAACCAGTATTGTGTGCAAAGTTATAGAATCTGTAATCAAGGCTTGTGTGCTTAAATATCTTTTAGATAATGGGTTACTCAATCTGTCACAGCATGGTTTCCTACCTAGTAGATCTTGTGTTACTAATTTACTTAGCTTTCTGGAGGATGTTTCTTTACTGTATCTCTTGATTCTGGTCACAGTGTTGATGTCATTTACCTTGATTTTCAAAAAGCCTTTGATAACTTCCATTAGGTAGACTTTTGGTTTAACTGCATAGGTTAGGCATCAAGGGCAGTTGTGCTTACTGGATAAATTCCTGGCTCCATGGTAGATCTCAGAGAGTTGTTTTTAATAGTAAATTCTCTTCTAGGAAAGAAGTCACAAGTGGAGTGCCACAGGGTTCTGTTCTTGACCCACTTCTTTTCTTAATTTTCATCAATGCTATTGATAGCTCTCTCACATCCAGAATTTGTTTGCTGATGATATTAAGCTCTAGGAAGGTTTAAAGTGATAAGGATGATGCCTCATAGCTGCAAAAAGACTTGGATGAGTTATTTTCTTGGTCTCAGACTTGGCAAATGTCTTTTAATGCTGATAAGTGCAAAGTCCTTAAAAATTTCAGCTATGACTACGGTATAACATGAATGGTAGTATTTTGAGTGATTTGACTTTCGAGAAAGATCTGGGTGTAGTTACAGTATTACAGGTGATTTAAAGCCATCTAGACAGTGTGCAGCTGCTGCTGCTAGGCCAAATACAGTAGGGTGCTTGGATTGATCAAGAGGAATTTCAATAGTTCTAGCAAAGAAATTGTACTAAATTTGTATAAGCAGTTGGTAAGACCCCATCTAGACTATGCCGCTCAGGCTTGGAGTCCTTTCTATGAAAAGGACAAGTCTCGTTTAGAGCAAGTTCAGAGGGGAGCCACTCGCCTTATACCCGAGGTGAGAAATCTGCCTTACCATTCTAGACTTAAACATCTTGGTCTTACCACCCTGGAGTTAAGAAGGATTAGGGGGGCATGCTCCAGGTTTACAAATTTCTCTCAGAAAGGAATCCTTTGTTATCTTGTAGTTATTTAAAGGTTCAAAGTAATCCTGGGGTTCGAGGCCATTGTAAGAAGCTAGTAAAGTGTTTTGCAAGGCTTGACATTAGGAAATTCAGCTTCTCTCATAGAGTTGTCAACGAGTGGAATAGTCTGCCTGAGTGGGTAGTTAGCTCCACATCAGTGCATTGCTTTAAAGTGGGCATGACACGGCCAAAATAACTTTTGTGTATTGCAACATTACAGTAGATACAGTACTGTATAAATATCTTTTCTCACACAGTTAGAATGTGCGCAATTTACCGTAAATGGAATTTGAAGAAACACATACAAAAATCCGATTTCGAAAAATGCCACAACAGGTCACCTGACTTTTATGACGCAATTGGTGGCACAAGTACTGCGCTACATAAGGACCCGTATCTAGATGTGGAACTAATATAACGCCGATGTAAAGTTACCTTAGCTGCTTCATGGAAAGGCTTACATCACCATACTGGCGCAACCATTAGTGCAAAGCGCCGACCATGTTAGGGGTTTCGAGATGCATCACTGGCCAATATGCACGCATGCATATGCTTGCGCGTGTTTTAGCTTCCCTACATAAGCCTCGGTTTTTTTGTGCACAAAGAACGCAGCCGGAGCGCTGCACAGAACTGCTATGCACATGTATGGACAGTAATACGCGTGCCTATGTACTCAGTGGGCATTCAGTGATGGTGTTATTGCAAATGCTAAGCAGTCGCTGCGCAGCCACGCATCATTCACAATCTGGTCCCTCGTCACACAGGCTGCTCTAGTAACATACGTAGCACAGGTGTTTGCAATGATGTACTAATGTGTGTTAGCATGCATACGACTTGGTGTATAGAAGGATGGGTGAACTGCCTAGTACTGCAGTGCTACTGACCGTGCCGCCAATGATGTCATGTCTTGAGACGCGCTCACATACGTTTTTTCGCTATCGGATCTCAGATGGGCTGAGCCTGGTCTGTGTAAATGGAATTCACATGGTCTTATTCCTGTATATATGGGCATACTTTAGTACGGAAAACATTCGTTTCATTTCAAGCTGTACCCAAAGATTATTTACTGAGAAACTTACTTTGGCCATGTCATGCCCACTTTAAGGTTAACATTGACAAGCTCTTCCATGACTGTGGTAGAATCTAATTGTACTGGGTTTGTTTGGTGTTGGTTGTTTGTTTGTTTTTATTAGTTAAGTAGCTATGGACTTCAGGGCATCTTATGGGGCCTTAGCTCTCCTTTGCCCTTTAACCTGTTATGTTATGTTATGTTATGTTATGAAGGTGCAGCACCAGGTGGGGGATAGTCAGGGCCATGGCCTCACCATCGGGAAATTTTCCACTTTAGTCTGAGAGCCTTGATGGGTACAATAAAGTATGTAGTATAATCCTTGATGCAACCAATTTTCCTGAAAATTTACTGGAATTTGCTCTCATGGAAGGCAGATGCTTCAATAGCAACCCCACTTGTCAATTTCTTCCAATAAAAACAAAAATTTCTCAAAATTGTTTCAGTAAAACCCACTGGAATTTTCAAAATTTTCACAGTAAAAAAACCCACATTTTTTAAATGCTCTGAGTCAATAAAATTCCCCAAATTTTCTGCTTGCTTTGCATGCCAATTTTGTTTTCATCCATCAACCCAAGCCTTCATTGGGGCATCGGATTGCTGGGTTGTTTGCAATGATCCTGTCTTTTCTACATAAAACATTTCAAAGCCAATTATCATGCAATCTCCTGTACCTCACAGATTGTGCAATGTATGTCCCAGTGTGAAGGGTCCAAGTTTGGAATCATCCGAATCATCCCAGTCAGAAGAGTCAAAGGGTTGGCATGTCCCTCAGCCATACTGCAGGGATGTAAGTGGCCCAAGAAGATTTTGCAGGAAAATCAAATGTGTCTATGTGGCTTAAGGGTGTGGGCCTAGGTTAACATTAGTACTGTATTAGGCCTAGGCCAGTCACTGCGTTAGGCTACTGTATACCAGATGACATCGTCAAATGTGCGCCATGCCATTACAGTACTGCTAAGTTTATCCAAAAATGACGATCATGCCATAGGCTACGCTAAAAAGTTTGGCGCACATTCCATAGCCACAGATCTGTGTGAAAACTTGAACTTTCCAGTATGGTCTCGTCTCCCTTCCCCCTCCTCCCCCCTCTCCCCTCCCCCCTCCTAATTCATGCTACGGTAGGCTAGGTTTTAACCCAACATAGCCTACCTACAGTACAAACAACCAACAACACCGCATTGAACTGTATACTTAAGCCCTAGGCCTAGCCCTGTATTGCAAAACTTGTGGCACACTCCACAGTTTATTTTCTCTTATAGCCTACAAATCAAAGTCCAGAACTCTGGCAAACCATTCACAGTCTAATAAATTGATGAATAACTGTACCTGTGGTGAATGGGTCAGGCTTTGTCCCTCTTACAAAGAGGTAAAAAGTACCATGCAAGAGCATTGCACGTCCAGTGCGGCTGGCATCGGGTAGGCCTACTTTGTCTCCGTGCACGGTCTTGGCATCGTCACTGCACCTCGCAATAAGCAGAACCCAAACACCCGAATTTATGCGGGGCGTCTCAGTTTCTCCGGATGCAAATAACGCAGCATTCCGACCTACAGATCAAGGAGTAATTACATTTTGGGGTGTAATGGAGGAGTCCCACTTTTACGTTCACCGGCTACGAGAGGCGTACTTTTTCAGAGTCGAGCTAGCTGTACAGTACAGTACACTACCAGTAGGTACAGGAGTAAAGCGTAGGCTATATACATACAGTGTTGTACACACGCGTAAACACGATGTCGTACACCCGCTTAGCTCACACGATACCGCCATGTTCTATAGTGCAGTTGTCAGATACCACACAATGTTAGAAAGTGTATTCTAACCTATACGGTATATCGGCAAGTTTTCGACACCCTGATTTTGTTTTCGACATGCTGATTTTTATTCTGAATTTTTGTTACACTCGGCACACTACAGTCTCGCGGTCACGTATCAAAAATGACAGGATGAAACAAGCATCCAACCTACGTGACAAAACATGTTTGTCATTACATACTGGACGTGCTGATTTGTTTTTGGATATGCTGAAATATGTTTAACACTCTCGATACTTTTTGGATATGCTGAATTTATTTTGGGTATGCTACATTTTTTTTGTAAAATGTTAGATTTTTTTTTGATATGCTGAAATTATTTTTGATGTGCTAATTTTTTTTCGACATTTATGATACACTTGGCACTCCGTACGGGGGTGGTTGGTTCGCCGGTGCACGGGAATTTTGACGTCAACGCTCGCTGGCGGTCAATGATCAGCCACTGACATATAGCCAGCCGCCCCGCCTGGAAAAGCTCTCCTCGGCATGAATGTAGGCTTGCAGAAGGCCTTTGGAGAGACTGAGGGCGCTCCACTCACCTTAGTGCCGCTGGCTGGCTCCGTTGGAGAGAATGACTAAGCCGACCTTTTGCCCGTAAACCATGACCGTTTTGAGTTTGTGTGCTCATCGGACGGATGGGACTTAGGTCTATTGACCTTAAGTATTCCCGACCCCAAAGTGGCATTCCCCTCGAAATCAGGCAGGCCTGAATACGCTCAGAGTTAGGGTTGGTTAGAAACTCACCCTAAAGTTAGGGCGAAACCTAGAGTTAGGGTTACGATCCTTAGAGTTAGGGTCGTCTCGGACAAACCTGATTTTCTCCCACTCCATCGTGAAGGGCATAGTTAGGTCTCTTTAGGTTCGCTAACCCTAACTGACCCCTGACCTCATTAGACCTTAGGGTCGGGGTGAGAAGCAGTCAGAATTAGGTGTGAGGACTTTTGAGGGTTAGGAACCTGAGTTAGGGTGGCTACGAGTTAGGGTTGAAAGGGTTCGGGCCGCAAATTGAGTTAGGGTTCGAGTCAGGGTGGCGTTGTGGAGTCAGGGTTGATGCCAGGAGTCAGGGTTCGGAGTCAGGGTTGCTGTGACGAGTCAGGTTTCTAAGATTTAGGGTGACTCAGAGTTAGGGTGGTTAAATGAGTTAGGGTTAAACGAGTTAGGGTTGGAAAGTGAGTTAGGGTTCGAGTTAGGGTGGCTTTTCGGAGTCAGGGGTGCTGCCAGGGGTCAGGGTTCGGAGTCAGGGTTGCTGTGACGAGTCAGGTTTCTAAGAGTTAGGGTGACTCAGAGTTAGGGTGGTTAAATGGGTTAGGGTTGCTAAGAGTTAGGGTTGAAAGAGTTAGGGTGGCAAAGTGAGTTAGGGTTGGAGTTAGGGTGGCTCTGTGGAGTCAGGGTTGCTGCCAGGAGTCAGGATTCGGAGTCAGGTTTGTTGTGACGAGTCAGGTTTCTAAGAGTTAGGGTGACTCAGAGTTAGGGTCAAAAAGGTCCAGGGGACAAATCTTCCCAACTGGAAAAAGTGTCACCTAAAGCAGGAAAAGTGTCCGCAAGGCCGTTTTTCGGCTATAACTTTAAGACGGCGAGCGCGATCTACTAGAAAAAATGAATGCAAACTGTCTCCACGTATCTTAAAGTTACACTAAAAGTTTGTTGGCGACCGCTTATTGACGGGCGGAACGAGAGAATTTCTCCGAAGGTCACTTTTTCGAGCAGTTTTTCCTCCGTAGTTTCTCCTAGAGAGTCTCGATTGGCACGCCCTTGGTATGGCTAGAAAGCTCTTGTCAAGACGCATTTGCGGTAGAAATTTGGTTGTAAATTGTCGGAAGACGGAGGCGTGAGGCGGGAAAAAAGAAAAACTGTTGTGTGACCTAGAAACCGGACTTAAAAAAAATTGGTGATGATGCATAATATTGATGTTGTCTTGTGTGACTGACTTGTCTTTGTTTCATTGACAGCTTTTTGAGTGGTGATAATAATTTGCTCCCTAAGCCAAACCCCCTGAAGGATTTTTGTCTGTTCGCCAGCCTTAGGGAGCTTGGATGGCGCACGTTATTGGCGGTCAATGACTATCGAAGGAGACTTGGGCCGAGCTGAAGCGGCAGTTTATTACTGAATGTAATTTGGGTGTTTTGTGACTTTGGACGGCGATTTGGGGGGCAAGAAATGGGACTAGGAGTTGGGGCAAAGAGTCATAGCGAGGAGGCAAGGCGCAGAAGTTAGGGCGAGGAGTTAGAAGAAAGAGTTAGGATCTGGGCCAACTGCCTTTTCAAAGCAATGAGGGATAAAAGAAGGACCGAAACAGAGGGGCCTAAGGTCCTTATTGGCAGGTGTAGACATTGTCAAAATTGATCGTTGTTGGCCTCATTTGATAGCAAACATCAGTTTGTTTCTCGGTTGGAACTCTTATCTGGGCCACTAACTGCCTGCCCTTTCAAACACGATAAGGGGCGACATGAAGGGGCACAGGGCCACTCTGTGTGGTCCTTACAAAGCTCTAAAATGTTATTATCTGTTGTGCTGCACTTCAGATTTAAGAGATTACAATTGATGACGGGGAGCTTAATTATTGCCTTTCAAATGCCTGAAGTTAAAATGGTTGTACAAGGAATTCTGTGGACACACCCTTAACATTCCTTACGAACAAATATTCAAGACAGCATTCAAGGGCACAGTAGCTAAAGCACTTTCACAAATCGAGAACAAAAGCTAAATATCGCATATCTGGTGAAAGACTTCCAGCCATTATAAGTTGTGAGCAAGCGTTCTTGTTGTGTGCAGATCTCAGTATGCAAGCTTCTTTGTGCCATAAGGCAAAGGCTGACTTTAATGTAAGAGTCCTCTTAATGCACGCAGTTGAAAAACGGGTTGCTTACACTAATTTGGGGGCCGGTTTCGACTTGCCTCCGGTAAAGGCCCCTTCCTCGTTTGTAGTAAGGGCAGGGGAAAAACCCCGTCAATACGTTATAGACAGGACATGGGCCCATCGTCCCTGTGAACTTCATGTTTTCATGGGTTTCTCGAGAAGGCCGATCTAATGAAATAATTTGCGAAATTTTCTATGCTAAAAAAGGAGGGGGGGGGGGACGTTGGTTCCTCGCTGCGGCAGCGCGTGCGGGCAACGTGTTTGCTTTCGATTCGCTGTTGGATTAAGGGCGCGTATTCCAAACTCAAGCCGAGTACATGGGTTTCATACGTAAGAAGTGTAGGGACTTGGCTGGGAATGCCTGAGTTTTGGTCCATGGAGTCGGGCACCCAGCCTCCAGTAAAAGGATGACCAAAAATTTTTCTAGGCGACAAGAATAAAAAAAAAAAATAGATTTTTTGATGGTTTTTTCAAGAAGGCCAATCTAATGAAATAATTTCCCAAATTTCGCATGCTGAAAAATGAGGAAGGGGGGGGGGGGGACGTTGGTGCTTCGCTGCGGCAGCGCGTGCGGGCAACGTAATTGCTTTCGATTCGCTGTTTGACTGAGGGCGCAAATTTCAAACTCAAGCCGAGGACATCGGTTTCATACGTAAGAAGAGCAGGGACTTGGCTGGGACAGCCTGAGTTTTGGCCGATGGAGTCGGGCACCCAGCCTTCAGTAAAGAGATGACCAAAAGTTTTCTAGGCGACAAGAATCAATAAAATATATTTTTTCATGGGTTTTTCGAGAAGGCCAGTCTAATGAAATAATTTCCCAAATTTCGCATGCTGAAACAGGAAAGGGGGAAGAACGTTGGTGCTTCGCTGCGGCAGCGAGTGCGGGCAACGTTGCTCTCACAGTTTTAACTCTGACTTGTTGTTCTGTTTTTTTAGTACTACTTAGTTTATTTTATCTTGCTGTTATGGTTCTTACTGTCTGTTGATTTTTAGGGTTGTAACATTTGTAATTTTAGCTTTACATGTATTTTTGTTTGCTAAGTGTAATCTCTGTTTTGTTAACTGCTTTTCTTTGTTTGCAATTTACCTTTTACTTTTGCAAATTACCTTTTATTTCATACGTTAGAAGTTTAGGGACCTGGGTGGCCCTAAGTTTTGGTCGATCAGCGTGGGGGAATCGACCGTCAGTAAAAAGTGACCAAAAGTTTCTTAGGTGATAGGAATCAATAAAATATATTAAATGGAAAAAGTGTAAAAATATTTGTATGGAAAGATACTCGACGAAAACTTCCAGTTGAATGATAGCTCTACGGCGTGGAAAGTTATGTCATCCATCACTGGCCAGAAACATGAACAGTCTGTGAATACTGATGTGTCTAAACATTTTGTGAATGAGCTTAATGATTTTTACTCTAGGTTTGATGCAATTGATTTTAAGGATGAACAATTTTCTCTTAGTGCAATGCTGAATAATGAGTGCAATATACTTAATCAAATTGTTTTTAATGAAATTGATGTATATCATTTATATTGTAATGTCAAATTTAACAAAGCATGTGGTCCCGATAATATTAGCAATAAGGTCATAAAAACATGTGCATTTCACCGTGCTCCTATATTTACTAAGATTTTCAATTTTCAATTACTTCTGGTGATATCCCTTTAATTTAGAACACTCCGGCAATTACTCCACTGCCAAAATCAAAAGTTGTCACATCATTAAATAACTATCGTCCTGTTGCCCTTACCTCTACCATCATGAAATGTTTTAAAAAACTTATTCTGCGGCTTTTACTGAAAGAAAAAATGTTATACTGAATCCATTACAATTTGCATACCAAGCAAAACGAGGGTTGATGATGCGGTGCTTTTATTTCTTAACAGTACAATTTCACATTCAAAAAACGTAACTCATTTGTCAGAGCCACATTTATCGATTTTCCAAGTGCTTCTAATTCTATCCAACCTCATTAATCAATAAATTACTGCTTTTAGGTGTTAATTGTAAATTAGTATTGTGGATTTTAAACTACCTCAGAGATAGACCCCAGTTGGTTCAATTGAATGGTTTATGTTCTGATAAAAGGTCACTCATTACTGGTGCACCTCAAGGTTGCTGTTTATCACCTGTTTTGTTTTGTCTTTATACTAATGATTACAGATGTATTGATCAAAATTGTTCAATTATTAAATAAACAGATGATACGGTTATAACGGGTTCCTTACTCAATGACACTTTAGATTCCTACAACCATGAAATTCAAAACTTTGTCAACTGGTGTAAAAAAAATCACTTAGTACTTAATGTGAAGAAAACAAAGGAGTTGGTATTCGATTTTAGGAAAAAAAAAACCATGATCATAATTCCATTACTATAAGTTTGCGAAAACATAGAATAAGTTCATTCTTACAAATATTTGGGTACTACAATTGATGATAAGATTACTTTTTCTGATCATGTTAAGTTAGGTAAATCAAAAGCTCACCAACGTCTGTTTTTCCTTAGAAAGTTGAAGAAGTTTATGTAGATACTACAATCATGCAACTTTTGTTATCATTGCGTTATTCAGAGCATTTTAACTTTTAACATTATTTGTTTTTATGGGTTGCTTTCAATTGAATCAAAAAAGGAACTTAAAAAAGTAGTTCAAATGGCTTGTCGTATATGCGGCAACAAATCAGTGTTTCCTAGTATTTCTTGTATCTTTACAGATTTTATCCAACGAAAAACTTCAAAAAGTTTAAAAGACCCATCCCACCCGCTTTTTCTTTCAAATAATTTCTGCCTTTCAGGTAAAAGAATTCGCTTGCCCAGGGTTAACAATAACAGATACAGGTTTTTGTTTGTATCGCACTCCATTTCGATTTATAACAAAAATGCAAACCGTTAATGTGTTTTTCTCTTCTATTATTCTCGGCTTTTATTCTTTTCTTCTGTGGTAACTGGTATTTTTATATTTACTCTGTTGTTGATCGTTGTATGTTCTGCTGCCACGAAGGCAATATTCCATTTTTTGTGGACAATAAAGTGTATTTTTCTTATGTGTACAGCGCCTTAGAGCTTTTATCTTTTTAATTGGATAAGACGCTTTATAAGTTTGCTTATTATTATAATACCTCAGCAAATGATATACACAGTTCCCTTAAATTTTCAAAACAATGAGGGTCAAGGAAATATCCTTCGGCTTTAAATATCTCATTCAGCTATTGTACAGGCTGTAATGGACCTTTCAACGAAACTCAGTCCAAACTCCGCCCCAGTAAATGTTAATATATATAGATAACATTAATATATATATGGATAACATTTCGTAGCCATTGATGTTATTCTTGAAATTTATGGGAATTGAACGCGTTTTTCAACTTTGTGAACAGGGAAAAAAAATAAAACTTAGTGAGGATGGGGTAAACAAAACTTTAAATTCACATGGGTAATATAGGCCAATGTCCTGTCTAATACGTATTTACTGGGTCCCCCCCCCCCACCCCCCCCCCCCCCCACCCCCCCCCCCCCCCACCCCCCCCCCCCCCCACCCCCCCCCCCCCCCACCCCCCCCCCCCCCCACCCCCCCCCCCCCCCACCCCCCCCCCCCCCCACCCCCCCCCCCCCCCACCCCCCCCCCCCCCCCCCCCCCCCCCCCCCCACCCCCCCCCCCCCCCACCCCCCCCCCCCCCCACCCCCCCCGCCCCCCACCCCACCCAACCCCCACCCCCCCCCCCCCACCCAACCACTCCCCCCCCCCCCCCCCCCACCCCCCCCCCACCCCCCCCCCCACCACCCCCCCCCCCCCCCCACGCCCCCCCCCCCCCCCCACCCCCTCCCCCCCCCACCCCCCCCCCCCCCCACCCCCCCCCCCCCCCGCCCCCCCCCCCCCCCACCCCACCCCCCCCCCGTCGCCCCCCCCCCCCCCTCACCCCCCCCCCCCACCCCCACCACCCCCCCCCCCCCCACCCCCCCCGCCCCCCCCCCCCCCCCTCCCCCACCCCCCCAGCACGAAGTAAGATACACCATCAACAAAGACATGCAAGGGACAGGTCCAAGGACTACTAAATGACTACGAGGCATGTCCCCTTCTGATCCAGAGGCTAATGACCTTAAGGTATGCCACAACTATACAGGCACCAACATCCAACAGGTGAATGGATCTCCCCCAGTAAACTACAAGGACACCGACCACATCCCCCCGCAAAATGATGGAAGGAAGTCAAGTTAGTTAGATGGGACTTTTTACGCACACACCACTACACCGAATGTGGTTTATATAGTGTCACCAAGGTAAAGAAAGGTACAATGTTGGGGTAAAATGTTGGAGTCAAACACTAAATTTTTCACACAAATGTACCAGGATAAAAAAAACAAAAGCGGGAGTATGTGGAAAAAACGTTTATAACCAGTTTACTTTTCCCTTCAGCATAGCTCAGAATAAGGAAGGGATCTGGTCTGCTCAAACAATGTTTTTAGGTCCTGGAACAGCCATAGTAATTTCTGACGAACATGGGAGTATTCATAACAGCCAACCGAGAATGTGACTGACGGTGACAAGCACAATCTCAGGGTATACCCAACTATGGTCTCTTCATCTCCGTGAAGCAAATAGGCCATGGGTGAGGTAAGTGTGACCCATGCGAGCCCTAGTCAGGACTATATCATCTCTCCGTTTACTGGGGGCGTCCATGGCCGCCCTGATACGAACCGTTGGTCTAACTCGGTAACAATTTTGGTTTTCGGGAGAGGAATCCCACAGTTCTTAGCCACCTTCATTTCACAAAGCCGTTTGATCTTGAGAGGCGGTAAATCCTGGGGGGGTGGTACGCGTAAGTAGATATTGGTGACATCCATCTGTAGAGCTTCTTTAGCAAGTTTGTATCGACTTTTTTCATTTCCTTTGAATGCCCACGTGACTAGGGGACTTTGTCCCGCACGCTTAGCATCAAACTGATTTTTTGTAGTTGAACCAATTTGGAGTAAGCTTTCACGGGGAAAAGCTGTTACTAAAGGTGTGTTTTAGCTCATGACCCTTTAGTGCTAAAAGACTTGATAGTGAAGGTCCCTGTGAACACAATGAACTGGTGCCCTGTCTGAGCCTTTCATTCAGATGGAATGCCATCCTTTAGTGCCTGGAGTTTCGGCAGTGAATCATCGAAGGCATCATCTGGTAGTCCTGGCCTTAGCAAGGATGCCATTCAAGGCCTGGCGCCGCAAGCCGCAAACCCTGTTAGTGGCCCTTTTTAGAGCCGTCAAGTTATAAGATGCATGATACTGATGATATTTATGTCTCAGCTCATTAAAGCTAGCCCGGAAACCACTAGTTCAATGTTTGTTGAGTTCTTTCGATATTTCCTTAGACTATGGTCCAAACAGCTGGTTCGTACAACTTCCAGGGAGGAGTGGTTGGGGAAGGTAAACTGTTACCACAAAAATCATGCGTAATTGCACACCCTGTTGATAAGAGCTTCCCCTAGACGCGAACAGCAAATGGAGTGATAGCTTGATGGTTTTGTCATATATATTGTCACCAATAACCCTATGGTGGAAGGCAGTCTCAAAGGTGGGGTTGTGTCTATGGGCTTCCTCAGTTTGGTGAGGGCAGCAAACTGCAAGTGACCAACTTCTTCCATCTTAAATGGAGGGGTGGTTCAGTCGCTTCGATGTAAAGACTCTGCATTGGGGAGGTTACGGAAACTCCCAGGACAGATCCTAAGACCTTGGTTATGTATGGGTAAGGGAGTCTCCTGAGGTTATTACTCCACGTGCAGAGCTGTAAACAACACAACCATAATCAAGTTTTGACCTCACTAGGGATCTGTAAAGTCGAAGCAAAACGGGACGATCCGCGCCCCAGTCCATCTTTGAGACCTTCAACAGGTTTAGTGCTCCCTGGCACTTCCGCCTGAGATAATCGATGTGGGTTTTGAAGTTAAGCTTATTGTCAAGTATTAGGCCAAGGAACTTAGTCTGGGGAACAACTGGGATGTGGACACCGTTCAAACTCAAGTCTGGGTCGCAATGGGCACCTCGCTGGCTGCAAAAGTGCATGCAAACGGTTTTGGTCCGGGAAAAACGGAATCCGTTTTGGTCAGCCCAACGCTGGATGTTATTCAGGCAGTTTTGCATCAGTCTCTCTATAGACCTCATGTTCCGTGAGGAACAGGTAATAGAAAAGTCATCCACAAACAAGGACTTTTCTATCCCAGTGTTCACCGCACTGGCGATGCTATTTATTTTCATGATAAACAGAGTTACTGACAAGATGCTGCCTTGGGGGACACCCATTTCCTGACTATGTAACCCTGACAACACGCTCCCCACACGTACACGAAACACACGATCTTTCAGGAAATTTTGAATGAGAAGCGGCATTCTGCATCTCAGACCAGCACTGTGCAAGTCTTTCAGAACGCCGTATTTCCAAGTGGTATCGTATGCTTTCTCCACATCGAAAAATACCGAAACAACATGGTGTCCACGGACAAATCCGTCCCGAACTGTGGACTCTAGGCTGAGAAGTTGATCAGTGGTACTATGGCCCCGCCGAAACCCACTTTGATAGCTAGTTATCAGACCTTTGGTTTCAAGGAATCAAACCAGACGGGCATTTATCATTCGTTCAAAAGTCTTGCACAGGCAACTAGTGAGGGAGATGGGGCGGTAATTTGTAGCTTTTGTCGGGTCCTTGCCCGACTTAGCGATGGGAATGATAGTGGCTTCCCGCCAAACAGCTGGAAAGTTGCCATTTTCCCATATACCGTTGAAAATATCTAACAGCACCAGTAAAGAGCTGTCAGGGAGGTGTTTGAGGAACTGATAGTGAACCTCATCTGGGCCAGTGGCAGTGTCATTGCTTCTTTCGAGAGCAATACGAAGTTCCGTGATGTTAAAGAGGCTGTTGTAGTCCTCAGAGTTATCCGAGGTGAAGTTCACTTTCTGTTTTTCAACGGTATATTGGAATGCTTGGAAGGTCTGGGAGTAGTGACTACTTGAGGAGTTGGTTTGGAACTCATCTGCAAGCAGATTCGCAATATCTGCCCTTTCTGTGCACTTGCTACCGTCTGGTTTGGTTATGTGTGAGACTGAGGAATTAACCTGCCTTCCACTGATCTTTCTTACCATATCCCATGCTTTCTTGACTGGGGTATTGGAGTTTAGTTTAGAATATACTGTTTCCATGACTCCCGTTTGCTGGTTTTTATGATGCGCCGTGCTCTGGCACGGGCATTTAGGTAATTCCTAAGATTAACATTACTAGGGTACTTCTTAAAAATACTAAGGGCCTTTTTGCGATCTTTGATCGCTTTTTCACAGTCCGTGTTAAACCACGGCTTGTGTCTACTACGTGGACTTGCAGAGGACTTAGGAATAGTTTTTGTAGCAATACCCACTAACAGTTCTGTAAAGTGGGCGATCTGGTCTTGTACACCTCCAAAAGCCTCCGTGATGATGGTGTTTCTACAGAGGTCGCTGAATTCAGACCAGTCAGCCTTCCGAAGTTGCCATCTGGGTACTCTCTCTTCGGGCATGGGATAGACAGTATCAATTAAAAGGGGGTAGTGGTCACTTCCACACTGGTCATCGTGCACTCTCTACTGAAGGTCCATCAGAATTGCCGGAGAGCAGATTGAGAGATCAATCGCTGAACGAGATCCAGAGGCCGGATGAATGTAGGTACAAGACCCATCATTCAAAAGGCATAGATCCGAGGTAGCGATCACAGATTCAATCAATCCACCTATCTGGTTGGTGTAATTACAGCCCCACATGTCACTGTGTGCATTGAAATCCCCCAGGAGTAGAAATGGGGTGGGTAGCTGGTTAACTAGTATGTGCAAGTCATCTCGTTTGAGGCTATACCTTGGTGGGATGTACACCGAACACACAGTAATGGTGCGGTGAAGTGTAGCTCGAATTGCCACAGCTTGCAAGGTAGTGTTGAGATGGATGGTGGAGTGTGGAACTTGTTTTTTAACTAGTATGGATGATCCCCCAATAGCTCTGTTGTCAATGGGGGATACAACGGTTTTGTTGTACATGTCGTACCCTTTAAATGTTGGGTGGTCCATGTCCCGAAGGAAAGTCTCCTCCAGGCAGATCACTAAAGGAGACCAGTCTGCTATGAAGCACTTGATCTCCTCGTAATTCGGTCTAAGTCCCCTGCAATTCCATTGGATTATAGCCACAGGCCTCCCAAGGGTCATCCTTTGGAAATATGTGGCTTGTGAGTAGAGCTGGTGGAGCCCCCTGGCTCGGGCCGAAACTTCCGGCCACTGAGCTCCATCAGCTCTTCCCCTTCTCCCTCACTCCCCTCTAACGCTCCAAATCTATTGTGCAGTTTGATAGGGTCGTCCGACCCTTTGCTCGGTTTTGTCTGTATTTTGATTCTAGGTGTGTCTCTTGCTTTTGTTGGTTCTGTCTTTTGTCTCTGTTTTGTAGTTGTTGGTTTTGGTGGTGGTTTAGGCTTCTTTTGTGGGGGTGTAGATTTTTGTGGTAGATTTGTCGGTGCTGTCATCGTCTGTATTGTCTTGGATGTTGTAGACTGCTCTGTTGGTTGTGCGAAACTGAGTGCAATGGGCTTTGGAAAACTGCTGTCCCTGGCCAGGTCATATCGGTTTTGGGTTGCAGCAGAGACTTTCGCAGTCCTCACAGCCCCAGCATAGCTCTTGAGCTGTGAGTCCTGCGACAGGAATGTATCCCTAGCCTCTTTATATGTTATGTTGCTGGAGGCTTTTATTTTTGAATTTGCTTCTCCTCCACCCATTTGGACAGGTTCTGTCGTTGGCGGAATGACAACCCTGGCAATTTACACAACGAGGTGACTCCTCACAGGTATCACCAGCATGTCCCTCCTGGCCACATTTCTCGCAGGTTGCTACCCTGCTACAGTTAGTTTTGAAATGGCCGTACCTTTGGCAATTAAAACAGCGGACAGGGTTGGGAATATAGACCTCAACCCTGACCTGTAAGTAGCCAATCTTCAGTGTTGTCGGTGGTTTTGGGGTGTTAAATGTTAGGATGAAGGTGCCAGTGGGCTTCCTGACACCTTCCCTTAACACTGAAATACGGTACAGGTGGCTGACATGCTGAGATGCCAGGTTATCAAGAATCTCCTCATCGGAGCAGTTCTTGATATCCGGGCATCTGATTACTCCCTTAGAGCTATTAAGTGACCTGTGAGGGGTCACCTGAACAGGGACATCGACCAGTTTCTTTGTTTTCAGCAAGTTGTTAGCTTGAGTACTTCGGCTAACTTCAACCAGAAGGTCTCCAGAACGAAGCCTCTTAATTGTTTTAGGGGTGCCGACAACACCCTCAATTCCCTTGCTGATGGCAAACGGTGACAGCTTTGCAAGGGTCTTGTCATCTCCACTACTGGAAACGACAAGAAACCTAGGCCAGATAGGAGCTTCCTCGGGGTCAGAGCTTGCCCCAGAGTCGCTCCTGAAACGTTTTTTCCCCATTTTTTCGGGGTTTGAGGAATCCATAGTTAAAAAAACAAAATTTCGTCACCAGTGCTCCCCACCCACCATGGAGCCCAACAAGGGGACATCAAAGGTAAGTGGAAAATTCATCACAAACCGATGCCAGGGATACACTAGTGATATACTCAAGGCCACTAAATGAATCAATAACCCCGATTGACCTGATTAAGCAGCCGCCTTCTGAGAAAACCACCTTTCTGAAACACACAAGTCCACTTGGTGACGGGTACATGACAAGTTGGTGCTATGTTAATAAGCAAAGGTTGAAAAGCAGTCAGGTGGAGATCTCAGGGCATGACGCCACCAGCCGATTGGTTGAACCAGGCCAATTCAACCTCCCGACTAGGTGAATTTGAGGCCAAAGTGGTGTGTTGCTAGGACTAAACCGCAGTTATAGCCTTCACTCAACCACCAGGACCCTCTCCTCCACCGACACGGGTCGCGACTCACGGCAAACAAGTCGTCCCTGTTAGTCGCCTCTTACGACATGCTGAGAAAGCAGCGGGCCTATTCTACATCCCCATACCCGCAGGGGGGAAAACACCTTTGGAGGAATTAAGTGATCTGTGAGGGGTCACCTGTACTGGCACGTTAATAAACAATTTGGTCTTGAGTAATTTGTCTGCTTGGCTGCTGCGGTTGACCTCAACAAGGAGATCCCCAGACCGAAGCCTCTTGATAGATTTTGGGGTGCCCACAACACCCTCAATACCTTTTTGTACAGCAAAAGGGGACAGCTTTGAAAGGGGCTTGTCGTCACTAGTACTGGTAACGACAAGGAACCTAGGCCAGTTAGGAGTGGTTACTGGGTCAGAGCTGGACCCAGAGTCGCTCCTGAAACGTTTGCTTGCTAGTTTACTTGAGTTTGACGTATCCATAGTAGAGAAATATAGATTTCATCACCGGTGCTCCCCACCCACCATGGAGCCCAACAAGGGGACATCGAAACGTAAGTGGAACAATACATCACAAACTGATGCCAGGGATACACCAGTGAGATACTCAAGGCCATTAAAAAAACAATAACCCCGATTGACCTGATTAAGCAGCCGCCTTCTGGGAAAACCACTTTCCTGAGACACAAAGCAGAGTCCACTTGGTGCCGACATGAAAGGTTCGTGCTAAGTTAACAATAATAATAAGCAAAGAATTTAAAAAAGGCAGTTAAGTGGAATCCCAGGGCAAGACGCCACCACCCGATTGGTTGAACCAGGCCAATTCAACCTCCCGACAAGGTGAATTTGAGGCCAAAGTGGTGTGTTGCTCGGACCAAACCGCAGTTATAGCCTTCACTCAACCACCAGGACCCTCTCCTCCGCCGACACGGGTCGCGACTCACGGCAAACAAGTCGTCCCTGCTAGTCGCCTCTTACGACATGCTGAGAAAGCAGCGGGACTATTCTACTTCCCCGTACCCACAGGGGGGTAGAAGAAGTCAAGGAGCATATCAAAAGTCTGTTGGACCAAGGCGTAATCCAGAAAAGTAGCCTGTGGGCATCTCCCATGGTACTAGTTAGGAAGAAGTTAGTTAATGGGGTTTAACGACACACCAACACGAAGGTGTTATATAGTGTCACCTAGAAAGAAAAAGGGACAATGTTGGGTACAAAAAATAAAAAAGGGGTCAAAAGGCTCAAATTCCACTAGAAAAACTTTTTAGGTTTCACTAAAAAAAAACCAAGCAAATGCCGGAGTCATGTCAAAAATTTCTG
Source organism: Holothuria leucospilota (assembly GCA_029531755.1). Taxonomy (NCBI): domain Eukaryota; kingdom Metazoa; phylum Echinodermata; class Holothuroidea; order Aspidochirotida; family Holothuriidae; genus Holothuria; species Holothuria leucospilota. Next base: position 43,442,757 of record CM055981.1, read on the forward strand.
TACAGTCTACTCTCCTTGAGAAAGCCCAGAATAAGGGAAGAATCTGTTCGCTCAAATAAAGTTTTCAGGTCTGGCACAGCGTAATACTTCTCACGAATATGGGAGTATTCGTGACAGTCAACCAGAATGTGACTGACGGTGCACAATCACAGGGTATACAATATGGTCTCTCGTCCCCGTGAAGTAAATAGGCATGGGTAAGGTAAGTGTGTCCGATGTAAGTCCTAGCCAGGACTATATCATCTCTCCGTTTGCTCGGGGCTGCTCTATGTCCCCCCGTTCCAGCCCTCGGTTTAACTTGGTACAGCTTGTTTTCGGGGAAGGAATCCCACAGTTCTTGCCATTCTGATTTTACAAAGCCATTGATCTTAGGCCGGTAGTCAGTATGAGGCAAGTAGATATTGGTGACGTCCATCTGTAGGGCTTCTTTAGCAAGTGCATCCACCCTTTCATTTCCTTGAATGCCCACGTGGCTAGGGACTCATGCTAGCACAACTGATTTTTGTAGCCGAACCAAATTGGAGTAAGCTTCACGGAGAGCTGTTACTGAAGGGTGCTTTAGCTCATGGCCTTTTAGTGCTAAAAGGCTTGATAGTGAGTCTGTGAACACAATGAACTGGTAGTTGTCTGAGCTTTCAATCAGATCAAATGCCATCTTTAGTGCCTGGAGTTCGGCAGTGAATATTGATGCATCATCTGGTAGTCTGACTTGCAAGGATGCATGACGGCCCGACGCCGCGGCCGCAACCCTGTTAGTGGCTTTGGAGCCGTCAGTATAGATTGCATGATACCGATGATATTCATGTCTCAGCTCATTAAAGCTGGCACGGAACACAAGTTCATTTGTTGAGTTCTTCAGATATTTTCTTAAACTAAGGTCAACAGCTGGTTCGTCTAACTTTCAGGGAGGAGTGACGGGGAAACTAAGCTGTGCCAAAGAGTCAGGGTTGTTGCACACCTGTGATAGAGCTTCCCTAAAGCGAATAGCAAATGGCGGAATAGCTGACGGTTTCCTCATGTATATTTCACTAAACTTATGGTTGAAGGCCGTCTCAAAGGCCGGGTTGTGTCTATGGCTCCTCAGTTTGAGGGCAAACTGAAGTGATAACTTCTTCCATCTTATGTGGAGGGGTGGTTCATTCGCTTCTATGTAAAGACTCTGCATTGGGGAGGTACGGAACGCTCCCAAACAGATCCTAAGACCTTGGTTATGTATGGGGAGGAGTTTCCTGAGGTATGACTCACGTGCAGAGCTGTAAACAACACAACCATAATCAAGTTTTGACCTCACTAAGGATCTGTAGAGTCGAAGCAAAACGGGGCGATCAGCGCCCCAGTCCATCTTTGAGACGACCTTCAACAGGTTCAGCGCTCCTTGGCACTTCCGCCTTAGATGGTCGATATGGGCTTTGAAGTTCAGCTTACTGTCGAGTATAAGGCCTCGGAACTTGGTCTGAGGAACAACTGGGATGTGAACACCCATTCAAATTTAGTTCTGGGTCGCAATGAGCACCTCTCCGGTTGCAAAAGTGCATACAAACAGTCTTTGTTCGAGAAAAACGGAATCCGTTTTTGTCAGCCCATTGTTGGATCTTATTGAGGCAGTTTTGCATTAGTCTCTCTATAGACCTCATGTCCCTTGAGGAACAGGTAATAGAGAAGTCATCCACGAACAAAGACTTCTCAATCCCAGTGTTCACCACATTAGCGATGCTATTTATTTTCATGACGAAAAGGGTAACTGACAAGATGCTGCCTTGAGGAACAACCATCTCCTGGTTATGTAGTTCTGACAATACGCTCCCTACACGCACACGGAACACACGATCTTTCAAAAAAAATCGTATGAAAAGCGGCATTCGGCCCCTAAGACCCGCACAGTACAAGTCTCTCAGAATGCCGTATTTCCAAGTGGTATCGTATGCCTTCTCTAGGTCAAAAAAGACCGATACAACATGGCGTCCGCGTACAAATCCGTCACGAACTGTTGATTCTAGGAGCACGAGCTGGTCAGTGGTACTGCGGCCACGCCTAAAGCCACTTTGGGAACTAGTTATGAGGTTGTTGGTTTCTAGGAACCAAACCAGACGGGTATTAATCATTCGTTCAAACGTCTTGCACAGGCAACTAGGGAGGGAAATAGGGCGGTAGTTTGTAGCTTTTGTCGGATCCTTACCCGGCTTGGCAATGGGAATGATGGTGGCTTCCCGCCAAGCAGCCGGGAAGTTGCCATTTTCCCATATACCGTTGAAAATATCTAACAGTACCCGTAAAGAGCTATCTGGAAGGTGTTTGAGGAACTGATAGTGAACTTCATCTGGGCCAGTGGCAGTGTCATTGCTTCTTTCGAGAGCAATTCGCAGTTCCGTGATGTTAAAGAGGCTGTTGTAGTCCTCAGAGTTATCCGAGATGTTTTTCTCCCAAAATGACACATTAGTTGACCCTATTTGCATTACATTTTACACATTTTCTCCATAATAATTTGTAGAGAAATTAATACTTGTTTTCCTTAATGCCCCCACGTACGTGCAGTTTAAGAGATGTAAGCGGAGCTGTAGTACCTCCCTTGTATATTGCATTATGAACACTCACAGTCATGATCTAGCAACTTTGGTGTTATAGATGCCATTGGTCACCCAAATGGCAACTGTTTGTACTCCAACTTTACAAGCCCACCCACTGCTACTTTGTTTAACCAAAAATTAAATTATAAAAACACCAAATTCTTTATCAGGGTTTCGCTAACCCGGGTTCCCGGGTCTCAGACGCACGACAAGCCGCCTAGACGCTTGGAAGAAAATCTTGTGCGTCCAAAGAACGCATGATGTTCAGCCTTATACGCATAAGAATTGTAGCTCTAAATTTCATGGTCTTTACCCACATATGTATTTACGCATGTACGTACGCCAACTTCTTTACAGAGCTCGTGCATAGCCTAAGGTATGGGAGTTTGAATTCAATTATGGAACTGCACATGCACTACAAACTTTGCTTTGCTTCACCATGCATTTCACTTGAACCTGGCCTAAGTATCGGTGTTCGCGTACACAATTCCTATACCAAATATAATGTTTTTGACCGCGAATGTTTTTGCTCTCTTCGAATGGAAAAATGTGTAGAAAAGGACGAGCATTGGTGGATTTTATATCAGTTCAATGTCAAAAAGAATGATATAAATGAAGAAAATATGTGTTCAGGACAGCAAAAAAGAAGAAAGGAAAGAATACATTTCACATTTTGTTTCACAAGACATAGTCCTTTTTTGAATTCGTATTCTCGTGTAGTCTCACGGACAAGTTTATTGCCATAATTTTCAACTTTTCGCCAAACTTACCTGCTACGCGAACGGCACGAAAGTGGTCTAAATTGCTTCAACTTAGAACAAAACTAGAGTAAGCAGTTGTAACTCAACAAAATCTGAAGTGTTTTTTCTTTATTTCGTTGAAAATTGAAGCACCTTGTGGGATAATTTTGCATAGATAATTCGTGCTACAAACATGGCGGAACTACGCCCTGCTCGATGCTAATTTCATGTTTGTCGAGCTCAAACAAAATCTTGCCGGGTTACTACAGTCTATTACCAAAAAGCACGATGGGCTACCTCTTTGAAAAAATATTTTCTGAGCCCTAATTATGACAATCCAGACATGCAGAGCTAGCTCGACATACTCCCAGTCACGCAGTACACAGTTCACGTTCGTACTAAAACACCTGTCAATTTTTCACCTCACACTTTGCAGTAGTTATGATGGATTCTTGTGTAAACGCATGCGTACTTATACAATAAAAATAACTGCATATTTTATTATACCTAGCATATGCTCCGTTTACAGGGAAGCTCGATACATATGCCTGTCTGAAGAGTAAGGGTATAGCTCCATATCTTTGTACACACGTACGTATCATATAGGTTACAGTACAAGTACGGGACTCTTGGAAAATTTTGAAAACCCTTGAAAATTTTTTGGGGACGCTCCAAAAAGAAAGCCGGGAGTTTCGGGACTCTTGAGATTGGAAGCATAATGAAAAACCCTGAATTTTTACAGAAAGCTTTCGCCTCAAGTTCCCCACTTGACCTCTCGTGACCCCATCTTACTTTCAACATCAACCAAAAGTACAACTTTGATGACCAATCATCTACTGAACACTACTGCCAATTTGAAAGATTCAGACGTAACCAGAAGGTTTTTTTCGTGTTAGATGGGATTTTACGACACAACCAACACGACTGTGTTATGTAGTTTCATCTAGAAAAGACAAGGGGGCAATGCTGGGGTACAATTAACTACAAAAAGCGGGGTCAAACTCCACTAAAAGAGTCGAGGCAAAATGCGGGAGTCATGTCAAAAATTTCTATACAGTTTACTTTCCTTGAAAAGTCCAAATAAGGGAAGGGTCTGTCTGTTCAAGAAGGTTTTCAGGTCTGGCACAAGCGTACTAGTTCTTGCCATTTTAATTTTACAAAGCCATTGCATTATTCATAGCGCGGTAATCAGTGTAAAGGCAAGTAGATTGTTAGTTAGATGGGATTTAACGACACATAAACACAAAATGTGTTATGTACTGTCAGCTATTAAAGAAACGGTAAAACTAAAAAGAAAAACATTGGGAAAAATCCTAAAATGTCTAGACAAAAGCAACTGCCGGGAGTCATGTCAAAACTTCCTGTAAAGGTTACTTTCTTTGAGAAAGTCCAAAATGAGAAAGGGATCTACGTGCTCAAGCAATGTCTTTCAGGTCTGGCACAGTGTAATACTTCTGACGAATATGGGAGTATTCATAGCATTCGACGAGAATATGACTAACGGTGACATCGCAATCACAGGGGATACAATATGGTCTCTCTTTCCCGTGGAGCAAATAAGCATGGGTTAGGTAAGTATGACCGATTCGTGCCCTAGTCAGTACCAAATCATCTCTCCGTTTTCTAGCGGCTGCATTACCCACAGTTCCCGACCGTTTGTTGGACGTGTATAATTTGTTCTCAGGGAAAGGAATCCCACAGTTCTTGCCATTTTGATTTTACATAGCCGTTGATGTTAGGACGATAATCAGTGTGGGTACTTAGAGGTTGGTAATGTCCATCTGTAGGGCTTCCTTAGCTAAGCGTGTCTACCTACCTTTTCATTTCCGTGTATGCCCACGTTGGCTCGGAACCCCACGCGAGCACAACTGATTTTTTGCAGTCCTTACCAAATTGGAGTAAGTTTTCACGAGAGCTATACACAAGGGTGTTTTTTGCTCATGGCCTTAAAGAGCTAAAAGGCTTGATAGTGAGTCTGTGACAACAATGAACTGCGTTCGTGCGAGGCCTCGATCAGCTCGAATGCCATCTTAAGTGCCTGGAGTTTCGGCGGTAAATATTGATGCATCATCCGGCAGTCCTGACTTGTAAGAATGCATCTCGGCATGCCGCCACCCTGTTCGTGGCTTTGGAATCATCGGTATAGATTGCATGATAACGACTACTCATTTTCTCAGTTCATTAAAGCTGGTACGGTACACCAGTTCAATTGGTTGAGTTCTTTAGATGCTGTGTCAAACTAAGGTCAATAACTGGCCCGACCAACTTCCAGGGTGGAGCAGTTGAGAAGGTGAGCTGTGCTATCGAGTCGGGGTTTGTACACACCTGTGATAAAGCTCCACCAACGCGAATAGCAAATGGAGGGATAGCTGATGGTTACCTCATATATATGTCATTAAACTTATGGTTGAAGGCCGTCTCAAAGATCGGGTTTTGTCTATGAATCCTCAGTTTGAGGGGCAAACTAAAGTGACAACTTTTTCCATCTTATATATATGGAGAGGTGGCTCGTTTGCTTCGATGTAAAGACTGCATTGGGGAGGCACGGAAAGCTCCCAGGCAGATCTTAAGGCCTTGTGTTATGGATAGGGAAGTAGTTCCTGAGGTATGACTCACGTGGCAGAGCTATTAACAACACAACCATAATCAAGTTTGGACCTGACAAGGGAATCTGTAAAGTCGAAGCAAAACGGGACGATCAGCGTCTCAGTCTATCTTTGAGACGACCTTTAACAGGTTTCAGCGCTTGCTGTCGAATATTTCGCCTAGGAACTTAGTCTGAGGAACAACTGGGATGTGAACACCGTTCAAATTCAGGTCTGGGTCGCAATGAGCACCTCTCCGGTTGCAACAGTGCATACATTGTATGCACTGGTTGCAACCGGAGAGGTACACAGTATTTGTTTGATAGAAACGGTATCCGTTTTTGTCAGCCCAGGGCTGGATCTTATAGAGGCAGTTTTGCATTAGTCTCTCTATAGACCTCAAGTTCCTTGAGGAACAGGTAATAGAGAAGTTATCCACAAACAAAGACTCCTCAATCCCAGCGTTAACCACACTAGCGATGCTATTTATTTTCATGATGAAAAGAGTCACTGACAAGACGCTACCTTGCGGTATACCCATTTTCTGATTATGCAACTCTGATAACACGCTCCCCACATGTACACGAAACACACGATCTTTCAAGAAATTTTGAATAAAAGCGGCATTCTGCCCCTCAGGCCCCGCACTGTGCAAGTCCTTTCAGAATGCCATGTTTCCAAGCAGTATCGATGCCTTTTCCGGATCGAAAAAAATACTGGACGCAACATGGTGTCCATGGACAAATCCGTCCCGAAATGTTGACTCCCAGGCGGACGAGTTGATCAGTGGTACTGTAGCCCCGGCGAAAACCACTTTGATAACAAGTTATTATACCTTTGGTTTCGAGGAACCAAACCAGACGGGCAATTAATCATTCGTTCAAAACGTCTTGCACAGGCAACTAGTGAGGAAAATAGGTCGGTAGTTTGTAGCTTTTGTCGGGTCCTTTCCCGGCTTGGCGATGGGAATGATGGTGGCTTTCCAAGTAGACGGAAAGTTGCCATTTTCCCATATACCCGTTGAAAATATCTAACAGTAACCAGTAAAGAGCTATCTGGAAGGTTGTTTGAGGAACTGAATAGTTGAACTTCCATCTGGGCCAGTGGCAGTGGTCATTTGCTTCTTTCGAGAGCGATTCGCCAGTTCCGTGATGTTAAAAACGCTGTTTGTAGTCCTCAGGGAGTTTATCCGAGATGAAGTTCACTTTCTGTTTTTCAACAGTAATATTGGATAACTGTCTGGAATGCTTGTGAATAGTGATTGCTTGAGGAGTTTGATTCAAAACTCATCTGCAGGCAAACTGGCAACAGTCTGCTGTCTCTGTGCATTTGCTACCGTCTAGTTTGATCACAATGTAAAAACAGAGGGAACTTGACCCTGCTTTCCACTGATTTTCCTAACCATATTCCATGTTTTTTTTTGACAGGAGTAGTTTGAATTTAGTTTTAGATATGTACTGTTTCCATGACTAGTCCCCCGTTTTTGTTCTTGACATTTAATGATGCGCCGTGCATTTAGGTTATTACTAAGGTTAACAATTGATTTGGGTACTTCTTAAAAATATTAAGGGCCTTTTTGCGATCTTTGATCGCTTGTTCACAATCCGTGTTGAACAACGGCTTGTGTTTAGTACGTGGGTTTGCAGAGGACGTAGGCGATAGTTTTTGTAGCAGTATTCACCAAAAGTTTGTGTGAAATGTGCGATCTGGTCTTCAACACCATTGAAAGCATCCCTGGCGGTCTCATTTTGGCAGAGGGGAGACAATATCTATCAAAAGGGTGTAGTGGTCACTTCCACATTCGGTCATCGTGCACTACTCCACTGAAGGTCCATCAGAATTGCCGGAGAAGGCAGATTGAGAGCATCAATTGCCTGAACGAGATCCAGAGGCTGTAATGAATACAGGTTACAAGGACCCAATTCATTCAGAAGGCATAGATCCCAGGCAGCTATCACACTGATTCAATCAATCCACCGATCTTCGTTGGTGTAATTACAGCACCACATGTCACTGTGTGCATTAAAAATCACCCAGGAGTATAAAATGGGTGGGCAGCTGGGTAAAACTAGCACTTCCTAGGTCATCTCGTTTCAGGCTATACCTCGGTGGGATGTACACCGAGCACACAGTGATTGGTGCGGTGAAGTGTAGCTCGAATTTACCACAGCTTGTAAGTTAGTCCCTTCAGATGGATTAGTGGAGTGTAGAATTTTTTTTTTTTTTTTTAACCAATATGGATGATCCCCGAATCGCTCTATTGTCAACCGGGGATACACACCGTTTGTTGTATATATATCATACCCTTAAATGACAGATTGTGTCCCCGAAGGAAAGACTCCTGTAGGCAGAATCACGTAAAGGAGACCATTCTGCTTATGAAGGCACTTAATCTCCTCGTAATATTTCGGTCTAAGTCCTCTGCAATTCCATTGGATTTGTATCCACTAGCTTTCCAAGGTCATTCTTTGGAAATCTGGTGGCTTGCTAGTGGGGCCTGGTGGATGCCCCTGGCTCGGGCCGAAGCTTTCTGGTAACTGAGCTCCGCCAGCTCTTCTCCTCCCTACCACCCCCCCCCCTCTCTCACCCTTTTAACGTTTCCAAATCTGTTGTACAGTGGAAAGGGTCATCCGACCCTCCTGCTCTGTTTTGTCTGTATTTTAGTTCTAAGTGGTGTCCCTTGCTTTTGTTGGTTCTGTCTTTTGTCTGTTTTTGTATGTTGTTGGTTTTGGTGGGTGGTTTAGGTTTCTTTTGTGGGGGTGCAGAATTTTGTGATGTATTTGTTGGCGCTGTCATCGTCTGTATTGGTCTTTTAAGATGTAGACTGCTCTGATGGTTTTTGGGAACACGTGTGTGTGTGCACTCCAGCAACATGTCCATAAACAGGACACGGTACAGCCGCGAGAGCTCCGCTCTCGCACGTCTTTTCCCAAAGCTCACGCGGAGCTCGAAACTGGCGTAGCTGCCCCGAAAATTCCGTCGCTGCAATGAGAAGTCTCGCGGCTGGCTGCACGTGCCGGCCTTGGCGGGCTGCCCGCCCCGCCAGACACGTAAGTCTGCTGGCGTGGGTAGTTTGAGGTCATACCAGGCTAATGGGGAAATCCGCGGAATTCCTTTACCGGTACATGTTCCCGCGTGCCCGCCTAAAGAAAAAAAAAAAAAAAAAAAAAAGCGAGGGTGAGTATGGTGGTGGGTGTGTGTGTGTGTGGGGTGAGTGTGTATTTGGTTGCAAACCGGGGAATAATTTTTGTGTGGTTATACACCACCTTTTCCCAACCGGACTTGCTACCAACTGGGGACGTCCCGGTTGGTTTTTCCTTGTTTCCACCTTCCCTCCAAAAGTCTCATAAGCAAATATTGGGTTTGCTTGCCCCCAGTATACATATTTTGGTTACAGACACTGTGTAAAACATCTGCATCTTGAATTTGCCAGTTTGTGTCCCAGGGTAAGTAAATAGAGAAGTCCCCAGTTATTTCGTATATACTCAGGTCACTATGATTTTCAAAAGTGGGCGTGGTTTTACTGTCCCCGCTTGGGTGAGGAATGTGTGAGTGTGTCTGACCTTTGCTGGTTCAACTGGGACATTGCGTAGTAAGCCGTTTTTATTAACTGTGTGATCCATCATTGACAAGTACATACACTGAAGACTGTAGAAAGTGCTACTTACTGGTGCCAGTATGTTGGTTAGCTCGGCCGTGTCATCTTCACTGATCAAAAGCAAGTAAGTAAGTAGTCTCATGTTGTCATCTGAATTATTGGGCCAGAATTAAATGCCTACTCAGTTATCCAGAACAAAACTGGAAAGTTTAGAGATTTCCATATGAAGACTTTGACATAGGCCTACATGTAATATTAGGTATAGGCTAGCCTACATATAAAATAAAGCTAACATTAGACAGGCTAGGGAGTAATAGGCCTAGGCTAGTTGTATCTTATAATAAGTTCTATAGACCTATAGAGTATAAACGATTATTACGGCTAGGCTAACTTATATTACAGGATAGGCATGCATAGGCAGTGATGCGTAGGTTTATAGTATTTTGTCTTCTTCTTTCGGATCACAGTGACACATCCAGAGGACATTACTACACCGCGCATTCGCGTCAGGTGGTGCCCTAAGCCCCTAATAAAATTAGTTAAGTAATGAAGCGGGGTTCTAAGTGACCGTCTAAACCATCAATCAATCACGCAGGGAGATTATTCCAATCCTTCAAAGTCTTGGCGAAAGAAAAACTAAATTTATAACAGTTAGAGTCTAGAATTAGAGTTTGGCAAAAATGGAGGTTGTGCATCCCACGAGGTAGTCCGGTAGGGTGTCTAAGTCTGTCCATGGGTAATATTAGCCTTACCGAAAAAACCTTGTTCGAGAAGAGAATAAGTCTATTTTGCTTGCGACGCCTCAGCAAGGGGCGTGGGAAAGATCAAAGTCCTTCAAAATGACAGTCATTGACCCTGGCTCAAGAGAAAAATTCTGAACTAATAAAACGGAGCCGATCTCTGCCTCTGAATGTTCTCTAGCTTATCTTGTAAATAGGACTAATGTGGATCCCATACGCAACAAGCATACTCCAAGACAGGCCGGAGGAGACCCTTGTAGGCAGGCTAACTATCAACTTTGTGTTGGCTTAATTACTACAACGTTAGGAACTAAGAATCATTTTCCAGAGCTTGGCCAAGGCTAGTGTCAGCCTGCACTTAGTTTAATTGCAGTGATACAGGAAAGGGCTAGCCTGTGCTACAAAGCAAAAACTAAAAGAATACCCTGCCCACAGCAGAAAGCACTTTTTCAAATCGGTGAATTCATATCATACAGATTCCCAGTGGCTCAGAATTAGCCTCGAGTGCTCCAAATGTAGAGCCTGTTTCCTTTTTTTTTTTTTTCTGTTTTGAGAATCGACGCTCTGTGATGATTACTGTATGTTAGGCCAAGGTATTTCATAATGCTTCAGAAAAACCAAATCCAACAAAATTCGCTTCACAGCCGAGTAGGTACTTAATTGCTAAGGACAAGCTCTACTCAAAGTGGCCGCCTGACAAGTGTATCCATGTTTCACTGGACTAAATTCCTAGGTCCTAGTTGAAGTGGCCAACCTGACAAGGAATCCATTCTTTAGCTGGATTCCTAGTCCTAGTCGAAGTGGTCGCCTGACAAGGAATCCATCTTTAGCTGGATTCCTTAGTCCTACTATCGAAGTGGTCGCCTGACAAGGGAATCCATTCTTGAACTGGATTCCTAGTCCTAGTCGAAGTGGATTGCCTGACAAAGAATCCATACCTTTAGAGCTGGATTCTTAATCCTAGTCGAAGTGGTTGTCCTGACTAGGAGATCCTTTTTTTTTCCTGGTATTTCCTAGTCCTAGTCCGGAAGTGGTCGCCTCACTAGGGAATCTTATTTTTTAGCTGGATTCCTAGTCCTAGTTGAAGGATCTAGGACTATAGGAATCCGGATGAAAAGTATTTATATCAGTTGAGGCGCGGGGTATTCTATAGTTGTTACAGTCATGTCACTTGATGCAACATAATGTCAGTTTTGGAAACTTCATACTTCTTTCCTGTGGAATTGCTTAAATCAAGAATTTTATCATTTTTGTGAATAGTTTGGAATTACTAATATGTTTCATGAAATATTGCGATTCCTTGAATCATGGTGCCTTTTTTGTTGTTCACAAAGTGGATTTTCATAGCATTCGCTCTATTCACCAATTACAGATTGTATTGTGAAGATGCCCACATGCGGTCCTTGCCTACGCCATACTGATGACAGACATCCAAGACTCAAAAAGGATAAACAAGCCTTGTAGGCTTGGTTGATTTTCCAGATCATAATAACAAGGACACTATATATTGAGAAAGGAAAAGTACAGCTGTTTACCTCAGCACAGGCACTGTAGGCCCCTAGGCTATTTAAAATTGTGGGTTTCTTGTAGATACTGCAATGGGCCCCCCACCTTCAGTAACTTGGAATTTTCAAAGCCACCCACAGAAATGCTGTATATTTTTCAAAACCCTCTCCTAAATAGGAGGGGGCCCAGCCTTTGTCCACACCAGGGGACCTAACTCCTGAGTCAACTTCAATGGTTAATTTCTTGCCACTTTTACAAGGTGGACTGTAAGCTTGTGTTTTAGAGGCCGGTGTGCTTGGGGCCAAATGAAAACAGGTACTGTACTTTACTCATTACAGAAGCAGGGTTTTCATTAGGCGTTCTATTTCCTGGAGTCCCAAAACTGATCTTTTTCAAGTGACCAAGAAAGTTTTCACAGGTGTCCCAAAATTTTTTTTTCAAGAGTCCCCATACTCTTAACTGTATTACTATGATACATTATCTGTGTGCACAAGAATGGGAGCTATACCCTTAGGCCCTTCTGACAAACAATGTTTGGAGCTTCCATGCAAACACAATATTCAGTATAGTAAATAAACATGGGAAGCTATTATTTTTTACTGGGCAATGTGCTTTAATTTACACAAGAATTAACCCACATTACTGCAAAGAGTGAGGTGGAAACCACAGGTGCTTTAGTACAAAGGTAAACTGTACCCCAGCACCAATCAAGTATCGGTAAATCAATCTCCTAAAAGTCCTATCCTTATATATGGGTGTGACAACCCATATATAAAGCTTAAATAATGTTTATCAATCATGCTGCAGGTGAAAAAGGGGGCCATGAAGCCATTGTGACCAATGAATCCAACTTAGATGAAGGCTTGAAGTTCAAGACTCATATGGAAACTGAAGGTTATATCTCATCATCCAAATAAGTGGGCTAGCTGTGTAATTAATTCATATATACTGTGGGGTCTAAACTTATGAAAGGAAAGTGAAATGAGTGGGAGACTTGGTGTTTGTCACTGCTATTCTCTTGACTCATGTGGTTTGTAATAGTATGTAATAGACATGGCACCATACACAGTGGGGACGACTAACTGTAAATTGTATGTAGGATACAATTATAAAAGTCCACATTAATCTGAAAAATATGTCATGCATAGGGGTCCAGGAAGTGGAAGGGAAGGCAGACCATGTTTTCGAAGCCATAATTCTTTGACTGAAATTCTGCTTTTTAAATGAAAATGAAAGCAGTGTACATACCAAGTGGGGACAGTTAATAGCAATCACATTAATGTGCTTATTGCATGGTAATTGTTTCCTTTCCATAAAAAGTGTGTTTTAACAAAGATGGTCCACAAGGGTGTGCATTAGGGTAGGCCACCACCCTCTTCACCTGACCCCCATTTTCAGGAAAATTGTTTCAGTTTTCAATGCAGGAAGGTTTTAAATGGGTCAGGGAGCTGTTTTAAAAAAGGGGGGGAAATACTAACTTAAGTTCTGGTTTGTAACTGAAAGAAAATAAGCAGGGTATACATACAAAAGTGGGGGCAGTTTAGTTAATACAATACAAGTTAAAAAGTCAAAGGTGTAATGTTTATGCATGGTGATTGCTCTTTTTAATCATAAAATTGTGTTTTTCACAAAGTGTGCAGGAGGGGGGGGGGAGAGGCGGAGGGGGATTTTGAGCATCATAAAAGGCCACCATTCCCCTTACCGGGACAGGCCTTCCTTCAGTATTGTGGAATTGTTTCATTGTCAGTTCCAATGACTCTTTGGTTGTGGTGCACAGTTAGAGTTTAAAAAGAACTTGTTTGAGGTGTTTGACACGATTTCGTCAGGCAGATAGGGTGTACATAATGACTTACTGTGAGTTACTGTGGAATTGCCTCTCTTGGCAGGCTAGACATTTTCCCTTGGTCTAGCTCTTGCAGAGAATGTTTGGGTACTATTGAAGAAGGTTGACTGCAATTTCACCCAGTCTAAAATCCACTAGGATCAAAACACACTTGTTCTAGAAAAGTGCCCATTTGATCTAGTATAAAATATAAAACTTTCTTTTATTTGCCATTCATTATAAACATTAATTCATTATAGTGTGACTTGATAAGACAGCAAGGTCATAATTGTCCCTATTACTGAAATCACTTGTGGGTTTGTGTAGCTGCATTTATCACAAATTTCAATTAAAAGTAACATTTTAATATTGGTCATCTTTTGATAAAAAATTTTCACCCCAAGTGCTCTATAAGGACCCTAGGAATTGTTGAAGGTGCAAACGAGACATCAATACATGTATATCCCAGTGGTTCTCAGACTTTTGTCAGGGTAAAGATCCAAATAAGAGACATGATTGAGGTCGAGGACCTCATTTGGAAAAAAGCAAACATCATATTACACCTGGTAGTGGCCTCAGAACGTCTGTTAAAAGTGTGCAAATGTTGTACCTACAATAGTTTGCATCCCTGCCAGATCTTTCCTTTGTCAACCTGTAGCAGGTGTCATTGTGGGGGGAAGGGTGGTTAGGGAAGTTTGTTTTTTCCCCTCCCTATGAGAAATTTTTTGTTAATTTGTAAGTTGTTTAGATGTGCAGACTGCTGCTATCGTTGGCAGCCCTGCGGGAAATTTTTCAAGATCAGGATTTTTAAGGCAGGAAAAAATTAGATCCAAAAATTGACCACATTTTCAGACTGTATTCTGATTCATTTCATGCTTCATAAACCTGTCTCAAGTTCATACTTGAATTCCTGACTCCATTGTTCATGCTTAAAATCCACTGACCAGAATTTCAGCCTCAATTCCTGCTTAATTCCATACTTCTACCATTTGCTAGTGCCAAAATTTGACAACAATTTCAGACTACTAGCGTCAGAAATATTCCAGAATTATAGTTATTCCCATACTCCGATTGCAGGACTCAATCCTGGTCAGATTATATTTCAGACTCTTAGTCAGGAAATAAGTTCATACTATGATTGTCAAGTATTCTAGGCTTCCCCCCCCTAAAGGCAGATATATTTCACACTCTTAGTCCAGAAATATTTCAGACTCTTTAGTCCAGAAATATTTCAGACTCTTAGTCAGAAATATTTCAGACTCTTAGTCAGAAAATCTGATCACAAACTATGGTAAACAGGACATCTACAGTAATCAGAAATTTTCAGAATCTTATTCAGAAATATTGCAAATATTCCAAACAAGGAATTAAGCACGATATAAAGTGAATAAACACACTATAAGAAACAAAAGCATATATCATAGTCTTGCAGGAAAACTTTATTTCTGGGGAAGGTCTGTTGAAAAGAGAATTTAACAGGTGAGTATGTAATAAACTGTAAAAATAACAACACTGATCAATAGTAACAAGTTCTACCATTCAAAAATCCATTTAAATAGACAATTTGTACAGAATGTCTGTTTTACACATACATGATATAAACCTACCTTAAGAATACAAGGCATGGCAATATTTTAAGCATGATCTTTTCTCTAGTCCAACCTTTCTGAATTGGTGGAGAGATCTTAGGGGAGGTTTCCCCCTCCACTTTGGGAATTTAATTTTTTCAATTTGAGAGGAACCGTATATGTGGCAGTAACTGCAATAATTTGACCCTACTTGACCCTGGAAAATGGAGTGAGAAGTACAACTTGTAATGACTGATTCTTGCAAAACTCAATCAAGGTCGTTTCTCTCAAATGAAACACATTGCATACAGAAATTGCTCTTCAAAAAATTTTCTTGTTTGTGGGACAGATTGTCGCACAAATATCAAGCTGGCCTAAATCACTGAGAACGCGGTGTTACAAACTGCTCCACCCTCCCTCTGTACTCTCAGAAAATATGTTTAATAAAACCTGACGGTAAAATATAAATAGACATATAAACTATACGTTACTCTTGTTTGACTGTCATAAAACTTTTGAAGGATGTGGCACCAAATGCAACTGTTGACACAAGCCAAACATACAAATTAGAGGAAAAACAAAATTAATGGACCTGTCCTGAGTTCTCTTCAATCAAATTTTACCAGATTGAATATAATTCATCAGCACAGTAACCAAGGGTAGCCCATTCAACTTTACACTGGGGTTCCTAGAATAAAAGGATTCTCTGATTGTACCTTTCTCTTTACAGGTATTGAACTTTTGAAGTACCCTTCCTAATGAGCCGGCAAAGCAAATTAAAAATGTTGCCAAGTTCTTAAACCTGTATGTTAAGAACTATCTTGCCAACCAATCACTTTTAGCGGAGGCAATGTCTCTAATTCATTTTTTAAACTGACTCGAGTGCCGGCGTCTTTCCAATCCAGTGCATTATTCGTGCTATTTTTCCATTCCTATGTGTAAGTGTTTGTCCCTTGTTCCGCGTCTTTAGGATCCCCAATGAAATAAGGTTTTCATAAGCTTTTTGGGTTTTATCCCTGGTTCTCTGTTTGTAACTCCTTTTTTCTCGTTTTTTTGGTTTCCCGCAAGTGAATACCTATGTAGTCGTGCAGACAGTAACCTTTGGCGAAACAAGTGTAGGTTCGTGCATTGTGGTGTCGTTTCCAAACTATAGTGCCAGCCTTATTTTAAACTGAAAACTTTCTTTTTTCTAAACCTTTGAACATTTTGGCTTCGTGTATGAAGCCAACGTCTTTCTTTACTTTTTCTGACCGTACCATTATGAGTGGAGAGGTTCTTTGGATATGGTAATGTCTCAAGTATATGTGTTTTCCCTGAGAAGTAAACATTTTTGGTTGGTATAAATGCATCAAATAAATATTTAATGTCTTCTAATTAAATTAGATTACTGAATTGCTGAGCAGTGCAACTAAATGTCAAAAATTTTGGACCACGTCAAAAAATTCAAAGGTTATCTAAACATACGTACACAGCCTACAGTTTTGAGCTCGTTAACTGAGCTCAAGAGGTTAATTGACCATGTTGTCTGGGAAACGGTGGATACGAAATCATGAATGAATAAGATCCCTGAAAAGGTCGGCCTCTCCTACTGTACATACAGTGGTTTTATTTTGCAAAAAGAGGTACATATTCTTCTAAGTTGTTCAAGTTGCCAATTTGGGACACTTAATTTCAGAACTATGCTAACCTTTTGAGTCACATTTTCTGGGCATGTGTAGTCTGAAACATGATCAAGTTGCACTAACAACCAGTCGCAGAGCTAGGGGGATTTGGTGAGAATGGCGAGGCCATGTAGGGTAAGGCTGGGATGGTTATTCCAAAAACAGAGACTATTTTGTGAGGCAGCCAAAACCAGTTTTTAACTCTAAACCAGTTTTCCGAAAAAGAACAGTGACCATGCACAGGCCTACATACAGTACGTACTGTGCATGAAGTCTAGTGATAGTACAGTATAATGATTACCACTGAGATGTCATTTCATAATTAAGTCATTACTGCCACTTGAGTAACCACCAATAAATAGTCAAGGACGGTAGTTCTCCCAATAAGACCCAAGTCCTAGGCTACATAGTATATAATCAGTGGCCCTGCCAGGGTTCGGTGGTTGCATGGGGGCAACACAAATGACGAAATGCCACCTCAGTTAACACCCCCAAGTGGGCGTAAATTGTCCCTTTTCTTTTTTTTATGTGCCCCTGCAATTTGTATTCTGCAG
The DNA here is from genome assembly GCA_029531755.1 of Holothuria leucospilota. Classification (NCBI taxonomy): domain Eukaryota; kingdom Metazoa; phylum Echinodermata; class Holothuroidea; order Aspidochirotida; family Holothuriidae; genus Holothuria; species Holothuria leucospilota. The sequence goes on from CM055981.1 coordinate 43,460,095, forward strand.
TGTGGAATCCTTGCCTTTGTTATGACATAAAGGTGCTGTCCTGGGGGAGGAGGTTTCCCCCTCCCTGAAGCGTGTGGAGCGCGCAAAATTTTCATAGTTTACAAAGGATTTGGGATAATTCTGATAGTTTGAGTACCACTTGTGATAGGAAATAATTACAATAGATCCATCACTCGTTAGAAAACACACCTCACCCCACCCCTACAGAAATCTAAAGCTTAAATGCCTTTTCGGATCATTTCTAAATTTTTTTCAAAAAATTCTGAAATCGATTGGGGGGCACATATCCCCATGCCTCCCTATGCCACTGTATATAATTAGCACATTAATTTATGCACACTCAGACTAAATTTGAAAACTAGTTAGCACATGAGTGAGCTGAATGACGTACAGTACTGTACTGCATGTATGTATTTATAAAAGTTCGCTGATAATTCATACAGTAGGCTACTATATAGGCCTTGGCATTTGCTAGAACAATTAAGTTTGGTTACTTAGAAGAAGAGTATAGCTGACCATGCAGTTATATATATGTTAGACTAGCTGTTGCTTCAAAATCAAACATTAGAGCCACTGTTTGAGCCTGTACTGTACTTTGGACTCCTGCAGGGTTTTGGTAAACCGAAGCTCCCAGTATCAATACTTGAGTAGCCTCCTACAGTACGTAGACGCTTGGAAGAAAAACCTGTGCATGCATCGATGCACGAGATTCGTACTGTACACTAAACTGTCGCTCTAAATATCGTAAAATTTCTTGATGAAAAATCCTCCAAATGAGCGGCAAAATACCACTGCAAAAAAGCTTGCAGTCTAAGTTGCTTTTAAGCTTAGCCTGCATATATATTTTTCAGTGAATTCTATGATGATGGTGCAGTGATGAGCACAGTATACAAATGTACTGCACGGTCAGTATAGATCCGTAATGTATGCGAACACCATATATACTAGGCTAAGCACAAGCCACTACTTCAAGTTCAAGTGAAGAGCACACTGCGCATTTGCAACTTGTTCCACACGTGCAGTACAGGTCTGTAATGTACTGTAATACCCATAGGACTGAGAAGATTAACACCGGTGCTGGGGTACAGTTTACCTTCGTACTAAAACACCTGTGGTTTCCACCTCACATGCACTTTGCAGTTGTGGGTTCTTGTGTAAATTAAAGCACATGCTAGTAAGAAATAAAACTCCATGTTTATTTACTATACTGAATATTCTGTTTGCATGGAAGCTCCAAACATATATGTGTGTCAGAAGGGCTAGGGTATAGCTTCATGTATTTTTTACACAGGTATGTATAATAGTATACAGTAAGAGTATGGGACTCTTGAAAAAAATTTTGACACCTGTGAAACTTTCTTGGTCCCTTGAAAAAGTTCAGTTTTGGGACTCCAGAACAGAAGCCTAATGAAAACCCTGCTTCTGTAATGAGTAAAGTACAGTAACTGTTTCATTTGCCCAAACCCCTAACACAACATCCAAATCTGGCTTTATATCTCGAAATATCTGGTTGATTAAAGACTTTATATGGCCATATAAAGCCATATATAACTTGATTAAAACACAACCCAGATATACATATAAAGTTTGATATGGCCATATAAAGCCAGATATAACTTGATATAACCGTGATCCAGATATGTATATAAAGTTTGATATGGCCATATAAAGCAGATATAACTTGATAAAAACTGTGATCTAGATATGTATATAAAGTTTGATATGGCCATATAAAGCCAGACATAACTTGATAAAATGGTGATCCAGATATGTATATAAAGTTTGATATGGCCATATAAAGCCAGATATAACTTGATTAAAACACAACTCAGATATGCATATTAAGTTTGATATGGCCATATAAAGCCAGATATAAACTTGATATAATCGTGATCCTGATATGTATATAAAGTTTGATATGGCCATATAAAGCCAGATATAACTTGATAAAATGGTGATCCAGATATGTATATAAAGTTTGATATGGCCATATAAAGCCAGATATATAACTTGATATAATCGTGATCCAGATATGTAAATAAAGGTTGATCTGGCCATCTCAACCCAGATATTACTTGATACACCGCAATTCCAGATAGGCATAGAACGTTTTATACGGCCAGATCAAGCCAGATATAAATTGATTTGCTAGATATGCAAATGAGCATTTTGTTAGTTTGTTTATTATTTATTTGATTTGATTCTTGGATTATGCTTGTTACAAACTAAGACATGTTTGGATACAGCATACACCTTCCCAGACATTGCAGTTATTTAGTGGCTACACTTCTGTTAATGCCGCAGTGTATTAAGTGAACTTAGGCAAATAATTTGCATATTTGGGCGGAGCTTGTATCTAAACCTACATTTTTCATGATTTAGGAAGTTGAAAGTAAAATATACACCACGCAGTAAAACAAAATTTAGAGTCAAATACGTAATTAAGTTTAAAAATAAGAAGCCCATATCACTGTGATTACATAAAATAGGAAATTTCAAGGCATTTTTCTGTTCACTGTTATGAAATAAGTTGAATTTATGTACTTAAGTCAATTCAACCTAATACTTACATTAAATTCTAATTCATGGAGCACTTAAACACGTCCTGGGTAGGACTTTAAACTGCATCCGGTTGTGGAGCTTTTTTGAGCGTGGGGATAATGAGGTTACCCTTTGCCACAACTGCCTCCGGGGCACCCTTGGGCAAGGTGCGCCTGTATTTGCCCAGTTCAGTTTGGGTTCCCGAAGAGAGTGGACGTTCCCGATCCCCTGCCGGGCTCGTTCGATCTCTTTAGGAAGTTTTGTTTTCGTTACGTGTAGATAGTTGTATATACTGTAAGTAAACTGTAAATAGTGATTTTAATGTAACAAGTGGACCCTCCCCCATGTCCCCCTGCGCTGTGTGGTTGCCTTGGGGCGTGTTGTTGCCTTTGGGCGTGTGTTGTTTTGAGATTGTGTTGTTGGGTCGTTGGAGGTGGGTGTGGTGGTGGTTTCTGTTGGTGGTAACGGACTCCAAGAAGCCGTGCCGTAGCTGGAGTGTCCTCGCTGGTCGAGGGGTTCTGGGCGATTTTGGTGGTTTGTGTTGTTGGTGTTCGGTTTTTTGGTTGTTGGCCATATGTAGTGATCCTTTCGCCGGTCTGGCCGTGTCCGTTTTTAGCACGTAAAAAGCGCGGTGTTCTGATGAGAAGTGGGTAGGACTTTAAACTGCATCCGGTTGTGGAGTTTGTTTAAACGTGGGAGTATGAGGTTACCCTTTGCCACAACTGCCTCCGGGGCACCCTTGGGCAAGGTGCACCTGTATTTGCCTTGCCCCGGTGCTTTTTAAGTGCTGTTGCCTTCGGGCGTGGTGTTGCCTTCGGGCGTGGTGTTGCCTTCGGGCTTAGTGTTGCCTTTGGCTGTGTGGTGGATTTGGGTGTGTGGTCTTTGTGGGACTTTGTTTTGGGGTTGTTTGTGGTTGTTGGGCTGGGGTATTGTTTTTGGGTTGGCTGCAGTGGCAGTACTAATCTCAGTAGTAACAAAGACTCTTTTGTTCCTTGTCGCATGGGTGTGTAGTCTGTTTGACATTATGTTCGTGGTCCGTCAGGGTTTTTCTTTGGGTCAGTTTAAGTTCTACTTCGTTTCTTCGTGCCCGTTTCTACGTACGTAAAAAGCTTTCTGGTGTTCAAAGTCTCCATGAGGAGTGTGACTATAAGTCCTAACTATGATTCATAACTAGAGGCAGATCTGTGCCATATAAAGGCATGATCCAGATAGAACTTTATCTGGCCATATATGTTTTAGATCTAGTTCTGGTTTGGATCTGTGTTATATCTGCCTAACTTTTTATCGATCTGATATAAATTCCATATCTGGTGCAGATATGGGCCAGATATAAATTTCATGTATGGGCCAGATATGGGCCATATAAAGAGTGAGCCATACAAAGTTTATATGGGTCATATATGGCACAGATATGGGCCAGATATAAATCTCTTTATATGTGGCATATATGGATTTTCCATATATGGGCCAGAAATGGAGTAGCCATATATGGGGCATATCTGGGCCATATAAAAGTGAAACTTTACCTGGGCCATATATGGCCATATATGGCCCTTATATTATATCAAGTTATATCTGCCCAATTCTTGTACAAGCCAGATATGAATTCCATATCTGGCCCATATATGGGCCAGATATGAAATCCCATATCTGGGCCATATATGGATTTTGAGTAAGGGACACACCCGGCCTAAACACAAGCTTACAGTCCACCTTTAAAGTGCAAGAATTAACCATTGAAGTTGCAGGAGTTAGGTCCACTGGGACAAATCTGGGCCCTTCTATATAGGAAAGGGTTTGAAAATATACAGCATTTCTGTGGGTGGCTTTGAAAATTCAGGTTTTGCAGGTGGGCCATCCAGTATCTACAAGAAACCCAAATTTAAATAGCCTAGGGCCTACAGGGCCTGTGCTCATGTCTACAGCTGTACTTTCCTTTCTAATACACAGTGTTTTTTACTAAGACTGGAAAATCACCGAGCTTACAAGCTTGTTTACCTTTTTGAGTCTTGGATGTCTGTCATCAGTATGGCTTAGGCAAGACCACATGTGGGCATCTTCACAATTACAATCTGTAATTATAAAAAAGCGATTGCTATGAAAATCACTTGTGAAAACAAAAAGGCACCAAGATTCTAGGAAGTCGCAATATTCATAAAAAATATTAGTAATTCCGAACTGTTCACAAAATGATAAAATTCAGTTAAGCACTTCCACAGAATGAATTATGAAGTGTCCAAAAACTGACAATGCATCAAGTGACATGACTGTACAACTATAGAATACACCCGCCTCAATGATATAAATACTTGTCATCCGGATTCCTAGTCCAAGACCTTCGACTAGGACTAGGAATCCAGCTAAAAATACACTAGATTCCTAGAGAGGCGACCACTTCGACTAGGACTAGGAATCCAGCAAAAAATGGATTCCTAGTCAGGCAACCACTTCGACTACTGTAGGACTAAGAATCCAGCTAAAGATGGATTCTTTGTCAGGCGACCAGTTGACTAGGACACAGGTGCCCCTTACGTTGTATAGTACACCATATACTATAGACGGAAAGGTATGTCACAAATCTCCCAGCTCGAACAAACAACTTATGTTTCTGTCATAATTACTGCACTTTTCTTGCCAAATTTGTCTGTGTCCAGACGTTTGGTCATAAGGTACCTCAAGGCAGTTCTTTGTTCCCGAATAATTTCACGTGGTGTTGTCTGAAGGACAAAATTTCGATGGAGTAACAGTCTGAGGATGGTAGCTACTGATAGGAGAGCATGCAGTACTTCCACAATATAAATAAATACTCCTAAAATATTCTCTACAGTTCTCTTAACTTTCAAGATTACTTCCTAAATTTGTCAGTTATGTTTCGCTTCATTATTGCAAATTTTTGAACACTGAATTTCATAAAATTTGAGAACCTTTTGAAAAGCGGAAGGGCTAGCATTTCTACAAGCATTTGTGGCAGGTGAGCTGTAGCTGTTCACAGTCTTCAACTGCCACAAATGCTCACAGAAAATGCAAGTAAAATAGGCGGTGCCACAATCTGACGTCACCATAGTCGGTGAACCTTGCACATTTTGTAGGAAAGGCCCGAAATCATCCTGCGTGATTTCATGCGAAAGATAAATAGGCATTTTAAGGATGCCGGGGTTTGAATGTAAAAAGTCTGGTTCTTATGACCTAGCTAGACCTGTTTCTGATGTCATGCTCATATTTCTATAATAAGGCAGCAACTTCATCAGTAGAAAACCGTCATACGCGGTAGGGGGGTTGAATTACAAAGCTATATAGAGCAAAAAATTAAGTATCACAAAAGTTGATCTCTGTATAGAGTATATGGTTATGTCCCCAATTTTTCGTAAGCCCTTAAATAACATTTATGAAATGTTTAAGCAGTGTTCCTATAGTAGACCCTTTTATGGGCACGGACGGGTAAAGGGGTGTGTTAAAGATCGTTGTTTTGCTCATTTGTAACAAATGAGCCATATTTATAATTTTGACCTATGGCGGGATCGTAAGCATTTTAAATTTGCAAAAACCTTTGAGTGTTTCACAGGGGATAGTTTAGCGCTAGCCATACTATGGTGGCGCTATTTTGATGCCTCTAGTGAGTCACTTAAGGGGTGTCAAGGGAAAGGTTTGAGCTTTTTAGCTAAGCAAGAAACCTCACATTCCGCCTACGGCTGTATATATGCATAAACCACGGAATGTGACTAACCTTTTTCTACAAGCATTTGTGGCAGGTGAACTGTAGCTGTTTCACAGTCTTCAACTGCCACAAATGCTCACAGAAAATGCAAACCCTTCCACTTTTCAAAAAGTACTCAAATTTTATGAAATTCAGTATTCAAAAAAATCGTTCATATGATGCTAATATATATCTGCAAGATTTGTACGCCTGCAAGATTTGGGCCTGTGGACTAGGACTAGGAATCCAGCTAAAGATGGATTCCTTGTCAGGCGACCACTCGACTAGGACTAGGAATCCAGCTGAAGATGAATTCCTTGTTGGTGGCCACTTCTACTAGGACTAGGAATCTAGCTCGAATTCCTTGTCAGGCGACCACTTCGACTAGGACTAGGAATCCAGCTAAAGATGAATTCCTTGTCAGGTGACCACTTCGACTAGGACTAGGAATCCAGCTAAAGATGGATTCCTTGTCAGGTGGCCACTTCGACTAGGACTAGGAATTTAGTCAGTGAAAAATGGATACCTTGTCAGGCGGCCATTTTGAGCAGAGCTGTCTTAGCAATTTAGCCTACTCGGCTGTAAAGCGAATTTGTTGGATTTGGCTTTTCTGAAGCATTACGAAAGACCTTGGCCTTAACATACTGTATCATCACAGAGTGTCGTTCTCAAAAAAGAAAAAAGGAAACACGCTCTACATTTGAAGCACTGGAGCTAATTCTGAGCCACTGGGAATCTGTATGATATGATTCACCGATTGGAAAAGTGCTTTCTGCTGTGGCAGGGTATTCTTAAGTTGCTCCGTAGAATAGGCTAGCCCTTTCCTGTATCACTGCAATTAAACTAAGTGCAATCTGACACTAGCCTTGGCCAAGCTCTGGAAAAATGATTCTTAGTTCGATATCTTGGTGTCAAGCTTTGGATCTCACTCCCTTGAAGATGTAAAAGATAGTAGATCCATTTATACTTTTATACGTAAGCTTAAAGAGTATTTTATTCATTTGCAGTAATGTCACATACCTATAGTATTTGCCTTTTCTCCTTAAGTTCTTTTTGATTTTCTGTTAGTTCTTGTGTTTTTTCCAGTGTTGTGTTCTTTATGTGGTCTACATGTAGTCTTACTTTGTGTTCTCTCGGGGTGTTTACCTTTACAAGCTTTCGCAAGCTTTCGTAATCACCCACAGTCTCTTTCTTTTTTTTATTATGATTGTAGTACGTATATTATATGAATCTCGTCATCAGGTGAAAGAGCCTGAAATAAAGTTTATGAAACTTAAAAAAAAAGTTTTTAGTAATTAAGCCACACAAAATGCTATATCCTACGCATATTGCCTATGCATGCTATCCCGTAATATAGTTAGCCTAGCCGTAATATCGTTTATACTCTATAGGTCTATAGGACTTTATTATAATATACAACTAGCCTAGGCCTACTCCTAGCCTAAGCCTAATGTTAGCTTATATGATGTAGGCTATAGGCTAATTATGTCCACAGTCTTTATGCAACTCTCTAAACTTTCCAGTTTTGTACTGGGTAACTGGGGTCATTTAATTCTGGCCCCAATAATGCAGATGAAAACATGAAAAACCCACTTCTTTCTTTTGATCAGTGAAAATGCGCCCCTTGGGCCCAAGGTCCCCCGGAGGCAGTTGGGGAAAGGGGTTTCCCCCTTTAATTCCCACGCTCAAACAAGCCCCCAAAACCGGAGCATTTTAAAGTCCTACCAAAAAAACAAGGTTTTAAGGCCCCCATGAATTAAAATTTTAATGAAAGGGTTTTAGGTTAAATTTGGACTTAAGTAAAAAAATTTAAAATATTTCATAACAGTGAACAAAAAAAATCCCTTGGGAAAATTTCCTTTTTTATGTAATCACAGTGCTAGGGGCTTCTTTTTTTAAATTTAATTAGATTTGACTCTAAATTTTGTTTACTGCGGGGGTTTTTGTATATTTTATTTCAATTTTCTAAATCAAAAAAAATTAGGTTTAGAAAAAAAAGTCCGCCAAATAGCAAATTATTTGCCTAAGTTCCTTAATACATGCGGCATTCCCAGAAGTGTAGCCAAAATAACTGCAAGGGTTGGGGGAAGGTTTTCCCCTTTGTTTACCCAAAAAACATGCCCCTTAGTTTTTAAACAAGATAACCCAAAGAATAAAACAAAATAAATAATAAACAAAAAAACAAAATGCGATTTGCATACCCTAGCATATAAAGTTATATCTGGCTTGATAGGGCCCATATAAAATTTTTATTTGCATTTTGGGAAATTGGGCTTTGGGATCAAGTAATATCTGGTTTTGATATGGCCATATAAAAAACTTTATAAAAATTTTGGGTTTCACGATTAATCAAGTTATATCGGGCCTTTATAGGGGCCAATAAAAATTTTATATACATATCTGGAAACCTTTTTATAAAGTTATATCGGGCTTTTATATGGCCATATCAAACTTTATTAAATTCAGGATCAGATTAAAATCAATTTATACCCTGGCTTTAAGGGCCCCATATCAAACTTAATAGGGGGAAAAATTTTTTTTCGGGGTTTGTGTTTTAAATTTCAAATTTTATATCGGCTTTATTTTTTGGCCATAATTAAAACTTTATACATTTTTGGGAAATTCACCATTTTTTAAAAGTTTTTATCTGGTTTTTATATGCCCCAATTTTAAACCCTTTATATACAATCTGATCCCCAGTTTTATCAATTTAAATATCGGTTTTATTATGGCCTACCCAAATCTTATATCCCATTCTGGATCACGTTTATATAAATTTATTTTCTGGCTTTATAGGGCCCAAATAAAAACTTTTTTTTGGTATATTGGGTTGTGTTTTAATCAATTATATATGGTTTATGGGCCCCCATATAAAGTTTTTAATAAACCCAGTTTTTCCCAAAGATATAAACCCAGTTTGGTTTTTGAGAAGGGGTTTGGAAAAGGAACCCATTTACTGTATTTTACCATTCAAAAGGGCGGGGTTTTTCATTGGGGGGGTTTCTTTTAGGAGCCCCAAAACTAAAAATTTTTTAAAGGGGGCCCAAGGGAAATTTTCACAGGTGAAAAATTTTTTTCAAAGTCCCAAAATCTTACTGTATACTATTTACATACCTGTGAAAAAAGGGCCCATGAAGCTATACCCTAGCCCTTTGACACACAAATTTTTTTGGAGTTTCCCATGCAACAGAATATTCAGTATAGTAAATAAAAAAAGGGGAGTTTATTTCTTACTGGGCCCATGTGTTTTTAATTTTCCCCACAAGAACCCACAACTGCAAAGTGTGAGGGGGAAAAACCACAGGTTTTTTAGTACAAAGGTAAACTGTACCCCAGCCCCGGTGTATCAATCTCCTAAAGTCCTGTCCTTATATAGGGGTGTTACAGTTGTGTGCATTACAGCCCTTACTGCATTTTTGGGGAAAAGTTGCAAATGTCCCAGCGTGCTCTTCACTTGAATTCGTGGGTTTGGGTCAGCGTAAATGGGTGTTCGTGTACATTATGGATCTTTTTAATGCCCTCGGGTAATTTGTATGCTAAAAAAAAGGGAAAGGTTAGTTTTAAAAGGGCATCTAAGATGCAGGTTTTTGTGATATTTTCAGCACGTGGCCAGGATTTTTCATCAAGAAATTTTTCAACATTAAGAGTCACAGTTTTGGCTGTAAGGGGGATCTTTGGGGTCAAGGGGTGAAAAAAGATTTTTTTTCCAAAACGCCTACATAGGCGCCCACTCAAAATACTAAAAAACCCGAGGGTTGGGTTTTACCAAACCCAAAAGGAGTTCAAAAAACGTACAGGGTCAAACAGTGGCCCCTTTCAAATGTTTGATTTGGAAACAACACTAGTCTAACATCCATAAAATGAAGGTCAAAATAAAACTATTCTTTGAGTAAACCCCAATTTAAATTTTTTTTTAGCAAATGCCAAAATAGGCCCCAATAGTAAAGCCCTTTAAATGTATAAAAATCAGCAAAAAATTTTTTAAAAAACTGAATTTTAAAATGCAAATCACTCAGTTTCCCCGAGTGTTGACTAGTTTTTTAAAATTTTAAACTGAGTGTGCATGCATGAATAAAGTGTTTTAAAAAAAAATACTATTTTTCCCAGGAATTGGGTCTTATTGGAAGAACTTCATTCAGTAAGAAAAAAATTAAAGTTTACTCCTTTACTATTTTTTTGGGGTTACTCAAGTGGCAGTAAAAGACATAATTAGAAAAGGGCATCTTTTGGGGAATTATATAATTGCAGACTTCATGCCACAGTATGTATGAAAGGGTGTATTTTACTTTTTCGAAAAAATGGAGTTAAAAAGGGTTAAAAAAATGGTTTTGGCTGGCCCCCACAAAAAAAGGTTTTTTTTTTTGGAAAACCCCCCCAGCCTTATCCTTCACGGGAAACCCTAGCTCTGCCGGCTGGGTGTTTTGCAACTTTATATTGTTTTAGACCAAAGTGTAGGGTGATCTCATGTTTTTCCCGAAAAGGGGGCCATAAAGGGTTAAAAAATAGTGCCGAAATTTGGTGTCGTAAATTGGCAAAATTTTCCTTGGCTACATAGAAGAATGTGTACTTTTTTTTTTCCCAAAAAAAAAAAAAAAAAAAAAAACCCTCTGTATGTACAGTAGGAGAGGCCAACCCTTTTAAGGATCATTCTTTCCCAGATTTTTTATCCACCCAGTTTCCCAGACAAAATATTAAAATTCTTGAGCCCCGTTTATGAAAAAAACCCAATTACCTGCAAAAGAACAATGACAATACCCCAGCCCTATAAGGGACAAAAACTTTTGGGCTGTGTACTTTATGTCTAGTTACCTGTAAAAGGTGTGGGGAGGGGGTGCTTTAATGTTGAGTATGTATATGAAAAACAGACTTTTTAAAAAAAAAGAAGAACTAAAAATTTTCTGAAAAGTTTGGGAAGAATGCTTAACCTTTTTGGTTATGCCCCTTTGAAGAATCTGTATTTTACAGCCCCAATTTCTTGGGGGTGTTTTTGGTTTGTTTCATCCAACAGCTACTTCTGAGGGGGGGTTTAAAATAATTTTATAATCATGTTTGGGGGGAAAAGGGGGGGCCCAATAAAAGCCATTGTGCCCAAAAATTTTTTTTAAACTTACATCAGTTTAAATTTGGGACTTAGGAAACTGAAGGAAATATATCAAATAAGTGGAAGTTGAAAATTAAGTCATAGGTCTGAAGTATGAAAGGAAGGGAATGAGGGGGAGGTTTAGTGTTGTCACGCTATTTCTTGATCATGTGGTTTGTAATGGGTTTTGAATAGCAGGGGCCCCTACATAGGGGGGGACCAAACCTTTTAAATTTTGGTATGTAGTAAAATTTATAAATTTCCCATAACTGAAAAAATATGTCATGCAAGGGGCAGAAGGGGAAGGGGAAGGGCAAAACCATGAGTTGAACCCATTTTTTTGACTGAAATTTGCTCTGTAACTGAAAATGAAAGCATTTAAAAACCACGTGGGGACAGTTAAAATAACATCACATTGATGTACTTAGTCATGGTAATTTTTCATTTCCATAAAAATTGGGGTTTTACAAAGATGGTCCCCAAAGGGGGTGCATTTGGGTAGGGCCCCCCCTCTTCACTGACCCCCCTTTTTAGGACTTTTTTTCGTTTTATCAGGGAATTTTTAAAAAAATTTTTCAGGGGCTGTAGGAATATTGATTTAAGTTTGGGGTTTTGTAATGAAAAAAAATAGCAGGGTATACATACAAAGGGGGGCAGTTTAGTTAATACAATACATTTTAAAAAGTCACAGTTTTTGTTTATGTATGGTAATTGCTTTTTTTTCAAAAAATTTTTTTTTGCAAATAGTGGGGGGGTTTCTTGTGGGTGAAGGGTTTTTAGGAAGTTTTTTCCCCCCTTCCCTATGAAAAATTTTTTGGAATGTATGTTTTTCGATGCGGGCTCCCTGCTACATTGGAGATTTTTGAACTAAATCACTATTAAAAATTTTTCTAAATTTTTTGGGAAGGATTCTTTTTTGGGGTTGGGGGTTTTTGAGGGATAGTGGGGTTGTCTAAATAAAAAGGGGGGAAAACCCAATTTAAAAGGGCCCCTTTGAAAATTTTTTGGTTACGTGGGTAGCTTAGAGCAAGATGATGCTTTCTTGGGCAAAGTTTTTGGTCAAGAAAATCCCCATTAAAAAATGTATTTGGCTATGGCAGGGCACCCCACCGGGGCGTCCCAAATGGGGACCACCATAGAACCTCTTGGAAACGTGGGGTAGTTAAAAAAATGGGGAAAAGGGGCAGGGATGCATTTAATGATATCCTTTAAAAACGTTCCATGCCCAAAAGGTTGCATGCAAAACTTGCATGGGGGGACTGTAAAATTCCCCCAAAAATGTGTCTGCCACCCTTAAAAAAAATTTGGGCCGAATTCCTTGGGTTCCCCCGGGCATTTCTTGGATTTTTTTGGGCCAAAAAATTTCCAAAAAAAATGCCCCCGTCAGTGCCCCCCCAATGTCTTTTTTGACATGCCATGCCCTCCCAAAGGGCTCACCCATGTGGGAATGACTGGGACATGGGTATTCCACCAGGGCGGGGCTTACTTCTTTGGGGTTCCCCAATTTTCCTTTGGGCTGGCAAAAACCAAGCCCAGCCCAGGGTTTTGAGATTGAAAACCCATGACTGAAGGGGTTTTAGATTCAATCCCCTTAAAAATTGATTAATTGTATATCCCCCTTTTTGGGGTTGAAAAACCCTTTTTTTGACAATTTAAAAAAAATTTCCCCTCATAGAGGGAATTTTTTACTGCTTGTTTTGAAGGGGGGGGAAAATTTTAAAAGTATTCCCCTTTGCTGCAATTCCTGGCCTTTTTGGAAGCAGAGGTAAAAAAAAATGACTGGAGCAGGGGGGAGTAGGGTTTCCCTAGAAACCTAGCCCTTTCATAGTACACTGTATTGTTTAAGTTTTCGTGTTAAGTTTTCCTTAAACTATAAAAAAGAAGATTACTTGGAAGACTATGTGAAACTAATAAGCTACACTATTTTCACCAGTGGTGTAGCCATGGGGGGCCAGGGGCACTGCCCCTAAAATTATTTTGTAGCACATTCTCCCCCCCCCCCCATAATTTCAAGTGATGTGTTTAAAGAAAAAACGGGAAGAGTTTTCTTTGACAGAAGAAAAAACAATATTTACATTATATACAAAAACTTTGAAAAATTTAAATCAGCAAATTTAGCAGTTCATTTTTTTGGGGCCATTTGGCGGGTTTTTTGACCTTAGCTGAAAAAAAATAACAAAAAATTTGATGGGGTTTTGGGAAAAATTTTTAAAAAGCATAGCTTACCCCACGTGCATGCAGTATAAACAGGGGAAGTACTCCCTCCGGGGGTAGTATTTCCCCTTTGGTATAAACCCTTTTACATACCATACCATAGCCCTGAAAAAATGACATTGTACATCCCGTTCCCACATGACCAGGTTCAGTACATGAAGTGCATGAAAAGCTTATTTTAGTTGCCACTCTTGAGAAAAGCCTTGCCCCCCGAACAAGAAATTCTGGGTATGCCACGGGTTTCCACAGACACATTAAACCGGCAAACAGTTTAAGTGTAAACCTAAAGGGTTCATTAGTGGCAAGTAATGTTGCGAGGAGAAAATTGTTCTCTCCCTAAAACAGAAAAACACCCCCTTCATATTTTATTCAAAGATACTGAACTGTCTTAAAATTCGTGACAAAAAAGATCTTTGGTACGTATCATCCACAACAGAACGAAGATTTCTGTGTACCGTCAATTTTTCCAGCTTTTCAGTTAGCCAATATAACCCAAGTAGCGAAATCCGGGAATGTTGGTTTTAAATTGCATAAAAATTGGACGACATTTTAAAAGTACATGCATGAAGATTTAAAAATCAATCCCCCCAACGGGTACTTCACCCGAAAACCACACTTTTGATGCCCTAAGACAAGTTACAGTGACCATGCGGCGCCCCCTTATTGCGGTGGCTTCTTCTCGCGAAAAAAAAAACAAAGAGGCCAAAAATACTGTGTCCCTGAAAAGGGAAAAAAGGGGAATGAGTTTGGCGGGAAAAAATTTTCGGCGCTTAGGAATTTAGTTTCATGTGAATGTTACAGAAAACGAATCAAATTTTCAGAAAGTTGCCATGAGAGACACAACTATAGGTAGGCTACTTCAATATATCGCACTCAAAGTCGTGTACGACAATTTTTTTCCCTTGTTTCCAGCATAACCGCCTAACATTACTTTTCAGTTACAAAAATGCCGATTTTAATTGTTTAACTTCTTTGCCGTTCGCTAAGGAATACGGTGATTTGCTTTTCAGGCTGCTCGGGGCCCTATACAAAAAGACAGGGGGAGCCCGCCGAGGTAACAGCCGGGAACTTAATACCAACCTAATAACCCTTACCCTATTCCTATTAACGATATCGCCGGCCGTCTTTAAATTTTCTCAGTAACATGCATTACATTCTTAATCATGAGATCTAAATGTTTTCTCAGTAATTCCCGACGGTTGATAGCCAACGCTCCCCAGCTGACTTTGATAGGACCGTGTTTTGGGGTAAAAATTTTGGCCCAGAACGGAAAAAAAGTCAAACCTAAAGTTTACCTTAGTTTTAATTTTTTCTGAGCGGCCCTGGGGGCCTTTGCAAGTGAAAACCGTTGAGGGTTTTCCCCAAAACAATAAATTATTCGCATATTTAAAGGTCTTTTTTCCCAAAAACTTTTAGATCCAGGATTAAAAAGGTTTTTTCCCATTTTACTAAAAAAAAGAAAATTTTTAACCCTTTTAGTTAAAACCCAAAGGGGGTTTTGGGGCTTTTTAGAAAAGACTCCGGGGGACTTTCGCCCTTTTGGGGGGAGGGTCGGTATGCAGGTTTAAAGGGAGTGTGCCTTCCGCCTTGGAAAATAAAAAAAACCTAGAAAGGGCTACCCCAAAGGGTTCTTTCCCTGGGTTTTTTTAATTTAGCTACGCACGGCTATTCATACACTAAAACGGAAAACAATACCTTTAGAGAAAAGACAATAAATACCTGGAATGTATCATGAAAGTACAAACTCTTTGTCGTTTCAAGCCGACCAGGGCTGTTCAGTACCTTCTGCAGTAGTTTAGTGCTGATTTAGTGTATATTTATATATAAATACCAGAATGTGAAATTTGAAATACAAGTTGGAAACTGTTTATTTATGGTGAGCAAAATATAAAACCCGCCTGGACAGGAGGTAACTTATTTTTTATTGTATTGCGCCTCATACGAGAGGACGGCTATGTGTTTGAGGATAAAGTTGTAAACTTTGTAAACATAAAGTGTTGAGAATAATTACATAAGTCTAGGTTTGTAGGTAAGTTGAAAGGACATTTTCTGTTTCCCAAACACATAATTATTCATAGATTTACAGGCCTACTACCTCCAAACGTCTACCTGGAGCCTCGTCGAACTATTACTAAGCCGTTTTCTTAACCCCGGACTTGAAAAGCTGTGGTTTTGAGTTCCAGGCAATCTACATCGCCCCTCTTTTTCCCTCCTATTACCAGTAATCCCCACTTCCCGAAAACAAAACCCCCGGGGAAAAATTATAGACATTTGCCAGGGGGGGCGCCCCCCGAGAGGAGGCCCGGCCGCGAAAAAATTTTTTTTCCACGGGTTAGGGAAAATCACCCCAAAATGGACCAATCAGCGTTTGGAAATGGGCCACCCCCAAATTTCCAAAAAATACAGTTTTTGAACCTTTTTTTTGTAATTTGACGCCAGATTATAAAAGAACAGGAAAAAATAACCCCAGCCCAAGTAACCCAAACCCTTTAAAGAAATAACCCCAACCATGATTTAGAAACAAATTTGAAAAAAATTTCAAAATCAGATTTGCCCATAACCTCGTGGGAAAAAAAATTAGGCAGGCCGGCCTGGGGATTATAGCTATACAAAATGACATTGGGCAAAACTTCCCACTCTTTTTCATGTCCCCTTCCAATTTTTAAAGCATTTGATTAGGGCTTTTTATATGCAGGTTTAAAAAGGGGCAAAACAGTGCAGGAAATCTTTCCCGACCAACGGGAAAAGGAGTTTAAAACGTAAAGGTTGTCCTGCCTTCTACACAAAAAAAAAAACTTTTCTAAGTTACGTCCGATTAATTTAGTTTATCATCGTCTTCATCATCGCCGGCGCTGTGGAAAAAACTATCCACGGGTTTGATATAGCGAAATAACCGTGGGTTTGATACTGTATTTGCAAAATGGTACCCATATTGGAAAAGCACTTCACTAAATTTGGGCTTGTTCGAGACTTCAAAGGATGTTACGCGCGTCTGGTTTGAATGTTGTCATCTACTGTTGTAAAAACATATTAGCAAGAAACCCCTGACTCCTTGAGTTCAAGGTTGAACTAGATCTGTCAATCATGCACAATAAACACTTGAATTACTAATCTTGTGAGAACAAGGCCAGTGACCCCCCCACCCCCCCCCCCCCCCACCCCCCCCCCCCCCCACCCCCCCCCCCCCCCACCCCCCCCCCCCCCCACCCCCCCCCCCCCCCACCCCCCCCCCCCCCCACCCCCCCCCCCCCCCACCCCCCCCCCCCCCCACCCCCCCCCCCCCCCACCCCCCCCCCCCCCCACCCCCCCCCCCCCCCACCCCCCCCCCCCCCCACCCCCCCCCCCCCCCACCCCCCCCCCCCCCCACCCCCCCCCCCCCCCACCCCCCCCCCCCCCCACCCCCCCCCCCCCCCACCCCCCCCCCCCCCCACCCCCCCCCCCCCCCACCCCCCCCCCCCCCCACCCCCCCCCCCCCCCACCCCCCCCCCCCCCCACCCCCCCCCCAGGGGGCCTTTTTGTCCTTGTTAAAAAAAAGGCCCGGGGAGTTAGTTCGTTTGGGAGTTTTTTTGGACACCCGAACAATTTTAAAAGTAAAAAAACAAACTTTTCTAGTTTATGGAGGTTTTCATTTAAAAAGAACCCTTTTTTGTGGCAATTTCGAACCAAAAAACCTTTTTTTTTTGGTTTTTTTTTCATTTTTTTAGTTTTAATTTTGGTTCAAAGGTCTTCATACAGGGGTAAATTGCCAAACACAAAAAATGTTGAAGTAGAGGTATAAATTTATAAAAACCCCCTAAGTGTAACAAACACCCCCTTTCCAAAACACACCTTTCTTTCTGGTTGAAAGGTCGGGGGAAAGTTTTTTTCTTTTGGGTAATTTATATTGATATCAAACAGTATATTAAAAGGGAAACTAAGTAAATTCATTATTTGAACTTTTTAAAAAAACATGAAGCAGACTGAGTTTTAATCTAAAAAGAAGGGTTCAACCATATCTTTCGGGAATTTTTTAGAAAAAAAAATTTTTTTGGAGCTATTCTTTCAATCTTTACCCTCACTTTAATACCTTTGAGAAATTTAAAACAAGCATATTTCATTAATTTCCCCCAAGTTGTTACTTTCATGAAGGAGTACTTTAAAGAGTTTAATGAAAAAAAAACCCCCGGGGCAAATTAACCCCCCCCTTTAAAAAACTGAATCCTCATTTAGTATTTTTAAGTAAAAAGGGTTTTGTCCACTATTAAAGAGAGGCCCCATAAACCTGAAATTTTTGGGGTTTTCAAGGGTGCAAAGTAATTTTTGGAAGGTTTCAAAAGCAACGTGTGATTTGAAGGGGTAGAAATTAAAAAAATTCCAAAAAAGGGCCATGAAGGGCAGGGCATTACTAATTTTGGGGAAGGGCAAAAGAACTTTTTTTAGAAAAGGTTTTAAAATCCGGGTATTAACCCCCCGGAAAAAAACCCCCTTATTTAAACAAAGAATTAATGGGGGGACAGGTTTAAATAAAATTTTCCCCTTAAGTTTTTGTGATCCCTTTTTGTAATCAATTTTTCTTTCAAAAATTTTTATTACAGAAAATTTTTTTCCCAGCCGTCTTAAATTTTTTTGAAGTTAAGCCAATATCTGGACATTTCTTAAAATTTATGATGGTGCAAATTTTTGTGCTTTTTTTAGAAAGTGGCAGGAGCACAGAAACCAGTCCCGGCCCCTTTAAAAAACCCTTAAAGGGGTTTTGTCCGGGTAAAGGGCTGCTGCAGTAATAAAAATTCCCTTGATGTCCATATTATGAAACTTACTACCCAACCAAAAAAATCGGCAAAGATTTTTATTATTTAGTCGGGAAAAAAGGGGGAAAAGTAAAGATCAGTCAAATCAAAAAAATTTCAGGGAAAATTTATTGTACTCCAGCAATTTTTTTGGTGGGTCCCAGCCAGGCAAAATGGAAAAAGTCCTCAAATGTAAAATTTTTGGTAAAAGAAAATTCTCCTTTAATTTTTGAAAGTTAAAACCTTACACATACGTACTAAATCTTTTTCCACGGGGTTTTAGTGAAAAAAAATCTAGAGCATGTTTTTTGCTTCTAGGTCTCTCAAAAAAAATATAATATTAAAATTTTGGGGGACTCTAAATTTAGTTTTGAGTGCTTTATTTGGGAGGTGATTTGGTTAAATTGTTTTTTAGTCCCAGCGAATAAGTCAAGGCAAAAATTTCTTGAAGCTGTCATGTAAAGGAAAAAAAATAGTCAGACGGTTACAGCTACTGGGGGGCCCTTTAACCGAAATAAATTTTTAAAAGGTAGCTGGCAGGCAAATGTTTTAAAAAATGTCCTATCCCCAGAGAAACTATCACAAAGAGTGATAGGATTTGGGTAGTTTTTCTAAACATTTAAGCTTAAAAAAATTTTTGGAATCCCCCCACAAATGTTTTTTTAAATAAAAAATGAGGGATTTTCAAATTCAGCTTTTAAAGCATTTAGGGGAAAAATTTCCTTTTTGAAAAGGGATTCCCTTTTAAAATGTTAAGAAAAAAAGTTTAAGTAATTAAAAAACCTTTTAAAAACCTTAAAATTGGATAATTTTCAAAAAAATAAAACTACCTTTCAGGAAATTTTTTTTCATGTGTTGAATTGAAGCAAAAATTATTAATTTCTCTCCAAAAAGGGGTAGTCGGTATTCCCAAGGTTTTATTGATGCAGAATATACAGAAAACAGAAAATAGGTTTGTTGACATAACTAAATTAGTATTAATTGTGAAGAGCTCGAAGGGAAATTTTAATAATAAAGGGGGGGACCAAAAAATTTTTCGGATGTCTGGTTGAGGAAATCAGAAAATTTTTTTTCCCATGAATTACACAACATGTTTTTCTAAACGGGGTTTTGTAAGAAATTGGGAAAATTAATTGAGGGGATTTTATTGGGGGCAAACATAATTAAGGGCCAAATACCCTTTGAAAGAGTGCTTTTATAAAGTTTTTTAGGCTCAAGCCATAATCAAAATAAAAAATGAAACCAATACCTTAATTAATCCCCTAATGGAATTTTAAAATTTTGAATTAAATATTCAACTGTGAAACTAACCATCCTTTCCTGGGGTTAACAATTGCCAAAAAATTTTGACAGTGAATTAAAATGCCCGATAATACAGTTCAAAAGGGATCCTACGTAAGTAAATTTTTTTAGTTCAAACCCGCCCACCTGTGTGGACCTTTTATTGGCTTTGTAAGCCTTTCCAAATTTGGAAAAAAATTGTGTTGGTTTCCCTCTTTGACTTTGACCTTACATGCATCACCAAAAACGTTACTACACAAATTTTTATTTGCTTTTAAAAAAATAATTGGGATCATTTTGGTCGATGGGGGACTTTCAAGGCGAGGGGATTATGGGGTTTTCTGTTTTTTTGGTGTTTTAAGTGGAAAAAGATCCAGAAAAGAAACCTAAAGGGGTCAAATTTTTGAAAAAAGTTACATTAAAAGGGTTTTGATCAGTTTTTGCAATCTTGGGGAGGGGGGGACCCATCAAAACCTTTTAAAAGATACCCAAAAGTGAGTTGAAAGTTTATAGGTTGTGACCCGTAAGGAGGAAAAAAACATAAAATTATGGGGGGGACAGTAATTTTTTCAAAAAACCTTTTTACAATACCCCCTTTTTAAGAAGGGTTTGAAAATTTATTACTAAAGTGGAATTATAGGGAAAAATTTTTTTTTTGTCGGATTGCCGGGGGAAAATCAAAAAAATTTTTTTAAAAGATTTCACAAAAGTTTTTTAAATTTTTGTTTGTGAAGAAATGGTAAAAAGGAATTGAATTGGTTTTTTGAAATCTGAACAAAATTTCTGGAATATTCTACACCAGGAATAAAAAAGGGTTTCCCATGGATTGAGATGGGAGGTTTTTGTAAAATTTTAGCAATTAAAACAAATTGAATAGTTGAAAATGCTTTTTGGGAAAAAGGTTTTAGTTTGTTTTCCAAACCAAAAAATCCCCATAAAAATTCCCCAAAAAGGGTTTTGATGTTCCTGTTTAAATGAAAGGAATTAAACCGCCTTTTAAACATCATCAACATTTCCAAAAAAGGTTTTTATCAAAAAAAATTTTCTTATTTTCCTTTGGCCCCCTTTTCCCCTTTCAAAGAATCCAGTTAAACTTTTTAAAAATTTTTCAAAACATGGTGGTTTTGTTTTCGTAAAGAGAGAAAATTTTAAAAAATTTTAAAAAAATCATCGGGCCCAATTTGAATTATTCCCCTAGACTTAAAATTGTGGAAACAGGGGGAAATTTTTGGTTGATGAAAGAGAAACCCCAAAGTGGTAAAAGGAGGCTTTGGGGGGGGGGTTTTGATAGCCTTTTGAAATTTTCAAAGGGGAAAAAATCGCGGGTTTAAAATTTGGGGGCCTGATTCATAAAGGGGGGGAAAGCCCCTTTATCTTTTTTGGTGGGGTCAAAGGTCATGGGGGAAAGGGGTCAAAACTAAAAAATTGTGTGCATGTATCTCAAGGAAATTGGATAATTTCATATGTGAGTAGGGGTATTAAAAAAAAAACCCTTTTTTTTAGGGGGGTCAAAATTTTATTTGGGGTCCCAAAGGGCAAATGGAAAATTGTTCCCAAAACTCAAGTGAAGGTTGGGATAAATTTTATACAGATTAAATTTTTTGGGGTTAAGGAAAAACCCCTATTTTTGGGGGAAGGTTCATTGGGGGGAAACGGGGAAAAATCTTAAAAATTTAACTGAATTAAGCAGAAAGTTGGGTTTAAAATTTAACTTTGTTGTAATGAAGTAGGAATAACCCTCCCTATTTTTGGAAAGGTCAAAGTCATAGGGGTCTTCGGGTAAAACACTAAAAACCTTTTTAAAACACATATCCCAGGTGGGAAAGCTTGAATAGATTTCATACGAGAGTGGTGCAATGGTGCGAAGGTGAACGTTTTCATTTTGGTGGAGGTAAAAGGGGTCATTTGGGCAGGGGGGTAAAAACAAGAAACCTTTTTAACCCAATATCTCCAGGTGGGAAGTTGAAAGATTTAAACTGGTTGGGGGAGCTTATGGGAAAGAAAGTGAACCCACATTTTGGTGGATAAAAGGTCCGAGGTTTTGGGGTAAAACACTGAAAAATTTTGTTAACAGATATCCCCAGTAGGAAGTTTGGAGAGTTTCATACCGTGGATGGGTTAGGGTAAAAAAAGAATGCTTTTTTTAAAAAGGACTGGGGTCAAGGGATAAAAAGCAAAATTTTTCCAAGAATTCCCAAGATCAAATATAACCCTAAAATTTTTTTTCCAACATGTTAAGATAGCATTTGACCAGAGACTGAAAGTATGGGACATCAGGCATTATTTGGAAGAAATAAAATTAAAAACCCCAATGCATTTTTGATTCTGGTTTTTTTTTCTGAAGTAGTTTTAAATTTGGGTTTTTTTTTGGTAGTCAGTATTTGCTTTGAAAATGATTATCTTACAAAGGAAAAAAGAGAAGATTGCCAGGGGATCACTGGTTTTAAAAATAAATTGGTACGACGCTATCCCTTTTAAAAATAAATAGCTTAAAACTGATTTTTTTCATGTAGAAAATTTTCAGTAAAAAACAAACCAAAAAATGAGTCTCTTTTTGAAGAAGAAATATTGGGAATCAATTTAAAACTTTTTCCTTTTGAACAGGAGAGTTAGGAAGTGTGAGTCCCAAAGTTTTTTAGGAAAGGTACAGGTTGTTTTGATTTTACTTGTACTGCAGTAAAGATTATCTTTTTCTTGGAAGTCCTTGGAGAGTTTTCAACTGGATTGAGTTTTCAACTAGGATTTTTTTGTCACTTAAAATGTGGAATTGTTTCGAGAAGTCATCCCGGCGAGATACTCAGTTTTAATGTAAAAAATTCTACTAAACATCGTGGCAACTTTAGAAACAAAGCTGAAAGATTTTAATTTGTTTTTAGCTTTATTGGGAAATCTTCTAGATGAGCTAAGCTGTGTGAAGATAAGATCTTTTTTAAAGTTTGATAATTTTTTTTGAAAGTCATTTTCAGAGATGCTACAGTTGTGCCAGATAACAGAACATATGTAGCAATGTTAAAGAATGCACATGGATGAAAGTGGGGGAAGTTGGGTCATTTTGGGGACAAATGGCTTGCAAATTTTTAATAAGCTTTCAGTTTGATTTAAAAAGATACATTTGGATATTGAATCTGTTGAACAGTATCATGGCACAGTGAAGGAGGGAAATTTAGTAAAAAATATCTTCCACAAAAAAAAAGATAGTGAACACTTCTAAACTAACCACAAAACATTTTTATTAATATTTTCCAACTCCAAGACCTCTTTACACTTGTGGTTTAAATTGTCCTAGAGGGGATTTTATCCCCCGTCATTCTTTAAGAAAAAATTTTCATTTATGTTTTATTTTACAGTGTGGGAAGTCTTATTTTTCCGCAAACTTTTCCCCATCAAAGACCACCCTTAAAAATAGATGCGCTTTCCATGGGAAACCGTCAAAAGTTTTGGGGTTTACTCAGACCCGAAATCACGTAATTTCACAAAACAATCAAGGTAAAAGTTGTAGAAAAAGAAAATCATTCCCCTTTAGATCTTAACTAAAGGTAAAATATTTTTAAGGGAGTGGTGTTTAGTTGTTACGTCTGTTTACAAAAATTTTTTGGTATTTTGTCAAAAGGAAAATTTAAGAAAAAGAAAATAAAGGGGGAATTTGGAAATTTTTTGCAACCATTTTGAACTTGTTCGTATGATAAAGCTGGCAGAACCTTTGGGGGAAGTTTAAAAAAAGTATGGGACTTATTCTTTTATTTGTATAGCGTTTTTCCCGTTTATGCAGAAAAATGTGTGCTATCAGGGAATGTTCCTGGTGGACAAAAAAAAAAAAAATCTACCGTTACTCAATAGATGGGTGTTTTTACCAATTTATTTCCCAGGGTCCTTCCGCTACTTTGACCCTTACTTGCCTGGCAGATTGGGGCATCTACAAATTACAGACCCTCCAGAGTGAGATCGTGCTGCATTTGGCAGACAGATACCCTACTTTTTCCCGGACCATTTATTTTACCATTCACATTATCCCTGGGATAATTTTATGAGGGAGATTTCATCATACAAACAGACTCATCCCGAGTTATGATCCCCGGTAGATTGGGAGACAATAATACCCTTACTTTTTCCCGGTACCCTTTATTGTACCATGTACATTATCCCTGGTATAATTTTTTTGAGGGAGGGGGTAGGGGAGGTAGTTGGGGTGTCTCACACATAATTTTTTTCATAGTTTTTTTTTTGAATAAAAAAAGGGTTTTACATTATATTCGGATCTCAGATTTTTAGGAGTTAACTCAGGTACAGTTCAGTTCAAAATAAAGGATTTAATTTGCAGCCAGGGAAAACCCTTTTAAAATAGTATTTCCCTGGGTACTCATTAGGAGTAAGTTTTTCATCTGTACTCATTGTGAGATGTCTTGCAGGGTACCATGTGAGTATAGTCTTGATGGGTAATTGTGAGTTTTCTTGCATGGGTACTCATTGCAACTCATTTTGACAAGATAAATAGACTATTTGCATCAGGAATAAGAGAATAAATTTGAAAACAGGATGATTATCATGTGTTTAGTTCTCTTTCTCAAAAACTTTAAGCTCACAGATGATGCTCTCTGCCAATTTTCTTTAGAAGAACTTAGTTTGGCAGTGTTTTTTTGGGATCATAGCTTACACCCCGGTACTCCATTAAATCCCTTCAGGAAGAAATGACTTTCAAAGTGTAAACAGGAAGGATATAAGGCAACATGTGAAACAAAACAAACTGAAATGGAACTAAAACAAAACGATCAACCAGGACAGTTTAAGGCAATTTTTAAATTTTTTAAATTTAGTAAGAATCCCCCCCCAATTTTTTTTGGGGGTGTTATGAGAATGTTTATTGCATTGTGGATACTTTATACCAAAATTAGTTTGGGTGTTTCCTTTTACGGAAATTTTTTGCAGAATTTTTTTTTGGTGCAGTGGCTTACATGATGTTGGGAACCAGAAAAATGCAACCCCAAAACCCAGAAGAAATTTTTTTACTTTAGTTAATTTGGACAAAACATCAAATGTTTTTCTTAATACTAACCTATTTTTCTAATCTTGACAGGTTTACAGGAAGGAAAAAAGCAAAAATTTGCACCCCTTTAGATATGATGCTCCTATCTTACTGAACAAGGTAGATTTTCTTTTTCTGGAGAAATTGATCTCTCTTGTGTAAGTAGTCGTGTTGAAACCCCCTGGAATGGAAAAAAATTGTAGCAGAAAAAATAAGGCTTTTAGTTCCCCTCCAGGTAATTCCAAAATAGACAATACCCCTTGAAAAATTTCCCTTTTAGAAGTTCCACCCGCAGAATTCTCACCCCGGCAAAATCCTTCCCCAGTTTCCCCAGAAGTTCCCCCTTGGAAATTCCAATTTTTTTTGGGGGGAAAATTTCCCCAGAGGTTATATTCCCCTGGGTGGGGGAATTTTGTTGGGGGTTTTCTGGGTGGAAATATTTCCCGGTGAAGGGGGGAGCTGTGCATGTGCCAAAAATGGACAGTAGATTTTATACCCCTTTGAATCTTTGGAAAAAGTAGCAGAGTTCAAATGAGATGTCCACCAGAAAAGAAAAAAACAGGTGTATAACTTTTTAAAGATGGAGTCAATGGGTCCGGATGAAGTTAAAGTATGCATGTTGAGAGATAGCCCAAAAAAGAAATCACAGTTCACAAGACTAGGGTTGTGTAAAAATGCTTTAAAAATTCCAGCTTATGGCATATTTTAAAGAGAGGAAAATTTTAAGCCCCTGTTTTTGGTTGTTTGTTTCAGTGGGGAATCACACACTATGATTAAAATGGGTACACAAAGGGAAACTGCATCTTCTTCACATTGTACAGAAGAGGAACTAGAGGGAGGATTTGATGGGTATTTAATTGGTTATGGAAAAAATTCTTTAAATCACTTGCCACCGTGGAAATTTAGGAAGCTATGGTTGTTTTAGATAGTGTATTTTTGCTTAGGGAGGATCTAAGTTTAGAACTCTTCCAATGGAACTTGTCATGGCAGATTTCCCGATATTATGAACAACTTTTACGCGAAGTACAAAGGTAAAAATCTAACACCACCTAATACCTTTTCCTGAAGAAGATAACATCTGGACTCCATTTCTTCTTTATTCCGCATAACTCTCCTGTTGTTCAAAAGTAAAAAGTTTTTTAAAATTGTTCAACCAATATTCCTTACTTCCTAGAAAGAGCCCTAATTTGGTTTTGGATTTTTAAACTGTAAATTTTCGTACTATGACAGCACCATCAATATTAGTTATATCCCCTTTAAAGGGGATAATCGATCGTACCAACTTATTTTTGCGAAACCATTGATACCTGGCAAATCTTCTCCTTATATTTCAATTTGTAAGTAAAATCATGTTTTTCAAAGCAAAATACTGCACTCCAAGTTAAACCCACTCCATTAAACTAACATTCTTTTTTCCAGTAAAATAACCAATCGCAAAAATCCATTAGAGGTTTCGATGATCACATTTTCTCGTTGTCCAAATAATTCCATGATTGTCCCATATCTTCAGTCCTCTGGGTGTCAGTGCTATCTTAACATTTTTGAAAATAATTTAAGGGTTCATATTTGTCTTGGGACTTCTTGGGAATGTTTTGCCTTTTGTGATCCTGTGGTATACCCCAATGACCTTTAAACCTCCACCACCAACTGGAATGTAAGCATTCATTTCTTTTCACCATAACGATCCACATACTGGGGGTAATGAAAAGCTCTCCCAAGCCTGTTTTCCTACATGGAGATTTGTTATTAACACGTTTTCCAGTGTTTTTGTACCCCCGTTGTGCCCTCAAGATGACCTTTGACACTCCACCAATAAAGATAGAGCGTTCGAACTTATTCCTTCGTTAACCAGAATGCAAGTCCACGTATCAAGTTGTTAATATGTCTATCCAAGCTTCCTAACTGTAGAATATCGTGTTTAACAAGGTTTTTTTCACACATGTTTTTGGAGTCACCCCAGGTGACCTCCCGAAATGACATTTTGACCCCCACCCCAAAAAAATGAAAGCGTTTTTCACCTCACACCTATGCCATCACAATACTAATTATGAAAATCTATTCAAGCCCTTTCCGTATCCCGAGAGTATCTGTGATATCCAGTGTTTCAGTGTAGTTTTGACCCCCAGTGGACCTCAGATGACCTTTGACCTCCACCAAATAATAATTGAAGGACAATTTCACCTTTTGCACCATAATGCATCCACTACTAAACGTAAAGGCTATTCAAGCTTCCTACCTGGGAGATATCGTGTTTACATAAAGTATTTTCCACAGTGTTGACCGCCCTGAGTGACTCCCCAGGATGACCTTTGACCTTTGGACCAAAATTGATAAGGGTTTTTTTCATTGCCTCAACATTAACCATCTACATATTAGTATGAAATACTGTTTCATTCAGTTCGTGTTCTACTTTATTTCGGCCATTCACCCATGTAATAATAATAAAAGCATTACAAGATCACAGTAATGTTTGTATTCAGTTAATACAAAGAACAACAGAGTAGGAATAAAAGGCCCGGGGACAGATTTTCACAGAAAGCTACTTTAAAGTCGTTTGTAGAGTGAATCCCCGTTTTTAGACCCATATATATAACATTATTCTGTATATAACTTTAAAGAGATCAAGGAATCAATCACATAAAGGCATCCAAAAAACAAGGCAGCAAAACATGAATAAAATAAAAGACCAGGCCAACCAACAACGGAGAAATAAGTTACCAAGGACAATGGAAACAGGTCCTAGACACAGTTGTGGTATGGTGAAAATATACTTAACTACATAATATGGGTAGTATGTCAACATTTTTTGGACCGTCGCGTTAATTGTCGTAAGGGTGAGGAGAATTTATTTATTTCTCGCCAGGGAAGTGCCGTTCCGTGAGAGGCCCCTAAATACCTAATGTGACCTTGGCTTGATTGATAGTCCTCACACAATGGGATTAAAAATCTAAAGAATTCCCTTTTACCTAGTGTCCCCCCCCGTAGGGTGAACCGTGTGTGGGTTTGAAAAAGGTGAACAGAATTGTGGGTAATCAAGTTATTGAAAAACTGGAACTAAATACAGAAATTGTGCACTTGTTTTTATGATATCAGGCCAATGACTAAAACAATTACATATTATTTCCTTTAAAGATTGCTTAGTTAATGTTTCGAAGGTGGACCTTCTCTGTATCATATTCAAACGAACCTTCTCTACTCTTGTGGATAACAAATTAGTTTTGTTTACAGAACATCGGCATTATTGTCCTCAACGATATTGCCCAAATAGATAGCACCGGTAAAATAAGAAATTGTAAATTGTAAGTATTTTTTTTTCGATAGGTATTAGGATTATGCACTTACAAATAATAAATAGAGATATGCTAAGTGATAACCTTTGAGAGAGTTGTCTTTGTGCAAGGTTTTCAATATGGGGTCTCCCATTTTAGGTGATGATCACTGGTTTTAACTCCCTGAAAGTGGCAGACATCAAGAGAGTACAAAAGTTTTTTTTGAATTAAGATAAACCGGCATGTTTTAACCAACAAAATTTATTCTTTTTCTGGTATGGCCTTAAGAGAAATAGCTTTGACTATTCTTCTTTGTCATTTAGAGATCCTTTGTTTTTGTAGCAAAATACCAGTTTGTTACGTTTAATCATTTCGATGCTTAGTATAATGTAAAAGTAAAAATCCAAATGTCAGTATGTTTTCCTAGGAAAAATATTGGTAAAGCATCCTTCGTACAGTGTCAACTTTAAAACGTAGAAACTACGGACGGTAAGGTCATTTATATAATTAAGAACAATAAGCGGACCAAGTATAGAATCCTTGCGGAACTCACCCTGTTGATGTTAAATACTACACTGGGAGATCATTAACGGTTTGGATTATATTAACTTCTGAAGACCTGTTTTTAAGATATCAAACTAAATAGTCATTGTAAACCAGTGATAAGCAAGACCCGCGAAATACCATAGTGATGTCCTTTACATACGAGGATTTATGATCCCGGGGTGTCTAAGGCACTTTGAAAAGATCAAGAAAAATACAACAGGATGCTTAATTCTTTTCAAAGGCGTCGATTATTTTGTTTGGCAAATTGTCAAAGCTCATATATTGTTACTTTTTAGGGAACGGAAATTCCGTCTGGTGTGTTTCGTAAAATTAACCGTGCTTTTTTCAAGTAATTTAGAGACGGAGTTATAAACAATTCCTTGTTCAAGAATTTTTGGACAAACAACCAGTGTAAGAACACGAATTGGCCATATAATTTACTTTTCACAAATTTGTCCCCGATTTATAGAATTGGAATGAACTCTTGCCTATTTTAAATCTGTTTGGAATAGTAACCATTTCACGTAGGAAAGATTAATATCTGACATAGGGTACAGAAATGAAACAACCCACCAGATTTATAACTTTACATGAAGATTGGTCATGGCCGGGGGCTTTAACATTTTTCAGGATTCTGGATACAGTTGTTAAATTTCATTTTCATCCAGTTCGGGTCGGTAATTACATTACATCAATCCCCCATCTCATGTGGCAAATAGTCCGTAAGAGAAATGAGAATCATTTTACAATGCCTACTAGATAAGGTATGACCAACACTGACAAAATAATTGGTTAAAGTTTGCAAACCTCCTTAGGCTCGGAAACTTTCTTCCATTTTCAACAACTCGTTTACGGAATTACCTTGGGTCCCTTACGCCGCGTAAGATTAGTATTGATGCATTCCAAGTGCCTTTTATACTCTTCTGTATCAATTTTCAGCTCTGGTAAAAGTTGAACTTGGCTTACCCGAATACACAGTCCGTTAATTTATTCTGAATCTGCTGTAGGCTGCCTTGGTTTTTCCTAGAGTAGGGTTGATTGAGATCATTTGCGATATAGCTATTTGTAGTTACGCACGAGTTTAATATATCCTTGTGGTAACAACCATATCTTTTTTTTTCCTTTGCCCGGAGGCCTTAACCGT
The DNA here is from genome assembly GCA_029531755.1 of Holothuria leucospilota. Taxonomy (NCBI): domain Eukaryota; kingdom Metazoa; phylum Echinodermata; class Holothuroidea; order Aspidochirotida; family Holothuriidae; genus Holothuria; species Holothuria leucospilota. The sequence goes on from CM055981.1 coordinate 43,489,650, forward strand.
TCAAAAGGAAGCAATTATTGGTAACACTTGTTAATACCATCAATAACGTGAATTATAAAACGCAGAATCTGGTCGTGCAATCTAAAAACGTCTGAACCATCAATTTGAGAAACAGCAGTTGTAAAAAATCAATTAAATAGTTGACTGGGTTTTATCAAACGTTTGGATCCATATTTTGCTGAGTGGCGGGGAACAAATTTTGTAACTGAACAACGTGAGAAGCCCTGCAACAATTGGATTACTGGTCGGAAAGGTCTCAATAATTACACCGGAAGAAGATTATCAATGATCAGAAAATTCCGTAATTATGTTGTCGAGAGTGACAGGGAATCGGTCGTAACTCTAGTGGCTTATCAAATCAAAAGTTGTATAGCCATATGAACTTAACCAATTGTTTTCAAAAAAGCTCCGGCAGCAGTACTGGTAATGGCCTTCATCGTTGTTAATTATTGTCAATCAACCAGTATAAGGTAATTGTTTTTTTCCCATTTTTGCTGAAAGTTCTTCCACATGGTACTAAGAATGTATTAATGTCAGCCTGATGGAGGAGGATAGACCTAACACTACACTGTTTTTGTTATATTAACCTTCTGGATGCTCACCGAAAATTGGCTCGAATTACATTTTTTCAGGAAAATAGACAGTTTCCCTGTAAGAATTTGAAATTGTAGGCCTTCTTCTAACATATAGGGGCCCCCGAACCCACCACCTTTAACCCTGTGGTTGGCGACTTGTATGAATAAAGTGGTTATAATGATTTACTGGTACAGACCTTCTAATGGTGAAGAACTCCCTTGCCAGTTTCCTGTACAGCGACACAACAAATTTAACATTTCAAAAATGCCCATTACATAGCGTAAAACCTAAATCGAAAGTTTTTTTGTTTAGGCCTTCTACAGTTTCAATGAAGAATGAAATATACTTTGCGTGCAATCTCGTAAATTCTTGTAACACGTTCGTAAAAATCATTTGGATTAGTAAAACCTACAAAAAGTCTTTGATGACTTATATGAACATTCTTTTCGGGGTCCCTGACTGACACAGGATTGAAAATTTACACCTAAATCATTTCTCATCATTACTGGAGTTAATACTAGCCCATGTAAAAAGGAAAAAAAAACAGACGCAAACAAATACACTACAAAACAGATTAAAGAAAACACAAAAGGACAGTATCGCGCTTTTTTCTTTTTGTTAACTGACCATGAACGCAAGCTAGGAAATAACTAGGCAAGAAAATATATATACAACTTATGACCTAAACCTTGGAACAGAACATATTTGGGTTGTGGATGTATCGGACGAGTCTGCTGTGATGTGGATTATTGTATTGAGCGCGATCCACTGCACCATTCACTGGATGGGCTGCAATTTAGTACACCTAAATCATCGATTTTTTGATAATTTTTTTCCTTGTATTCGCCGACCAAGCCTTTATTACTAGGGGCCATGACTTCCATCGTTACTCTCCCTAACCAGATTGACGTGTTTTTTGTTCTTTTTTACCGTCTATTCAACAGCGCTTGTTTCCTGTTTGGTTTAGTTCCCTTCTCGTATCACATACATTGCCTTTGAGTTTCCTCCGGCGTGAAAGTAAAACCCTTGAACCGACGGCGTCAATGACGTGAACGTTGACAATAATTGCCAGCCCTTACCAGCCATTACGTTGTGGGCCGAGCCTATTGATCTCGTCAATGTCCCGGCTGGGAAGGTCCCCTATACCCGTGTTTTGGCAAGGCCAATGGTTTCCCTAGCACACGATTGCTGCCATTCTTTCGTTGTTTTCCCTCTTTCAAAAAACCACTGATGCGAGACAAGTTTTCTTTCTTGAATACTGTTCTACGTTCATTGTATGATTGCGGTGGCTTTTGAATCATTTGATCATTTTAGTTCTTTCTGGCGATTGTTCACATTTTTCCAAGTTGGTTTTCAATTATCACCATTTTTTTTGGTGATTAACTCCAGGCTTTCTAGCTTGAGATAGTCCATGTGTCACTAGGTTTTTTCCCAAGAGTTTTGACCCCCTGTTGGGACCCACATTGAATATAACGCTTTGGACCTCCCCAAAAACAATAGGGTTTCTTCCTCTCACCAATAATACATCCTACATACTAAGTATAAATTTTATCCAACCTACCTACTTGAGATACTGTGTTAACAAGGTTTTTTTCAGCCATTTTGACGGCCTGATGGGGGGGACCTTTGACCTCCTCAAACATAGGGTTCTTTCTCTCACCCATACCATCTACAATACTAAGTATGGGGGAATTCATCCAGGCTTCCTACCTTGAGATATTCATGGTGCCACAAGGTTTTTTCCACGGGTTTTTGTGACCCCTGGTGAACGCTTGTCCCATGATGACCTTTTGTGGGGGACCCCCACAACAAAAACAATAGCGAATTCCCTCCCTCTTAAGTATGGGCTAATCTATGTAACCAATTTTTGAAAAACTTCTGGAGTTTCTCTTCTTGAGATATTGTGCCATACCAGGCTAAGCGTCCACAACACACACCCATTTAAACCACATGCCACACGCACACACTATACGCGCCCACACCCCACACACACCAAACGACATCAGAACCTAATCGCATAATTCCTTGCCTGCCCTACGGCGAAGGAATCAAAATGTTCAGTGGCCTATTGTGTTATTTCCGATCTTTAAAATGCTTCCTATGAACTTTGGTCCTTAACTCCCAAAAAAATTAAGGAGGGGATGGGGGATTACCCCCTTGCCGCGATCCACCAGAAACTACTCAGCATCCCTCCCCCCCATGCTTTTTCATTTTCTTCAGGAATATAATCCTTTTTTCGAAATGCCAGCAACCTCCCCACAACTCTCAATCCTTAGCGATGGCCCTGCCCTACCTAACACTCGTAGAAAATCCCTGTCCAGTAACAGACGCTGTCCACTAAGGCCTATTCATACATGCGGGATGGGATAATGCTGTTATCTGTGTTTTACCAAGCCATCTAAAGAGTAACTGAATGGTTGGCCCTCTTTTTTAATTGGGAATTAACTTTCTTCACATTTGAAAACACTACATGCAAAACACGTTACCTCCAGCAGGATTACCCTGACTATTGCAGCATGAGTAACGATCAGAGATGGTGGTTGCCATTTTGAGAAAAGTAAATTGCTAGAAAGAGTAGCACATTGGGCATATTTTCAAATTCTGTTTGCTTGGAGTGTTAGAATTAAATATTTGATACATGGTAATGGGTGTACTTTGCATAGAATGTGTATTTTCGCTGCAAATTCACATCTCCGATATTTTTGTCCAGGCAGCATGCTTTTCAATGGCGAAGTTCAAACCCTCTGTTAAGCTATGTTCACTTGAAGCACATTCTATGTTGACCTATACCCGAGAGGAAACAGTGCAATCATCCCAATGAACTCACAGTGTTGCTGGGGATGTTTTTTCCAATATCTTGGGAATATGGCACATGGACTGGAAAGTAGACAAATAATTTTGACAATGTGTACTTCAAATTTACAGTTATCATGTTGGCCCTGTGGAATGAATGACCTTTCTCCTCTAAAGCCACGACTTGTCCGTCAGGCCCCAACTAAAGTTTAGAGAGTGTTTCAGCTCAAAAGTGCCGAAATGTCCAAACTGATAGCCTAACACCACCTTCCTTAAATCCCTCTACATATTTTTTAAGTAATTGCTATAACTTGTTTTTACACGTTGGTGGATCAATGCTGTGGGTATGGGGAGGGGGCTTTAACATTTGAAACCAAATTCTGTTGTCAAAGGCAAAAAGTACTCAACCAAAACTGCTTAAGTTACAATGAATAATATTAAAACATGTTTTAGGGAAGCATAGGTGCAGCATAGGAAGATGATCTCAGCTCAGTGGGGAGAAGTCTCAAGTGAACATTGTTTTGGACCACTATCATGGGGGATGGGTCCAAGGAAATGGTTGTCCCAAAGCCCTAGCTGAGGGCGAGCCCCTACAAAAACTCGCCCAAGCAAAATTCAAACTAATCATTGTCACAATGCAGTTTGAATGTATCCCTCCTACACAAAATGTCTCCCCTAGAAAACTATTTCTTCCTCCTTCAGTAGGCCTTCCTTGCCTGGCTACGGGCATGGATGTCCCCCTCTCCTTGGAGAGTTTTTCAGTAATTGAGAGGCCCTACATGCAATGTGGTGCAATGGCTGGGGTCTGGAACAGTCGCAGCATCGTATCTTGGTTGTTTGGTAAGCCCTTCCACTCCTTGTTCAATCTCATCCCATATACCTGTGAACCCATCACGTGTACCTTTGAACCGGTGTCAAGTGTATAATTGTTTTGTGTGTTTTCTGTTTTTACTTAAAATGGTCCAGGGGTGTAGCTAGGATGAAATTTTTAGGGGGCCTAGGTATCAAATGGGGGTACACGGCATCGATGGCCATCCTTAATTCTTAAAAAAATTTTTGGACACACACAATGAAATGGTCGAAATCTGCGGAATATTTTGAAGTATAATGGAAGAAAATGGGCCCGGAATTTGAGGTATTATTTGAAAGTTAGGGTCGAGAATACAGAACGGAAGCATGGAACAAAAAGATTGCGTGTGTAAATTAAAACACATTTGTATCAACCAACAAATTTATGCTCATCAATTGTAGAAATTGGAGAAAGCTCAGATAGAGGTAAAGGAGAGCAGTGAAATGTCACTGATTTAGGGACTGTTTACGGAACATTAAAAACTTAAATGCAATCTACCGCACTGATATAATATTGCTTAATTAAGTTATGCTGCACGAATGCAGTATTATATATTATCTTTTCACTCATCATTTTCTACGGCTATTTCATCATTTGCCAATATGAAACAATGAAAACTAAATGGTCATTCATTTTACAGATGGGAAACACCACTGCTTATTTTTAATGGACAAATACAAAGTAGAAAAATGAATTATAGTTTACAAAACAGGAACAGCAACAGCTATAAATTGTGAGTTTATGGACTCGTTTGCAAAGTTGGTTTCAATGTAGGCTACAAGTATTCCACAGGAGCAAAATACGAAACACCTTGAGTAGCCCATGCAACCAAATTGAGTTGAAATCATTATTATGCCGATTATATTACTTAACTTCCATACAGTAAACAAATCAGACGTACACAGTTTTCATTTCATTTGTAATAAAAATTAGAAGAGATGATTTTTAAAGTTACTCTCGTCTACCATTTAAGATAATCATGTCAACGCGTTTTTCACACTACCAAAGTATCTCTCATCATTCCGCATTACCGAACATCAGGCTTAAACACATGCAAACGGACTGCATGCTAGTCAAACCTTGTGCTCTTGCTCAATATCAGTAGCGCCGGCACAGGGGGAATGGGGGGGCTCGTGCGCCCCCTATGAAAATTTTTTGAAAATTTTAAAATGATCCTGGTGATTAAGCTATAGATTTCTGTAGGAGGCGTGTTTTAACTGAGTGATAGATCTATAAATCATTTTCTATCACAAATATTTCTCAGACTATCAGAATTTTCGCAAATTCTTCGCAAACTACCAAAATTTTCACGCGCTCCGTGCGCTTCAAACCTCATCACCATGTTCTTATTATCAATATCCTTGATAGCAACTCCCGGAGAAGCACAGCAACAAAAATTTAAAGCTGTTCACAAATTTAAACAGGAAATTTGACTGCTTTTTTAGTGGATGTAGATTGTTTGGGCAAAACTACATATTAGACCAAGGTAATCTTAAGTTAAAGGATAATGTTCAGTTACATATCTCTCACTGTAAATCCCTTTTGTATCCCTAAACTATAGCACTTTAAAAATGGAACCTACTGCCTTTGTGCTTGGTGCTCAGCATGAACAATGGAGTAGGGAAAACAAGCCAGTGAGCCACAACTCAAAAAAAGGCAGTGGTCGTCTCGACTTGAACCAATTGGTTGGAAACTGGGACGTTAAACCTCATCTAACCTAAACTACTGTATAGCTCTACAAAGTTACTTGCAAACAAATTTATAAAAGTGTGACTTCATGGTTTGGTAAGTGATTAAAGTATCAAGCAAAACTTCACTGTGCAGGCTACCACACCACAATTTTCAATTTCTGTACCATATTTTTACATTGTACCGTCTACTTTGCCCGACTTTTGTTTTAAAATTAAATTTACTGAACTAATTTTTTCACTGCAAAGCACTTTTGACAGATTGTACAATTCACTAGAGAACAATATGATTCAACACTTGTTTAATGAAATAAAACTTTTTACCAATGTTGTCTGCAAGTTTATTAGCCTGCATACTTGTAAAACAAAATATGCAACCAAAAGTCTTAAAAACGAAAAATAAAAAACAACAAATTATGCTAAGTAACCACAAACAATTTAGTTACACACCAGGTAACTTTATCAAATTTTGCATTGAACTACCCCCCCCCCCCTCCCATGCAATACCACATGCTATGGTAAGTATAACACATGCATGTACCTCTAAGTATGATACTGTGACGTTGCAAGTCTTTTCACTCTGTATGGCATTGATCTTCTCATAAAGCTCCAACATTGTCAAAAAGATCACTCCAGGTGAGTCAGGGCCACCTAGCATGGTGTGAGTTTTACCAGCTCCTGTAGCCCCATATGCAAACACTGAAAAAAAAAAAACAGTAGTACAAGTTAGCATCAGTGATTTAGCCACGTCACTTCTCCAATGCAACATATAATTACAGTGCTGTACTTTACAGTACTGTGCATCTCCAGGGTTGAAGCTAGAAGAATTTTAGTGGTGAGCATAGGGTAAAGAGTCCACATACAATATAGTGTTGCTACTGAAACAGCTAATGGTTTCAAAAAAGTGGGGTACAGTAGATTCTTGACATTAGCCCTACAGTAATATGGCTCACTCTTTGTCACAAAACTTGAAAAATACTGTGCCACAAAAACTAAATCTTCCTTCAAAACCACTTCAAACTATCATAGTATTACAGTACTAAATTCAGTTGGCAGTAAAGGCAGTACTAGGTGCCAGGATTAATGATCACGAGTCCCAGGTTGTACTGTGCCCAACATCCCATCCATATAGCATTTTTACTCCCTCTATGTGGCAAGCAGTCAGAAATACAATTTAGCAGTTTTAAATTGATCCCCACCCATACTGCTGTAGAGTACACACTACACAGAACCTCTGATTATATTGTAATGTACTTACCCTTACCCACAGCAAAATGAAATGGTACTACTTATGAACAGTCAGTGTCTATGTTCTGACACCTCTATATCTTCCAACATGTCTACATGACAGCTATTTTAAATAGGATAAGGATTAGGTAAGGGTTATGTCAAGATGAGAAGATTAGGGTGACATGTGTGTCAGAACATAGAGATGTCGGAATATACATAAAGATGTAACCGAATGATAGCCCAATTACCTGAAGCATTGAACCCATTCAGGATACTATCAACAATTGACTTGGTTGTCTTTTCATAAACATACTCCTGACTTGATTTTGCATCAAAGATGTGATCAAAAGCAAACCGCATATCACGACTCTTCTTCTGCAGCAGGTTTCTATGTCGGACTCTCTTGCCACGGTAGAAGTTGTTTGGAGAATCTTCGGACTTGGGATCAAAGATTAAAACATTTTCATCTAAAACATGAATAATGCTTGAAGAGTTCTTCTCCACTTCTTGAGCATTCAATGGTCTAACCCTGACAACCACCCTGACATTACTGTTGGTATCTTCTACTTCCGACTGTGATACACCTGGACTGCCACCGTTAGAATGTTTCCTGTTTCCCCGAGGAGTACGAAAAGATTGTCTCCTGGCAGGCATGTTCTTTATTTTCCCTGGGAATTATTAAGACAAAGATGCTGTGGTTAATAACATGAAGAATGTCAAGACTTCTTATAAAATCAGTTCAACCTCACTGTACAGTAGGTATTAGTTCCAAAGGGAAAACTAGAAAATTAAACACTGTAATACAGTATAAAAAATGCCGTACAGTAGATGCAATCAGCTCAAAGATAAGGAAAATAGTACTGTATTTGTGATGTTTGCTGTGCACAGCAGTTGACTATAAAACATGCACTGTATATAGTCCATCAGCCTAGCCAATAAACTTGAAGTTACTGTAAGTCCTGTACTGTACTGTAGCCTAGGCATCATCATGTTACCAAAGGAGTCATCTTACTCAAGAATAAACCGAGTTTCAAATGAGATTTTGTTGGAATAAAGTATTTCACCATATATGGTAACATATTATGTACTGTATTTCATTTGATTTAGGCCATTTGGTACTATAGAAAACAATAAAAACAAAGAAATATAGAAGACATACTGTACTGTGCCATACACATAAATCACCGTGGTACCGGTACCAGGTATTAAATTTTACCCACTATACAGTCAAACTCCACAATCTGAAATGTAATTACTGTAATGGTACAAGCAGGATCTGGGTCTTTCTCCAAATTAGGGTACCAGTGGTGGGACATAAGGTCAAAATTTAAAAATCATCTTTATTGATTGAAATTTACACTCATGATAGAGAATTATCAACATTTACCTGTACTAAAATTAAAAATATTTTTGCATACAGCCTTGTGTACGCATGAGGACACTCATTCAAACATATACATGCCAGTAAATTGACCATCATAACAGGGACACCAAAGCAGGGTTACGTTCCTTTTAGAAGAATAAAGAAAAATCCTTAATGGTTGACAATTCATAGTTGAGTGTGATTTAGGACCCTTTGTAACAACATGGAAAAAGTTTGAAAGAATTCTCCAAAACTTGAAAAAAGCCTGTTTCATTTTTTTCAACAATCCCACATGTCAAAAGATCTACACTTTTACATATTTTTATACAATATTGACCAGTTTTTAGCTAGTAAATGGTCTTTAACTATTTAAATTTTCCTGTTTGACACCCACAGATTATTAGACTTGCCGTCTGATATCTTATTTTCTATCACTTTATGGACATGTATGGTATTTGCAAGATCTTTTATTCCTTCTAGACTGTCGCGCCTAACAGGGACACCAAGAATTGGTGTCCCCATCAGTGGCGTAGCCAGGTTTTTTGTCAAGGGGGCAAGAGCACCAAGATTTACCCCTTTCCTCTGACCTGGCAGATGTGACTGATCGCCGTCCTGGGGGGGTCTAAGGGGAGGTGGTGTCCCCCTCCCCTTTGGAAAATTTTTGCTTTTGTAAGGTGGGCTGGATGCAAAATGGTGCCACTTTGGTGCTAAATGTAAATTGAATACATCACCAAGAATTCCTATTTTTTTAGAAAGCTCTTTTTTATCTTGCTTGTCTTGGTGAATTTTTCTTGAGTCCTACTGGTAGTTCAGAATCACAATGGGTGAAGTACAGTAATTAAGTGAACCCTAGTACACCTTTCCCTTCATCAGTTCACCACATTCACCACAATCAGTCCAAATTTTACAAGGACCTGCCCTAGTATCAGCGTATAGCACTTGACCACTGACCCATTCTAGATAACAAACTGCATATACCACAATGCTGCTGCTTTAATTATCAAGAAAAATTGGAAGTATACAGCAAAAGGACAGTCCCTTGTCAAAGGTCCAGAGATCCCATGCTGTATAAAACAGATAGTAAAACATAACTAGTACAACTATAAGCATGGTGTCATATTCCATCTCTGAAAACCTTAAAGGCAATAGTTGCCTTTGAACATATCTTGTAGGTATTACAAACAATAGGTAAAGCAAGGTGAAATTCTCCTTGAATTCCACAATTCACTAACAAAAATATTGTCACATGATCAAAATAGGCCATTCATGAACTAGAGTGACAGGATACACTCACTCTGTTTGGGGTAACTGCCTACTGCCTTTAATGAGGACTGGTTGTGCCAGTGTGGGATATAAGTAAATGAGTAAAGTGTACTGGTGGAGAAATTTAAAATTTACCACATCATGCGCAAATTTCACCATTTCATTTTCAAAATTTCCCCCAAGATTTTTCCAGACTGGGCAACTTGCCCCCCCTGCCCCCCCCCCCCCCTGGCTATGCCACTGGTCCCCATTACACCTAACATGTAAATTTTCAAATGATAACAGTTTAATTTTTAAATCTTGAATTGACTTGAAAATTTTCAAATGCAATATAAACAACTGTTTGAAGTAATAAGATACAATCAAAAGCCCTAGTTTCATTGAATTTTTGTTTGTCATACTGTACATTAAGAATGGCGGACATAACTACATGTATGGCATCATGGGGTACTCCAAAAAAATCAAATGTCCATCAGCATGAAATACATGGTTCAAAAGACTGGAGATCATGTTTTCTGGTAACATTCTGATATCTACTTTTCATGTGACTTAACTCACCCAAAAATGTAGTGGTTTGTGCAAATGGTGAAGCCTTAAAGTTTACCAACATAACTCACCAAGGGGGACACCAAAATTCTGTTGATTATGAATGATGCCTTGAACAATGTTTTTTTTTTTCCATTAGTTCTTTACAAATGTTCTTCTTTCTAAAAGAGTTTGACCTAATTCTTACATCAAATGAACTTCTGCTACCTGAGAATGACCATATTTATAAAAATGGTAAAAAAGACATTAGAAAACCAACATAACTAGAGGGGTTGGCGTGAAAATAATTTGACTTAGCTATATGCCAATAACAGCGCACGTTACATAGGATTTGCCAAATGAGGAGCTACTCGTATCTATCTGCGTAGCAAACGTACGTTCTTTTGATTTGCTTTACCTTGCGCTGCATGTTTTCGCTTATGAGACGGCATAGATGGCTGCCAAGGTTATAATCATACGTCATCTGTCTGTGTTACCACCAACGTGCGGAGAGTCCAGTTTTTTACGAATAATTTTGATTAGAAGTGATTTTATGCCCGCAGTTGTGCGCGAAGGGATGTTAAATGTTCCTTCTCATCGAATGACGTGATTGACAGAAATCAGAGCTCTAGGTTCACAGTGAGCGTAGGCCTAAGAGTGTAAAAATAGGCCAAGTTGTAAGCTTCGTCCAGAAAATTGTCGTACCTTGTTAGTATATATATGTATAGTGTATTATATAAATTGTATATTTATAAATCGGAACTGTGGTAAGACTATAGGAGGTAATCCCCAGTCGGCTTAAAAAATCAAGTGTGCAATGTGAATTTTCAAGTGTGCAATGAAAATCTAGAAAAAAAATCTCAGGTGTGCAATTGCCATGTAGGTCTAGGCCTAGGCTAGTCCTCAGTAACTTTAGGACTGTGGTCGTTCGCCTACAGCTCTCAATACACAGTCCTTACACCGACCACTGAAAATAGCGGGGGGATCGGCCGTCTGTGTAATGGTTGAAATTTTCTGTCTTCTCACAGCAAATTCTGAAAGAAAAATCCTAATTTACAACCAGGAATTTTCTTCTCCAGATCTTACAAGAGTATTGCAGCTGTTCTGGATCACCGAGAATTTCCGGAAAGTGCCAAAAATATGAAATGAAATTAGCAACTTTTTCGCTCTGTAAAATTTACTGTGTGACTTTGGAACTTTGTTTACAACAGTATGCTAATGAGCTACGTCGTTACGTCAATACAGAATGTTTACAGAGGCAGTTGCCATGTGTATGCATAGGAACTACAGTAATGAAAATGTTTTGCGTGACGTCACAATGTTACGCACACAGCATTCAGTTGTCAACAAATATTTCGAGCACTACAGTAAATTGTTAAGAAGCGGCCAAGTTGATGATTTTATTGCAAATTTTCGGAACTTTTCCGAAATTTAAAGTGATAAAAAACAACTGCAATATAAGTGTAAGACATGGAAAGGAATAGTTATGGTAGTTTATTAAGACTTTAGGACCTGACTTTGCAATAAGAAGAAATTCAATTTCGACCAGCACTGTGCTGGTCGAAGACCCCGGGTTTTCAATGAGTCGGAGTAAGGACCGTGTATAGGGAGCTATCGGCAACCGGCTATACACGGGCCTTTACTGAGGACTAGGCCTAGGCTAGTCCGCAGTCTGCTGACCTAGTATTTGGGAAGCTTTGGGGCTTCCCATACTAGGTCAGCAATATACCCATTGTCAAAATTGGGCTACCGCAACTTCAAAAATTTTGAATGGTCTCGATCTTTCTCAAATTCACGTATACACCTACATAATTGACCTCTACGGGGCCTTATATGTTTAAGACTCTCCATTCTAAGATTTTTTGCACTTAGTCACTACTTAGTGTCCAAAAAAAGACCAAAAATTTTGATTTATACAAACGATCCTGTTTTGTTTTTTTTACATTCTATGAAACTGCTAAATCGTGTAACTATGACGTTCACACTATTGTGTGCTAAATAGCACGCACTGCTGTTCAATTGTGACATAGTCTATAGCTATAGTTACGTTCATACACGCGCATACGCGTATATAGCAACAATCACTGCAGCAACGCACACAGACGATATTACTCTCACAGTAATATGCGGTCAAAAGTTAACTTTGTGTTGCAATAGCCTAGGCCTAATTCTAGTGTACGTGAGAACTAGGCCTAGGTACCCTAGGCTAGGCCTACTTTCCATACTGGGGCAAGTGGACGTTTTGGTAAAGGGACGTTTTGACTGGTAAGCCTATACTATACATATATGTTACAAGCCTATAGGCTAGGCTAGGCCTATGTACTTTTATGTAGGCTAATACTAGGCCCAACGCTACTACTGTACTAGTATAATATAGGCGTAACGTTAGGCCTAACTAGTTAACTAGGGCTAGGGCCTAGCCGATTAGGCTTGAACTTGAAGTGCTGTCTATTCGCGTTAACGGTGGTTCCATAGTTTAAGACGGGCAAGCGTTTGCTAAAAAAATACGCATGTATACTAACCTTTTACTTGGTAATTCGAAATTTCAAGCAAACTTTGTCAATGGCTAGTTAAAGTACACGAAGTCAAACAGTAGCGAAATGGGTTCACAAGTCATGTTTATTTACATAAAACATTTAAACGCTGCGCGTGCTACGAATGAAGGGCATTGATTGGACACTCTCTAGTCTTTCTCTGTCAGTCGTTTAGTATTGTGCTTTGGAATATTGAGTATGGAACGCCGTTGGTCCAACAAAACGCCACAATTTTTATGCATTTATGCCATAATTGTAATCTGAAACAACAAGAATTAACAGTGTCGTAACCAGACTTTTCGATATGAGGAAATGGGGGGGGGGGGGGGTACGCAGCGTTACGCCGAGAGGCAAACCGACATGGAAGACTGTGAGGCGCTGGCAGGGATGACACTAGAGGGGGTGTGGGGGTGACACCCCCAAAGATCCACGAAGTAGGCAAAATCCTGCAAATTGAAGGAAAGAGGGAAGTGCAAACGAAGGAAAGTTAGAGGGAAGAAGAAAGAGGAAAAAAAAAGAGAAAAAAGAGGAGAGAGAAGAGGGAGAAAGAAAGACCGAGCGAACAGAGAAAAAACAGGAGAGGGGGGGGGGGACAAAGCAGGGCAAGAGAAAGGGGCTGGTGCAGACGGAAGACAGTAGATTGGAATGCATTTGTAGACAACTTGTATTACAATATTTTCAAAGCCCATAAGCAACACTTTTTGAAACTTAAAACATATTCTGTCGGCAAAAAAGCTACATAGGGCTTTTCAGTATAATTTTATACTAAACGAGTTCTTCGCTCATGTGGTTTCTGGCACTGAGTTGGTAAATTCTGCACCATTCGGCAAAATGAAGGAAACATGAGGAAAAGAAAGATGAAAAGAAGTGAAAGAAGGACGATTTCGGTAATCAGAAAAAATTTTCGACGCACTACGCGCGCTGCAATGGATCCAGTTTTCTTCGGTAGTTCTATTCCACATAGCTAGATAGCATAAGTCCTGTCAACCTTACCAAGTAACATGTAGGCAGGGTACACAGGTAATGTAGAGGTCGTAAACTTCATCCCATATCACAAAGCCTAGTTGCCGTTCTCTGGTGTGTGTCATGCGGTACGGTCAGTTACCTTCATAGCAGGTGTCGAGCATGTACTCTCTTTGGCGTACATACTCTGTGTAGCCAATAAAGGTGCATGAGTAATACACGTCCGCTGGGTGGGCAAGGTCAGTTGGTGAGCGACTCACGGAGCAAAGTTTGGCTATTTCATCGGATAGTCCAGATGGTTTGGACACAATGTATGTTGTCCCCGATACAGTCTATAACCCCTTACAGTTTTTGTGTTTTTCTTTTTGTTCTTAACGATGACATGTTTCACTAGGAAGTGAGATTTTTACACTTTTTGTCACCCCCTGTGTAAAATTACACCTTTTTCGTGTACTTTTACAACATTTTTACACTTTTGCAATATGCAAGCCCCGCCTTGGAATCTAGAACTCTTCACAAATTTTACACTTTTAGTTCACTTTTTTATGTAAATCCCATCCAATATTTATTACTCTCTAGTATGATGGATGGAGACTAAGGGCCAGGCAAAAGTACACTTATTCTGACCTCCCTGGCCCTATTTTTACACTTCTGTCATCTTTCCAGTGAGTTATTGGTACAAAGGCAGTAAAGTTTCAGCTTTCTGCAAAATTATCATGATAAGGTCATCAAAACTTGGTACCCTGTCCCAGAGGATCTGTTGCTGAGCAACAACTATTCAGAAAGAATATAATCTTCTATTGAAAGGCTAGACCTGCTTTTGTGTTTACTATGAATACTAAATGAAGTTTGGAAGATTGTATAGTACAGTATACTACTTGTACTGGAGTACTGGATTTAGCATTAAAAAAGGAACTGTAGTGATACTGTACTATTATAGAAGTGACTCCCATGTAGTGTGTTTTGCCATTCTCTTCAATCGCTGCAAGGGTTTACTTTTAATTACTCTGTGGGGCTGTTTATTTGAGTTGGTTTGCTGCAGCATGTACATCGCAGTAAATACAAGATGTCGGTAAGAAGCAGTTTGAAGGCTAGACCACTGTTACTTTTTTTTTTTTTGAACTAGACTTTTAGTTAAGATGTTAAAATTAAGCCATTTAGAGGGGTACTTTGTTGAATGCATGAACTTGATGATGTATTAATATATATTCCTAAGTATTTTGAAATTCGAGCTGAATTAAATTAATTGTACCATGCAGTTGCAAAGCTTCCTGAGCTCAAGGTTAGTATACAGTACACACCACTTCCGTTGAAAGAGTTTACTAACTTACGCATTATAGATATATAGGCTACAATTAATTACTACAGCACTTTGTCACATTTAATTGAAACAACATGAGCATACATATGCAAGTGGACAACTTTGAGTACAATTACATTCAGTGGTAAAAGTGGACTCCCATTTTGATTCCATGAATTCCCAAATATCACCTTCAGGAATGGGTGGCACCAGTGGGGGAATCCAGTGGAACTCTGCATGCCATGAAAGACTGCCCCCCGGCCTCCTGCAAGGGAAATTTCCAATTTCATTGAGGAGATTAAACTATATGTCAATTAACTGCCTTCACTGAGTTGCTCTAGTGCTGTGTACATTCTTAGTACGGACTCCAAATTATATGTCAATAACCTTGAATTTTTGCAATTATCATCCCATGAAAATCCAAACTTTTTAAGCCCTCTTCAAAATCTCGCATAGTTTTAAATTTTAAACAGTAAAAAAGTTGCGCACCAAAAATGCTATAATTCCCATTTTTTCGGCAATTCATTGATCACCTTTGTTGTATCTGTAGATTACTGCCCCCTCAGTCCGGTCAATGAGCTGCCCCCAGTCTGACAATTATTTTTACCCTTCTCCCAATTATACCCTCTATCATTGGCTGAAGCAGTAGTGTAGACAGAGGGTGGTAGGGGAAGAGTGCCCCCTCACAAAAAATTTTGGGTACATGACAGGCGATCCTGAAAAAATAAAGAGCAAAATAAAAAAGAAAGAAAAGAAGAAGAAGAAAAAGGAAGAAAAAATGGGGAGAGGAAGTAGGGATGGGAAATTGGTTGGGCGGAGTGAGGAGTTGTGGTTAGGGGAATATGGGGAGGGTAACTGGGAAATATTGCCTTCATAAATGTGATCTTTTTATGATATCGAAAACTACGCTACAAAACCGACTAACAGAACAATTGAAACAAAGTGATTGGAAGATGTGAAATTATCGTTGATTTCGATTGGCCATACATGGGCCTTTTGCTCATAGTCGGGGGGGGGGGGGGCGGGGGCGGGGGCAGGGGCGGGGGCAGAGGCTATGGCCATGCACTGTTAGGGAACTCTTCAGCTTCCCGTCTGGGAAATAATCCATTTTCATTGGGGAGCAATCCGTACCCTAAAAGATGATCCAGATTAGCCCCAGTGCCCTCTCCCGATGATCTTATTGAGTTTGCTTACAAAAAAAGAAAGGCATCTTCTTCAACAGAAGCCTCAAAATTTCAATTTTCCTTATTAAAATCCAAAATTTTTCAAATTGTCTTCAAAGTAAGTTTCCAGACTTTCAAAGCTTGAGGAAGGAAAGCCAAAATTTTTCAAGTTTTGTTAAGAGCCTACACGGAGTAGCTTGCCTTTCCATACGTAGCCTCAAAAAAATTTCACATTCTGCTCCTACTGTAGGAAGAGCAGACTGTTCAATATAGACCACAAATTATCCAGTTTTTGTCAAAATGAAACCCACTTGTTTAATATTTCTGCAAAAAAAATTCCAATTTTCTCTAATTTCAGCTCCAGATTTTCAAATAAAATTACACAAGAGCCCCCACCAAAAACTAAAAAAAAGTCGGGAAATTGTCCAATTTCATGGGATATATAACCATAATCTGTAAGGTAAGATTTTAAACCTAAACTAACTTTAGTCACCCTGACATTCTAGATAATTTTGCTCTTCAAAGGCAGATTCTTCAATAAAACCCCATATTTTTAATTTATGCTGTACGGAAAACCTATTTATATGTTGAAATTCCAAAGATTCTCCAAGATAATCTCTTGATTTTCAATTCGTCGGAGAGCCTCAATCTTTAGGCCTAAGATAACACATGTACAGGTGTAACCTCACCTGATCTTCAGTTGCCCCAACAATGCCAGAGTTTGCTAATAGGAAGGGTAGATTCTGGTAGTGAGCCTGATCAATGCTAAGTGTAACTGGACAGTATGCTTCCTGATACAGAAAGTCTTCTAGCTTTCGGAAATACAAAGACTCACAAAAACATCTATTTTAGGCTATAAAATTAACTTTGATGACACTTATAATCGTATAAAGTAGGCCATTATAGAGATGTATCTTCAATTACAAGAATCGAATTTGGAGTATAGCCAGGGTGCCACATTCTAACCAGGGAGTTGCTATTTTGTCAAATGGCATTAACTACCAGTTCTAACTTATACTTGTGTCTGTAAACAGGAATGATAAAATAATCATGTCATAGGTGTATGGTACAAAACCATGGAAGGGGCCTGTGCAGCATTAAGCCCCTAAGCGAAAATGTAGAAGGGCAAAACTATGTTTTCGCTCGCCTAACACTCAAATGCTCAAATGCCCGCCCGGCCACAATTAAAGGGCAAATTTTGTGTTTACTTTGAAAAACTAGTACCAAAATAGCTGCAGTAATCAAAAAATTAAGACTAAACTGTCCTTCAAATTTTTGCAACATCGCACTCTAAACAGCATAGGAGGACATGGTCCTCATATACTGTACCTAGAAACTTTTCAAAGTGGCAGAGAATAGACGCCCCTACCAGGCTGGATGTCAGGAACTATGTTTGATCCCCACCCAAGGTGAGAACACTTTTCCTATGCCTGTTGAAAGAGTTGTGTGGTCTGTACAATGTTTAATTTCAATTTAATGATCGATGGAGCATTATCAGTTGCTCTATGTAATAACACTGCTAGTGCTATGTGAAACATGGTGGAAAAATTCAGTGGACCTCTAAACCATGAGTTTAAATACTCTATTGCCGACTATTAATGTCTACCATTTCTGAAAAATCACAAGCATGTACATACACTGGCTTCCGCCAATTGGTGAATCGTTACACATGTAAAATATTATAGGCCTACATGAATGTCCTCCAAATAAAAGTGACATGTACTGGTGTTCCTGACTTTCCATGGCTTTTTTTCAGAAATGCCATGTAAAGTCAGAAGTACCAACTTTAGTTCTGATCAGCACATAGGCCTTATAACAGTTACTCAGCTAAACATCAGACAGCAGGGAATGATGAATTTGGACTGTAATATTTTATGTATGCTGTGGTGAAGAACAAATTTTGTTTTAGAGATCTATAAGAATTCAAATCAAATTTTCAGACACTTGTACCACGTACACGCTACTGATAGTACTTCGGTCTTTCTTCTACATTCTTTCAACCTTGTCAACAGCAACTTGCTTTGTTTCCAGTTGTTGTTGTTGCTGTTGTTGTTTTTTTTTTTTTCAGAAAAAATACACCTCTTGTTTTAATAACCCAATGACTCATTCTAAGTGAGTTCCTCAGGGGCTAAATTAAATTTAGGGCAGCTCCCAGGCTTAGTATACACTTTGCCAGAATAAAGGTCGCAAAGGCCGTAATGGCATATATACTGGGTGACAAATTGTGACCTATAGCTTCTGTCAATGACAGGTCAGGATAATCACTCATTTTCCAGTGTATGCATTCAAAATAGGTGTACCAGCTACAACAGTTTCGCTGCATACATGCTTTGGGAGTGACATTAGGGTAGACCCTATGGGCTACAGTATGCAGCAAAACTTATTGAAGTGAATAGGCCATCATGATATGCCAAGCAATTTTTAAAACCAAGTTCATATGGGAGCAAAGTCACTGTGATTTAAAGCAGGGGTGGCGCTAGGATTTGCCCCACAGGGTGGGGGCAAGCTCCCCTACAGGGGACCGCTATTCAAAGCCCCAACAAACGGGGCCATAGCCACGGGGGTGTGTATTTCGAGGCAATGCCCCACCAAAAATATTTTCTGAAAATTGAAATAGTACACTGGGTATTAGGAGAATACTTTAGCACCACCAATCACAGTTCTTGCCCCCCCCCCCAATCATAACACTTGCCCCTCCAAAAATGTAAAGCTGGCTACAGGCCCGCCAACAAACGTGATGAGTTGCCGGAAGGACGTGGGAGGCAAAATTTGTGGTGAGCTTAGCGCGCCAAAGTTTTTGGAATTTTTTTAACAAATATTTGAAAATTCAGAGCTTGTTTTGGAGAAAATTTGATTTTGGGGGAAGAAAATTTGACCTTTTTGTAAGGACCATTGAAAAACTGGGGTATTTATTGAAGAATCTGCCCTTCCTATGAACAAAATCAAGAAGATCATTGGGGCAACTGAAGTTCGTCTGCGGTTACACATTTTAACATAGGGCTACGGACTACGGCTTCTGATGAAACTGGAAATTTTCCCGAAAACTTTTTACCTTTTTTGAACAAATAATTGAAAGTCAAGAGCTTATATTGGAGATATTTCGGAATTTTATGAAAAGAAAATTTTTTCGAAAGGGAAAAATTGAAAAAAGTGGGGTTTTTATTAAGGTATCTGCCTTTCGAGAGCAAATTCAGTAGAACGTAGGGGTTACATGTTTTATCGTATGGATTAAGACAATCCGATAAAATTAGAAAATTTCCGGAAAATTTTTGCCTTTTTAACAAATATTTGAAAATCTGAAGCTTATATTGGAGGAAATTTGTAATTTTATGACAGAAGGTTTGGAGTTTTTATCGAAGAATCTGCTCTTCCTATAGCATAATCAAGTAGGTAGTCGGGCGACTGTAGTTCACTGGGGTTACTTCATATTTCATCATGCAGATAAGGCCCTCCAACGATATTGGAAAATTTTCCGAAAAACCTTTAGCTTCATTTTAAAAAATATTTGAAAATCTTGAGCTTATATAAAAGAAAAAATGAAATTTTATGGCATAAAATGTGAAAAAATGGGTTTATTTGCCAGGGAGAATTGAGAACTTTGGAGTCTTTATTGAACAACCTGTCCTTCATATGAGCAAAATCAAGCAGATCGTAGGGAAGACTGTGCAGTTCATCTTAGGGATTGAGGCTCTACAAACGAAACTGCAAAATTTTGGGGCTTTCTTTTCACAAATGTTTCAAAATCTGGTGCTAATATTGTAGAAACTTTTTGAAAATTTTGGATTTTTGTAAGAAAAATTGGGAATTTTGAGGGTTTTCGTGAAGAATCTGCTCTTGTCATGATCAAAATAAGAAAGATCGTGGGGGGGGGGGGCTGAAGTTACTTGGGCTTACGTCTTTTATTGTACAGATTAAGGCTCCCAACGAAATTGGATCATCTCCTCGACGGTGGGGGGCAGCCTCGCCCCCCTCCCCCATGGTGCCACCCTTGATTTAAAGGACAGTAAGAGGAGTGAAGAAAGACAATACGTTGAAAAATTGTTGGACAATCAGCAGTGACATCATCAAATGGGGGAACAAGGGGCATTTGCCCCTACACCTACCTCTTAGGCCTACTCCTCGCTCCTTCAAGGGTTCCCCCTTCTCTTTCTCAACCCTAATCTGCTCCTGTGCAAAGGTACTAGCAATGTGCTTGCACAACTTTTGCGCCTTCCAACTCCACATTGGCTTTTGTGAAGTCGCTTCCGGTAGTAACAATATTAAAACTTCCAAGTTGATAACAGCTTAACTTACTGCTGCTGTGAATCCTCTCCCTTGACTGTAACTCCCACATCGATTATCTTTTTAATAGTCAGATTTTATGTTTGAACCATATGTTTCTCTCATTGCAGAATTTGCAGCACAGACGGTTGTCTACAAAACAAAGACCTAAGACCTAAGACCTAAGACCTAAGACCCACTACAAAACAAAGACCCATCAACTATAAAACTAAGACCATAATACAAAACTAAGACCCACAACTATAATACTAACACCCACCAACTACAAAACTAAGACCATACTGCAAAACTAAGACCCCACCAACCATAAAACTAAGACCCTACTGCAAAAATAAGATGTGATCAAGTGGGTAAAGGAAGAATTTTGTCCATCTGGCAGTCTTCTGAGGGAGTTTTTCGACTCGGGAAGTTGTCTAATAATACAGCATGCTGTGGTGTGACTTTGGAATTGGAGGTGGGGGAAGGCAAGTACTGGTAAATACAGGGGCAAGTGGAATTTTAAGGGGAAATAACATTTTAGGCCCAGCATGAAACACTAATTGGGGAAGGTGTAAGGAGAGGGATCTTGTAATCAATTCACACATTAGCGGCAATTTGAGACCCACCAGTATTTTGCCAACTAGCGGGTGGATCACTTTACACGACAAGTGGTTCATTTTACACACTAGCTTGGTTCAAATTACACATGTGTAGTGTAAATTGGACCACAACTTTTTTATGTATTACTTCCACAGAGATATGTGAGGACAATTGTTTCAACCCTTCTATAAAAAAAAGTGTTTCGTCACTCTCCCAATACTGCTGCTGGTAGCAGTTGGTTGCGCTTATCCTAGCATTTATTGGGATTTGTAATTAGGGGTCCAAATTACATACCTTTCCCTACAGCCTGCATTGAGTTTCAGTTGCTTATGGCAATACTGAAAAACAAACAATGTGTGACTGGGAGCTTAATTAGGAACACAACTGACTGCTCAAGTCATTAATGAATGTCAATCAAAGTAGCTTCCAACAGGATTTAGAACTATCTGGAAAGGCCTAAATATATTTGGGGGATGCCATATAGCTCCTTTAAAATATCAAGGAGAGACATTTGATATGATGTCCCCCACTGAAAAATGCTAAAGGGAACATGTCCCCCATCACCTCATGATAGCCGCCCAAGTCATGGGTGGGGCAGTATGTCCTGTGACAATCAACCCAGGCTAGCGGCGGCGGAAGCTTTAATTTTTAGGGGGGGGGGGGCGGGAGACGAGCGAACCAAAATCTGGTTAAATATTTGTGGGAAATTATATGGTCGTCATCCTAGGAGGGGTATAAGGGAGTGGTGTAGGCCTATTTAGTGCATTGGCGGATGCAGGACCTTTGAGATGGGCCAAACTGGTTGTACAGTGATATGGGGAGGGGTATAAATTTTCTATGCCCTCAGATGCAATTTGCCAGTGCGTGCAACAAAAGTGTACATACATACAGTTGTGAAGTTCATTTTCACCGGTAAAAGTCTCGCTATTGTAGTCTTTTCCTTAATTTTCCAGGAAAATTTCAGAAAAAACTTCGTTAGCCCACCCCCATCGAGATCCGTCATGTGTGTTAGTGCCCTTCTGTATGCTGTCTGATGGTAAAATTATTATCTTTGGAAGCGAAATAGTTTTTGTGAACTAATATTGTTTTTGATCCACTCATGTCTCACCTGGGCCTGTCCCCGCTACGCCACCAAGCCCTAGGAAGTAATCATAAAAGATTCTAACCATGATGGGATAACTTTTAATTCCGATAAAAAGTGCTGCTAACAAAAAAAAAAAAAAATAAACTCGTATGCCACCGCTCAGCTCAGTTGGTTCACTGTTTGGATTCATGCTGGCCTAAGAGGAATGCCGAAAAGGTCAAATGTTGTAGTATAATTTGCACCAGGCAACATTTGGTTGCTACGGAGGACTGTTATATTTGTTCTTAATTTCATACTGTACATCATAAATGTTTTTACATATGTTAAGTTTTAATTTTCATTTGGTTCAAATTGCCCGTTTTTTCCTCAGAATTTTTTTAGGGGGACCTTCCCCCACTGAAAAATTTACTGAGGGGGACGTTCCCCCATCCCCCACTTCCGCCGCCTATGCATGGGGGGTTGGGGAGGATTTTCCCCTTTGCAGTGGTGTAGCTAGGATTTTTTCCAGGGTGGGGGGCAAGACCTAAAAATTTCCGAATTTTCATCTGAAAATATCTGAATTTTTTCTTCTTCTATACTACAACTCAAGTTGAATGGTTCACTTTTCCCAAAGCATATTACATTTGCACAGTATTATACATATGGATATGTATTTATGCAATCCCTACTTCACGCACAATTGTGAATGTAGGCCTGAGCTCATTTTACCAGTAGGGCTCTGTAGGGACATACAAGTTTGTAATAATCACCAAGCAAAGCGAATTTGTTTTTACTTCTGTTTAAAATTGAAGCCTCCAAATCCATTTATTTACCCAATTGTTTTGTATTAACTTAATGTTTTTTCTTATTTTTTATGTCGGGAGATAATTATCTTTAAAGTGTTTTCCAAGTCAATAATTAAAGATATTTGTCAAGTCAAGGAATTCTTGACAATTTATTGTGATCCGTAAAGTGCAGGTCATAGTATAAATTATTTAGGCCTAATACAGTGACCAAAATCAAAATTGTATTCACCCATTATCTTCACGGAGAAGTAAAAGAAAACGATATTCACAGATAATAGCCATATAATGTCTTATAGAAATAAATTCTATTGAATAATTAAGTTTTATTAGATGCCAAGCGTGAGCGAGGCAAAGAAAAATTTGATATATTTCACTACATTTTGCTATATTTTGCCATAAGAATTAGATGACGAGCATAGGGAGGCAAGAAAAATGATGATTTTATTACATTTTGCTATATTTTGCCGTATGTGTAAGTTCTATTAGATGCTGAGCATAGCGAGGCTTAGAAAAAATTGATACATTTTATTACATTTTGCTATAGTTTCCTAACTATATGGTTTAGATGCCGAGTGCAGCGAGGCAAAGAAAAATTTGATATATTTCACTAGTACATTTTGCTATATTTTTCGGAAATTTTTACCCTTTTTCGGAAATTTTATAATGTTTAGCTATGTTTGGGATATTTGAAAATTTCCGAATTTTCTTTCCGGACCAGGGGGCGACTGCCCCCTCTGCGCCCCCCTCCTGTAGCTATACCACTGCCCCTTTGAATATTTTTTTTTTGGAAAAATTATGTGTTCTCTCATGGCAAATAGGGCTATGCTATTTGGGAAGTAAATTTGCGTGTTCAAAAATTCTGTAATCTGGGCAGCACAACTAAAAAGCAAATGAACATATGTGGGGGGATGAACATGCAGTAGGCCTATCGTTCTGTGTGCATTCTAAAAATTAGGGTGTCCTCACATAGGCCCCGCGGTGATACTCCAACATATATAATATTTGTTTTCAAAACGTTACCTATTTTAGGTATAGCATTTACTTGTAATATAAAATTGAAAAACAGAGTTAAGCATCTGTGAGAAGAGGGACATGTCTCAATCCCCCCCCCCTCCCCCGATCTCGAAAAATATATTAATGCAGATCGATGACCTACCAAGACGTCTCAAGCTTCCATGGCAAGTTCATGAGTTGTAATACATACCCCTTTGAAAAGCAATTAGCTCGATGCTTTGTATGCTGAGTAGGTCCATATTTAAAGTATCAAAATTTAAATAAAAGCAAGTGTAAATGACCTGTTACCCACCCATTCCATATACAGAATTTTGAGTACTTGGCTCCTAGTAAAGTGCATTGCCTAACACCACTGTCACCGGTATATGTCTTATTAAGCTTTTAATCTTCAAGCTGATTTCTGTACAGACCGATCTGCTACACAGTACAAGTAATGCAACTCACACATGCAAAGGACACAAAAGTCAAGCAAAAGCTACTTGTACAGTACTGTAACCTGTTGTACTGTATACATATCTCTTCCCATACTCTTTCCTTCTAACATTCCTAAAATAGCAGCCCAGGCCACAGGTGCTGAGTGACAAATCACCTCATAGAAGTAGCAATTGCCTACTTCAGATTTGGACCAAGTGATTTTATGACTTGACCCCAGGGGCAAGTGGTTGGTGAATGAACTTTGGGTAAGTGACAGCTGGTGTAAAAAAAGTGTAAAAGTGGGATGGTGCTAGCACCTGACAGTAATTAGGTAGGCGGAGCTACAAATAAGTGTAATTTTGTCTGTACTTTTAGTGTAAAAAAGTGAACTTCTCCAACATTTTTACACCATTTTTACACAAAGTGTCACCTTCGTGTAAAAATGGCACTTTCTAGTGTTTTTTGTGTCAGCCTAACAAAAATTTTCGCGCCCTTTGCAATTTCACGATTCGGATTCAAAAGAACAGTATCAATGAGTAACTCGGCTTTTGACATATTAAGTGATATAATGCTAAATATACGGTACTCTGCAATGGCATGGGATATATAGTTAGGCTCCTTCATGTCCCTTTTTCACTCCCTCGACATGCTGTCGGAACTTGAGGTCGGTGGAATGGTCCGGCCCCATGTCGGGAAAATTCTGTCGTTACCTATGGTCGGTTTACTTATTTCAGCTTTCAGAAGGGTCATTTCTGCGATAAAAACCCCAAATTTTCGGTATGCTTTGCTCACTATTCCTCAGTTTAGTTACTAATAGCTAAATATAGAACAAACCCTTTCCATCGATTCAAGTGGAATTTATCGTTTTATGTAAATGCCGGGAATCTCATCCCATTTCGCTAATCTTAGTTAATGTTCTCTTGAGTCTGTCTTTCGGTACGGCTAGTGACTCGAAGTGACTCGATAGGGCCCAACTGCCTGGACAATTGGCCTCAGTGGCGTACACAGGGTGGAGGCCACTGGGCCATGTCCCCCTCACGGATGTCAATTTTTTTCAGGTCCTAAAAAGCCGTAAATGTTTAAACACAAATTTTTCTTCCAAAGGTGGCATATGTGGTACCAGATTGCATTTAAGGAACCTAATTTTTCAAAAATTTTCAAAAGGGGGACACCCCTCCCCTTACACCCCTCCCCCTGGCCGGCGATCACGCAACATATTGCATGCCCCCTTGAGAGAAATCCTGGGTACGTCATTGGTTGACCTATATAAGCTTTAAATAAGTACAGATTCTTTTTAGTGTAAGCCTACCGAAACGTTTCTCGCGCTTCGCGCGCTTTGCAATGTCACAGTTTAGATTTCTGGAAAACCTTAAATTGGGCGGAACTATTTTCCTCTAGTATATACAAACTTTTTATGCAATATATGCCCGGCAATGGCATGGTATAGTACGCAGGTTTTCTTCAAATCTCCCCTCACCAACAGCATCGGGGCTTTCGAGGCTCCGGGTCGTTGCCTCCCCCCCCCCCCCCGTTGAGCAAATCCTGGTGCCACCCCTGCTGGACCACTACCGGTTGGACTAACGGTTCTCATCTCTAACTTCATCTCTTATCAACACTTTCAGTCGACATTTTTTCTTCTCAGTCGGTAAATACGGCACCACCCCACCCCGCCCCCATTTAAAATGCTCTGGCGACGCCCCTGGGCGCTGGAGGTGCCCTGGGAACGTGGAGTTCCCCCTGCAAGCCTGTCGGTCTAGGGCTCTACAATGCCCTTGGTGGGGTTCAGGGCAACTACCTTTGGGGGTCCAGGGCAAATCCCTGAGGCTTTGGGGTATTAACGAAATTATGACCATAGAGTAAAACATATTTAACTATCTCCAAGCGACATTGGATGTATGTTCACTTAACACACCACAACAGTTACAGTTAGGTCATCTTGTCAGCCTTAGTTGCTCGTAGATTTTTTTGTATTGAGTCTACAAGAAATTTTCGAGCAATTACTTATACCAGGGAGTTGCAACTAACAATTATACTCTCTATGGAGGTATCACCACTTTGTGGTCCCTGGTGTGGTGTCTGGCTCCGCCTTGGTGAGGACAGTAACAAAGTTCCCTTTGTAAGTTGTAGTTGGGCACCGGTATTTCAATAAAATTAACCCGCGAAGGACATAAGCCAGTGAAATAAAAAGCTGCGTAAAAAGGGAAAATGCAGTCATCCCAGTTTGAATTAGGTACACTAATTCAAATTGGGGTGCATGACTGCAGTAGCAATGTTTCTGTTATTAAATCGATTATTTATGCAGAATAAGTACTTATGAAATACTTTTGTTTAGATAATCATGAAAATAAGTTGATAAGGAAATTAAAGCAAATTTATCAGATTAAGTTGATGTCTCCAAATAAATTCGGGCGACTGTTCTTTACCTTTAACTTGTATCTTCATATGTTATTGTGTGCGCGCTAAAAAGACAAAAAATCATCCTGACCTAAACAGTTTTCGAACATAGACTAGCCGATAAACAATTTGAAAAATTGTTTCGAATGGCGGGAGGACACATAGCTGCAGCAATGATCCCAAAAGCCATTGGAAACAGATGCTGAAACAATTTCTGGAATAAATTTTACAGGTACGGACAGTGGGTTCACAAAAATATACAGATATGCGAATGCGCGGCAAATTATAGTTATTAGAACATTTTGAAAAGTTTCAGCCTCTTGATTGACTCATAGTTAAGGGACAGTAGATCCTGTTGTCCATATTGATATTTTAAAAGGTGTTCCTGTGCGTATTTTGTTTTTAAAAAAGCCAAAAGATTCCATTGTAGCGGTGGTGCCTAAACGGGGGGTCGGGCGACGACAGAACTTGGGAAGGAACGCACGCCTCTGGGCCCCCCCCCCTCCTTGGTCGAACTGCCACTGCATGAGATTTCATGACAAACAAAAGTTGTAAAATGTAAAGAAAAGAAAGAAAGTACGTTGTAAAAACTAAATGCGATCAGTTCAGTTTATTATTTGGCCCGACGCAACTTGCAGCCGATGAGTAGTAGAAATTACGGAATTGAACTGATGTTGACATATCCGATACTTAATACATCAACTACTATAATGAAGCGCTTTCCTCCCTGGGTCGTGTTCAGGCCTTGAAGGGCATATGTTGTTTTAAAACCGTACGTGCTGAGCTGACTACGCGAACCACGAATAGTGGGAGATAGCCTAGTTTGGCCGATCTATGATGAATTAACACACTTCAGCGTCGGGTGGTTTAACCCACTCCAGTGAACCAATTTAGATCAAATGTGGTTTCTTTTGAAAGGCCAGTTCAGACGGGAAAACCGTAGATTGCTCTTTTATGGAAAACCCACCAAACTTTGACCCGGCCGGCGATCGAACCCCGAACCTCCCGGTTGCTAAGCTTCATCGCTTCAAATGCTACCGCCTTTATCCACCAAGCCACAGCACCGGTCTATATTTTATTTGACGGTGACGGGCCACTTTTGTGGCAGCCGGTGCCGCGTCATCAAACGTGGATGTGGATGTTAAAAACGCAATTGCTGTAGTAGTTGCTGCCCTGATAGCAGGGGCGGCGCCAGGGTACTTTGAAAGGGGTGGCAAACGTGGGGTGAGTTATCGCTGTCCTGCGAGAGGGTCGAAGGGGAGAAGGATACCCCTCCTTTTTGAGAAAATTTTGTTAAGTTTACCAGGTGTTTGCTTTAGATGGCCAAATGGTGCTTTACATTTTGTTATATTTTTGTACTGTCACCCCACCCCCACAAAAGTATGCGTTAAAAAAAACCGTTAGTTAGGACGATTTTATTTTTTTGATGCTAGAATAAGCCATAGGGGCCGGCGAAATTGCCTTGCCCTGCCACCCCTGTGGCGCCGCCTCTGCCTGATAGCAAGGTATCGCCGGCGGCTTTATGGTAGTATGTCGGGCACATTTCGGTAGCGGCATTTCTGTGTTACATCGACGTTGGTCCTCCGTTGGTTGGGGGGTGGCAAATCGGCAATGGCAAAGCCGTGTAATTGTTAAGATGATCCGACGTTGGTAAGATCAGGGAGTTGCTATTAACTCCCTGGTAAGATGGTGGCAAATCGGTAGCAGCAAATATGTGGCATGCCACTGTCCGACCACCGATGGTTAAGCAGTGAGTGGCATACTGGCAGAGGCGAAGCGGTGGTAAGCCGTTGTCGGTCCCCTGGAGGCTAGACGTCGGAAATTCCGGAATGGTGGCAACGGCAAGGTTACGGCTCATTGCGGTCGGACCACCAGTGGCTGAACAGAGGTACACAGGCAGAGGCAATGTTGTGGAATGCCGATGTTGATCAGCAAGTGGCTGAATTATGGCGAGCAGTGACACCGACGAGGTTGTGGTAATTCTCTGGTGGTTCGTGACGGCGGATGAATAATTGATAGCAGGCAACGGTTTTGGTACGCGTATGTAGTGGATGGTCCGCCAGTATATCTGAATATTGGGGGATTTGGGGCGTTGAAGCTGTTTGTAAGACAACAGCTAACTAATAATTTGCATAGAGGAAGAGGCCTGGATCTGTGGAGCAAAGCACTGGAGGGTACCACGTCAGTCAGAACTGAAAACGCGGGGGGGGCAAAAGGAATGACTTTGCTGACATGTGAGATGGATGAGGGGCATGCAGGGCCTAGCTTATATTATCCATGACGTCCTTGCTGGGGTTCTTTCGCCAAGGACAAAAAACATGCGATTTCCGGTGAATCAAGCAGAAATTCCTTGCGAATATTAAAATTTCAGGGAAATATTCGTGTGGCATTTTGACCTGTAATTGAACAACGTTAATCTTAACTGACTTTTTTATACACAGGATCTTTTTTTTTTCTGGAGGTTTGATGTGCTGAATTTTTTTTTTTTTTGCCCGATTGAGAATGAGATTAAAAAAGAAAATTTCCAGAGTTTTTTCCCGTAATGCACATGCACAAAAAAGTTTTTCGTTAGCCTATACTGCAGGGTACTGGCCAGCAATCAAGTCCCTGGCGCCTGTGAAATTTATGCCAAGACAACACAATAAATGCACTACATGCTTAAGACACTGAAAGTAAATTCCCTAATGCCAGTTAAGTGTTGCAAGTGTCAACATTTGACCAACCATTCCTTATGCACATGTTAACTAAACATATTTTCACAGCATAGTAAGGTATTAACATACCGCGTGCAACTCTTTACGCGTGTGTGAAACCTATCCTGAAGAACATAACCTACTATGTTATAATTGAAATACCACCTTCTTGCTTATCATACAAAGGTATGAGGATCCTCGCAACAAGAATAAAAACCTACTTTAGAAGCTTGGTAAATTTTGAAAAACAAAATTGGATCGCTATTACAAGGAATCATTTTGGGTATAGTACGACACAAAGTAGTTATTGTGACATGCCCACCAAACAGAGCTGTTTTCAATTGGCAGTTATGAACAAAATCACCCGGTGAAAGATTCGTTTTGAATTATTTTTCACATATCTTTTTACCCGTTTTTCAAAGGACATACCTCTTTCAAAGTTTGTTTCTTAAGTAACGTCATTGCCTATACATATATAAATGATGTTACACAGTGTTAAAGATTTCTTTTGTTAACCCTATGTAAAATCATCTCTTAAGTACGGGTTCACATAGATTTATTACAGTTTGGTGAGTGATACAACTATTTTTTTTCGGGGACAACAGGCTTCCATAATAAATTCCTCCGGTGGATAACAATGCTATCGATAGGGCGCCTTGGAAATAAAGGTTGAAAATACAAAGACTAACATTGCAATATTTGGTATGTCCATCTTTTGCCATCACAAATTTGCCATATTTAGCTCATGTTTATTTATGATGTTGGGAAATAGAAATCACTCCTGTAAAATGATCAATATTTGACAGATTTTGACGAGAATTGCGGGGTATTTTCTTGATTTTTTAAATGCTTTTTATAACATCAAATATCCGACTATGTAAATTTATATGTCTACCAGACCTTTAATAATGGGCTATAACATCACCCCAAACACATTTAATTTAGGGAATATGAATCATATCTCTATAAATAGCAATTGATTCTGGGGGGGGGACGGGCTTTGATTGACATTAATTCAAAACACTAAGCTTCAGCTCTGGTTGGTGGAATGTAGGACTTAATTGTGGCACTCGGTTGTGTTTCCCAATTACGATCGCTATCACGGTAAAGTTGTGTGGATCTGGCCTTGACCCAATTAAAACGAAATACACGCTAACTTGTACTTCACCTTAGAGATGTACTAGGCAAGTGCATCTATGTTTAAATATTGCAGGAGGGGGGCTATAGAAGTAAAACAATCAGTGGAGGAAAATGTTTACTGATTGGCGGGGCTGAGACTGTAGAGGCCTTAAAAAAAGTGGACTGATCCCCCTTTTAACGTGTGCAGGGACCGCCTTGCAAACCCATGAGCGAATACAGAGAGTTCTGGAACGGTGGTTGTGGGTAGGGGCATAGGGGAGTAGGCTCCGCGGGAGCGATTGGGGGCGAGCCATAGTATAGATGCAATTAATGAATAAATTTTAATTTTCTAAGGGGGAGAGAGGGGAAACAGCCCTAATGTAATAAACACCAAAACAAAGTGGCGATCTTCGACAGCAAGGATGGCCTGAATCTATATCTTGGTCATGGAGTCTTGTCGATGGAGGATACCATTGTGGTATAGGGGTTATGTTGAAAAGGACTTCCTTCATATTGAATAAGATTTTTAGATGGCCATACATATTTTACTTTATACCAAATATCTTTCTTTAAAGTGTTCTTCTCTATTTGGCTTGTTGAGATTCCCCTGCATCTAAATATAGGCCAATTTGGCGAAAATCCAGTCAGGATTTTTATCTTTAACAGAGACCGGTGGCATGCTCTCTAGCGTGATATAGGGGAAACGTTATCCCCCCCCCCCCCCACCCCCCCCCCCCCCCACCCCCCCCCCCCCCCACCCCCCCCCCCCCCCACCCCCCCCCCCCCCCACCCCCCCCCCCCCCCACCCCCCCCCCCCCCCACCCCCCCCCCCCCCCACCCCCCCCCCCCCCCACCCCCCCCCCCCCCCACCCCCCCCCCCCCCCACCCCCCCCCCCCCCCACCCCCCCCCCCCCCCACCCCCCCCCCCCCCCACCCCCCCCCCCCCCCACCCCCCCCCCCCCCCACCCCCCCCCCCCCCCACCCCCCCCCCCCCCCACCCCCCCCCCCCCCCACCCCCCCCCCCCCCCACCCCCCCCCCCCCCCACCCCCCCCCCCCCCCACCCCCCCCCCCCCCCACCCCCCCCCCCCCCCACCCCCCCCCCCCCCCACCCCCCCCCCCCCCCACCCCCCCCCCCCCCCACCCCCCCCCCCCCCCACCCCCCCCCCCCCCCACCCCCCCCCCCCCCCACCCCCCCCCCCCCCCACCCCCATACTAGTCCTATTTTGATGGTCTTCAGTACGTGGCGTTATTTTGTTTTGTGTAGGTACTGCCTAAGAGGACTCTTTTTACACGGTGAGACACAGTACTTCCCCGCTACACACCGAAGGACCCCTACATTTATTATTAGGAGCCATCATTTCAGTTTCGTGGGGGAGGGGGAAAACGATTTAAAAATATGAGAGTAACCCACAACGGCCAGCCGTCAGAGCTTTAACTTACTCGTGGACTTTAACATGCTACATATGACAACTTTTCAAAGACCTTCACAACGGACCAAAATCAAGGTAAAACGCGAAATTAATGTGAAAGAATGATTGCTGGAGCACGTACGCGCTTTCTGAAGATTAAATAACACGCCTAAGATTTCTTTGCAAAATCCTTAACCGTAAAATATAGGCTATGGTAATTTGATATCTAATGGGAACGGCCAGCTTGTCGTTTGGTTTTGTTGAATGGGTATCTTTCACATGAACTGCATTTTGCACAAAAGTGCGTATCAAGGGAGGGAAGGTAGAGGGACGATGAGGGCACTCCCCGGGTTTGAAAACACTTTTACTACACTTCTTCCCATAGGCTGTTAGTATACTCGGAATTGTCAAACTTGAAGTTTCATCCACCCCCCTTTCAATGAAATGATCCTTGTCTAGTACTCGGATGGTACAAGGCTGTATTCAAAGAACCCGTCCAACCATTCCTTTATTTATTAACCTAATGCAGCACTTAAAATTTGGTCCGACTTACACACTAAAACGGGGCCCTTGTTCATGGTGCCTCTTTCTTCCTTGTCAAAATTTTCAACGCCAGCATGGGGAACCCATCCAATGCAAAGCTCACGAGTAGTGGTTGTTACTACTGGCAGCATAAGAATTTTTGCAGCATGACCATGTGACGTTTTTTAGTGAGCTACAGGCGCATGAATAAAAAACTTGTGATCCCCCACACCCCCGCCCCTTGTCACTCACCAATATATGAGATAGGTCCGCTGTCTTTCCAAAACCTAATCGGCTCAGGTGGTATCAACTTCAACCATTTTTGACAGCATTATCTCCAACTCAATCACTAACAAAATACATGTAACAAAGGATTCACTGCCCTCTTATAACAGGGCCAAAAATCAACCCAAACAAAACTTTTAGGGACTACATGTAGAGGGTTCACCCCCCCCCCAGCCAAAGTGCAATTTTATAGAATGGTGGAGCGCCCCCTTAAGACGGGAGGGAAAACGCGGAGGGAGACTTGGTCAAGTTTAAAGGAACCGCTGTCTTCTTTCACAAATCATCGCGCCAAAAAACTTGGACAATGGCCAACTATTGACTGATCGTCATCGGGATAGTGGTGAAACCAGATGGGGGTAGGTGCCATGTATGTCCCTCGTCGAGGACGGAGTCCCCCCATGGTCGTTTAAATTTTCCAGTGTAGTCGAGGAACGTTAAAATATGAAGTAGTCCGTCCACAATAGCCAGTCGCCCCCTGTGGTTTACTTGATATTTTGGTTTAAATGAGAGCAGGTCCTGTAGTAAATCCCCGCAAATTTTCCAATTTTACCCCTAAAAACCCAACATGCGCGCCGAAAATTTTGAATTTTGCTCTCGACGATCGTATGGCACTCCGTCTCCCTTGTCGTGGCTTCAGGCTGCATTCCTACGTAGAGAAGTTTAGAGCCCTGTCGCGCAATTTCTGACGCTACCTCCTTCCGCGTCGGGATTACACATTTTATCGTACCTACTAGGCCTATCCCGACTACATGTCTACCGAAGAAATTGGAAAATTTTTCGACCGGCAAGACCACGGCTTCCTGAGCTTTACCCCGCCTCTCCCCGGCCACCCCTATTGATGTCATTCATAAAACAGGCTACTAAGAATCATTTACAGGCCATGAGTGCTATAAACATCAATAGCGTAACATCCAAGCGTATTGAAACAAATTTTGGGGCGTGTTTCATGCAATTTTAAGTACGGTATAGGATACTAATATTTAAGGATGCAGGTAAAAGGGTGTGCTCGCTGCAGCTCCCGACCCCCTTACATCCGGCACTTCTACTTGTATACCACACAACTTAACACTATGGACTATTAATATTAATTATAGTGCGCTGACTTATCAGCATTGTCGTGGCCTAGTTGGTAAGACGCTCGACTCCGACGGATTGTTAGTACATGAGTTCAAGTCCTCCAGGAGACTGGGCAGTGTGTTTTTCTCGTTTTGTGGTTTTAATGTTGGGGAACTGTCGACTTTTAACAGTTTCTCTCTCTTTCATATCTTCCTTTTTGTAGCTTTTATCGAATTCTCTTCGTTCCCAATTTTTCTTTTCTTAATTAAGCTTTGCTTTGTTAATCATATCCTACCGTTAATTTCCAAATCAGGTCACTACACGCTGTTGCATGTAGCCTACATTATCAAGTCGTACACCCCCCCCCCCACACTTTTTCACGTTGAATCTTTTGGTTGAAATTGCTAATAGTTTTATGAATTTTTTCCCATTCTTAGATGAAACCGATTCCATATTTCAAGTAATTTGCATTTGATACGAAAGGTATCAATAAAGACAGGGCTCCCGGCTACTTTAGTAGCCGGGAGACCTGTCTTTATTGATACCGAATTTGCCTAGGTTCCCAAAGCAACTCTTGTTTCTAAAGGAAAGCCACTCTGGACTGAATATTCATAAATGACAGACTGTAAAATGCTCTTCTATTATTGCAACTATGGATTAAGTTCTTAGGGTAGGGCTAAGCATCTGCCAACAATAGGTTGGCCATTGTCCACGTTTTCATGGTGCGATGATTTGTGAAAGAAGACAGCGGTTCCTTTAAACTTGACCAAGTCTCCCTCCGCGTTTTCCCTCCCGTCTTAAGGGGGCGCTCCACCATTCTATAAAATTGCACTTTGGCTGGGGGGGGGGGGTGAACCCTCTACATGTAGTCCCTAAAAGTTTTGTTTGGGTTGATTTTTGGCCCTGTTATAAGAGGGCAGTGAATCCTTTGTTACATGTATTTTGTTAGTGATTGAGTTGGAGGTACTACTGTCAAAAATGGTTGAAGTTTGATTACCACCTGAGCCGATTAGGAGGTTTTGGAAAGACAGCGGACCTATCTCATATATTGGTGAGTGACAAGGGGCGGGGGTGGGGGATCACAAGTTTTTTATTCATGCGCCTGTAGCTCACTAAAAAGTCAATGGTCATGCTGCAAAAATTCTTATGTGCCAGTAACAACCACTACTCGTGAGCTTTGCATTGATGGGTCACATGCTGGCGTTGAAAATTTTGACAAGGAATGAGAGGCACCTTAACAAGGCCCGTTTTAGTGTGTAAGTCGGACCAAATTTTAAGTGCTGCATTAGGTTAATAATAAAGGAATGGTGACGGGTTCTTTGAATACAGCCTTGTACATCCGCGTATGTAGGATCATTTCATTGAAGGGGGGGGGGGTGACTTCAAGTCTGACAATTCCGAGTATACTAACGGCCTATGGAAGAGTGTAGTAAAGTGTTTTCAACCCGGGATGCCCCCATCGCTCTCCACCTTCCTCCCTTGATACGCACTTTTGTGCAAAATGCAGTTCATGTGAAAGATACCATTCACAAAACAGACGACAAGCTGGCCGTCATTAGATATTCAAATTACCATAGCCTATATTTACGGTAAGGATTTTGCAAAGAAATCTTAGCGTTTATTTAATCTTCAGAAAGCGCGTACGTGCTCCAGCAATCATTCTTCCATTGATTCGCGTATACTTGATTTTGGTCCGTTTGAAGGTCTTTGAAAAGTTGTAGCATGTTAAAGTCACAAGTAAGTGGAACTCGAAACTCTACAGCGCCCGAACTAAGGGCGATGAAAATATTGTGTTCGAGTTGGAGGATTTGAAGGAAGTCAGAAAGTCAGGACTGATCGTCATCGGGATAGTGGTGAAACCAGATGGGGGTAGGTGCCATGTATGTCCCTCGTCGAGGACGGAGTCCCCCCATGGTCGTTTAAATTTTCCAGTGTAGTCGAGGAACGTTAAAATATGAAGTAGTCCGTCCACAATAGCCAGTCGCCCCCTGTGGTTTACTTGATATTTTGGTTTAAATGAGAGCAGGTCCTGTAGTAAATCCCCGCAAATTTTCCAATTTTACCCCTAAAAACCCAACATGCGCGCCGAAAATTTTGAATTTTGCTCTCGACGATCGTATGGCACTCCGTCTCCCTTGTCGTGGCTTCAGGCTGCATTCCTACGTAGAGAAGTTTAGAGCCCTGTCGCGCAATTTCTGACGCTACCTCCTTCCGCGTCGGGATTACACATTTTATCGTACCTACTAGGCCTATCCCGACTACATGTCTACCGAAGAAATTGGAAAATTTTTCGACCGGTGTAGCGGGAAGATGTGTCTCCCGTGTAAAAAGAGTCCTCTTAGCAGTACTTCCACAAAACAAAATCTATGTACTGAAGACCATCAAGTATATTACATAGTATTGTCACAGTCTTCATAGGGAATAACTAACTAACAGGATTAAGCATTTTAAGGGTATATACCTGCCCATTTTTGATTCCTTGCCGAAGGCAGGCAAGGAATCTATGCGATGGTGATGTCGTGTGTGTGTGTGTGCGTATGTGTGTGTGTGTATGTGTGTATGTGTGTGTGTATGTGTGTATGTGTGTGTGTATGTGACGCTTAGCTTGTAAACACGATATCTCCAGTTAGCAATGACCGACAGTTTTCATATTTGGTATATAGATTTGTCATGTTGAGAGGAAGAACCCTATTGTTTTTGGTGGAGGTGAAAGGTCATTTGAGGTCACCAGAGGTCAGAAACTGAAAACCTTGTAAACACGATATCTCAA
Organism: Holothuria leucospilota; assembly: GCA_029531755.1. Lineage (NCBI taxonomy): Eukaryota > Metazoa > Echinodermata > Holothuroidea > Aspidochirotida > Holothuriidae > Holothuria > Holothuria leucospilota. Next base: position 43,526,304 of record CM055981.1, read on the forward strand.
GATAGCAATGACCGACACTTTTCATATGTGGTATACAGATTTGTCATGTCAAGAGGAAGAACCCTATTGATTTTGGTAGAGGTCAAAGGTCATCTGAGGTTACCGGAGGTTAAGCTGCGAATACCTCGTAAATGGCTTGTAAACACGATATCTCAAGATAGCAATGGCCGACACTTTTCATATTTGGTATATAGATTTATCATGTTGAGAGGAAGAACCCTATTGTTTTTGGTAAAGGTCAAAGGTCATTTGAGGTCACTGGAGGTTAAGCTGCGAAAACCTTATAAAACAGCTTGTAAACACCATATCTCTAGACATCACTGACTGACACTTTACAAATTTGGTATACAGATTTGTCATGCCAAGAGGAAGAACCCTATTGATTTTGGTAGAGGTCAAAGGTCATCTGAGGTCACTGGAGGTTAAGCTGCGAAAACCTCGTAAATGGCTTGTAAACACGATATCTCAAGATAGCAATGACCGACACTTTTCATATTTGGTATATAGATTTGTCATGTTGAGAGAAAGAACCCTATTGTTTTTGGTAAAGGTCAAAGGTCGTTTTAGGTCGCCAGAGGTCAAAAACCGAAAAATCTTGTAAACACGATATCTCAAGGTAGCAATGACCGACACTTCTCATATTTGGTTTACAGATTTGTCATGTTGAGAGGGAGAACCATATTGATTTTGGTAGAGGTCAAAGGTCATCTGAGGTCACTGGAGGTTAAGCTGCGAAAACCTTATAAACGGCTTGTAAACACGATATCTCAAGATAGCAATGACCGACACTTCTCATATTTGGGATGCAGATTTGTCATGTCAAGAGGAAGAACCCTATTGATTTTGGTAGAGGTCAAAGGTCATCTGAGGTCACTGGAGGTTAAGCTGCGAAAACCTAATAAAAGGCTTGTAAACACAATATCTCAAGATAGCAATGTCCGACACTTTTCATATTTGGTTATATAGATTTATCATGTTGAGAGGAAGAACCCTATTGTTTTTGGTAAAGGTCAAAGGTCATTTGAGGTCACCAGAGGTAAAAAACCGAAAACCTTGTAAACACGATATCTCAAGGTAGCAATGACCGACACTTTTCATATTTGGTATACAGATTTGTCATGTTGAGAGGAAGAACCCTATTGATTTTGGTAGAGGTCAAAGGTCATCTGAGGTCACTGGAGGTTAAGCTGCAAAAACCTTATAAACGGCTTGTAAACACAATATCTCAAGATAGCAATGGCCGACAGTTTTCATATTCGGTATATAGACTTGTCATGTTGAGAGGAAGAACCCTATTATTTTTGGTAAAGGTGAAAGTTCATTTGAGGTCACCAGAAGTAAAAGACTGAAAACCTTGTAATCACGATTTCTCAAAGTAGGAGTGAAGGACACTTTTCATATTTGGTATACAGATTTGTCATGTCAAGAGGAAGAATGCTACTGTTTTTGTAGAGGTCAGTGTTCATCTTAGGTCACCGGAGGTTAAACTGCAAAGCCTCATAAATGGCTTGTAAACTCGATATCTCACGATGGCAATGACGGACACTTTACATATTTGGTATATAGATTTGTCATGTTGAGAAGAACCCTATTGTTTGCGGTAGAGGTCAAAGAACATCTGAGGTCACCGGAGGTAAAACTGCGAAAAGCTTGTTAATCGCTTGTAATAATGATATCTCAAGATAGCAATGATAGACACTTCATATTTAGTGTGCAGATTTGTCATGTGGAGAGTAAGAGCCCTATTGTTTTTGGTGAAGGTCAAAGGTCATTTGAGGTGTCTGGAGGTCAAAGACTGAAAACCTTGTAATCACGATATCTCAAGGTAGGAATGAAGGACACTTTTCATACATGGTATATGGATTTGTCATGTTGAGAGAAAGAACCCAATTGTTTCTGGTAGAGGTCAAAGGTCATCTGAGGTCACTGGAGGTCAAAAAACAAAATTTCCTAAGAATCCCCAAGATCGTCATATGGCGTCACCAGAGGTCAAAAAGCAAAATTTCCCAAGAATTCCCAAGATTGTCATATGGGGTTACCACAAGTCAAAAGGCAAAATTTTCCAACAATTTCCAAGATTGTCATGGGGTCACCAGACGTAATAAAGCAAGAATTCCCAAGTGTCATTTGGGGTCACTAAAGGTCAGAAAGCAAAATTCCTCGAGAATTCCCAAGATCATCGTCTGGGGTCACTAAGGGTCAAAAAGCAAAATTTCCCAAGAATTCCCAAGATTGTCATCTGGGGTCACTAGAGGTCAAAAAGCAAATTTCCCAAGAATTTTCAAGATCCAAGATCCATTGGAGGTCAGAGGTCATTTGAAGTCATCAGAAGTTAATACCAAATGCATTGAAAAACACGATATTTCAAGACAGGGGTGTTAGGTACTTGTAATACTTGTGAATTTGAGGGATAAACCTCAGTGCAACAAAGCATCCCCATTTGGCAAGGAATCACTAAGCCTTTGGGCTTTCTGGTTTAACTAGTGACAACGGGGGGATCATGTCAGTCTACTCGTTTAACGTGAGAGAAAGTCAACATACTCAAGTTTGGTATCACACTGTTACTGTCTCTACCCAAGACAACCTTGTTAAAATCATCATCACAGCGGTGAAAGACAAATAATTTTCTTTAATAACCATCACTTCACGAAAACTTGTATGAAACATAATATAGAATTTAATTATAGGCCTACACATGTACAGTAATTTCATTTTTTTTATCAGAGACAATGATAAAAAGTGGAAAGACTGAATTTATGCCATAAGCTCTGAAAATCAACCCTGAAAAATTAGTCTGTGTCCCACCGGACGATATTTCCAGGTTAAGTCCTGGAAACAGTGTCTGGAGAGACAGTTTTTCCCACCACATTAAGAAATTGTGTGCCGTCAGACACATTTTACTGTTACCTTCTTTTCCGGACAGTAATTACAAACAAATCCCACTATTAAATACTGTCCTTTTTTGCCACTGTCCGCTAGAAACACACAGTGTTTTGATTATCCGCAAATGATTTTGGCAACGATAAACTGAGGCATCCGTACACCTGTTTCGCCCAGGTGGTGAGCAGCTGGCGTTCAAGGATGGAAGAAAACTGTTGTATCGCAGTGAAGATCAACAGACCGTCATCAAAGGGATGCAGGTGTTTGTGTGTGTGTGTGAGTTTGTGGGAGGGGAGGGGGGTGATAGTAGACCTACCTGAATGGTATGTAGCAAACGGGGTCAGGGGCGCAAATCTCTGTTTGAGAGTGAGGGGGCGAAAACGAATATGGTGTACGCGTGGATTTGAAACTGTGCACGCGTAGCGTGCACCGCGAGCGAAGCTCGAAGCCCTCGTGGGTGGGGTCCAGGTGCAAAGCCCCGTGGGGGTCCAGGGGGCGAAGCCCCAAAAAGCTCCTGGGTTTAGTATATCAGAAGCTGCAGAAAGATTGTCTCGAACGGAAGTTTTTTATTGTAAAGGCTCCTGGGTTTTAGAACATTAACACTTGTCAAAAGGGTTAGTTAGGGCACAAAGTTAATTAATACTACTGATGTGCTTCACTAGATTAAAGTTTTGAAAGAGCTGGGATTTTCTGAAATGTACAAAAAGCAGGACAATGTTTAATCATTATTCGAGATAACCACAGATTGACTTACTTAACTGATAATAAATCTAAATGGTTCTTTGTAAGGAACACAGATTTTTCTCCTACGTACGGTCCTAGGAAAGGCCGTGACTCGTTTTCGTTAGGTTGTGCGTTCGTTTGGAAATTGTCAACCCTGCATAATGGCTAGTTTTTTTTTATGTAAAATAATATCGCGGTTTTGATTTTGCAAAGTTGAGTTTATAATTAGCAAATCTGTCACTTTCTGTGGCTCACCTGACCAAATTTTGCTCCACAAGACAAAATGTCAAAAAGTCTCATCAATAGGCTGTAGCACTATCAGTCACACCCTAGAAAGAGGAGCTTCAGTTGATAAATTTTCAAAGACAAACTACCAATGCCGCAAATATTCTCTTATTATTACTTTTTTGCGTGTGTGTGTACTAGATTCATCATGAGGTGCAGTTGTCTGCGCTACGTACGCATCAAGGGCTTTTATGCGTTGCATTAATCACATTTACAGCTTCAGAATAGGCAGCATTCATATTATTGTAGTGTTACGGTAGCTAGGGCTCTCTTGCCGAAGCGGGGCACAAAATGCAGAGATAGGTCGGTCTGGCCTAGATTAGGAAACGAAGTGAAGGTATAACTAGGACATGTCTTAAGTGTTTTCGACTGAAAATTGATTCGTCTGCGCCGGGTTTCAGCTTCAGATGATATTCCATACGGCCTTGATCAACAGACATTCAAATACTATGTCAGTTATAGCCTATAATTGTATTGTTGTCATGTGTTGTTATCAAAGGGATGTCAAAAGTGACCAAGCGGCCAAAAAAAAAAAAAAAAATTGGGGGGCCAAATTAGGGTTTGCCCCCCACTTTTTCACTTGAGAGGGCAAAGGCCCCCTTGCCCCCCAGGATTTGCGCCCCTGAACGGGGTGAAGGACTGACAAGCGCGTTTCAGAATGCTTTTTCGTTGTAACTCGTAAACGTATTATCAATCACCATCTATACCGATAATGGCTGTGCACGAAGCTCCGTATTTTTTTTCTATTTTTTGGAAAATGTATAACGCCAAGTACAACTTTCCATATCATGCTACATATTGGACTGAAAAGTCCCGTATTGATGTGAGGCCCCTACAGATCTTTGGACATGTATATCTGTTTTTTCAGGAAGTGTTGTGGTTAGAGTAGTTTCATGTATTATTACCTTAATGATTGTCATGAGACGGAGTGCAAACAGTGAGGAATGCGCACAAAGCGCGCACCATGACAAAGCCTGCATTCAGACTCTGGATCGAGACGCTTTCAATTACCCAACAAATCTACATGTCACTCGAGAAGCCAGTCTTTTACCTGGTAATTCTTAAACAGCTTTCAACTTTTGGTGTTGTGCTGCTCCGAAAGTTGCTATGGGAAGACACTGATAACAAGACCAACAATGAGGCAAGGTTTGAAGCGCGCGGAGTGCGCGAATTTTTTTTTTTTTTTTTTTTTTTTTACGTTGCGAAAGATTTGAGAAAATTTTAATAGTTTGAGAAACGTGTGTGATAGAAAATGATTACAATATCCATCAGTCGGTCGAATGCACACCTCAGCCGTATACCGCCTACAGAAATCTATAGCTTAAACGCCGTTTTGGATCATTTAAAAAAATTCTCCTCTTTTCTAACCCTTCGTTTTCTGTTGTCTCTACATTTTTCTCCCCTGTTCGTTTTTTTCCCTCATTTTTCAATGGAGGGGGGGGGGGCATGGCCTGCTGCACTCCCCGCTGGATACGCCACTGCCTATGACGAGGCCCGGGACCGTATTCTGGGCCTCGACTAGGCCGGTCTCGAGAACGGGGAAGCAATTGTATAATACGGCTGACTGAAAGCAGATCCAGGACAGGCGCGTAGCCAGGGTCTTTGGCCCGGGGGGGGGGGGCAAAATGAAAATTTTCGTCCCCATTTCATGATTTTTCAAACTAATTGTAGAGGTGGGTCCCCCCCCCCCACACCGTTTCTTTTGGGTCCACTTTATCACCCCGGGACAAGTCCGGAAGCTTCGGAATAGAATTGGGGGCATGAGAATAAATTATCGACTTGATATTCAAATGGCCTTATCAGTATGCGAACTTATAGTCACGATGATCACAATTTAACTATTTACTATAACTCGATTTGATGAAGCCGGGGTGAACTGTGCGCAGGATTTGTGAGGTGGGGGTAGACTGTGAATTCCACCGACTGGCACAGAGAAAAGTCCAACTGGCTAGGCGCAAACTATTAACAAGGGCGTAGCAAAAACATGTCAATTTAGTGGGAGGGACGCAGCTCATAGAAAGTCTCTCAGCGCTCCGCGCCAGCCGATGGTGGCGCGGAGCGCAAGGAAATTTTGGTCCAAAATGCCTCCCAGATGGCTGGAAATGGCACTTCCCGGGCCTATTTATCGCATATAAAAAGGGGAAACACTAGCACTATTGTAAAAATTAAACATAATAAAATCATACTAAAAATAAGGTGGGCGGCTGCCCCTACCTCCACCCCCTGGCTTCACGCTTGCCTAATGACCAGTATAAAGGTAGTCATCTTTATAACTAGATGAATGACCATTCTTCAGACTGCTATTTGTTTAGTGATTATTGTTATAATAGAGAGACAAAAAATTGATTGTTTGCCGTCCCGGGGGAGGGGAATTTTTGCTTTTAGAAGCTCGCTGAGATGAAAAATGGTGCTATATTTGACACATTTTGCAGCATGTTAAAACACCCATAACGGCAAATTGGGGAAGGGAGAGTGCGCCTGATGCTCGACCAGTCTCGGTCAGACTGCTTCCGGTTTCCCCCGACTAGCTGATTTTCCCCCGACTACTTACAACGGTGGGGGCCATGGCCCCGGCCCCCATTGCGCTTGCTACTACGTTACACTCCAAAATTACTACATATTTTGGGTTTTGAGATGTTAGGAGGATTGCTGCCAAAGTCAGCCACACCAGGAGGTCCCCTGAGAACAAAATAAAATGTAAGTGCATAGAGCTAAGATTTATCACTTTATATCTAGTCAGCTGGGAAAGCAAAATATGGGTGGAGCTTGCCCATGTTATATTCAAACTCATGCTTTTAGTTTCTCTTGGCAATTTTTCTTGATCACTCATTAGGGTTCTGACACCAAACCCCTAAAAATGGCAACGCAACTGGATACTTTCCACTCATTGTGTGACTTTGAAGAAAATCTGCACCGGGACATTTATTTTAAGTATCCCTTTTTGATAGTGATTAAAAATAAAAATCGGGACGGTAGCTAGTATCCCTATAGCTCCCACACTGACAGCCTTGCTTTACGTCTATTTTTCTATCCCCTTACTCTGACTGCTCTGCTTCATAGTCTGTCTTTCCGGACTCCCTAGTCGTCTAACGCTCTCTATTCCCTTTCCTAGTCCATCTTTTCCTCTTTCTCATGCACAATCTGCCTCGCTTCATCCCTCGTCCCGTTTCTGCCTTCTTAGCCCTTCTCTTTCTCATTCCCTTTGGTCTTTTCCACGGTCCCTAGCCCTACCTGTATCAGTATACTCGTCCCGTCGATATTTGAACCAGTGCTCTACCTTATGAAGCCCGTTTCCTTCTCCCCATCCTTTCCTTCCATCGATAATGATTCCTATTGTTATTATTCTATTTCCCTTTTCTCCTGTTATTTTCCATTTTTCTCTTTTTCTCCCTTCTTCCCCTTTCCTCTTCCCCTTTCCATTTTCCCTCCTTTCCCCTTCGTATATATATATATATTTTTATTTTTCCGTCGTCCCGATTTTACTTCGATTTTTCGCCCGGGGGGCAGTCTGCCCCCTGCCCCCCTCTGGCTACGCTACTGATCCAGGATGCAATTTTTAATGAAAAATGCAATCTCCTTTTAAAAATTAGTAGCTCCTTATAACAGTGTGGTACTGAATCATCTTTGTATGACACCATGGTAGTGACCCAGAGACTTAATAAGAAAGGAAAGATGTTTGATCGTGTCTGTTTGACTGAGGCTTAAATGATGTCAGATCTCGACAACCATCCTTCATGACCTTCAAAAATTGCGAAATTTTGCCAAACAAGTGCTCACGGACAAAAGTATTATTTGATCCAAAGGACATGGCCTTGCCTTGAATCTTGGAAAGTAATTTTACGCATTTTTGGTCAAAGTTTGGGACTTATTCTTGAGTTTGTACTAGTATATCTTTTGACACTCCGCCGAGTCCACTTATGTCAAAGTTAACTTACGGTCTCCCTCAGTTCACTTTGACATCCCATAAGTTCACTTTCGTTCTCCTGCAATGAATAACAAAATGTTGGAAAGTCGCTTCCCAACTCCCCAGGGCCATACATGTTCAAGGCGACTTCCTCCGTAACCGCGTTTCGAAGGACAGATTTTCCTGTTGCTTATATGCAGACATTATTTCCTCGTAAAATTGTGTCCCCCGGACACATTTTCCTGTGGCGGGAGGACACTATTTCCTCAGAAATATTGTCCGATAGGACATATTTTTTTGGAAAATATGTCTGATCGGACACATTTTCCAGGAGAGACACCATTTCCTTTTACACCGGCAAGACCACGGCTTCCTGAGCTTTACCCCGCCTCTCCCCCACCCCTATTGATGTCATTCATAAAACAGGCTACTAAGAATCATTTACAGGCCATGAGTGCTATAAACATCAATAGCGTAACATCCAAGCATATTGAAACAAATTTTGGGGGCGTGTTTCATGCAATTTTAAGTACGGTATAGGATACTAATATTTAAGGATGCAGGTAAAAGGGTGTGCTCGCTGCAGCTCCCGACCCCCTTACATCCGGCACTTCTACTTGTATACCACACAACTTAACACTATGGACTATTAATATTAATTATAGTGCGCTGACTTATCAGCATTGTCGTGGCCTAGTTGGTAAGACGCTCGACTCCGACGGATTGTTAGTACATGAGTTCAAGTCCTCCAGGAGACTGGGCAGTGTGTTTTTCTCGTTTTGTGGTTTTAATGTTGGGGAACTGTCGACTTTTAACAGTTTCTCTCTCTTTCATATCTTCCTTTTTGTAGCTTTTATCGAATTCTCTTCGTTCCCAATTTTTCTTTTCTTAATTAAGCTTTGCTTTGTTAATCATATCCTACCGTTAATTTCCAAATCAGGTCACTACACGCTGTTGCATGTAGCCTACATTATCAAGTCGTACACCCCCCCCCCCCCACACTTTTTCACGTTGAATCTTTTGGTTGAAATTGCTAATAGTTTTATGAATTTTTTCCCATTCTTAGATGAAACCGATTCCATATTTCAAGTAATTTGCATTTGATACGAAAGGTATCAATAAAGACAGGGCTCCCGGCTACTTTAGTAGCCGGGAGACCTGTCTTTATTGATACCGAATTTGCCTAGGTTCCCAAAGCAACTCTTGTTTCTAAAGGAAAGCCACTCTGGACTGAATATTCATAAATGACCGACTGTAAAATGCTCTTCTTGTATTGCAACTATGGATTAAGTTTCTTAGGGGTAGGGCTAAGCATCTGCCAACAATAGGTGGCCATTGTCCACGTTTCATGGTGCGATGATTTGTGAAAGAAGACAGCGGTTCCTTTAAACTTGACCAAGTCTCCCTCCGCGTTTTCCCTCGCGTCTTAAGGGGGCGCTCCACCATTCTATAAAATTGCACTTTGGCTGGGGGGGGGGTGAACCCTCTACATGTAGTCCCTAAAAGTTTTGTTTGGGTTGATTTTTGGCCCTGTTATAAGAGGGCAGTGAATCCTTTGTTACATGTATTTTGTTAGTGATTGAGTTGGAGATAATGCTGTCAAAAATGGTTGAAGTTGATACCACCTGAGCCGATTAGGAGGTTTTGGAAAGACAGCGGACCTATCTCATATATTGGTGAGTGACAAGGGGCGGGGGTGGGGGATCACAAGTTTTTTATTCATGCGCCTGTAGCTCACTAAAAAGTCAATGGTCATGCTGCAAAAATTCTTATGTGCCAGTAACAACCACTACTCGTGAGCTTTGCATTGATGGGTCACATGCTGGCGTTGAAAATTTTGACAAGGAATGAGAGGCACCTTAACAAGGCCCGTTTTAGTGTGTAAGTCGGACCAAATTTTAAGTGCTGCATTAGGTTAATAATAAAGGAATGGTGACGGGTTCTTTGAATACAGCCTTGTACATCCGCGTATGCAGGATCATTTCATTGAAGGGGGGTGGGTGACTTCAAGTTTGACAATTCCGAGTATACTAACGGCCTATGGAAGAGTGTAGTAAAGTGTTTTCAACCCGGGGTGCCCTCATCGCCCTCCACCTTCCTCCCTTGATACGCACTTTTGTGCAAAATGCAGTTCATGTGAAAGATACCATTCACAAAACAGACGACAAGCTGGCCGTCATTAGATATTCAAATTACCATAGCCTATATTTACGGTAAGGATTTTGCAAAGAAATCTTAGCGTTTATTTAATCTTCAGAAAGCGCGTACGTGCTCCAGCAATCATTCTTCCATTGATTCGCGTATACTTGATTTTGGTCCGTTTGAAGGTCTTTGAAAAGTTGTAGCATGTTAAAGTCACGAGTAAGTAAAGCTCTGACGGCTGGCCGTTGTGGGTTACTTCATATTTTATCGTTTTCCAACGAAACTGAAATGATGGCTCTTATAATGAAGTAGGGGCGGAAAACTGACTTGATTTTGTGTGAGTGTAAGTCAACGTTGGCAGTAAAGACTGGTTCGCGTACACCTTAAAGCTTTTTAAAGTTTTGCCAGGTATAAGCTTACCTGTCACAAGAAAGACTTTTTGATCTACACGCGTATGAATGCAAAACAAGTGACCCTCCCCCTTGTCACTCAGCAATATGTGAGATAGGTCCGCTGTCTTTCCAAAGTCTCGCAATCGGCTGAGGTGAAACCAGTTTCAACCATTTTTTCACAGCACAATTTCCAACTCAATCACTACCAAATACATTCAAGAATAGTTTCACTGCCCTCTCATAGCAGGGTGAAAAATCAATTTTTAGGGACTAAATGTAGAGGGTTCACCTTCTTGCCAAAGTCCATTACGGCTCGCGTATTAAAAAATTATGCGGCTCGCGTATTTTTTTTCCCAGGACGAGTCAGGCCAAATCTGGCCAATGGACCAATCAGCTTCTTGGAAATAGGCCACACCTCTAATTCCAAAATGACAGCTTTTCGACCCTTTTTTTGTAATTCTGATGCCGGATTATGAAAGATCGGGCCAAATAACCCCAATCCACGTAAACTTAATCTTAATGCTAACTCTAACCTTCATTTAGAAACAAATTTAAAATTTTTTGAAAACTCGATTTGCCCACGTTCGTCCTGGGGAAAAAAAATTATGCTTACGGCTCACATCTTTTAAGGTAGCATACCCCCTATAGTTTCCCCCCATTGACTTACACACTAATTTGGAAAAGTAAAGTGCCCTCTAAAACCTTGTAGAAGTTTTCACCAGGTACAAGCTACCCATCACAAGAAAGCTGACAAGTTGGCCATTCATGGCAAATTCAGTTTACCATACCATGACCGTGAAGATTTTTTGCTAGCGGAGCTCAAAGCTTCCGTACCTTTTCCAAGAGCCTTTTTACTCAGTCCAAGCCTAATATACAGCCGCCAGCTTCTAAGCCCATAATTTCAGCAAAAATGCTTCAATTGACTCCATTTTGCCACCAGTAATACTTTATCTAGTCTGCTTTCATATCAAATTGACAAAACACCCCATCCTGTTTGGTAACATATCACAAAAGTTATCCCAATGTCTCTTATTGGGGTTATTTGTGAAGGAGAACAAATGGCGCATTAATATTGAGTTGTGAATGGGGGCGTACTACCTTAAGGCCTGAACATTTACAACTGATATCAAAGTTACATACCACCTTCCGACGAGAAGGACGAATTCATGATTTTAAATAATTTTGAGCATATATTATCTTCTTGGTTTTTACATCCATCTGGAAATATGTCAAACTATGAAACCCAGAAGTAAACTGGAAGGAAGTTATTCCCTGCTAGAAGTGAAAATTATCAACAAGGAGGCAGAAACTCCGAAGAATTTTGTGGCACTTCCAGCCTCAGGTATAGAAAAGCTCTCCTGCAGAATATTACACTGTAGCGTACGTATTAGTTTAGCGAATCTAAATTACCGTTCTAGGCCTAACGTAAAATCAAACGTTAATGCCCTAACGCTAGGCCTAGGTCCATCCCATTTTTGGAAAATTTGGATCGGTGCCAGATGGTTGCAGTAATTTGGAAACCAATATTTGCAGTAGGAATCCAGAGACATCCGAGAGGCAGTGCAATTGTTTTAGTCACTTTGCAGTAAAATTTTGAAACGAAAACTCCTAGACTAACTTAGACCTAGCCCTTCACTACAGGAACTCAGGTAGCCTAGGCAAAGACTAGCCCCTGAACCACAGGCGTTCGAAACACTACGTACATATACTACACACATATACATAGTGTTTCGAAACGCCTGTGCCTCGAACAAGGCTGTGCATAACATTACATGGCCTATAATCCCATTACACTACACATCACTGCGAAGTGCATTGTATTGTGCTGAGGCCATGTAACGTAGCACACGGCCTGTTACTAATTTAGAATCAGTGCCCAGAAGTGATGTAGCCCAGGCCTAAGTCTTCATAAAATCGTAAGTTTGGCCTAATATCACCCAAAAGTTAATCCTAACTAGTCGACCACTGCATACCAAATGTATGGCACATATACCAGGGATGTAGCTACGGTGGGCGGCGCTGGGCAGTGAAACCCAGCATTTCATATTCCCGCCTGGCACTCCAGGCAAACACACATTTCCCTGTCCATCACAAATCTGCCTACCGAGACCTAAAACTAGCCCTGAATTTACTCCCTAAAGTAAAAGGAGGGGAAAATGATAAAGTAATGGCTGAAAAATGGGGTACATGCCACGGGGTGGGGTGAGAGGCTTTCCTCAGATCAGACAATTACCCGGCACTCAAATTTGCCCAGCTACATCCCTGGGACTTACACTGTGCGCAACATGATTTAGGTGACCAACTCATGGTAGCACAATTGTACTAGGATATTCAACCATATATTCAACCAGGGGTGCCCAACCATATCTTTTAACCATATCCTGAAGATCACTAACTAGCTTAGTGTGCCTTGATTTCCATGGAGATGTCTTACACTCTCCTTAACTTTCTGCTCAGACCTGACATAGGAATGAAAAGATTTTGGATTTACCTTAACCTCCTTGGCCAAACTGCTTTTCAAACCTAGCTTTATTGTCAATAACTAAATAGTTCCTTATTCTTGTAGACTACAAAGTCCCTTATCGCACACTTTGAAGGTAATGATATTATCTGTAAGGAGCAACATGGATTTACAGGTAAGCGCTCTTGTATCACAGCCTTACTTGAAACTATGGAGGATTTTACTAGTTATCTTGAGGAGGGCCAAGCTTTTGATACGGTTTATTTGGATTTTAAGAACGCATTCGACTCTGTACCCCACCAGCATTTACTACTTAAGCTTTTTCATTTTGGAGTCAGGGATCCATTGTTAAACTGGATTAATGAATTCCTTACTGGAAGGCAGCAGCAAGTTAATGTAAATGGGTCTTTATCTGCTTGGGAAAATGTTACTAGTGGGATACCCCAAGGGAGCGTACTTGGTCCTACGCTTTTTACTGTATTCATCAACGATCTTCCTCAGGAGGTGTTGTCTACTGTTAAGATTTTTGCTGGTGATACTAAAGTTTACAACATATGTACTAGCAGCAGGATTTATTTGATATTAGCAGTTGGTCGATTAAATGGCAGTTACCCTTTAATGTGGAGAAGTGTAGTGTGATGCACTTTGGCAAAAATAACCCTCGGTTTGACTTCTTTATGAGATCTACAACGGGGGACTATCAGATAGCTTCTACTCTGATTGAAAAGGACCTAACGATTTATTTTGATCCTTCACTGAAGTTTACTCAGCACATTGCTGAAATTGTTAAAAAGGCAAATTGTAGACTTGGTCTTATTAGAAGTGCTTTCACTTCACTGGACGTGCAGTTATTTAGGGTATTGTATAAAAGTTTAGTAAGACCAATTTTGGAGTATGGTAATGCTATTTGGAACCCATTGTTTAAGAAGGATATTCTCAATTTGGAAAAAGTACAATGGAGAGCTACCAAGCTTGTGTATGTTATTAAGGACATGCCTTATGAGGTGAGGTTAGAGTATTTGGATCTTCCTACATTCACTAGGAAGTGAGATTTTTACACTTTTTGTCACCCCCTGTGTAAAATTACACCTTTTTCGTGTACTTTTACAACATTTTTACACTTTTGCAATATGCAAGCCCCGCCTTGGAATCTAGAATTCTTCACAAATTTTACACTTTTAGTTCACTTTTTATGTAAATCCCATCCAATATTTATTACTCTCTAGTATGATGGATGGAGACTAAGAGCCAGGCAAAAGTACACTTATTTTGACCTCCCTGGCCCTATTTTTACACTTCTGTCATCTTTCCAGTGAGTTATTGGTACAAAGGCAGCAAAGTTTAAGCTTTCTGCAAAATTATCATGATAAGGTCATCAAAACTTGGTACCCTGTCCCAGAGGATCTGTTGCTGAGCAACAACTATTCAGTAAGAATATAATCTTCTATTGAAAGGCTAGACGTGCTTTTGTGTTTACTATGAATACTAACTGAAGTTTGGAAGATTGTATAGTACAGTATATACTACTTGTACTGGAGTACTGGATTTAGCATTAAAAAAGGAACTGTAGTGATACTGTACTATTATAGAAGTGACTCCCATGTAGCGTGTTTTGCCATTCTCTTCAATCGCTGCAAGGGTTTACCTTTAATTACTCTGTGGGGCTGTTTATTTGAGTTGGTTTGCTGCAGCATGTACATCGCAGTAAATACAAGATGTCGGTAAGAAAGCAGTTCGAAGGCTAGACCACTGTTATTATTTTTTTTTTTTTTTGAACTAGACTTTTAGTTAAGATGTTAAAATTAAGCCATTTAGAGGGGTACGTACTTTGTTGAATGTATGAACTTGATGATGTATTAATATATATTCCTAAGTATTTTGAAATTCGAGCTGAATTAAATTAATTGTACCATGCAGTTGCAAAGCTTCCTGAGCTCGAGGTTAGTATACACACCACTTCCGTCAAAAGAGTTTACTAACTTACACATTATAGATATATAGGCTACAATTAATTACTACAGCACTTTGTCACATTTGATTGAAACAACATGAACATACATATGCAAGTGGACAACTTTGAGTACAATTACATTCAGTGGTAAAAGTGGAGTCCCATTTTGATTCCATGAATTCCCAAATATCACCTTCAGGAATGGGTGGCACCAGTGGGGGAATCCAGTGGAACTCTGCATGCCGTGAAAGACTGCCCCCGGCCTCCTGCAAGGGAAATTTCCAATTTCATTGAGGAGATTAAACTATATGTCAATTAACTGCCTTCACTGAGTTGCTCTAGTACCGTGTACATTCTTAGTACAGACTCCAAATTATATGTCAATAACCTTGATTTTTTGCAATTATCATCCCATGAAAATCCAAACTTTTTAAGCCCTCTTCAAAATCTTGCATAGTTTTAAATTTTAAACACTAAAAGAGTTGCGCACCAAAAATGCTATAATTCCCATTTTTTTCGGCAATTCATTGATCACCTTTGTTGTATCTGTAGATTACTGCCTCCTCAGTCTGGTCAATGAGCTGCCCCCAGTCTGACAATTCTTTTTACCCTTCTCCCAATTATACCCTCTATTATTGGCTGAAGCAGTATCGTAGACAGAGGGTGGTAGGGGAAGAGTGCCTCCTCACAAAAATTTTGGGTACATGACAGGCGATCCTGAAAAAATAAAGAGCAAAAAAAAAAAAAAAAGAAAAGAAGAAGAAGAAAAAGGAAGAAAAAATGGGGAGAGGAAGTAGGGATGGGAAATTGGTTGGGCGGAGTGAGGAGTTGTGGTTGGGGGAATATGGGGAGGGTTACTGGGAAATATTGCCTTCATAAATGTGATCTTTTTATGATATCGAAAACTACGCTACAAAACCGACTAACAGAACAATTGAAACAAAGTGACTGGAAGATGTGAAATTATGGTTGATTTCGATTGGCCATACATGGGCCTTTTGCTCATAGTCGGGGGGCGTAGGGCGGGGGCAGAGGCTATGGCCATGCACTGTTCGGGAACTCTTCTGCTCCCCGTTTGGGAAATAATCCATTTTCATTGGGGAGCAATCCGTACCATAAAAGATGATCCAGATTAGTCCCAGTGCCCTCTCCCGATGATCTTGTTGAGTTTGCTTACAAAAAAAGAAAGGCATCTTCTTGAACAGAAGCCTCAAAATTTCCAATTTTCCTTATCAAAATCCAAAATTTTTCAAATTGTCTTCAAAGTAAGTTTCCAGACTTTCAAAGCTTGAGGAAGGAAATCCAAAATTTTTCAAATTGTCTTCAAAGTAAGTTTCCAGACTTTCAAAGCTTGAGGAAGGAAAGCCAAAATTTTTCAAGTTTTGTTAAGAGCCTACACTGAGTAGCTTGCCTTTCCATACATAGCCTCAAAAAATTTCAGATTCTGCTCCTACTGTAGGAAGAGCAGACTGTTCAATATAGACCACAAATTATCCAGTTTTTGTCAAAAAGAACACACTTGTTTAATATTTCTGCAAAAAAATTCCAATTTTCTCTAATTTCAGCTCCAGATTTTCAAATAAAATTACACAAGAGCCCCCCACCAAAAAATAAAAAAAAAATCGGGAAATTTTCCAATTTCATGGGATATATAACCATAATCTGTAAGATAAAATTTTAAACCTAAACTAACTTTAGTCACCCTGACATTCCAGATAATTTTGCTCTTCAAAGGCAGATTCTTCAATAAAACCCCATATTTTTAATTTATGCTGTACGGAAAACCTATTTATTTTGTTGAAATTCCAAAGATTCTCCAAGATAATCTCTTGATTTTCAATTCGTCGGAGAGCTTCAATCCGTAGGCCTAAGATAACACGTGTACAGGTGTAACCTCACCTGATCTTCAGTTGCCCCAACAATGCCAGAGCTTGCTATTTAGGAAGGGTAGATTCTGGTAGTGAGCCTGATCAATGCTAAGTGTAACTGGACAGTATGCTTCCTGATATAGAAAGTCTTCTAGCTTTCGGAAATACAAAGACTCACAAAAACATCTATTTTAGGCTATAAAATTAACTTTGATGACACTTATAATTGTATAAAGTAGGCCATTATAGAGATGTATCTTCAATTACAAGAATCGAATTTGAAGTATAGCTGGGGTGCCACATTCTAACCAGGGAGTTGCTATTTTGTTAGATAGCATTTACTACCAGTTCTAACTTATACTTGTGTCTGTAAACAGGAATGATAAAACAATCATGTCATAGGTGTATGGTACAAAACCATGGAAGGGGCCGGTGCAGCATTAAGCCCCTAAGCGAAAATGTAGAAGGGCAAAACTATGTTTTCGCTCGCCTAACACTCAAATGCCACCCCACCCGGCCACAATTAAAGGACAAATTTTGTGTTTACTTTGAAAAACTAGTACCAAAATAGCTGCAGTAATCAAAAAATTGAGACTAAATTGTCCTTTAAATTTTTGCAACATACCACTCTAAACAGCATAGGAGGACATGGTCCCCATATACTGTACCTAGAAACTTTTCAAAGTGGCAGAGAATAGACACCCCTACCAGGCTGGATGTCAGGAACTATGTTTGATCCCCACCCAAGGTGAGAACAGTTTTCCTATGCCTGTTGAAAGAGTTGTGTGGTCTGTACAATGTTTAATTTCAATTTAATGATCGATGGAGCATTATCAGTTGCTCTATGTAATAACACTGCTAGTGCTATGTGAAACGTGGTGGAAAAATTCAGTGGACCTCTCAACCATGAGTTTGAATACTCTATTGCCGACCATTTATGTCTACCATTTCTGAAAAATCACAAGCATGTACATACACTGGCTTCCGCCAATGGGTGAATCGTTACACATGTAAAATATTATAGGCCTACATGAATGTCCTCCAAATAAAAGTGACATGTGCTGGTGTTCCTGACTTTTCATGGCTTTTTTCAGAAATGCCATGTAAAGTCAGAAGTGCCAACTTTAGTTCTGATCAGCACATAGACCTTATAACAGTTACTCAGCTAAACATCAGACAGCAGGGAATGATAAATTTGGAATATAATATTTTATGTATGCTGTGGTGAAGAATAAATTTTGTTTTAGAGATCTATAAGAATTCAAATCAAATTTTCAGACACTTGTACCACGTACACGCTACTGATAGTACTTCGGTCTTTCTTCTACATTCTTTCAACCTTGTCAACAGCAACTTGCTTTGTTTCCAGTTGTTGTTGTTGTTGTTGTTGTTTTTTTCAGAAAAAATACACCTCTTGTTTTAATAACCCAATGACTCATTCTAAGTGAGTTCCTCGGGGGGGGGGTAAATTAAATTTAGGGCAGCTCCCAGGCTTGGTATACACTTTGCCAGAATAAAGGTCGCAGAGGCCATAATGGCATATACAATGGGAGACAAATTGTGACCTATAGCTTCTGTCAATGACAGGTCAGGACAAGCACTCATTTTCCTAGTTGTTCCAGTATATGCATTCAAAATAGGTGTACCAGCTACAACAGTTTCGCTGCATACATGCTTTGGGAGTGACATTAGGGTAGACCCTATGGGCTACAGTATGCAGCAAAACTTATTGAAGTGAATAGGCCATCATGATATGCCAAGTAATTTTTAAAACCAAGTTCATATGGGAGCAAAATCACTGTGATTTAAAGCAGGGGTGGCGCTAGGATTTGCCCCACAGGGTGGGGGGCAAGTTCCCCGACAGGGGACCGGCAATTCGAAGCCCCAACAAACGGGGCCGTAGCCA
Source organism: Holothuria leucospilota (assembly GCA_029531755.1). NCBI lineage: Eukaryota > Metazoa > Echinodermata > Holothuroidea > Aspidochirotida > Holothuriidae > Holothuria > Holothuria leucospilota. The sequence continues at coordinate 43,544,816 of CM055981.1, forward strand.
CGGGGGTGTGTATTTTGGGGCAATGCCCCACCAAAAATATTTTCTGAAAATTGAAATAGTACACTAGGTATTAAGAGAATATTTTAGCACCACCAATCGCAGTTCTTGCCCCCTAAATCATAACACTTGCCCCTCCAAAAATGTAAAGCTGGCTACAGGCCCACCAACAAACGTGATGAGTTGCCGGAAGGACGTGGGAGGCAAAATTTGTGGTGAGCTTAGCGTGCCAAAGTTTTTGGAATTTCTTTAACAAATATTTGAAAATTCAGAGCTTGTTTTGGAGAAAATTTGATTTTGGGGGGAAGAAAATTTGACCTTTTTGTAAGGACCATTGAAAAGCGGGTATTTCAGGGCTGAACATTAACGATTGCCCGATTGCCCGGGGCAAGTAAAAATTACGTCGGGCAAGTCATTTCTTACCTCTGCTTGCCCGACTGGGCAAGTCCCAGATCGTGGGTAGGCCTAGTTCACATGCACACACCTGTACAAGAAAGTGTAACACACTGAAAACACAACAGACGACTGTTAAATATTATCACATTGCCACAGAGTGATTTAGCCAGCCCCGTTTCTAAATGCGACAAAAAATAAACCACGACAGTTAAAAAAGTTTAAAACTATTACTGAACGAAAAAGGTTTCATTTTGCAACTCCGAAAGCAATCGCACTGTTGATTTAGCTTTAGTGCACCGGTTCCACGAAACTCGGTGAAATCGTTCGAAGAACGTTACTTCGACGATCGTTTTTCACTATTGCATACAAGTCAATTACATGATATGTGTGTGCATATACGGAGCTTTATTGTACTGTACATACTAAATATACAGTGTAGTAAGGATTAGTTACGCACTACATCTGAGAACTTTCTACTTCGCTACTGCGTAATGACCCATCTACACGTGTGTACATATTACTGTGAGGGAGAACGAACTGCGTACCGGAATAGACGGATTGAATGATACAGTAGCATCATAGCGTAATTGTGCACTGCATGTACAACTCAATGATATATCAACCGCACATGACCTCGTGTTCAAAATGAAAACTAAGCTCCGCCGCGCCAGCTAGTTACGCTGCAATTGTACTAGCATTTAAAGGGAAATATTGCGTTTGTTTTACAGAAAATGTTCATACTTTTTAAACCAATATTAATAGATAAAGAATGACAGACAATTCAAAATAAGACAGTATGGTAGTTTTCTTTTTAAGAAACAAGGAAGAAATTTGGTTATTTGTTGCAAAAAAGTAATTTGTTCACCCAAACTTTCAAAAATTCAAATAATGCAACAACTGTTACTCCAGTAATGCATAATATTTTGAGAAGATAAAGTTGTTGCTACAGTTTATTAGTGAGACTGAACTATTTAGTAATGATTTGAGGTATTTTCTGTGTATGCGATGTTGGTACCGTTCAAACGCAATATTTCCCTTTAAGTTTTAACTGGACCATAGATAGGGCCAGGCCTATGTGTAGTGAAAAACATGGCGAAACAAATATCATTACTGAACTTCGGATTTACGAATGCTGCAGCGCAAAACAAAGCTCCACCAAAGGGAAAAGCAGCAACAAAGAGAGAGTATGATGTCAACAAGCGATCGCGCGGCTTCGTTGCATCGTGGGTAGACGAATTCCCAGGGATATTACATGACAATGATGCAGGGGTTATATTCTGTTCTACATGCCAAAATCATCCAAATATTGCTGATCAGCAGTCTGTCTTTTTTACCGGTGGATGTGGAACATACCGAAAGCAAAGCTTACAGGCACATTGGCTGTCACCTCGCCACATTATGTGTGTGGAAGCCAAAGTAGCCAAGAAAAGGGCTCAGGGAAATGACCTTGTCGGACCAATAGACAATGTTATTAAGAGAATGTCAGAAAAGAACAGAAACATTTTGAAAAAGGTTTTCAACACCGCGTACATGATTCTCAAGTGCGAACTTCCTTTCACTTTATTTCCAAAATGCTAAAGCTTCAGATAAAGAACGGGAGTGACATTGATGGACTTTCTAGTTACAGAACGAATACTGCCTGCAAAAGGTGAGTCTGTGCTTTCATTTTATAGGCCTAAATCTTGGCTGACATATTTGTCACAGTAATGATTTTTCCATACCTTGTCTAGCCTAGGCCTAGCACGTACTAAGAAGAGGGATAGGCCAAAATAAATTTCATGCACATACAGCAATTTTAGCAGAGCACCATTGAAAAGCCGTGAGGTAGGCCTAAGCTTAGTGAAGCTACTTAAATAGTGCAAGGTGTAAAGTTTTCATATCATAACCAAAACTTAACAGGCAAAATGGTTCTGATCTGCAGGGGGAGGGTGTGGTATCTACGGTATTGGCAAGCATTTGTGGATATTGTTTAATTATGGAGTTGTTTAAGCAGTTACTAACTAAAATATTTTTGTTACCAGGTAATCTTTTTCTGACAAATTGTGCTTTCCTTTGTCTGATAAATCAAAAGTGAGCAAAGGTATTGCCTCCTTGCCACAGCCCAAATTTAAGTTGAATGCAACTCTCTTTTCCACTGATATCGGATATATTGGACTTATGATCGCCATTATTTTGACAGGTTTACGCAGTATATCGTTGATGACATAAGAGAGCCCCTTAAAGACGCTAGCAACAATGCCAGGGTTTTTTCTGTCATTTATGACGGAGCCACAGATGCCAGTGTCACTGAGGTGGAAATTGTGTACTGTCGCTATGTTCGAGATGGAAAGCCCTTGAATTGTTTTGTAAATCTTCACGAAGTGGAACATGCTCATGCAGAGGGTGTTTTTTCAGCAATTGATAATGCCATGGTTTCTGCTGGAATTGAAAATTGGAAAGAAAAACTGGTAGGGGCTGGTTCTGATGGGGCAAAAGTCAATGTAGGCATCAATAACAGTGTTGCAACTCGTATGCAGGGAGATGGCCGTGAGCATATTGTTATTGTGCATTGCGTTGCACACAGGTTAGAGTTAGCGATTTTAGGGGCAATCAAGGAAAATGAGATGCTTCAGACAGTTCAAGATATGCTCAACAAAATACATAAGCATTACCACTACTCGCCAAAGGCTCTTCGTGAGTTAGAAATGGTTGCAGAAGCAATGGGAGAAAAGTTTCTAAAACCACAGCGTCTCTCAGGTACTAGATGGGTTCCCCATATTAGAAGGGCACTTCAGGTACTGATCAGCAAGTATTCTGTCATTCTTGCTCACTTTGAGCATGTCAGTGAGTCGCGCCATGGCAGTACTGCTGAAGTTCAAGGCAGAGCTAAATTTCTAGTGAAAAAACTGAAGGATTTCCAGGTTGTGAAATTTATGATGTTTATGGAAGACTTGTTGGAAATCATTAATATTCTGAGCTTAGAGTTTCAGAAGGATGATGTGACAGCTGTTGATGTACTTGATGCCCTAGACACAGCTACATTCAGTCTAGTGGAGCTGGGTCAGAGACCTGGAAATACGCTTCAAAACTTTTTGGATACTGTAGCTGACAGCAATGGAAAGTACAAAGGTGTACTCCTGATGAACTACAATGATGGTACTGTGGCAGGTCACTATCAGGACATTGTGGACTGTACCACTGACCATATTAGCAACAGACTTAGTAACTCGAGGGATAAAGCCAGGCTAGTGCTGGAGGCGGCCAGGATATTTGATGTCAGAGACTGGCCAACAACTAGGACTGACTTGCCTCCTTACGGAAATCAAGAATTAGATACCTTACTCCAGCAGTTCTTACCTGTCCTGAGCCACATGGGCTGTGATCAAAGTGAACTGAAGAAGGAATGGATACAGCTCAAGGCCCATGTTGGAAATCTCCTGATGCGACACCGAAACAGGAACCAAGCACCAAGTTTGTCAACGTTTTTCTTGACAGATGACTACAGAAAGAAATTCCACAACATTCTAATGCTTGTAGAGATTGTATTTGTGCTGCCAATGTCCTCGGCAGTGTGTGAAAGAGGATTCTCAGCAGTAAACAGGATCAATCGGACTGGCGAGCATCATTGTCAACTGAAATGTTGTCCGGACTTTTGTTAGTGTCCATTGAAGGCCCAGAATTGATGGAGTATGATGCCGAGGGCGCCTTACACCGATGGTGGACAGCAGGCAAGCGAATCCGAAGGCCTGCTTTTGAAGTCGCACAGCGTGATGATGAAGGTGCAAGTGAAGATGAGGATGAGCTGGTGGAATTTATTCTTGGCCAACAGGAATAAAACTGTGTTCAAAATCATGGTTGTTGGGTAACCTACAGTAGGATGACCTTGCAGTACAATAATGTGTAATTTCAAGCATACCCAGATAGCAGCAGCAGGTTAAATTTTTGGTGCATTAATAAATGTCCATGTTACAGTTACAGGAGAAAAGATAAAAAAAAATACATGCAGAAAACATTTAAGTCTGGGTTGTCTACGATAGGTACAGAGAGCCCAAGTAATGCAGATATCATGATAGTGGCTACCTTATCCAGGGCCTTAGGTTTACTTCATCTCTTGATAACTTGATTAAAAGATTTAGAAAAGTACGCCGAAGGGCATAGTGTTAGACATCAACAAATGAAAGAAACACAAGAAAAAAGATGTTAAGTTCAATCGTTCAGCTTTTTCTTTTCACCGTTTTATTTTAATCAGTACATAATCATTCTTCCTGTTACAGTTGTTTTGAACAGCTACAGTATGTCATATATGATTACTTCAAAATTATAATCATAAAATCAAACTGTAAAGGTATGTTAGAATAAAAATCTTTGATGATCGTTACCAGTGAAATTTGAGTTTCTTGTTTTTTTTGTCTGCCGTTTCAGGGCAAGTGAAAATTTATCAGGGCAAGTGAATCCTGGGTGCTACTTGCCCGACTGGGCAAGTTGTTTTAAAAGTTAATGTTCAGCCCTGTATTTATTGAAGAATCTGCCCTTCCTATGAACAAAATCAAGAAGATCATTGGGGCAACTGAAGTTCGTCTGCGGTTACACATTTTAACATAGGGCTACGGACTACGGCTTCTGATGAAACTGGAAATTTTCCCGAAAACTTTTTACCTTTTTTGACCAAATAATTGAAAGTCAAGAGCTTATATTGGAGATATTTCGGAATTTTATGAAAAGAAAATTTTTTCGAAAGGGAAAAATTGAAAAAAGTGGGGTTTTTATTAAGGTATACGAGAGCAAATTCAGTAGAAAGTAGGGGTTACATGTTTTATCTTATGGATTAAGACAATCCGATAAAATTAGAAAATTTCCGGAAAATTTTTGCCTTTTTAACAAATATTTGAAAATCTGAAGCTTATATTGGAGGAGATTTGTAATTTTATGACAGAAGGTTTGGAGTTTTTATCGAAGAATCTGCTCTTCCTATAGCATAATCAAGTAGGTAGTCGGGCGACTGTAGTTCACTGGGGTTACTTCATATTTCATCATGCAGATAAGGCCCTCCAACGATATTGGAAAATTTTCCGAAAAACATTTAGCTTCATTTTAACAAATATTTGAAAATCTTGAGCTTATGGGTTCATTTGCAAGGGAGAATTGAGAACTTTGGAGTATTTATTGAACAACCTGTCCTTCATATGAGCAACATCAAGCAGATCGTAGGGAAGACTGCAGTTCATCTTACGGATTGAGGCTCTACAAACGAAACTGCAAAATTTTGGGGCTTTCTTTTCACAAATGTTTCAAAATCTGGTGCTAATATTTTAGAAACTTTTTGAAAATTTTGGATTTTTGTAAGAAAATTTGGGAATTTGGGGGGTTTTCGTGAAGAATCTGCTCTTGTCATGATCAAAATCAGAGAGATCATGGGGGGGGGGGCTGAAGTTACTCGGGCTTACGTCTTTTATCGTACAGATTAAGGCTCCCGACGAAATTGGATCATCTCCTCGACGGAGGGGCAGCCCCCCCCCCACCTTGGTGCCACCCTTGATTTAAAGGACAGTAAGAGGAGTGAAGAAAGACAATACGTTGAAAAGTTGTTGGACAATCAGCAGTGACATCAAATGGGGAAACATGGGGCATTTTCCCCTACACCTACCTCTTAGGCCTACTCCTCGCTCCTTCAAGGGTTCCCCCTTCTCTTTCTCAACCCTAATCTGCTCCTGTGCAAAGGTACTAGCAATGTGCTTGCACAACTTTTGTGCCTTCCAACTCCACATTGGCTTTTGTGAAGTCGCTTCCGGTAGTAACAATATTAAAACTTCCAAGTTGATAACAGCTATGGAACTACTGCTGCTGTGAATCCTCTCCCTTGACTGTAACTCCCACATCGATTATCTTTTTAATAGTCAGATTTTATGTTTGAACCATATGTTTCTCTCATTGCAGAATTTGCAGCACAGACGGTTGTCTACAAAACAAAGACCTAAGACCTAAGATCTAAGACCCACTACAAAACAAAGACCCACCAACTATAAAACTAAGACCATAATACAAAACTAAGACCCACAACTATAATACTAAGACCCACCAACTACAAAACTAAGACCATACTGCAAAACTAAGACCCCACCAACCATAAAACTAAGACCCTACTGCAAAAATAAGATGTAATCAAGTGGGTAAAGGAAGAATTTTGTCCATCTGGCAGTCTTCTGAGGGAGTTTTTCGACTCTGGAAGTTGTCTAATAATACAGCATGCTGTGGTGTGACTTTGGAATTGGAGGTGGGGGAAGGCAAGTACTGGTAAATATAGGGGCAAGTGGAATTTTAAGGGGAAATAACATTTTAGGCCCAGCATGAAACACTAATTGGGGAAGGTGTAAGGAGAGGGATCTTGTAATCAATTCACACATTAGTGGCAATTGGAGACCCACCAGTATTTTGCCAAGTAGCGGGTGGATCACTTTACACGACAAGTGGTTCATTGTACACACTAGCTTGGTTCAAATTACACATGTGTAGTGTAAATTGGACCACAACTTTTTTATGTATTACTTCCACAGAGATATGTGAGGACAATTGTTTCAACCCTTCTAAAAATAGTGTTCCATCACTCTCCCAATACTGCTGCTGAGAGCAGTTGGTTGCACTTATCCTAGCATTTATTGGGATTTGTAATTAGGGGGTCCAAATTACATACCTTTCCCTACAGCCTGCATTGAGTTTCAATTGTTTATGGCAATACTGAAAAACAAACAATGTGTGACTGTGAGCTTAATTAGGAACACAACTGACTGCTCAAGTCATTAATGAATGTCAATCAAAGTAGCTTGCAACAGGATTTAGAACTATCTGGAAAGGCCTAAATATATTTGGGGGATGCCATAGCTCCTTTAAAATATCAAGGAGAGACATTTGATATGATGTCCCCCACTAAAAATGCTAAAGGGAACATGTCCCCCATCACCTCATGATAGCCGCCCATGTCATGGGTGGGGCAGTATGTCCTGTGACAATCAACCCAGGCTAGCGGCAGCAGAAGCTTTAATTTTTAGGGGGGGGGGCGGGAGACGAGCGAACCAAAATCTGGTTAAATATTTGTGGGAAATTATATGGTCATCATCCTAGGAGGGGTATAAGGGAGTGGTGTAGGCCTATTTAGTGCATTGGCGGATGCAGGACCTTTGAGATGGGCCAAACTGGTTGTACAGTGATATGGGGAGGGGTATAAATTTTCTATGCCCTCAGATGCAATTTGCCAGTGCGTGCAACAAAAGTGTACATACATACAGTTGTGACGTTCATTTTCACCGGTAAAAGTCTCGCTATTGTAGTCTTTTCCTCAATTATTCAGGAAAATTTCAGAAAAAACTTTGTTAGCCCACCCCCAGCCAGATCCGTCATGTGTGTTAGTGCCCTTCTGTATGCTGTCTGATGGTAAAATTATTATCTTTGGAAGCGAAATAGTTTTTGTGAACTAATATTATTTTTGATCCACTCATGTCTCACCCGGGCAATCCCTACTTCACGCACAATTGTGAATGTAGGCCTGAGCTCATTTTACCAGTAGGGCTTTGTAGGGACGTACAAGTTTGTAATAATCACCAAGCGAAGCGAGGCATGAATTTGTTTTTACTTCTGTTTGAAATTGAAGCCTCCAAATCCATTTATTACCCAATTGTGTTGTATTAACTTAATGTTTTTTCTTATTTTTTATGTCGGATGATAATTATCTTTAAAGTATTTTCCAAGTCAATAATTAAAGATATTTGTCAAGTCTAGTATCAAGGAATTCTTGACAATTTATTGTGATCCGTAAAGTGCAGGTCATAGTATAAATTATTTAGGCCTAATACAGTGACCAAAATCAAAATTGTATTCACCCATTATCTTCACGGAGTAGGAAAAGAAAACGATATTCACAGATAATAGCCATATAATGTCTTATAGAAATAAATTCTATTGAATAATTAAGTTTTATTAGATGCTGAGCGTGGGCGAGGCAAAGAAAAATTTGATATATTTCACTACATTTTGCCAAATTTTGCCATATATAAGAATTAGATGCCGAGCATAGGGAGGCAAAGAAAAAATGATGATTTCATTACATTTTGCTGTATTTGCCTTATGTATAAGTTCTATTAGATGCAGAGCATAGCGAGGCTTAGAAAAAATTGATACATTTTATTACATTTTGCTATAGTTTCCTAAATATATTGTTTATTAGATGCCGAGCACAGCGAGGCGAAGAAAAATTTGATATATTTCACTAGTACATTTTGCTATATTTTTCAGAAATTTTTACCCTTTTTCGGAAGTTTTATAACGTTTAGCTATGTTTGAGATATTTGAAAATTTCCGAATTTTCTTAATTTCCAAACCAGGGGGTGACTGCCCCCTCTGGGCCCCCCTCCTGTAGCTATACCACTGCCCCTTTGAATGTTTTTTTTTTTTGAAAAATTATGTGTTCTCTCATGGCAAATAGGGCTATGCTATTTGGGAAGTAAATTTGCATGTTCAAAAATTCTTTAATTTGGGCAGCACAACTAAAAAGCAAATGAGCATGTGTGGGGGGATGAACATGCAGTAGGCCTACCGTTCTGTGTGCATTCTAAAAATTAGGGTGTCCTCACATAGGCCCCGGGGTGATACTCCAACATATATAATATAAGATTTGTTTTCAAAAAGTTACCTATTTTAGGTATAGCATTTACTTGTAATATAAAAATTGAAAAACAGAGTTAAGCAACTGTGAGAAGAGGGACATGTCTCAATCCCCCCCCCCTCCCCCGATCTCGAAAAATATATTAATGCAGATTGATGAACTACCAAGATGTCTCAAGCTTCCATGGCAAGTTCATGAGTTGTAATACATACCCCTCTGAAAAGCAATTAGCTCCATGCTTTGTATGCTGAATAGGTCCATATTTATAAAAGTATCAAAACTTAAATAAAAGCAAGTGTAAATGACGTGTTACCCACCCATTCCATATACAGCGGTTTGAGTACTTGGCTCCTAGTAAGTGCATTGCCTAACACCACTGTCACCGGTATGTCTTATTAAGCTTTTAATCTTCAAGCTGATTTCTGTACAGACCGATCTGCTACACAGTACAAGTAATACAACTCACACATGCAAAGGACACAAAAGTCAAGCAAAAGCTACTTGTACAGTACTGTAACCTGTTGTACTGTATACATATCTCTTCCCATACTCTCTCCTTCTAACATTCCTAAAATAGAAGCCCAGGCCACAGGTGCTGAGTGACAAATCACCTCATAGAAGTAGCAATTGCCTACTTCAGATTTGGTACAAGTGATTTTATGACTTGACACCAGGGGCAAGTGGTTGGTGAATGAACTTTGGGTAAGTGACAGCTAGTGTAAAAAAAGTGTAAAAGTGGGATGGTGCTAGCGCCTGACAGTAATTAGTTAGGTAGGCGGAGCTACAAATAAGTGTAATTTTGTCTGTACTTTTAGTGTAAAAAAGTGAACTTCTCCAACATTTTTACACCATTTTTACACAAAGTGTCACCTTGGTGTAAAAATGGCACTTTCTAGTGATTGATTTATAGGCGAGCCAGAGCTGATGCCATCCAAACTTTTAAAATTATAAACCATTTAGAGAAAATTGATCGAAGCCATTTCTTTGTATTAAGTGACAATGGTTATGATACTAGACATTCCCGGTACAGTCTTTACAAGAGAAGAGTGCGTACACAGTACACAGTCATTCCTTTTCTAACAGAGTTATAAATCTGTGGAATAGTTTACCTGGGGATGTAACCCAGGCTGGAACTGTTGATTTGTTCAAAATAAGACTGGATAAGCATTGGCAGACTCTTAATTGGAAATACTCCATGGACAGTTACCATAAGCTACCTTGGGAGATCTAGTCCGCTGCTATGTATGCTTATTTTGCTCCAGGATTGACGATTGTGGTGGGCATTACAAGGCTGTTGCCTTATTCTTGTGCCCCAGTTCCTGTAAGTTCCTAGACTACAAAGTCATCAGAATTCTTACTGACCTTATAATGACCCCAACATTTATGTTTCTTCCTGACTGCTCTAAGTACCTCTCTAGAAATCCAAATTGGCCTATTTTTAACCACAGCTTTCTTGAGTGGGATACACAACTTTGTAGTGTCAGTAATTAACTACTGTACAAGCTAAGGTAAGAGCAAAGCACAACCTATTTTTGACTAGCCTACTAACTTGGAGAACTCAAAACCTTGTAATTTGCTTAAAGGCAGTAGGCAGTAGGGCTGTGAACAGTTAGCAAAATTACTAAACGTTTAATCGCAAAATTTTGCAATCATTTAGTGATTAATCGCAAGCGCTGTGATCAACATAGAGACTTTAAACGTGCCCTTGAACATGAGTGATGTCTGGGGGACATAGTTTTCATGAACCTCAAACACGGATCCTCATAGAACTAGAAGCTCCACTTTGATGTTGTATGTTTACGTGTGTGCCATTTGTATAATTATGTATTTAACTTTTTCAAAAAGAGTTAAAGTGAACATCTAATTTTCTGTAATGACTGCAGATTGTTTTTTATTGGTTTTGATGATAAGAGAAACCAATGCATTCGTGATGGCGTGTGTGTGTGTATGTGGGTGTTCGTGTGTGTGTGTGGGTGTGTGTGCACGTGTGTTTGTGACACTTTGCTTGTTAACACAATATCTCAAGAAGGGAAACTCTGATGGTTCTCAGACTTGGTACATAGATGCCCCATATTGAGAGGAAGAACTATACTGTTTTTGATGGAGGTCAAAGGTCATCTGGGGTCACCGGGGGTCAAATGCGGAAAACCTTGTTAACACGGTATCTCAAGATAGGAAGGTTGGATAAATTTCATATTTAGTATGTAGATGCTTAATGGTAAGACAATGAACCCTATCATTTTTGGTGGAGGTCAAAGGTCATCTGGGGTCACCAGGGGTCACACTGGAAACCTTGTTAACATGATATCTCAAGCTAGAAAGCCTGGGTTAATTTCATACATAGTATGTGGATGCATTATGGTGCGAAGATGAATGCTTTCATTTTTGGTGGAGGTTTAACGTCATCTGGGGTCACCGGGGGTCAAACACCGAAAACCTTGTTACTGTAACACGATATCCTCAGGTAGAAAGCTTGGATAGATTTTAAACTTGGTATGTGGATGCATTGTGGTAAGAAAATGAACCCTATCATTTTTGGTGGAGGTCAAAGGTCATCTGAGGTCATTGGGGGTCAAACACTGAAAACCTTGTTAACACGATATCTCCAGGTCTAGGAAGCTAGGATAGATTTCATACTCAGTATGTGGATGCGTTATGGTGAAAAGATGAATGCTTTCATTTTTGGTGGAGGTTAATGGTCATCTGGGGTCACAGGGATCACAAAGCAAAATTTCCCAAGAATTCCCAAGATTGTCACCAGGAGTCGAAAAGCAAATTACCCCAAGAATTTCCAAGATCATCATCTCAAGTCATTAGTGGTCAAAATGCAAAATTTCCCAGGAATTCCCAAGATCAAATATGAACCAAAAATTATTTTCCAACATGTTAAGATAGCACTTGACTTGTTAAGATAGCATAGTGACTGAAAGATAAAGGGCATAATGGCATTATTTGGAATGGAACATATATCATCGAAACCTCAATGCATTTTCGCATTCTGGTTTCATACAGAAAAACGGGTTTTGCAATTAATTGCTGGTGGCTTTGTACTAAACGTTTATTACATATGCCATCGTTTAGCGATTAATTGCTAAACAGTGACAGCCCTAGTAGGCAATCTCCCCAAACTTTGCTTTGAAAAAATTCTTGCAAATATCATGCGAAGTTTTTGAGGTGCATGAGATTTGCCAGGTTTATGGTTGTGTCAGCAACAAAGACTGAGTTGACATAAAACATGAAATCTGGATACAATGTTTATTTCATTACATGAATTTACTTTTCATTCCAGCTTACACTTGATCAAATCAGATTATCCATCATTTCCAGGGAATAATTTAGTATTCAAATTTTGTGCAGCAGTTTTGAGAATTTCTTACTTCTGTAGTACAAAACCACTGAAAACCCTTTGGTTATGCACACAAAAAAGTTCTACACATTTTTGCACTTGTGGCCAGCTTGTGTAGCAAATTGTGATGTGATACCAGATAAATTATTTCCTGGTTTGGGGATTTTAGCTATTGATTCATTTCCAGAAAAGTTTCAGCGTTTAAAATTATGTGCGCAAAATTCCATCCATCCATGCCACTTACAGTATGACATATCACATGCACTAGACTTCCATTTTGTGTTGCCAAATCACTATCTTAGTTTTTTGTATGGTTTTGAAAAACCCCATACTTTTTATAGTTGCCATTCATGGTCTGTTTTGCCTAGGGTTACTAATGTGGTCCTACATGCACTGATTCTAGAAAAGCTGAGGAAAATCCCAGAAACAGCAAAGTTATTTTCCGGATAAGAACCACTTGATGAGTTCATATTTGTTCGGTTGCTATAGCAGCCACAGGAAGACCTCAACGCTTGTGGAGAAAACCTTACAATATTCCTTCTGAATGTGTGTCTGTACGGTATGGTTTTATGTGTCCAATAGTACTATCAGAGCTTACCTACTGTAGGCTATTGAAACTCATAGCATTCTCATCAGTATGGTATACTACCGTACATTTCTGTGAATTAATGTAACTTGAAATCTGTACACCACTCACTTTTGACCATCATTTTCTGTTCTTATTTTCTAATCTTCCAAAAGAGAGATAACCTGAGAGAATATACCAAAAAATACTGAAGAAATATTAGGTATGAATGACATTCTCAGTATCAATTTTATATTATCATTCATAACTCAGAAATATTTGGAGACATTTAAGTTGGTATGAATTTAACTGGCTTTTTGATAATCCAAGATTTTAATACTCATTATATCCACATTAGTATCATCAAAAGGGGGTATAGCCTGCGGAGCAGACTCTGTAGCAGCCTTCCAAAAGATGGCGCTTTCTCAGAAATCATAATACACCCCTGAATATATTCTATACAGAGTCTGCAAACCTTCGTCCAGTTTTCATTTACGCGAATCCCCAAAATGCGGGATAGATTATTATTCATAAGAAGGTCACATGGTGTTCACGGTACTGACTATTCATGTTTATCAATGGCCTGCGACGATACACATATACAAATACTTCTGAAGATACGGTGACATCTTGAAAAGGTACGTAATTATCATGTATGGGCTAAAAATCGAGCTAATCCTTGCAGTGGAAAGTCAAGCCTAACGTTAGGTGTCAACAGTGGCCTGTATATAGGCCCTCGCATGGACAAGACGTAGACATGTACATTATACAGCTAAGCCAGTTACTATACAGTAATAGCGTACTGCACTGCGTAACGTGTATACAAGTGAAAAGATTTGTCTGCTGTAGCGAAGCAATCGGTCGCTCATGTTGACTCCACCCCTTACCAAAGCTGATGACGTGTGTATTAATTATCATGAAGTTATTTTTGTCTCGGAAATGAGATTGACTAGAAAGTTGGCAGGCTATTGTAGTGTATTAAACTTCGACTGTATAGCCTACTGTACTTTAGGGGTAAGCAAATGTTAAGAATTGTACTTGTAGCTGATAAAACTCACCAATAGCCTGCTTACAGCAGGCTAAAGGGGGTATGGAACAGAATACAACATCTAGTCACTGGAGAAGATGCACAAAAGACGTCATATTACACCATGAACTGGGACTGAAAATAATATTTGCTACAAAGCAAGTGTGTTTTATTTTGTATCAGAAGAATTTCACAGGCAAGGCTTTCATTGGAAGGGCTTGTCCCAGAACACAGGCACCAGTCCAATCTACATTTTGTCTCTAGGTTTTGTAGGTATTGGCTGAATGAGTTGCCACCTTGCTATGAGCACAGTCATTTTGATTCCCTGCTGAATGCGAAACAAATCTATGCAATCACACTATAAGGCATATTTGTGTGTATGTGAGTATGAGTAAGTGTGTTTGTGACACTTGGCTTGTAAACACATATCTCAAGATAGCAACAATAGATACTTCTCTTACTTGGCATATGGATTTCCTGTATTGAGAGGTAGATCCCTACTGCTTTTGGTGGAGGTTTGAATCCCAACTAGTTCACTTACTTTTTTAAATTTTTGTTTTAAATTTACAAGATAGCATTTCTTTTTGGCAAGGAATCTCTGAGTTTTGGACTTTCTGTTTAATATTACATCATTTTAAGTGCAATTTTTACATGATGTTTGGCATTGTGACAATACTCTGTGAAGACCTGGGGAATACCCTGGTTTTACAGTAAGTACATTTACAAACAAGTGAAATGAGGTCAGGAAATGTCAGTGTGCATAAATCAAAGAAATTTTATGTGCACAAATCAGTCAACATGCAATACACAAACTAAAATTTTAACCTCAGAATTGAATTTAAGAAGTTGGAGGAGGACCTGACTCAGTGTGTTGAATGAAAAGTAGAGGTCCCTTGGTCATATATTTATGGAACAAAGTAGGCACTCAGTCTGAGGGACAATGGGGTAAAACATGTGTAGGGCCTGCTTATTGGAAGGCTTGTGCATAGCCATGAGGTTTCTAACAAGAATGTGTGCTTTTCAACATTGTGGTCTCTCTCTGATTTTCCTTCGGAAGGACTTTGCCAGCAACTCTTTGAGTTTAACAAGATAGAAATAACAAGAACAGTGATGCTGTTGAATCTCAGCTGTCTTGATATTTTTTACACAGGGTTTTGAGGATAATAGACCCATATCATTCTGATGTACTTTTATTAAATCGACCATTTCTAAAGTTTGGACTCTACCACATTTAGAAGCTTAGACAGCTGCCATGACTTGTTTTGTGCCTTTTAAAATTGCCATGAAAGAAGTTGTGGACTCAGACTGGATAACTTGATAGATACATTAAACTCCTGCTTGTTACTTTTAAATCCCATAGCTGGCTTTAGAACTTTGTTTTACCAATCAAGAGCACTTTGTTCATTATTCAGAATCCCATGAGGACCATGAACAATGTGTAGCCATGGGTGGAAATAGCTGAGAAACTGGGACGCTCAATCCCGGGAAATTTGGTGGGGGGGGGGGGTTGCTATACCATGCAGAAGGCTTGGTATTTTGCACCATACCTTTCTCTGTAGCTGTCAGTTACAAACTTGAAAGAAATAATATTAGGAGACATTTAAAGAGGTTTTTGAGATATCATTATTTGACAACTCATTTCATTTTTATTTCATTTATTTATTTGTCTATACATACATACATACATAATTTACAAAGAAACAAGCCATGATGTAGTATAAACAGGACACTAGAAAAAAAAAATAGATGTTTATCAAAGCTAGTGACCATACAGGAAAAAAGAAAGAAAATTTAGCAAGAACACCCCCATTCGCACCCACGCACCCCCACCAAACCCCCCAAAAGAAAGAAACAAGAACAATGACATACGCAATATGAAGGAAAGTCAAAAATGGCATAGTCTCAAGCAGAGTAATCATCAATTAAATAAGCTTTTAGTTTCTTTTTAAAAGTTACATAAGATTTAGAAAGCTTAATATCATTAGGAAGATCACTCCATACTTTAAAGCAGTAATTATTCAGAAGGAGTTTCCCGTGTTTAGAATTGTGCCTAGTAACTGAGAATATTGCATTGCTCCTTGTACAGTTTATATGATATGAAGGCATTCTGGGGTTAACGATGTTACGAAAAACACGAGGCAGTGTATTATTTACATATTTATAGATAAAACGAGGCAGTGTATTATTTACATATTTATAGATAAAAGTACCAATTTTAAGAACATGAATATCGCTAACCTTAAGAACCCCTAGTTTACTGTGCAAATCATTGGTAGGATGACGCCGGTGTGAAAAAGTGATCGTTTTTAGGATTCTGTTCTGGAGGACTTGTATAGGTTTCAAGATAGAGGCATTGGCCACGCCATAAATTTCCATTCCGTAAGATATCTTAGAGTAAACAAGAGAATAATACAACTGAATAGCAACGCCGAGTGGGACTGAGTTCCTAAGATGATAAAAAATGCCAGTGTATTTAATGAGACTATTACAAAGTTCATCAATGTGAGTTTTAAAAGAAAGCTTATCGTCGATTATTAATCCAAGGTATTTAGTACACGCTGTTCTGCAAATTTTTGTGTCATTTAATATAAAATGGTCAGGACAAAAAGGAGCACTTCGCTCCCTACAATGAAAAATGGAGAAATTGGTTTTACCTAGATGCAAGGTAAGTTTGTTAGAGTCAGACCAAGTTTTGAGTTGACCCAAAACATTTTGAGCTTTAGAAACAAGATTAATACAATTATTATCGTGAACAAAAACAAAAACTCTATTTCTCAGATACCATGCAGACATATTAAAATACTGTTCAGACACATTAAGTACCAAAAGCCTATTCCACTTTTTCAATATTACTAATGAGCTTTCTGCATCACTCTTAACAGACTATGATGTGTTTGGAGCACACACAGATCACAGAGCTGGTTGCTGTCATAGGTGAGCAAGTCATAAATGTGCTTGACAGGTGACTTTTGTGGCAAGACTACCATCTGGATTCTAGCTGAAGAGTTTTTCCCACCTGATTTGAAGGTTGAATACTTAAACAAGGATGGTTCTATTACCAAGAAACTGTTGGATGTGAAAGACTGCTTTTATCATGGATACGCTATATCCCACAATGCATCTGGTGTAGCTTTGTCCCTTTGCAATGGGAAAATTGTAAGAATACTGTTAGTGGATAATGAAATGAAGTGTTGTAGTCTTAACCTTTTCTTTAGTCTATTGAATTACCACTTTCATTCCATCACAGGGATTCCCCTGGATTTTAGAAAGTGTGAGGTGGTATTAGATCTTGGGGGTAATATCAGTTGGCTGGGGAATCTTCCCAGAGTTGAACTAGATGTATTTTTGCAGAAGCATGTAGAAAAATTTAACAGGTGAAGTTAAAAGATTGGAAGGTGGATTATTAATGAAGAGTTACTATTTAACTCTTCCCATTCCATTGTTATAATTTGGGAATTTGGGGAAGAAGGTATAAAAGATTACCAGTAGAGTCTTGTCCTTCCTAGAAGGGTCCTCCCCAGTGTTGGCACTAGGTCCCAGAATTTTTTTTGGGGGGGGGGTTCACCCCTCCAAAATAGTTTGGATGAAATTTTGGTTCAAAGAAGGAAATCTTGATAAGTTACAAAGGAAAAAGCCAATTTTACCCAGCTAATATTCCCAGCAGGTGCAGGATATTCCTGCATGCGATTGTTAAACTTGTGGGATTGTTGAGAAAAATACGGGAATCGTGCAGTCCTGCTGCCTAATTCCTCCCAAAGACTGTGCATAGGAATATTGTCTCCTTCTGGGAGTTTGATGTGCTAGTTTATATGGGTCCTAGGAACATTTGAACGCTTTAGGAAGAAATTGTAAAAAGTGTTTGTAAGTATCTTTGCAACCTGAAGTTGTTGCAAATAGCTACACAATAGGGATTAATCTTCACTGAAAAATCAGACCTCTGATTGAGTAGCTTGGGTAAGGGGAGAAGTCATAGTCAGAATTTCTGTCATCATTCCAAAATGGGTCCACAATAACACCCTTAAATTTGTGATAGGTCATCCAATTTTAATTGACATCAGTAGAGGATGAATTCTAACTAGCTATAAATCCAAATGTATGAAAACAATGAGCATATCAGTGACTGTGATGTGAGTGCTATGGAACTGTTCAGATGTACCACTACGATTGGTCAGTGATTTGTGCATATATATATCAGTGACTTAAATGTGAAGGCAATGAAACTTTGTGAGCAGATGTACCACTATGCCTGGGAAGTGGTATGTGCAGATGTGTGAATGATGTAGTACTTTTGTGATTGGACATGCAGAAATATTGGTTATTATTAGAGAGGGGTTAAAGTAAATTTTGCAAGAAAAACTTGAATGATTTCAAATGAGGACAACAAAAACATCACATTGTATTAAAGAAGCACACAGAAACAAAAAACTCCTTGGAACAGACACCAAACAAGCTATGTGCATGGGGTCCAGTGACTGAGTTCATCATAAATATTTAAATGTAAACCCTTCATGTATGTCACATTCCAGATGGAAAGCAGGAGAGTGGTCATGTTGGGGGATTAAGCTTCTGGAAGATGTACTGTACACTTGTACACAAAAGTGGCCAGTCAGTGGAGGTCACTCATTGGTACCACTGGGGCATGTACAGTATACTGTGTATGCATGCTACTACATCTTCACATCATACACAGTGTACAAAATGTATACAGACATCTCATGTGTGCCACCAACATGGTAGTATTAGCAAACATGATGTTATGTAAAATGTGTCACTTGACAACTATAGTTACGGGTATACAATTTTTCTTTTCTTTTCTAAATCTCCACTCAGATTTGCATGGCTGGCAGTAGTGTGTTTTCGTTGGATGCCCCAGATCCAGTTACCTGTGGTTGGTCAGCTTGGATTGATTCACCCTGCTCTAGGACTTGTGGTGGGGGCGTCATCATATGTCAGAGAGTCTGCAACAACCAATTTCCCAGTTGGGGTGGTGCATTTCGTGTTCGGGAAGGGTTAGAATTTAGACTATGCAATCTTGAGGTAAGATAGCCCCTTCACTGATTTAAAATAAGGTTCAGGTTTAGGCGCAATAGCCACCAACTTTTATTGGTTGTTCGTGGCTCTCCTCACTGTCGAGAGGGGGGAGCCCATAGACAGACTTTCAGTGCTTCACACCACCATGAGTTGGCACAAAGCGCAAGAAAATTTTGGCCCAAAATGCGTTCCAGATCGCTAGAAATGGCACTTCCCACTCCTATTTACCGCATATAAATAAGGGAAACACCAGCAGTATTGTAAAAATAAACATTAAAAAATACCCAAAATATGCTTGGGGATGGCTGCCCCCTTCACCCCCCTTGGCTACAAGCCTGACATTTATACCGATAATGGCCGTGTGCAAAGCATTCAGTAATTTTTTTGGAAAAGTATAAAGGCAGATACGTAATTTCACCTTTCCAAATCATGCTACAACAAATTAGATTGAAAGATCCCATATTGATGCTAGACCCCTACAGGTGTTGTGATTATAATTGCATGTATTTTACCTTAATAATGGTCATGAGGTCTACTGCAAATCATACAGCATGTGCACAAACTGTGTGAAATTTTTCATTAAATAAGATTTCCATGACAAAACCTGCATTCAGAATCTGCATTGCCGAGACACTTTCAATTGCCCAACAAATCTACATGCCACTCAAAAGCCAGTCTAATTTACCTGGTAATTTGTAAACAGCTTTCAACTTTTGCTGCTGTGCTTCTCCGGGAGTTGCTATCGGAAGATATTGATAATAAGAACACTGTGATGAGGTTTGAAGCGCACGGAGCGTGTGAAAATTTTGGTAGTTTGCGAAGAATTTGCAAAAATTCTGATAGTTTGAGAAATATTTGTGATAGAAAATGATTAAATAGATCTATCACTCAGTTAAAACACACCTCACCCCCACCCCCTACAGAAATCTATAGCTTAATCACCAGGATCATTTTAAAATTTTCAAAAAATTTTCATAGGGGGCGCACGAGACCCCATTCCCCCCCGTGCCGGCACTACTGATATTGAGCAAGAGCACAAGGTTTGACTATAGCATGCCGTCCGCGTGCATGTGTTTAAGCCTGATGTTGGGTAATATGGAATGATGAGAGATACTTTGGTAGTGTGAAAAACGGGTGACATGATTATCTTAAATGGTAGACGAAAGTAACTTTAAAAATCATCTCTTCTAATTTTTATTACAAATGAAATGAAAACTGTGAATGTCTGATTTGTTTACTGTATGGAAGTTAAGTAATATAATCGGCATAATAATGATTTCAACTCAATTTGGTTGCATGGGCTACTCAAGGTGTTTCATATTTTGCTCCTGTGGAATACTTGTAGCCTACATTGAAACCAACTTTGCAAACGAGTCCATAAACTCACAATTTACAGCTGTTGCTGTTCCTGTTTTGTAAACTATAATTCACTTTTCTACTTTGTGTTTGTCCATTAAAAATAAGCAGTGGTGTTTCCCATCTGTAAAACGAATGACCATTTAGTTTTCATTGTTTCATATTGGCAAATGATGAAATAGCCGTAGAATATGACGAGTGAAAAGATAATATATAATACTGCATTCGTGCAGCATAACTTAATTAAGCAATATTATATCAGTGCGGTAGATTGCATTTAAGTTTTTAATGTTCTGTAAACAGTCCCTAAATCAGTGACATTTCACTGCTCTCCTTTACCTCTATCTGAGCTTTCTCCAATTTCTACAATGGGTGAGCATAAATTTGTTGGTTGATACAAATGTGTTTTAATTTACACATGCAATCTTTTTGTTCCATGCTTCCGTTATGTATTCTCGACCCTAACTTTTAAATAATACCTCAAATTCCGGGCTCATTTTCTTCCATTATACTTCAAAATATTCCACAGATTTCGACCATTTCAGTGTGTGTGTCCAAAATTTTTTTTAAGAATTAAGGATGGCGATCGATGTTGTGAACCCCCATTTGATACCTAGGCCCCTTAAAAAATTTCATCCTAGCTACACCTCTGGACCGTTTTAAGTAAAAACCGAAAACACACAAAACAATTATACACTTGATAGGGGTTCAAAGGTACACGTGGTGGGTTCACAGGTATATGGGATGAGATTGAACAAGGAGTGGAAGGGCTTACCTAGAAGTTTTCTCTGCCTGGCAAACAACCAAGATACTACGCTGCGACTGCTCCAGACCCCAGCCATTGCACCACATTGCATGTAGGGCCCCTCAATTACTGAAAAATGATTAGTTTGAATTTTGCAGGGGCGAGTTTTTCTAGGGGCTCGCCCTCAGCTAGGGCTTCGGGACAACCATTTCCTTGGACCCATCCCCCAGGATAGTGGTCCAAAACAATGTTCACTTAAGACTTCTCCCCACTGAGCTGAGATCATCTTCCTATGTTGCACCTATGCTTTTATAAAACATGTTTTAATATTATTCATTGTAACTTAAGCAGTTTTGGTTGAGTACTTTTTGCGTATGACAACGGAATTTGCTTTCAAATGTTAAAGCCCCCCCCCTCCCCATACCCACAGCATTGATCCACCAATGTGTAAAAACAAGTTATAGCAATTACTTAAAAATATGTAGAGGGATTTAAGGAAGGTGGTGTTAGGCTATCTATCAGTTATGGCATTTTGGCACTTTTGAGCTGAAACACTCTCTAAACTTTAGTTGGGGCCTGACGGACAAGTCGTGGCTTTGGCTTTAGAGGAGAAAGGTCATTCCACATCACGCACGCACCTCATTTTTTTATGCATGATAGATAAAGAAAACAATCATGAGTTGCATGGGCAGGCCAGGTTAGGTATCCCAGGCAACATATATGTATAGCCTGGCCTATTGCCCTACGTGTTTGGCTTACCAATGGTCTCGATTTTTGTAAGGGTTGCCATATCTGATTAGAGTGCAAGGCAAAATTGAATTGACTAAATGTGAAACAGTAGCCTGACTAGGCTAGCCTGCATTTTATTATTTTTTGGTGGAATAGTTTTCTGCCAAATTCGTGATTTTTTCCTAATGATGGGATACCAACCCATTTTTTCCGAGTTGAAGCTGTTGTTTGCTGTGTAGGTTACTGTTTACATCTGTTTGAATAATGTTATTTCTATGTGAGATTTGAAAATCTGGCCATGAGATGATGCCCAAAACCGTGAGACTCATGGTGAAACCGTGAGAGTTGGCAGATATGTGATGATATGCCAGCAAAAACGGAGCGAGTAGGCCTTACCGTTATTGCATAAAAAGTACAAAACAAATTTGCATTAGTACATTAACTAATTTTATGGCATGTTACCCTTTGCGTATTAACCATGGTGTAACCTATGTGAATATACCTGAAACAAGCACATAAACACTAATCAAAAAGAAACGAATGAAACATTTGTAAAGGGCCCCGTTTCTTGCGATATTGTCAAAGATCGCAAAGTATTCCATTTCAGGAGCGTATTGCTTTTAGTTCATCATATCGTTTTTTCCACATTGTCAATATTTACTGTTGTTCAGTCTGATTTAAAAAACCTTTCAGCGTTCGTGCAATTTGGTAATTTTCAAAACCTCGCAATGTCACCATTACGAATTACTGTATAGCGGGAAATTTCCGCGAGGCTAATTTTTGGCGAATCTGTACCTTGTTCACATATTTGCTGAGTGAAAAATTCGCTGTTGCAGGCAACCAACATAGTCTTGCACAAACTAACGACAGTACTTTCACGGGTCTTAAATTCATGATTAAATACTTGGTCGCCAAAAGCGCAGAAATCTAACCCCCACGAAAATTTCCCACTATACAGTAATCTTGAAGGCCAGGGGTAGTTGGGGCAGCCATGGCCTATAGTTATGTACACAAGTTTAGTGTTATATAGCCTACGCTACGCAGGGGTCGAAATAAGCCTTCAACCTTTGTGGGCCTGCCGGGCCCCTATCCCATGGAATCTAGGGGCCAAATGAGAAATCAGGGGACCCAAAACTTACAAATAAAAAAGGACTGATAAAGTGTACAGGTGCTTTTTACGTGCTTGAAAACGTGTAGTATGGGTATAATTAAGGCAAGTTGAGGCTGAAACTAGCCTGAAACCAATCTGTCCACACCTTCTTAGACCATGTTGCATGTAGGCTAGCAGGACTTGAAATAACCTGACGGCACCAACGGTCATGGCCGTCGGGCCCTTTGTGATGGCCGTGGTGCCCCTCAGTAAATGTCCATCTTTTTCAAGATTTCAAGCCCTGGGCTAATGCCACATTTTCAACTCCAGAAGTTGTTGCCAGTAAAATGAAGGGCACTGTTCAATTCCTGCCAACTGTCTTTGTCAGTTGATCTTGTGAGGCCTATATTACTCATGACTGATATCGGTTTATGTCTACGTGAGTGATCTTCTGTGTTGTGACAAAGCAGACTGTTGATGTGCGATGTGAACTGATTTCAAAAATAATGTATGTTTTCGCAGGTTTTCAGTGCCTGTACAAGTATAGGAATACACACGCTGTGCGAGATATAAGATCGTTGAGTTGTGGATAGAGAGGTTCATGTGCAGACTGTACAATTAGACTTGAAATATTTAGGAGCCAACCGGGCCCCTTTCCCTGTAGAAGCTACGGGCCCAAGCGAATTTCTAGGAGCATCCGGCCCACGGGTCCCCGTTATTTCGAGCCCTGCTACGTACTACTACTGCTTCATAAATCTAGGCTTCAGAACAGTTGTGACTTAATTCGTTTCATTTCATTATTCTACCTGTTTGTCTGGACATGTTTTAGGACAAGTAGTTTTCCAAATGAAAATAGGAATGGCAAGTATCACAGACATGCATCTCAGTTTAACGTAGACCAAGTACAAACATGTGCTACACAGTTACCACTGTACAGTTTGGGCAATATTTTTATATGTATACACAAGCAGTCTGTACATACACACCATAGAGACTCTTGTCACAGTGAACTAATCCTTACTCCATTCAAGTGAGTTTACACCCGGGCAACAATACACAACGTGTAACGGGATAAGGCACGTATTTAAACAGTTGCAAAACCTACCGACAGGAGATTTCATTATTTATGTTTATGGAGGCGAAGCTTCATAAACATATTGCTATTACCCAGGTTCAGGTCAGGTGACAGTTTCTTTGTGCTGGGTTTTCGGGGAAAGTTCTTCAGTATTAGGCATGTTGTTTGCATCATACATTTGTGACAAATTGTAGATCAGAACGAAGCAAGTATAGTCTGAATAAAGGATTTTTCAATAAATAGCGAGGAAATATAGAATATGTCATGATAAAAACATATGAATGTTGTAGGTTATTGATATTGTCTTTTGGTAGGATACGTCAGTGTTTCCACTCTTCCCGAAATTACCTGAAATTCGGGAAATCTGGGCTCTCTCGGGGAAATTTTTTTGAAGTGGGATTATTTTGGGAAATCTGGAAATGGCATGTAGCGTATGGAAATGACATATGGCTTGACAATGTGAAATCCTGGATCAGCCCATTAAAGTTAGCATTAAACAAGCGTTATTCGAAAATTTCAGGAAAAACCAAACCGATTTCGGGAAATTTTAGATTTCACTTCAGGAAAAATGAATTTAGAGTGTGGAAACACTGGGATATGTTAGCTTGGCATGAAACAACACGATTATCTACTGCCCAAGCAGTGGTTCCTTCGTACGTCCAACTACACAGCACAGAGTTCTGTGTACGTATGACAGCTGTGTTTATCAAAACAGCGTTGCAAGCATGCAGGTTGTTTCTTTGTACTTCCGTATCACACAGCCATAGAGCACTGACTACCATATCACAGCCATAGAACAAGATATAGGAACGTTCCTATATCTTGTTCCAAATAATCACAGCCGCGTTTATCGAAAACAAGCCATTTCAGCGGCATGCATAGTTTATGTTATCGACCCCTGCAGTAACTGACACAGAAATAAACAACTGAAACCAACTCAGGCCTATTAATTGTTAGGATTTATATGTAGCCTTCTTCAGTCAAAAAGGATACCATGCACTTTGTGTTGGCCTTACTCTCGTTGTACATAGGTATGGCATGCAGAGACTGTTAGTGGCCTACAAGGATTTTTTTTAAAATGTCGGCAGCATGGCCGTGCAGGCCAGGAGGGAGGGGCCTGGGGCGGTCGCCCCGAAATGTCAGACACCTGAGTGACCTGACTAAATCGGGCAGATATTTTGTCTCAGTCGGGCGGAAAACTGGACAGTTAAATTCTATAGGCCTACTCCAGACTCTAGAGTCGGGCAAAACTCACCTCCCTCCAGGCTCCCTAGGCTGAGAAACACAGTCCCATAGGGCCATGGTCTAGCTGCTGCTGAGAGTGTGGTTGTCATTACATCACCCTTTCTGAAGTTTTTGTAGTAATGTAAGAGATTTGTATTTTAGGTCTAGGCCTGTAGCGCAGTGATATTGTTGCAGCCTGGGCAAGGAACAAGGCATCTGAGTGATTAAACCATCATGGACTGGGCCTAAATACTAGTAATTTGGCAAGATCATTTTTCTCAGTGGGCCAATTTGAACTGATATTGTGAACAGTTTTCATACTGCACTGCCTTGTACCCTACACCAGGCATATTGTGTTAGTAACTTTGTAGTCTGATTCTTTGAAACAAGACAGTTCTGTTAAAGTGATCTGATGTAAAGTGATTTCTTTTTCAGTTCAATAATTTAGTGAAGTGAAAATTCCACATATAGTAATCGCTTCTATGAACAGAGTCCCGTAACCACATTTCTAGTTGAATCCTGTGACTTGGTATCATGAAAATGAAATGTAAATACAGCATGTTCTTTGAGAGAATATTGCATCAATTAAATGCTAAAATATATAGGAAAAGAAATTGTGAAAAATGCTAACAAAAAGAAATGAGATTGTATGGTAAGATTGTAAATTGCATTCAAAATCACGATCGGGCCTGTTGCTGTACAATACTGACACTCAGCTTGAACTTAAAACCATTATACAAGAGTGGAGAATGGTCAATAAACAAACCTCTCCCTTATGTGTTACAAATTTTTAAGAAGTTCCGATTCTCCGCGGAGCCCCTTCATCAATAGACATAATGGACATGACAAACAAGGCAGAACTGCTGATGAGGAGAGGTCTGAAATAAACAGTTTTACGGTTTTCCGTGGAGCTCCTACCCCTCTAATGTTCCGCGACCCAGTCAAGGTTTTAAAAGCCAGCCGCAGAAAACCGAATAAAAGTCGGTGGCTATTGCGCCTTAAATGATACAGGTTGGGGAAGGGACTAGGCTGCATCAAAGACCCTATACCAAAATGATTGTGGATGAACACTGGCCAGATTCACCTCTTTTTTTTTTTCTTTTGACTTCTCAGAGGGTAACAAGGCAGGTGTGTGCTAATTCCTCCCAGTCCTACTTCTAGGACCCCATGTTAAGTCCAACGGTCATGAGTGTAGTCCCATTATGAAAGAGGACAACTTTCAGGTTGATGTGCAGTGCCTATATAACAAGGATATTGAGGATTGATTGACCAGTTGTATTGTAGTTATTGTACCCTTTGTTAGGGTCAGGATTAAGTTAGGGATTAGGGTTAGTGTTATCCAATCATTGAAAATCTTGTTCAGCTTTGTGCATTGCCCCCAACTTCCTGAATTGGACAACTTCCTGACTTGGACAACTTCAAAAGATGGACAACTAGATTTCTATTATAATTTCAAATCAGCATCTCTGCAAACAGCTATGCAGAATGAGCAAATTTGAGTGACAGAAGCTTCCTATTGGCTTCACTGGGATTTCATCTGGGGACCTAATAAGCATGCAGTGTAGTACATTCAACCATCAAGTCAGCTCTAGTGTGGCCACGCTGAAGTATCTGTATGATTGGGGTAATTTTCACATCTATGAAATAGGCCAGTGACAAAATGTAAAAGTTTTATAAATTTGGGGGAAATTTCTTCTCTTTCTTGTTGTAAACTACACTATAATGTCATACTGCCTTCTTTCTTAGTAGTGCATTGCATGATGGGAAATCTGTGATGTATACACAAATTTGCAGAGAGATTGCATAAATCTTTGTAGTTCTAAAAGTTGGTGTATCCAGGCCTAAATGAAATAAATGGACAATTAGAAGCTCAATGCTGAGTAAATGTTTCATATTGCCTAACTGTTGTCAGTTTCAACTCGGTGAAATAAATACTCCAATTATGTTGAATTTCAAAAGAGTTTGGAAGCAGTGTGTGTGCCAGTGTTTCACAATGTTTTGTAAGCTTGAAGCATAGGAATGTCTGTAGTGATGTGCATTACAAGAAAAGTAAGGATGTGCACCTCCTTACCAGTGAGGTTCTAATATGACACCTCCCTACTTTCACTAAGTATATAAATATGTAAAGTGGATATATAGTTCTGGATTCCTTTCCTAGTGGAAACATTTGCAGTGGATTCAAAGATCCACAATTTTGAATACGTTGCCATGAGGAACTTCTGTCCACCTACAGTTGTTATGTTTGTATGTGTGTGTGTGTGTATGTGAAGTGATAAACAAATTAACCAAAGGAAACAAAATGAACTACGGCTTTGATATCTTATTTCAGAAATTTAGGAATTACTGTTAGCTAGGTCTACCAGTAGCACTTGCTTGTTCTAACAACATTTGTATGGGGACTTTTAATATTATAGCCCTGCTCCAATTCGGTTGATGGTTTTCGCAGCTGTGAAGCAACATCATCTGAGCCCTTTAATGGAGAGATATCCGATTGGGAGCAGTATTTCTTTCCTAGTGAAGACATCTTGACAGGTAAGCCTATGAACAAAGAGATATTGAAGGCTTTAACAGTAAAGTGGAAAAAATTGTTTTAGGAATGGGTTTCTGTCATGGTCATGCTGGCATTGTTGGTTTCAGTGAAAAGGAAAACTATCACTGTTCTCATACATGGTATGTGCATGCCTCTTATTAGAGGAAGACACCTCTGTGTTTTTGGTGGAGGTCAATGGTCTTCAGAGGTCAAATCCTGGAAAGTTTTTAGCACAATATCTCAAGATAGGGAGCTTGGATACTTTTCATGTTGAGCATGTAGATACGCTATATCAAGTAGAAGGACTGTATTGTTTAGTGGAGTTCAATGGTCATCTGAGATCGACAGAGGTCAGAGTCAGAAAACTTACGTTAACGTGTATCTCAAGGTAGGGTGCATGGATCCTTTATATACTGAGCATATAGATATAGTACATAGAGTACAAGAACTGTATTGTTTTTGATGGTGGTCAAATGTCTTCTGAGGTCACTGACAGTCAAAATATGACCTTAATTTAAAACCTAGGATAACTCATATACTAGGAAGAATGGAAGTCAGCTATCCATGGAAAATAAACTAACATTTACTCGGTCATTTTGGGGATAACTTTTCTGTCCACAAAATATTGTTTTTTTTTTAAATTTCGATTTTGTTGTTTTGGGGGGGGAGGGGGGGCACAGACAGGCCATGCATCTGACAGCTGGACGAGTCACTGGCTTTAGCATTGGTTGTAAGGACTGTGCATAGGGAGCTATCACCGACTGCCTATACACATGCCTTTTAATACTGAAGACTAGGCTAGGCCTGGTCCGCATCCTGCTGATGTATTTTTTTTGCTTTGGGCTTTGATACTAGGTCAGCCATATATGTCATTTGCAAAATTGGGCTGCGTCCGCATCTACAAAAATATTGACTGGTGTTGACCTTTCTCAAAATTAACTATACTCCTAGGTAATTGATCTCTACAGGTAACAGGCCATTAATATCAGACCTGCCAACTGTTCCGATTTAATCGGAACCGTTCCGATTTTTGAGTCCGTACATAGCAAAAAATCGGAACGTTCCGATTTCTAGCACCCACCCCAAAATAGTACAATATACAAGAAAATCCTTGCAACATAATGTCACGCACCTCATTAATGATTCGTGGATCGAACTTGTATGGCTTTACGTGTACATGTAAACACTATGACCAAGACTCCAGCATTATGTATGCGACATCCGGCGTGCGTGCTAAAATGTCTCAGGACATGTGCACACTGACAGTACATATCCGTAACGATCAAAGCACCACAGCTGCCGGCCGGCGCCTACGGACCGACCGCCAAGTCCGGCCGTGTGGCCACTGCAGTGGTACGTACGTATATGGTATATACGCAATACATAGTGCATGTTCTTTTGATAACCAGTGGGACTAATCGCAATGCTGTTGTTTGAGATTAAGAAGGATGAAAAAGAATATCTGAAGATTGAACAAAGTACTTTAGACAGTGTTCAATTTTGAACGGAAGACCAGCAATGAAGTTTTTTGAGTATTATACTTTGGACAGTAAGCTGCGAGCCTGCAGGCGTTTTTCGGTACCGTAGTTCGCCGTATCATACTAACAGTAACGTAGCGAAAGTGCGGCATAGCCAAATAGCACATGTGTGCAGTCTAGCCTAGGCCTAGGCTAGGCCTGAACTTAACGGTTACG
This sequence comes from Holothuria leucospilota, assembly GCA_029531755.1. Classification (NCBI taxonomy): domain Eukaryota; kingdom Metazoa; phylum Echinodermata; class Holothuroidea; order Aspidochirotida; family Holothuriidae; genus Holothuria; species Holothuria leucospilota. The sequence goes on from CM055981.1 coordinate 43,574,253, forward strand.
TTGAGGGCTAACTTTTGAACTACGAAAGTCGCGGAGATTATGAAATAGGTGGGATTTTCTTATATGATTTTTTTTTCTGAATACATTGCATAAACCACGCCAAGAATCGTTAGTTTGTGTTAGGCTAAGTATGTAACATATGACTAACATTACCAAGCAGCCTAGCCTGCCCAGCCTAAAAGTAACAAGTAACGGCTCGAATGGAGAATCCGTGCCCGGAAGTGACGTACGTGATACGCATAGGTATAGGGTTAGGGTTAGGTATAGGGTTAGGGTTATATACGTTAGTAGGTATACGGATAGGGTACGCATACGCATAGGGATAGGGTTACATACATAGTAGGCATACGGATAGCATACGGATAGGGATAGGGTTATACATATGGTACGCATAGAGATAAGGTTAGGGTTATACCCGTAGGGATATACGTATAGAATACGTATACATGTATAATTATAGCCTACGTATACATCTGTAAGTACTTATAATATTTAAAACCGTTTGCCGGCAGCTCGGCTCGCAGCGCTATCGGTTAGGGCATAGGATCGCTATACTGAGATTTATACCGCGTTCGTATTCTTGCAATGTTCCGCGTTCAAATCCCACTGTTGCTTTCTGTTGAACAGCTTGTCTTGTCACGTTACTGTTGGTTCTTTTAGAACTTAACTTGTCACTGATCTTTTGTAAGTTTTAAGTTATAATTTACGCAACTTCCGGTCACGGATTCTCCATTCGCACCCAAGTAACATGATCTGAAAGTTTCATTTTGTGCACTCATAATGCAAAAAGGGATGTAATTAGCACTGCCAGGAACTAGTTCAAAGTTCAATTTGCTTGCATTATAGACTAACAAAACCTTAGCCTTATCACTGTGATGGGGTGTACTGATTTTTGCATTTTTGTTTAGGCTACAATTCCAGCAGACATAGGCCTACCAATCATCCAGATTTTTAAAATACAGCCTAAAAAATTTGTAATTTTGCCTGTTTAAAAAATTGGTACATATTCCTTAAATATGCCACCATTTTGAATCTAAGAGTATTTAAACTTCAAAAAATTTCCAAAGGGGAGGGGGGCAAGCCCCTCCCCTTAGACCCCACCCCAGGCCGGCGGATTCTCCAAACTTGCACTGCTGTGTTCCTATTTCCAGTTTTGAAATGTTGGCAGGTCTGTAATATGTCGGAGACCCTCCATTCTAAGAACAGTTGCACTTAAGTGTCCAAAAATGACCAAAAATTTTGCTTTTACAAACAATCCTATTTGATTTTTGGTTCCTTGCATTTAATAGCAAAATGAACCATTATGTAGTCGTGTGTGTGTGTGTGTGTGTGTGTGTGGATGTGATGCTTTGCTTTTAAACACGATATCTCAAGAGGGGTAACTCTGAGGGATCTCATACTCAGCATGTAGATTGCCCATATTAAGTAGATGATCCCTATTGTTTGTGGTGAAGGTCAAAAGCCATTTGGGGTCACAAGAGGTCAAAAGGTCAAAACCTTGTAAACACAATATCTCAAGAAGGGTAACTCTGAGGGATCTCATACTCAGCATGTAGATTGCCCATATTAAGTAGATGATCCCTATTGTTTGTGGTGAAGGTCAAAAGTCATTTGGGGTCACAAGAGGTCAAAAGGTCAAAACCTTGTAAACACAATATCTCAAGAAGGGTAACTGTGAGGGGTCTCATACTTGGCAGGTAAATTGCCCATAATGAGTAGATGATCCCTATATTTTTTGGTGGAGGTCAAAGGTCATTTGGAGTCACCAGAGGTCAAAAGATCAAAACCTTATCAACACTATATTTCAAGAAGGGTAACTGTGAGGGGTCTCATACTTATCATGTGGATTGCCCATATTGACTAGATGATCCCTAGTATTTTTGGTGGAGGTCAAAGGTCATTTGGGGTCACCAGAGGTCAAAAGGTCAAAAACCTTGTACATATGATATCTCAAGAAGGGTAACTGTGAGGGATCACATACTTACCTTGTGTATTGACCATATTGAGTAGATGATTATTTTTCATACAGATCAAAGGTTATTTGAGGTCACAAAAGGTCAAAACCTAGTAAACATGATATTTTAAGGAGGGTAACTATGAGGGATCTCATTTTTAGCCAGTGGATTGTTTATATTTAGCATGTAGGTCATTTTGGGTCAGAAGATTTCAAAAGCTTTTGACCTTATTAAAATGATATTTCAAGCAGGATAACTATGAGGGATCACATGCTTGTCATGTGGGTGATTCATGTTTGTTACAATATATCCATATGGCAAGGAATCACTAAGCCTTTTGGCTTTCTGGTTGAAAGTTAATTGTAAGTCAAGGGCTGCTTGCCCTGTAGGCTATATTTTTCAGTATTGCACTTGCCCGGGTGTATTTTTGCTGACCCCGGGTTAGCAGGCAAGGGATTTGTCGAAGCCTGCTTTTATTTAGCCCCTCTCCAATTTCATTTAAAAAGTGTATTTGGGCCTTTCATGTAAAGCCCCATGTCCAATTTTGCTGTGAAATCAATGTAATGTTGTCTTTGTGACACCTATTTAATTTAAGAATACAGAAAACTGCACACCTACCCCATGTACTGCACATTGTCATGCCATTTTGATTGACTAATGAGAGTGGCCTATTGCTGTGTATATATGTTTTACATTAATAACCCACTCCTATCATTACTTAGCTGTAATGTGTACTATAAGGGAGCCCTACAGATGTGCCAAGAAGTAACTACTTGACATTCTGCGCGAAATAATCTTTTAAGCCTCTTTGGCCGTGCAGACAAGTTTGCACGGGATTACCCGCAGACAGTCTATTGTCCATTCCTGGCAACTGACATCGATACCCCTGTGGTTTTCACGTAACAAAAGAAGGCTTATAGGCGTGAGTGCAGAGTTCCTTTTCAAAGTTTTTTCTTGTACACAATGCCCAAAACAAACAGTGCCGGACATCAGTGTATTCGTATCTTTATTAAACTGAAAAGAGTTCCGAGTTTGCTTCAGAACGGTCACCAAAACAAACGTTAAGAGAATAAGAACTCACACAAGTGAAAGACATTACGATGCAACACTTGTTGTGTACACAGTTTTACTATACTAAAGCATGCGGTAACAAGAATGTCAAGTGTGACGTCATGCTGTTGCGATTTGTAACGTGTTTGATTTCAGTGGGCGTAGCGAGACGTCACACTTAATGTTTTCTGTTTAGGTCTGTCCGATCCGGGAATTTTTCATAGTGCAACGAGAGTACATGGTACAATTTGAGAACAGGCCAACATGAAAACGTTTTCATTCAAGGAAAAGTGGTAACATTTAACTGTGGCACATCCCGGATTTTCCAACTTCGGGCACCACGGCAAGTACGGCCACATGACAACCCCCCCCCCCAAAAAAATAAGAAAAGTGTGACGTATTCCCTCCGATTCATTATACTTTACTTATGATGTCGTCCGTTGTTTTCTTCTTCATTTTAACGAGCGCTCCAGTAAATAATCTGCTAAAATCTTGCAAAGAATTTGACTGGCATGCAATGATTTGCTGAAGTTACAACATCCATGGACTTGAAAGCAACACCTCGTTTCCACCGGAAAATGGTGGGAATGGCACTTGTGTGGCCTATATACTTAGACTTGACAATATGTTTCTAACTGAGATTTCTTACCGTAGAGACTACGGAGGTGATCCAGCGGTTTTCGGAACTCTTGTAATCCAAATAAATTCCGTACAAATTTTGTATAAATCCAAGTACAAATTCCCAATGGAACTCTCCGCCCTAGAACGTGTGCTGGGACTGTGGGAATTATGACAATTTTCAGTGCTAGATGCGACTCGGGCCGCAGTAACAACCATGGCACCGTAGTATGTTTACCAAAGATAACAGCAAACCGAAGCATGTCTCAAGAATAGTAAAAGTTTAAAGACTGTTCTAAAACAAAAATCAATTTGCCTGCAGTATATATCATTCAAATTTTTGTCGGCCTCGGTTTCATTTTTATGAAAACTACGCATGCACCGTCCCGACACGCTATTACTAAACAGGGCTTTGAGTTCAATCCAGTTTGTGTGAATACACTGTTAACTCTCCATATGAATGCACAGGCCCTGCCGTTTGCTAATAACGTTTTATGTATATGTACCGCGCAGTTGTGTATTAGCTGCAGTATGGGCTGTTGGCCCTTCCACGTGTAGTAATTGTGAAACGTTGTTGTGTGCGATGATGACCATAATTTCACGAAAGATGGAAAATTCCTGCATAATACACCCCGAAATGCACAATTTTCATTGGCTTTTGGACAGTGACCTTTTACGTATGAAGGTGAACGGTCCGCCTTACACACACGATCTGCGTGACCTGACTGTGATGCTTTGTAATGCAGTGCTTCCACTTTGTCCATCTAAATCAAGAAATCCTGAAGCAATTCTGTCAGTGACGAGTTAAATGCTAAAAGAAACGTTTAGGTACTAACAATATGAATGTTGCGAAGTAAACTACACAAGTTTTCTGGAAGGTTAAAAATCTAAAGTGCCAAATTACCAAACTTTGTAAGCAAAAAATTTTTCAAATAGTTTGAATATCAATGAAAAATTATGAGCAACATAAAGATAGGTACCATTTTAATATTTAAGGGAGTAACAGGATAGAAGTAACAGGAAAGATTTTTTTTCCTGTGCACACGGCGCAAGGTATCCCTTGAAAGAATGTGCACAATGCTACAGCTGGCAAAGTGAATTTTGTTTCCAAAAAAGTATCTCCACTAAGAATACGAAGTTTTAGCGATTGAATTGATACAAGAGAATGTTATTTTTGTTAAAACATTGCATAGCTTATCCATACATAACTATATTGCCAAAATTTACTTCTTTAGATAATGGAAGCATGTCATCTTAATTTAAGTGCAAACACTATTGAAATTTGTTTTATTGACGATGTGCATTACATTTGTATGATACAGTATATGCAATCTACTGAATGCATGAGTCTTTCAACCTTTTAAAAAGTGGGTTAGATGTTGTTGGCAGATGGTTTAATGTACAGTGTACTAATAACCCTACAGTACGTTACTAGTTTGAGTGTATCTATTTGTGGCCGTAGAGACACCTTCATACATGTTCTCCCTTTGAATGAGAAGGCTCTATTTCCATTGAATTTAGTCTGGGTGCAGTATCGATTATTCTATTGTCCCTTCTTGCGATTTCACTTTTGAATTCGTCATTGAAAATGCCCAAATGATATCATGAAAATCCATGCATGCAACATCCTCACAAACTTGATGAGCAGCCTAAAAATGTTTGTCATGTAGTTCTTTTACTTTATTACTCACAAAAACTGAGTGAAAGAAAGAAGATTTAGTTGATAAACCTGCAAGATCATTCTGCGAATTGTATGACCCACAGAAAAACATGTAAAAATCCTGTAATACATGCACAATGGCTGCATTGAATGTAATAAAATGTCAACTACAGTGTGAACTGTGCCTCATGTACCATTTAAGGAAGGCCCTGCGGATGTACAAAAAACAGCTGTACAGTAGACTACATTGTTGGCAATTCTTTCCAACAATGTTGAAAACTTTCTATGAAGTAAAAGTCAGCAGCCTGTGCGGCAGCCCGCACAGCGGCTACGGATACAGGGGTTAGCGTTTGAAGCAATGAAATGAACACAAACCTCCACAGTCAACATGTGCTCTACATCTGAGGGTATTCTCTTTCACGTCCTATTTGCAAGTTGGGGATTTTTGTGGTGATAATTTTGCTGGCGATAGCTCTGGAGCTCAGGCATACCTTTTATGTACTGTTGTTAACTGAACTGAAGTGGGTATTGATCTTACCTTGTGCCATTTTGTACGGAAAGGAAACCATTGTGATAGAGCTGTGCTGTGCAATAAGCATAATGGGAATGACGGAATTTGCCTTCAATGTTTTGCGAGGGCAACCATGTGATGGACTGTGTGCATTGTTGCTCGTTTGTGGTTCTGAATGCCCGCAAGGCTTACACATCATAGCAAAAAGGGAACATTCTGAATCATACATCACCATTTTACATCTAAGCCACCTGAAATGAACAAAATTTCTCAAAGGGGAGGGGGTGTCCCCATAACATAATAATAAAATGGTGCTGTTTTGGTCAAATTTCCAACTGATTAAATGTTAAAAGGTTGCATAATCCCCCCACCCCCCCCCCCCCCCACCCCCCCCCCCCCCCACCCCCCCCCCCCCCCACCCCCCCCCCCCCCCACCCCCCCCCCCCCCCACCCCCCCCCCCCCCCACCCCCCCCCCCCCCCACCCCCCCCCCCCCCCACCCCCCCCCCCCCCCAAAAATGACAGCACTAAGTATTTTGGATCTCAGTACCGTTCCGAAACGAATTTGTTTAAAGGGGGAGAGGAATTCCCCTAACTCAGAACGACGTCTCATCCTATATACAAATAGCTAGGCCACCAGTCAAAAGTCTCATCACACTGAGCTTGGATTGACTGTTTGGTGTGTTTATTTTAAATCAATTGAAACGGTACATACTTTAGCACAGAGGTGGAGAACATTTTGCTTATAACAGGCCATTTGACAGTCATAAGACCGCTCGTGGGCCAACGGTGCTGTCAATTTGGACAAGGGAAGGAAAACCTCTCCTTCTATGGAAAACACAATACTTTTAGACTACATGCCCGTTACAACTTTTTGTAGACAGATACCTATGCTAATCTGGCCAGGTGACACCCTGGCAAAACTGCTTTTAGTCGTGGATGATAATCAACACGGCTAATGGGTTGTGTATCTAATGACCCCGATAGCTCTGAAGTGTTTGCAAGACTATGGGCATTTAACTCCAGCATTACCGTTACACTGTGTAAATGACATTATGATGCCTAAGCTAATGAGATTACAAACAAGCAAATGAGAAAACGCGCGCAAAGCGCGCCGAAAAAATGTCATTTTGAAAGCACTTTATTAATGTTTAACCTTTGCATTGCATTGGAAAGTTATTCACTTCTTTAATTTTAAGCCCACTCAAGGAAAAGGGAGGGCTTAACCCATCTCGAATTACATGTTTTTTTATTTAGTATTTTTATTTTTGAAAATTGAAGACCATGCTGGGCAAACTTTGGGGGGGGGCAAGTGCCCCCCGTGCCCCTATGGCGAGCCGCTAATGACAGTAAGATGTCAGCATGCATCTGGGCATAGTCAATAATTTGTAATTCTCTGTCAACTTTGGAAGAAAATTCGTGGGCTACGCCATTGCTTTGAAATTCTTGGTAGGAGTCACCAGTCGGTATGCGCTCCATATCCCACAGACACAGGGCCGTCGCGACCGGGGTGTAGGGGGTGTCTCACCCCCAAAGTTCGTCAGAGCGAAGATAGTTGGAAAATCTGATATACCGGTTGGAATTTCTGATAAATCAGTCTAACACATTTTTCCGACTGAGCCTATGTCATCTTTTTATGCATTTCCAACTAGATAAAGTGAGAATAATACCCAACGTTATTTTCCTCAGGTAAAATCAAATAAAAAATGTCCAGTTTAATGGAATATTTGTGTATGTATGTGATGGATCTATTGTAATCATTTTCTGTCACAAATGTGTCTCAAACTATGAGAATTTTTGCAATTCTTCTCAAACTATCAAACTTTTTGCGCGCTCGGCGGGCTTCAAAACTTACCTCAGTGTTGTTCTTATTATCAATATCTTCCGTTAGTATTTATCGGAGAAGCACAGCAGCAGAAGTTGAAAGCTGTTTACCACTTACCAGTTAAAAGACTCGCTTTTTGAGAGGCCTGTTGATGTGTAAGTTCTGTAACAATTCTTTCTATAACTTCAAAAACTTTTCGCGCGCTTTCATTTATAGTTCTATCCAGGAGCGTAGCCAAGAATTTGTCAAGGGGGGGGGGGGGCGAAGCCTGTAGGCAAACTATCTAAGCGTAGCGCCACCATGCGTCAAGAAAATTTGGCCGAAAATACCTCCAAAATAGCTGGAAATGGCACTTCCCAGGCCTTGTAAGGTGCATCTTAACATTTTGTATTTTGAGTTACTAGCAATATCATAGCAAAATCATTAAAAAAATACAAAAATATGCTCAAGGGGGGCGGCTACCCCTTCACCCCTTTGGCTCCTTGCCTGGTTCTATCTAGTGGTAACGCCCGTCGTTTCAAACAAGTTGGATTTATTCAACGTTTCCACAAATATTGTTCATCCATGTAGGCCTGATTCTAGAGAAAATGCATCGTTGCGAAGTTCTGTCCTCTTTTTCCTAACTTTTGGAAGAATTTTCCTTCAGCCTAGCCATCATCGCAGACATACTTTGTAAGAAATAAAATTCAGTTTCGTAGGGGAGCATTAATGGTTAAGATAAAGAATGTAATCCCCGACGACGACCATGCAGTCGCCCCCAACAAATTTCATGATTTTCTTTTTACGTAGAGCAGATTCTTCAATAAAATCCCAAACGTTTTCAACTTTCTTTAATGTGGAATCTTTTTCAATATAACCCCCAAATTTTCCGGCCCGCTTCGCGCGCCTTATATTTCGAGTTCGGCAACCCATTGCATCTGTCGGGGCTTAGAGTAGCTGGTCCCCAGTTAGAGCGCTTTGCCCCAATGTCGGCAAATCAAAGCATTACCACTGACTGAGAATGCATGCAGGTTCTTCATTTTGGTATTGAAGAACCCCCAAATTTCGGCGCGCTTCACGCGCAATCCTCATAATCCACGTTGTATCACTTTTATGAACATTACAAACACAAACGTACCAGGAAACTTTTCTAGCATAAATAGGTGTGCATTCTAAAACGAGCTTGTCAGTCCTTTACCCCTTTTGCTATACCTATCTGGGAGGTCTAATATCACCTTCCTGCACCTATACTCTCCCTCCCGCCCATTTCCCATTCGGCTGAAGGCTGTTCGTCTGGATTTTTGTTCAAAATTAGTAAATATACAATAGATGGAAAATGCTTGGCGTCGCACTCTATATTGTCATTTGGATGTCAGGTAACAAGCATTGTGTCATTGCCCCTATTTTATATAATTGATCCAGAGCTTCCAGGAGGCCCTATGCAGGTATCTGCCAGCCTTAGATGCCCTTTTATAATACAAAATGAAGGAAAGGAAAATTTTCGTAATAGTCCAAGAAAGTTTCTGTTGACTGCATTCAGGTATTTTTGCGTAAGAACTTTGCCTGAATAGAAGACAGTAAAGTAGTTAAAAAGGGGCCTTCATGAGGTTTGTTGACAACGTATTCTTCTCTTAGACAACATTCTCTCTGCTTTTACCTAACCAATTCACTAAATTATGGACATTTTTAAGCCATATATGTGATCAGTACCAAAAATATCCCAAAGATGGTTAGAAACTGAGCCGTAAAACCTCATCTAACTCTTATATTTGTATCTAATTGACCTTAACAAAATTTAGCAAAGGGGACTCACCTTAGACCCCTCTCCCAGGACGGCACCTTTATGTAGTGACAAAGGAAGGATCTCCACTGCTGTATACAAACGCAGGTCGCATAAAAAGGTGCAACTTACGGGCCGCAACTCAGTTGGCAAAAATATCGAGCTAGTACGAAAAATTAGAATTCACTTAATTATGGACATTTTCTAGCCATATGTTTTTAGCTCCAAAAATATCCCAAAAGATAGCACCATTTTGCTTCTAAGGAACCTTAAGTTAACAAAAGAGGGACACCCCTTCCCTTTGACCCCTCCCTAGGACGGCACCTTTATGTAGTGACAAAGGAAGGATCCCCACTGCTGTATATAAAACACAGGGCGCATGAAAATGGTGCAATTTACTCTCTAAAATCTTTGGAGCGAAAACCACTCTTTTAGAGTGACATTAGGGATCACTCTAAATTTGTAGTGAAAAATTTCAATCGCAAAAGAGTCATTCTCACTCTTTTAGAGTGAATATTCGATTTTAATTTTGGAGTCATCCCTAATTTCACTCTTTGGAATTTAGAGAGTACCTGCGACCATTCAGTTGGAAGTAAAATCCATCCAGTCGGAATTTCGGAGCTTCACATCCCCCAAACATATGACCCTAGCAACGGCCCTGCACAGACAGTATACATTAGGAGAACGTTAGACCTTGTTTTACTAAATCCGAAAATTTCGTATCGTAGTGAGCTTCGTTCCAAAAAAATAACGACAGTACACCTTACGAAAGCATTACGAATGGCTGTTTGCGGTGTCTTCTTCACATGTGCCTCCAAAATTTATGGAATATAAATTCTTTGTTGTATCATCGGTCACAAAAAGTAATAATTAAATATTTTTTAGCATTTTTCTGTAATTTTGCTAATCTTTCAAAACGATGTGGCCATGTGGGAAATGTTTTGGCACATTTTCTTAGGAACCCAGTGAACCGTACTGGCAACAAAATCTTGAAACCGCGTTTATGCGAATTTTTCCGCTATCCTGCCTCTATGTGTTCGGTTACCGGGGTTTCACTATATTGGCATGGGACTATCGAGTAGGGCATATTCAGCCAATAGGTTGAAAGATACAAACATGGACAATCTAATAAGGGACAAAGGTTGGGTTAATTGACTTAGAAAGGTCCTGGATATCTGATCAGTTCTAGGCTACATTGGGTGAACCATACACTCTTAAAATGTTGGGCAAATTTTTTGACCAACTTTTAACTAACAGTGGAGAAATATGTGTCCGACCAACATTTGGGCTAATATTGACCAGTCTCGGCTGGGTAATTTTTTTACCTATTGTTGAGCATTTGTTTTACCCAATATGTAGTAATCTGAAAATCACCCAACTGGCTAGTTATTGGTAAAATCATCAGTTTCACCTAACCCAGTTGGTTAAATTATTCACCCAAAATTGGTTAATAAATACTTTGCTCAACAGTGGTTGGGTAAAGCATTTACCCAATATTGGTTAATGGGGACTGGACAGTTTAAATGCATACTACATTTTATAAATCTCAGATTAACATAAATTATGGATGATTTGAGAATCGACAAATGTGTTGAAGTAAATACGAGTACAATGTGTCTTGCGCAGTATCCATTGCTTGTATCGAACTTATAATCAAAACTGTTAGGGAAAAACTTTATACTGCTCCTGCTAGTAAGTCGCCCACATCTTTAAGCTAACCTAGTCTAGGTAACCTAGCTCACATTCACAGGTTAATGTAGTCTAGCCTAGCCTACCCGAGCCTAAGGATTTGGAGTATTGGCTTACATGCAGTACCAAGTTCTTCCTTAATAACCGTTTTGATTGTGAGTTCGATATAAACATTAAGTACTGCAGAAAATACCTTGTGCTCATATTTACCTCCAGACACAATCTTAATCCCTTCAACCATCATTAGTCAAGTTCAACTGAGACTTATATTATCAAGCATGTCGTCGTTTGATGAGCTAGCAATGACTGTGACGTATAAATGTGAGACGAATACATTCGTACGTACCGTTTGCATTTCCATATGTTAACTATTTTTATCACATATACGTATGCGGAGTGCGCAAAACTTCAGCGAAAAAACTGCCCAAAATTGGAAAAAAAAACGCCCAACGTTTTTCAAAAAAACACATGCCCAACAAAATTACCCACATTTTTAAGAGTGCATTTAACCAATAGTTGGTCAGTAAGTTTTTCGGTTCTTCTGCCCAACATTGTGAAAACTTTAACCAACGTCTGCATTGCCCTGAAAATTTTACCCAACTTTTTAAAAATGTACTGCTGTTGAACGTTAACCTTATCAGACTGAACAAGCACGCACAATATTTACTCTGAGATACATCGTAATGCATCACACATCAGAATTGTCAAGTTGTGTGCAGGTGATCGGGTATGTATTTGTTTGTGTTAAGTGGGAGTGGGTGCTTGTGTTTATAGGCCGTGGAACAAAGGGCAAAAATACCTCAAGTTTTTAAAGATCAAGTATTACAGCTAAGCTTATCACCCAGTAATGGTTAAAAAGGCTCATATTTCCACTTTATTGGAGGTTAAAAAATCCCCCTCACAATAATTACACGGAAAATTGAAGAAAAAGCCAAATTTTCCCGTAGATACCTAAAAGGGGTAGGATCTTTAACGATCAGTTCCGAAGAGCTCCGAATTGCCGACCTACTTGTGACGTCATAAGTGGAGTTGTGGACGGTTGCTTCTCACGGAGAGTACACAGCAGTTCAACGCCACGGATTTGTTATTATGAGAAGTCCATGTACAACACATTAAACAGTGTACTTTTTGCGTGCATGGAAACAGACACGAACGGAACACAAAGCACAAAACAAAAACCGGGACCGCATTAAACGGAGTGAGAGTAGCCAGTTTTTCATAGTGTTTTAGTCCACTTAATGGCTTCAGAATCCCACGTTTTCATAGACAGGTTCTTTATATCTATGAGAACGTGAATACCCAGTGTTCACATGCAATAGGCAGAAAAAATAACAAACTGTCGTAAGAAGCCGTAAAATATTGCTAGAATTATTAGTGGTCAAATTACGACTTGCTTGAGAGTGGAAAACAAACAGTATAGCATAGCAAGATATCTCTACCAATCACAAGTTTGCTTTCAAACTTGTCACACACATTTTCACTAGTGTGTATTTCTTAAGAGGATTCTGATTGGCCAAGTCAGGCTTACAATGCATAGCTTACTACGTACGTACGCCGCGCACATGGTACACCACTGTTACTGCATTTCGTATGTACTTACGTACGTAGGTATGCACGTACTCAAGGTAGAGCTGGAACTGTGCCGTTATAACAGACCTGCCAACCTCCAAAAAAAGCAAACCTTGAGATTTTCATGAAAAAACCTGGAGATTGGTGCCTCAAACCTGGAGATTTGAAATTTGTCATGCACTGTACCATGACAGTCCAAGCATAGCTAACCAATCGGAGTAGAAGCCTTATTTGATTGTGTGTGTGGGGGGGGGGAGGGGAGGGCACAGACACGTGAGAAGTGCAATCAAAAACTTTTCGCGTGCTTCGCGAGAAAATGTTTTTAAAGGACCAGTGTATATCAAATTAGGGGGCTATATATAAACTTTCAACTTCTGCTGGTACGCTTCTCCTGGAGCTGTTGTCCAGTCCTGGTTATGACATTAAGCTGCATCCAGGTAGTCGTGTAGGTCGTGTGTGGTAAACTGGTGATTAGTTTGTCCCCAAATATCGCCTATAACATGCACACATGTGACCGTTACTACTCACCCTACGACTGGCGGGTTGGTTGACGCCAAAAAACCGAGTAAGCCCCTCGGTATCCCATGTGGGCTGGGGGTTGTTGAATATACCCACGGTATTCCCCGATTGTCGTAAAGGCGACTAAAAGGGAGGACTTGAATCATAAATTCTACAACGTGAAAGACACTATATAACACGCATGTGTTGATGTGTCATTAAACGTCATCTACCTACCTATTTGGAGCTGTTATCAGAAAGTATTGATGTAATTGAAGGAAAACATTAAAGTCTGAAGCACGCAAAGTGAATAGTTACAGTACCATGACTCGGTCAAAAACAAATCTCGTAAACTCTACAGGGGTATAGCTTAAATGCCTTTGTGGAAATATAAGGGGGCACACGCACCCAGTCCCCATGCCGGTACCACTGAGGAATGGAGTGCAGACCATGGCGATCGCGGCAGAAGCGGCCCGAAATTTTGCATTAGAACTGTTGTAATATCCAGTCACCGTTGACCAACCTAGCTAAATGCGACTGATCACGATATCAAAGAACGATTCAATAGCACTGAAGACAGACTCTGGAGTGCAGGAAGTGCACTGACCTCTTGGCAATTTGGGAAAAATTTGATCGAAAAAGATTAAAATACATCCATTATTCGCTCAAACTATACCTCATCGCGTACCCCCTGCAGACAGAGGATGGACAAGATGTATCTTTGATTTACAGAAAGGTATCTTGGACCAGGGAAGTCGTTAAGAACTTCCATGTAATTTTATTTCCCTTCTATGTAATAGTTATAAGATAGGAGGCATCCCACGAGACCGAAAATCAAAAACAAAAAGGGTCCACGAGACCGAAAATGAGAAAAGGTCCGCGAGACCGAAAATGAGAAAAGGTCCACGAGACCGACAGAAGTATCAGTCCGCCGTACTGCTACGCTCCGCTTTAATTTAATGCTGGCACCCTGTAGTATTTACCTTTTGCAAACTAGTGCGTTGGCCTTGCTACACCACCCTTCTGGTATTAAATGTTTCGGTCTCGCGAGCGGATTTTTAATTTCAGCCTCGCGGACCTTCGGTCTCGTAAACCCTATTTCATTTTGGGTCTCGTGGACCCTGTGTCATTTTCGGTCTCGTGGACCCTGTTTCATTTTCGGTCTCGCGGACCTTATTTTATTTTCGGTCTCGTGAACCCTATTTCATATTCGGTTTCGTGGACCCTGTTTCATTTTCGGTCTCGTAGACCCTGTTTCATTCTCAGTCTCGGGGACCTTTGGTCTCGTGGCCCTTCGGTCTTGTGGGCTGTAACCATAAGATATACAGTGCGAACAGTGACGAAAACGAGACAGGGCGTGCCGAAAAATTATTTATTTCCATGACAAAAGATGCAAAAATTGGGCTCTATTGTGCTAATGTAAGTAATGAAAGGTGGACACGTCCAAGGCAGATGAAAGATCTACACATGGCCAGAGCACAATTATGAAACTGTACTGTTTTGTCCAATAGGGGCGGACAAACGCCGGACAAGCTTAGAATCTTAGTCTAGCCTAAATTACTGATTTAACAGAACGAAACTTTGTTACCACAGTCTTTAATTCTATAGGGCACGTCTGCACAAAAATTCTCTTCATGTAACCCAAATTCTCACGATTATAGTTTTAGGGGGCTGCAGCTTACACTCTCAAATGCCCATGCAGTTCGAGATAAGGAAGTCGGCGGGTTGATGTTTTCTTACTGTGTATACAGCTTTTCCATCTGTCCATTAGGTCGGTGACGATATGTACCATGCGCTGAGCTGTGACCACTCACCTCATTTTTTTTTATGCATGATAGATAAGAAAACAAGGAGGAGTTGCATGGGCATACCAGGTTATGTATGCCAGGTGACATATATGTATAGCCTGGCCTATTGCCCTACGTGTTTGGCTGACGAATGGTCTCGATTTTAGTAAGGGTTGCCAGATCTGATTAGAGAGAAAGGCAAAATTGAATTGACTAAATGTGAAACAGTAGCCTGACTAGGCTAGCCTCCATTTCATTATTTTCCGGTGGAATATTTTTCCGCCAAAATTCGTGATTTTTTTCCAATGGGAAACCAACCCATTTTTTTCCAGTTGGAGCTGTTATTTGCTGTGTAGTTTACTGTTTACATCTGTTTGAATAATGTTATTTATCCGATTTGAAAATTTTGTCGTGAGATGATGCCCCAAACCGTGAGACTCAAGGTGAAACCGTGAGAGTTGGCAGGTATGTTATAACGTAAGGAAAAGTATCGGAGGATCTTGAAAAGTTGGCGCCAGTGCTGGATATATTATTTGTTGGATATAAATGGGTAGTTATCTGCGGAGATTTGTACAAGCAAAGTAAGTACACAGGTGATTGTTAGGCGAAAGAGAATACTCTAGAAAAGGTAGGGTTATCTCCCAAGCAGTTCATGCTGAAGGGCATAACAGTAACGTTAGGCATAGTGTTGTACAAATGGCGCAACGTAGCCTATTCATTGTAAACAGAACGTTCGATCACAGAGGAACGTTTCTATTTTCTTCGCCAAAATTGAAGATGCTAGGCGTTAATGGTGAGCATAGTAGATTCTTAACCCCAAAATGCAATGAGCTTATGCTCAAGGTGAAATTTTATGACTGTAACAAACGTGAAAAATGACCACTTCGTACAATTGCCCTAGCGGCAGTTGCCTTTACTCACGGCCGGTGGTGGCGACTGCCTTGCATATGTGCACCAGCGTAGGCGTGCAGACAGTATATGGTGGTGCGCGAGTGTAATTACTCCACTTATGATGTCACAGATTTTATTCCGGAAAAGCGCGACAAAGTACGACAAAGCTGAAAATCCATGTTCACCCCAAAACCAGGAAAAATTAATCAAAATTTTCATTTTGTTAAAATGGTTGTGTCAGACGTTATTTACTAGACCCATTAAACATTCTGAAGGCCTATCTTCAACCATGATACTTGGACTTTAAGTTTTGTGGTTCACCCGAAGGTGCAACATGATTTCTTTGTAAAACTGTTCTTCATATTCCTCTTAAACAAATATCACAATGTTCCCGCCAAAATCCTTGCACACCACTGAGAAAATGGCGGAAAGGACAAAAGAAAGTTCGAGCTCTCCTCCCTGAGGCTTGTGCAAGACTGACTTTACCATTCCTTCTGTCAATAGGATACTCCCAGCACAAGCATAGTATTAAAATCCCCCTCGTTCGCTTTCTGACATGCATCCAATAGCTCTTACGTAACACGATATGCAGTGCCACAGACAACTGCTATAGTAAAAGAACGATAAAATTTCCCTGTGACAATATGTTTTATCCCATTGTAATCACTAAACAGTTCCTAATATATGGAAGAAACTACAGTAATTCCATATGGGAATCCCAACATTGAGGAATAGCCAGATCAAATTTGAACAACCAATGGAACATCAATGAAATTTATTAGAGCTTCCGGGCCCGTAACCAGCTTTACATTTTAGGGGGGGGGGGGGCAAGTGCTGTGATTGAAGGGGAATAAAATTTTCTCCTATTTTCAGGTGTACTATCTAACCGGAGCGGCACCATCGGTTGTCGCGTAGTATGCAGCAAATTTTTCCTCCAAAATAGCTCACAGATTGCAGGAAATCGCACTTAATCCCAAGCCTTCTAAATTGCATGTAACATTCTTTTTTGAGCTATATTAAAATAGAAACCTGACAAACTTCACCAATATAGAGTGCCTAAATTTCACCAGAAGCATAATGGAGCAGATTCCACCAAATTAATTATTATGCAGTTTCAGTTTTCATCTGGTAGGGCAGAAATATTTTTGTTGGGGCATTGCCCCGAAATGCCTCCCCACTCCTCCGGGACCCGACGGGCCCGACAGTTTGTCAATGTCAGTGAGGGATAGCCAATGTAGTAACTTGACATGCCACCTTGTGTTATTGCCCCTTAAACAAAAAGGACCAATTTATACTGTTGTAAATTCCAATCTTTCAATTACCATTCCATTGTAAGGTGCTTGAATTAATTCATTCAGCTTTCATGCAGTTTTACTAACAAAATGTTAACATGCCATCAAGACTTTCAGATCATGTGCCAAATTTTTTTTTTTTTTTTTTTTTTTTTTTTTCGTGGAGAACATCATAACACTAAATTTGTTAGCAAAATAGAAAGCCTACGCTAAGCTAGACTTTGAACAAAGCTGGATATTGTAGTATATTTTACAATCTCCACATCCCAGGCAGCGAGCTCCTAGATTAAATGCCCTGTTCCCTCTCAGTCTCACAGTCAAAATTGGTAACCTTTTGCCAAATGTCACACCTCAATGTGAAACCGCCTCACTTTCAAGCCTGTATGAATTCCATCCCCGTCTGGTGCCAAAATGGCATGCGTAGGCCCTTCACATTAGGTCAGATCACATGATAAAACAGCCAAGTCCTATAATCTGAGGAAACCAATGTTTCAGCACCACATTTGCTCAAGGCCAAGGATTAATACTTGTTTTGTCTTTTTCTCACAACAACCTTTGAGCATTGTTTCAGTATAGTATTTCTCCAGAGAAAGTCCAAACAATTTGATTGTAGCCTCTTCTAACAGGTCTAACTACAGGAGTAAAATAAGCCCTAAACCTTAGTCAACTGAGACTACGCTCAACTAGAATGCCCTAGGCCTAACATAATAAGCATAGGCCCTAGGCTAGGCCTATCTTCATTTTTGGTTTATGTTGTAACTTTCCTCGGTCTTAGGTCTATCTTTTCCTTGTGTCATGAATTTCTTGTGGTATCTGTGGTGGAATTTTCCTCCTGGAGGTATCTGTGGTAGTTTGATATCACTTGATTTTGAACTACCAGGTCTTAAGTTAAGCTTTACTCGTGTGTAATTTCATTAGTGCTATTGGTATTGCTAACGTTAAACTTTACGTTAAATATTGCACATGCAATATCACTGTTATTATTAGCACAGTCAGTGCAACGTAGTTGAAGGATCGCTAGCTTATTTTTCCCTCTAATATTTCCATCTTTCATCACGTTTGAGCACTATTGACCATAAAATTGTGGTCAATATTTGCAACACCTTTCATCAGAAAATGGATAAAGCATGCGCTCATTCCGCTAGTTTACCTTTTGCAGTTCCCCAGCCGTGTTCGTGGGGGCTGCAAGTTTGGTTGTTATAGTGCTATGCCGAGAGAATACTACGTCGCGATTGGTCAAAGTCGTAAATTGTAACAAACCGGCAACGCAAATCCCATGCAAAATTGAGGTTATAATATTTTATTCAGATCTAAAAACTGACGAGGTTTTAAACGCTGGAACAAGGAAGATTCATGTTCTCTGTATTTTTATCATTATTTTAAGAAAAGTTTCATCTTCGACCAAGGGGTGGACAACGAAACAACACTTCTCAGAGCCTTGTCCCCACTGTCTATTACGTTTATAAGTGTTTCGCGAACTCCTCTTGAGCCGCAAATAAAATCAGCGTCAGTCTTAGTGGATAGGAAGGCCAAATCCTCCATGGAAACTTGTTCATGTGCATTGATGACATCAAAAGTCAAAGGTAAGGTGCAAGTCCGTAGCCAAGGGGGCCAGAGCGGAGGTGCCATCTGAAAAATTTACGCCGCCTAGAAAATTGAAACTTTCTAATGGCTTTTAGCTGGTGAATCCAACAGCATAGGCCAGGAAGGCCTGGGAAGACTAGTAGGTCATGTTTAGGGAAAATTTCTACGCTTTGCAAGAACCAATAGTCATGCTCCGCTTATTCTGAACAGATTTGGCTTACTTCGAACATTCTCTTAAACGTAAAAGCTTAAAATCATGTGCTTCTTTAATACGGAAATTCCTCAAAAACGTTAAAGCATCTGCCAATTCTCGTTTTGCTTACAATCAAAGATAGAATAGTTTTCATGTTTAAGTAGAAATTGACCGGATGTTCCACGTCTTCTATATCAAAATTTAATAGTAAAACTAATTCAGCTGTTAAAAACTGCCTATCCACAAAATCCCCCGGGTTGAAGAATAAGGTGTGTGAAATCGGCCTGACGTATCGACTGTAGGACAGTCTTTTTCAGAGAGACATGTAATTCAAATTTAATAGTATCAAAATAATATGTGTGTTTGTGTCTTCAAAACACATTTTCGAGGCATTACCCCAGGATAACTGCAAATTAAAGCCATCAGAGGATATCAAAAATATCAAATGCCTGTCAAAAATCAAAAATTTAATTACTAAGTGCATAACTATTGCAGATATAATCAATATGTCAGTTTGCCTTTCTATGACTACCTTTTCACCAAACATTTTCTCTTAGCGACAAGTAACAGCGGGGCTCCGCTCCACTTAGATTATGCCGAGTTACCCAAAGTTCTACATCACCACTGGATTTCTTCTATCCACCCTTTTTAGGTTTGCAAGGTTCAACAACTGTACAGATGCAATTTAAAACCCTCGCAGATTTCAAGTTTGCCATTCTGGGACTAACATTTTGCAAGAATTTGCACGCTCCGCTCCAACAAAAGTGACGCTATGCTTTTTTAGTACGTCTAAGCAACTTTAGTTATAGAAAAATCTTGAGTGAAGAGAACAACCCCGCTAATTACACCCCTCCTTTTGACCCCTGACCACGGTAACAGAATTCCACCCCTAGGAAATCACCCTCCTTGAAATACTGGATCCGCCCCTGAACGGTATCCAGAGGGTTGGCGCCTTTATTACTCACAACGTTACCAGTATCTATTTTTATGTTTGAAGTCACAGGTGAATGTCGTTACCGGACAGCTATCCTCTCAAACTATCCCATTCATGGGCGTCAAACCCCTTGGGGCGGGGACTCGTTCCCCACGTTTTGATTGGTGGGGGAAACAATATCAAATGCCTGTCAAAAATCAAAAATTTAATTACTAGGTGCATAACTATTGCAGATATAATCAGTTGGTCAGTGTCATTTTATTACCCCAACCGAATCCATGTTTGAGTTTGGGGGTGGGGGCGAAAAGGCCCGAAGAGTTCAAAGAAATAATAACATTGCAATATCTGGATTTTATAATACCGCTTTTTATGTAGTATATATGGGCTTTATAGATATCATCCGTGATTCAGTGGTCACTCGTGAAGCCGACACTGTAGAGTTGACTTCACTATCCGAGCTGTCCCTTCCGGACACACCATACAGTGATATGAGCTCATCACCACTTCGTGTCCCAAGATTGATTGATTGATTGATTGATTGATTGATTGATTGATTGATTGATTGATTGATTGATTGATTGATTGATTGATTGATTGATTGATTGATTGATTGATTGATTGATTGATTGATTGATTGATTGATTGATTGATTGATTGATTGATTGATTGATTGATTGATTGATTGATTGATTGATTGATTGATTGATTGATTGATTGATTGATTGATTGATTGATTGATTGATTGATTGATTGATTGATTGATTGATTGATTGATTGATTGATTGATTTATTGATTGATTGATTGATTGATTGATTGATTGATTGATTGATTGATTGATTGATTGATTGATTGATTGATTGATTGATTGATTGATTGATTGATTGATTGATTGATTGATTGATTGATTGATTGATTGATTGATTGATTGATTGATTGATTGATTGATTGATTGATTGATTGATTGATTGATTGATTGATTGATTGATTGATTGATTGATTGATTGATTGATTGATTGAGTGATATTTATTCAGCCAATCGTAAAAATACAATGGAAATGGGTTGAAAACAAGAGCTCATAAAACATATACAAACAATTAAACATTATGTAAGAACCTAAAACGGGTACAAGTACATAAAGTGAGGGAATGCACACTAAAATAAGAAGACACAGAAGTACAATGAAAAATACAATAAAGACGAGTAAGAAGTTAAGACACAATACGTAAAAACGTAAAAAGGCACTGGTTTTTTTTAACTTATACCAGTTCTTCCTGATTTGGGTTAAAATTTAAAAATCGAACTGTCACCTCAAAAGATTTGTTTTTGGAAAGTAGGAACACTATATTTTAAGAAACCTAGAATTCCATAGCTTAAATCATTTCTATTTTTCTGTCATAAATACTGGTATACTTCTACATACCCATTCCTAATGCAAAAACCTGTATTAAGTGAGGCTTGCCTGCTTTAGTAAAAGCTTATCAGAAACATCTTTTAATTCATTGATGTAATAGTTAACAGGTTGGCAAATAATGCAAGTGATCTTTTTCACTGATAATATTGACAAGAAACATTTTACAGCAAAAATAAGTTTAAACTGTCTTAATTTTAGAAATTCTGCATCAAGAAGTTTTCATTTAAACCACAGGAATCAGTTTATGTTGATTATTTTCTCACTGTGTAATTATGTAGGAGTCCTCCATATAACAGAACACAAAAAGTTGGAACGGCTTTTAAAGTCTAGAATTTTTCACCTAGCACCAATTTTGTTTGGGACGTAACAAGATGTCAACAATTTGACTTAGTTCAAAAGTTCTGCCATATTTCCATATTTCATATCTATAAGGTGAATAAACATTCTTGTTGAAAGAAAATCAACACAGTTTTACAGTTATACTAAGAGATTAAGCACAAAGTTACAAAATTTCAAATTAATGTAATATTAAGAATGTTCCACATTGCTGTAACACTAGTTGTAGTTCCCGAAAGCTTACACACATCAGTTTATATTGCGCAAACTGTGTCTTTATCAAAGATTTCATTGGGAAAAATCTTGCCCAGTTCTTCTGAAATCCTGAATATACATACTATAGCTTGTTGCTTCAGTTTTAACAGCTGAATGAGCCAACATAATGGTGTCTGATCATACTTGTTTCGGACGTAACACTTTGTCAACAATTTCTTCTTTAAAATGCCTTAATTGGCATTAGAGCAAAATAATATCCTTAAGAAAGTCCACCTGGATTTGCAAAATTGTACAGATTATTCAGGAGTCAATGTGGTACAAGGTACAGGTAAAGACTGTCAAAATTAACTTAATTCATTATTCTAATTCTTTATACTTAATTAGCTCCCCCCCCCCCCTCCCCACTCTAAAAAAATCCCTGTAGCCTTTTCATTTTTGAATAGCAAACGTGTACTGGTTATAGAAATTATAGGAATCTGTCAAGACATAAACTTTACCACCACTCAAAATGCTTTTTGCACTTACTGTATTGAAGTAGGGTCATAGTTGTACTCTAGGGGCAGAGAGCATACCTGAGGATCATGCCCAATTATAAAATATGTTTTGCAATGCAGTAGACCAGAGCCTGACTTTTCAGTGTTGTGTAACGCGACCTAAGCCGCTCACAGGTTCCATGCTCTTTATTAGACCAGAATCCTGATGGCCGAATCATACAGTGTTAGCAAAATGGTACATATCTGATCACTAACCTACAAACATCTCTCTGAAAACTGTTTTTGGCCAACAAAAGTGTAATTGTGTTGAACCATGGGGGCATGAAACGTAGATAGACACATGTGTCCAGAGTGACCGACAATAAAGGTTCATTATTTTTTGGGGATGTTATATTATATATCAACTCAACGTAGTCTTGTGTGAATGTTTAAGAGTTTTAACTATTATTTCATGGTAATACTTCCAGGAGATACTGTTCATGAAGCACCTAGGCTAATATTAATTTTGCCAATTCTTCTTCCTATTTCTTGTAATTTTGGTAAAGTGGTTTTGCTTTATTGTTATGGTTGTTTTGTAGGTATAATGAAATCTGCGAGAAATATTTTAAAGATGGTCCCAAAGGCTTCAGCTTTGGGATAGTACTCGGGGCTTGAAGTAGTATAGGGGTTAATGTACAGTCACAATAAAGCGTAGCAAATATATGTACTGCTATCATTTTAAGGCAAAGGTCACAAGTTGGCCTGTGGGTGGGGGTGGCTACCTACTGTAACTGGCCTGCAATGCATCTGCCATTTCATTGAAAAAGTCAATGTTTGTCCTTGGCAGAGTTTTAGTATATTTACCATATAAAGAAATATTACTAGTAAAATACAGAGACTAAATGCTCGTGACATGCTAATCTGTGATGTGATGAAATGGCAGTGAGCAAGTTTATGCCCATGATTGAAAACTACGGCTTAGACTTATCCCAGCCATTTCAGCTGTCTGTAATGTGGCTTTCTAAACAAGTATGTCTGGGGAAAGATGCCCCTAATTATATACCTCTATCCAATGTCTGAAGGTGTAGGGAAGTAGAGAATTCCTGTTAAAATTTCAATAACGTAAAAGACTGGACCCCATCCCTGATCATACTGTAGGTATCGGGTGCCGGGGGTGTAGTTCAAATCACAAAGAAGATCCAAGAAAAGATGAACTCGAAGGAAGTTTCTTCGATTGACGAGTTTATGAAAGAAGTCAGGAGAGAAACTCCTCTCTCGAAAAATAGTTACTCCATTAGAAATTCAAAAGGAAAATTACAGTGAATTTAGTTCTCCTCAATTAGATCAAAAATTACAGAACAACACAGACACCTAGCTGGCGAAGACCCAGCAGACAAAGCTGCGGACTCCTGTACTTATTATTTAAATGTACTCCTCTCTATCTCTCTCTCTTGAAATGTTTGGTTCTACTCTGTCCAGAAAGGAGATTCCCGTAAAAGTGCGATTTCTAGACAGTGTTGTCTGGAAACTATGGGATGGGGGATCCTGATTGGATTGCGTCCTGCACATGCCTATAACAAAGGGACCAATGAGGAAAAGTTTGCGAAGAAGTAGGGACTCGCAAAGCCGAGCCCTCTTTTGGAGCCTAGACACTGATGGGTCACTAGATGGACTACATCAAAACTACCAGTGTCAATAATCTGACAGGACACTGAATTTATTGCGTGGGAACGCAGAGTAGATGGGCCTAAACTGTCAACACCTGACTGCTTAAATTCCCAAAGAAAACTCCCTTAAGTGGAATGTCGAAAAGAGATATTTTAAGTGGCGATTAACCCTATTATTTGACAATACCATCCATCCCACAATTTTATTCTACTTCATGGGCAATCCTCTTAGACTGCACATGTTCCATGCATGTCCAGTACATGGTAAAATAATATCCTTAATTCTATTTAGTAGACCTTTTTAACCAACAACCAATCATCTACTGAACAGTAACTTATTGAAGGGTTTGCTCTTTCCAGGTTTCAGAAGTGAATAGGGTTTTCAATTGGAAATTCAGTATCCAGTTTTATCATGTTGCCATAGCTGCAACCGCCTGTAAATGCATGAAGCGAAAATCTTCACAGATGTGTAGCATTCATGGTATACAGTAACACACATTAACAATAGCCTCATATATACAGTACACAGCCCACTACTAATTGTGAGCAATATCATCTCATTACTGAAGAAAAACATGGCATAAAGAGAATCAATTCCTGAACCAAGAATTACACAATTGCGCACACAGTACAGTAGCTCACTTGCCAACTTCATTGCCGAGGGTAATGGGGTGACGGTCGGCATGTATAATGGTAATGGATCATTCCCCTATGAAATCCTTCTTCCACCTCACGACAACAATGACACATGAAGTACTGTGGCTCCCGTAAGTAAACTGAATTAACTTGATTTTGAAACCCATAAATTGACCATTATGATCTCATATGTATTTTCATTATTCACCCTTTCCCCCATCTCAACACACAAATATACAATCATCATTCTGCTGTTTTAATGTGTAGGTATCAAAATCATGAAGGGTCACATTTTTCAACAAGGATCAACATTCAATGCGAAATGAGTATTTCCATTCATGGTACATCACCAACTTGTCAATGCGTCATGATAAACCTTAATTGTTCACGCGTTCATGATCTATATTCTAATAGAACCATAATACATTATTATTGACATCTTGTGGACTCTCACCATACAAATTGTCAAACTAAGTCCACAGTTTCATTTCACAGCCACACCAACTATTCTATATTCAGTAACGTTCACAGACATTCCTAGCCATGCCAGTGACAATTGTAACACTTTGTGTTACGTCCGAAACAAACAAAGAGGGTGACACAACTATGCATACCAAGTTTCTGGTATATGTAAGACATGTAGAGTTTTTTAAACAACTGCAAAGAGTCTACAAGTAAATAGATTTAACAAAAATGTATTAATTGCAATGATAGTGTGATGAAGTTACATCTCTACAAAATCAAACAGATGTTTGCATGTGAGTTTGTCAGTGTTTTTCATGGTATGCAAAGAATACAACACTTCAACACAGGCATTGTGAGCACATAGTAAGATGTGGGGCCAGTACCTTTAGTGCTGTGTGTTTGCAAATACAGTTATTCAAACAGTGTCAACCTTTTGGGTACGTACTAGATAGCTGTATTCTTACTTTGGTGCACCCTTCAATACATATCATTGTAACATTCAACTACAGTCAATGGTAGTATGAAACCCTATGGGTAGGGTTCACTGGATGGAAGGTTCACTTGATCGATGGTTTGTTAGACTGAAGATTCTTACTCTTACGCACTCCTAACCCCTATTCTAATCATGACTCAAACCCTAATCCTACCTGAGGCTATCCCTTGTCTTTATCCTAAACCTAATTCTTTTCTCTAACCTGAATCAATCCTCACCCTACCTCCAATTCAAAGAAGCTTTTTGGTTGAGCAGATCTTTAGTCTAGTGAATCTTCAGTCTAGTGGGCATCTGCTCGTAAAACATCCCTTACTTGACAGTGAATAACAGTTTATCCCATTTCAAACGTACACTTTACAAGCCTGAGAGGGACTAATTTTATTTTATATAAGTGTTCTATAGGCAGCAGGATTATGCTATTCCAGCATTTCCTGAACAATCCCTCAAGTATAAAAATCTTGTGTGGGAAATTCCCTCAGTGTTATTTACCATCTGCCAGCAGTGGTATGTGTCGGAGTTGGGAGGGCGAAGGGTTGCACAAGATTCCCCCGGCTTATATGGAATTGAATGGTGAAATGATAGCGGATGTCACAAGTGCACCATGAATTCGAAGCACAAGTTTGCACACTAGTTTGCATGTGTGTGGTACAGGGTTCCTTTTGGAGGTCCTTGGGGAAAAATTTCAGGAAGCTCCTGCAATTTAAGATGATAAGTGTAGACCCTGCTGAAAATTGGTTCAGAAGGCTCTGTTTATCAGGTATCATTTCATTTCAGAATTTTTAAAATTGGATGTTAGTACAGGTTAATTAGAAGCTAGCAAATTAACTTTGATAATGTACACTTGAAATGAGCAGTGCTAAAGATATGTTATTACTCATGATTGAAGAACTGGTTTTTTCATCATTGAAGAATATAATGGTAGCGGTTGGGTAAATAATATGTTTCTGACTTTCAGTAAGTTACAGTCCTTAGCAGTAGAGCTTAATTAATTGTATAAGGGTAACCCATAGAGGGGATTAGGTGTTTTAAGTTCAAATTAAGACTGCAAGAGGCACTGACAAAGGTGCAGTGAAGTGTTTCTGCTGGTGAAGAAGGTATTCTACAAATTAATCTTATTTTAATTCATAGACTGGGTCATTCAGTACACAACTGAGAAATGTTTTGCTTCTGTTCAAGGAGGAGGGGAGACTTGTGCCCCCTGCCCCCTTCTCCCTTCATTACACATGAAGTCGTAAACAGTCTAAATAGCTCTTTGAAAGCATCATTGTTGCATAGTCCTGAGTGAAAATTTGTGCTTTTGGGTTGTTTTCAAATGAATCAATCAGAGCAGAGTCGTTGATCTTAAAACAAAATGATGAAGTATGGACATGATTTGACTTTCCGGAATTTGTGGTGGCAGAACTGAGAAATCTTCCAGCACGTTTCATAGATCCCATGCACATACCACATGTCCAATCCAGTATGATAACACCTTTTTAGCATACAAGAGTGTCCCCAAGAAAGTGTGCCAAACATTTCTCAAATAATTTTGATATGACAAATTAAGTTTAAGAAAAACTGCCAAGAACATTTAGAACATGTTTTCCCATGACCAAGCATTACAAACTGACTGTGTACGCACATCGGCTCATAAACGAAAGCCCAACCCACTAAACCACGGCGGCCTGTAATTTGCCATACGTAAGGCTTGAATACTCAAATATGCAAAACACACCGAGCGTGGAGGCCTTATCTGCTTCCCGCCAACTTAACGACAGAAGTCCAAAAAACCAGTTGCATACTATCGTCATTTGTCTCCCCCAGAAATAAATAAAGCTCTGCGAAAGTTGTTCATTGCTAAGAAATGGAATCCAAATACACCGTTTGAAGTAGCCTACGTAGCGCCTCTGTGGCTGCCGCCCCTTTTGTAGGCTGCCGCCCCTCAAAGCCTGCCGGCGATAGCCATAAATTCCTTTCACTGAGCCTCAAAGTTGATGAACTTAATATTCATGAGCATGAACGGCAATTGGTCCATTCCTGAGGTAGGCAGTGCTCAATGACTCGGATCTTTGCAACGCTACATTGACCACAATTTCGTTTAAACCAAAATACATTTCGTCCGTTAAAGCTTCTAATTTAGATGAAAGTCTTGATCATGGACAATCTCCTACAAACAAGGACAACTGATATCAAAGGGTTGGTTTAGAAGCTGACAAATAATCTTCGGTTGAAAGATATCGAACAGTCTTTTCTCGTGGCTGAGTGGTAGGTTGTTAGTAATTAGTTGAGTCGCTGTACTGTGTGTATGCACACACGGTGCCAGGGAATACCAGGATTGTGTCGAGTTGCATTGACCACTGTGACCCTACGTACTGTCGCTTCATCCAATCACCTTAGAGCTATGTAAATGAAGTTTGCGTTGGATTTCTACGCAGATGAAAGGAATTTGTTTCCAAAGCCTGCGGACGTTTGTTTTTTCGCAGCGATGAGCTGAACGAAAAAACTTCGTCCGCTCCGCGGGGTATGTAGCTGGTAGACGAAAACGAGTAATTTAACGGGTTTTTTACTGTCGTTCTCTTTGTTTACATTCTGTTTAGACCAGAGCCTAGCTATGCTGCACAAGCTGTTTGAATGTGGGCGAAACCATTATATAACAGGTGCATATACAGTGAACAGTGTTACTTACCATCAAAGTGGCCACTAATTTAACTCATCTTCGCTTAAAATACACGTTGTGGAAAATATTTGGTAGACGTAACTTACCACACCATGTAAAACAAGGTGCCCATGTAGGTGAGAAATAAATGTGTTGTCGTCAGACATATTGTAAACAAACATCTCGGGCAACTTCGCCTTTGCTGTTGCTCTGTATTTTCGTTATGCTTACTCAGAATACCATGATAAATATACCTCATATGATATCTCACTGTTTTATCAGGCATATGTTTGAATGTTATCCTAGTAGTAAGTTTGAATATTTTTAGACAAGTTTTTAAACACTCAAGCAGGCCTAATCAAACTAAACTCAAATGCCAGAACGTACTAACTGTAAGTTCTTAAATACCTCTTATAAATAGAACAATCCACGTTGGTATGAAGTATCTACTGAATATTCATATTATTTTTCTTCGTTCGAAAAAAGCGTTGGTTCCTATGTGTAAGTCTAATGAAAAAAATTCTGTTGCCAGGAAATTGTGAAATGAATATTCATCAATATCGCCAACGAAATTTTATTTAAAAACTAACAATATAATAGCCGAAACAGCTGTATGAAATACACATGTATTAGAAACAGTGTGGGATAGTTTCTTGACTTAAATACTCTCGGTCCCTATGTAAAAGTTTCTTATTTCATCAAAAAACGAATATGAAACGATTGGTAGGACTGTGAGCTAAGTAAGAAACAGATTCAGCTTATAACAGTTGAATTAGCAGGGTGAGAATACTTAGCCCATTGACTACACTGTGCAGCGGCTTGTCACACTGATTCGCGTACATGTGCTGAGTGAGTGCTATGTATGGAACAATGGGCCGTTCGGTTTGTAATGGATATGATCAACAATTTTGTACTATTCCAAAACCCAAAGATTGTAATTCCAAAATTGGAGTCGATGCTGCTCTGAATGTCCACAGCTTTTTGCACACAAAATGAGTACTTGTAATGAAGGGAAACAGATAACCATCTTAAGAGGTAACCAATATGAGAATTTGGCCTACACTTCAAAAATGTTGAAGACACATGTGAAGAAAGCTCTCCAACAGCCATTTCTGCTATTTTTGTAAGCTCTACTTTTGTTATTTGTACATAGGAACCTTATTCTGATAGTACATGCATTATAAATATCAAACATACACAAAATCACTGGTATCATCTTCAACCAAGAATTTGATATCAAGCTTATCCCTAGGTTATTTTTTTAATAGATTTGACACAGACTTAAAGTAGGCAATATGTGACTGCAGATGAATGGAATTTAGGACCAAGAAGGTGTTACAATATGGTATATTTGATTGCATTGATTTCCCCACCCCAAAATTTTTAGACCTATAAAGTATAGTGTAGCCAACACCATGGTCATGTATTTGATGTGCACAGTGTATATGAATATGCATGCACTGGGGTTTTAATATTATTATGAAAACAAATAGATCTTTTTTTGAAAGAAAAACTGGCCTAAAAGGAGGAAGGACTTCACACTCCATCTTGCAATGCTTTTGGCTAGCATGCATCATTGCCCCTAAATCCCGAAAACAGGGGATTGGTGTGCTCTACATTTTTTGCCAGACAATTATTGCAGGCAAAAGAGATACACATATGTAAATAGGAGGTAAGTAGGAGCGAAATAGATGCAAATACACCACTGATGTGCCCCTCCCTCCAAACATTTCAGAAGTAGTCCATGCCAATGTTTAATAATGTGTATATCATAGGAAGGAATTTAAAATGCATTAAGACATTTGTAGCAACCATTTGCTTGACTATTAGTATCATAATGTTCATCTTTCCATCCCTTAACATGTTTTAATGAAATATTGAGTTGAATGCAAATTAATCATAGTGTATACCAGAATTTCACAGTTACCCCCCCCCCCCCCCTTGTGTGTGTAGAAAATATATTGACAGTACAAACAGTGTCTGTAACAATGTTTGTTGCATTACACACAGAGAAAACCTTAAATAAAACTTACAGAAACAGAGAGAAGCAATTAAATACAACTTAAACATAGTAAAACATCAAAGAACAATGCTTACTAAAATTAAAGCAGCATTTTAAGCGAAAAGTAAAAAAAGAAATCCAAAGCAAAGTGTACATTACAAATCACACAGAAGGCAGTAACAATTGCTTGGCTTAAAAGCTTAAACAGAACTCTTTCAAATTTCTCTTGGAATTGTCCACAAATGGGTTTTAGCTAGTAAGTAAAGTTTAGTGTAGGCTAATCATGATGCTAGAAACGAATAGCAAGTTTTAGCCATCTTACTTGACCACTCTTTATCCAGAATCTATCAGAGAACTTCCTGTTCAGGTATCTTGAGATCAATAAAGTTAAAGGGTTTGAACACCTTTGAAGACTGCTTGGTCAATAGAGCAAGTTTGTTTTTAAAAGGAATGAATTGTTGCAATTATAGAGATAAGCTTTACCCGGGAAAAAGCCTTTTTCTCGGGTAATATTGGCTAAAATGTCCTAATCAATTCTAGCAGCATGTTAGTTTGCATGTAGAGGATGCAAACTGGAACTGCATAACAGCATGCACCAGTGGTGTCCTTTCTGAACCTTGTTGTCTTCTGAAATTGTTTTTTTTTTTTTGGGGGGGGGGGGGGGCTTATAGATTCACAAAACAGGTAGGTTTTGGGTTAATCTACTTCTGTCATTATTTTTGTCCATGTGGATATTTTTTATGTCCATATCAGGGATATTCTCAATTCCTTGCCTGTTCTAATTGTAAGTTCACACTGAGTGGGCAATGGGACTTCTCCCAACCTGTACAAACCACCATATATCTAGCACCCTATCCACATACTGATGGATTGTCACTTGGATGTTGGTCTGTAAAAGTGGAGTACAGATATGCTAAAATCTTCCAATAGTTTTATGGGGGAGATATGGAATCAAGCCTTCTTAAGACAATCTTATAGGTCAGGATTATCAAAAATTAGGCCTACATATATTCCTATTATAGTGATCAATCAGACCACAGAGATACAATTTTGAAGATGGAGTACTTTCAAACTATTCCTGCCAGTACTCCAAACCAATGGACATTGTGTAGAATTAGAGTAATATGTAGATTTGTTATAGCTTCTGACAATCCTATCTGAGACATTTGAACAGATCAGCATTTATCCAGTTAGAATTCAGAGCATTCACAGAAAACACTGTTTTGTTATAATAAAACAAGTCTAGAAAATCAAAAGGGGTGTAAAACGCTCCTCAGTTTAGCCGAAAAGTTTTTCAAGTTTGTTGTATAAAGTTTCATGTTATCAACATATTGAATTTTCCAGATATTTTCCAGGAGACAGTGAAATATGTTTAGGATAATGTTACCGTTACTTTCAATTGGAAAGATAAAATAACAGTGCCGTAACCTGGACGACATGGGGGGGGATTCATAACTCTGGCTAAGCAAAGCACCAAGGGGCATGCCTACAGATAGTTCACATTTGAGAGGACCCTTCCAGGGGCGGTGATCTGTTAAAATTATTGAAGGGGACATCTGCTTGTGTGAAAGCTTTTCACCTCTGTCCAGGAGTACAGGGGACTGCCATAGGTCCCCTGTTGGGGTCCAGGGGCTTTGCCCCTGGAAGCCAAGCAAATTGGTGCATTCTAGAGGACACATATCACATGTTTCTGATGTAAGGTTCTCCCTACCTGCCATAAAATGGGATCCTATAACCTATAGGCTCAGATATCCAATCCAGGTAGGCTTATTGTTGACCTTCTGCCAGCGGTGGTCATTGGCAGTCAACTTAGATTTATGGGATAGCAAGTAAATAGGCTAATGTCACAATTATATGGATCAAAATTGTGTGTAACAACATTTAATTTTCTGCATACCTCTGAATATTGGGGGGAGAGCATTTGTTGGTATTATGTCTCCTCACTAAAGATATTGAGGAGGACATGTCCCCCTGTCCCCCCATGATCGCTGCCCACGGACCCTTCCCTTTTTACATGTGTATGAGTGCCATCCTGCAGGAGGTTGCTGAGGGAGGGATACATGTTAGGCCTGACTTAGGTGCAAAATTATTCTATTGTTGTAACCTCTTGACTTGTGGGTTTAAAGTAAGAGGTGCTCTCTAAGAGACTAAGAGAAGGGGATGACACTCTATACTCTTTGAGAAATTTTTGTTTTTGTGGGTGGCTTGGATGAAAATAATGCTATCTCTGGTAAGGTTTTATATGTTTAGGAGTCCTCCTTATTTGGTGATTTTTTTCTTTTTTGGTAGGATGCAATTGAAAGGGATGTTGCCGTATGGAAGGGATGACACCTCTACTCTTTCAAAAATTTTTCTTATTCTCAGTTTTCCTAGATCTAAAATAGTGTTATCTTTGAAAAAGCTTTAGACCAATAACACGATCTGAAATATTATTTACTGAATCTTTCGGCTGTGGCATGGCATCCTTTAACAAGTTTAGTACCTAGTGCAGGTTTCTCCTGAGAGCTCTTAGTATGCCACTGGGGGAAGCATCATCATCGGTTGGCGTGTAGGCATAGCATGGGCCTGCAAGTTTGGTCAAAATGTCTTGCAGATGGGGGGAAATGACAGTTTTAGACCTCAAAAGCTGCATCTGAACATTCTTTACTTTTGGATTTAATGCTTGACAACAACTTTAGATTTCAAAAAGAAAAGTTAGAGTTGCATTTAAAGGGAAAATGCAGTCACCCCTATTTTGTACCCAGGTATCCAATTTCATGAATGAGTTTTGAGGATCATGTTACAATATGTTTCTCGCTGAGTTGTGACATTTGCGTATAGAGTAACCCTTTGGCTTACCTGGAATATGTAATATTTATGTTCTAATATATCATGAAAGATACTTAAAGTGAAATAATTAGAGGATATTTGTGAGATTTAGCTGAACATTGTTGCAAAATAAGTTTCTGGCGACTGCTTATGTCCTTTAAAGTTTTATTACCCAGCTCATTGAGCTTAGCTAATAATTAAAGAAAATCATGAGTTATTTCATCTTTAGATTTAGTGTATATACCGGTGTATTCAAGTGGTGTATCTTGTAAAAGGAAGATTGTTCATTTGTCAGGAGAAACCAACATGCATCCAGGGGCGGATGCAGGTTTTGACCAAAGGGGGGGTTTTGCGATATAGCTACTATCTAAGCGGAGCGCCACCATGAGTTGGCGCGAAGCGTACAGAGAAAATTTTTGGTCCAGAAGACCCCCAGATTGCAGGAAATGGCATTTCCCACGCGTTTCCTAGGCTCTTTGATCCGTATAAAAACAAGCTCTTGTGCGAGATGCATGCTCTACAGCCCGATAACCTTTGGCGTAGCCAGGATTTTTGATTTGGGTGGCCAACCGCAGGACCTGATCGCCTGCCTGGTGGAGGGGTCAAAGGGGAGGGGGTGTCCCCCTTTGAGAAATTTTTGAATATTTAAGTACCCTCAGATGCAATCTGGTGCAACATTTAGCATCATTTGAAGTCATTTTTTTTTTGTTCCATTACAAAAAAATTGTTCTGCAAAGAATGGGGGGGGGGGGGGGAATGCGTACGCACCCTGGATCCGGCCCTGAACTGTCGTAAGAAAAATTACGCTCAGCAAATCAAAGGTTGTCAGTACATTTGTGTAGTTGTGTAGTCAGGCCTTTCTCGAGGTAGGCACTAGCCTATATGCAAATTTTTCCGGGGCTGTTGGTGTAAATCAGTCATAAGAAAGAGTCAAATTACCAAAAGTCATAAGCGTTGTAACTGAACATAGCCAATAGTTTTCGCTTCAGAATGTTAATAAAGCCATGGGTTGAGCACTGGCATAATGAGAGGAAATGTTCGGCTTTCCAGAACTCAGTGAAGTGACCAAAGTAATGATATATCGGGATAAAATAATTTGATATAGAAATAGTCAATCTATATCTCATGGTGTATAGGAGTATATATCAGGAAACCAGTGTAGGGTCTAATTTATGTAGTTGGTTGACTATGCGATTGTGCTATTGCTAAAGTTTTTACCTTTTAACAACACAGAATTGTAAGTCCTTACGCGCACTACGCTTCCATCCTATCGGAACACTGGTCGTACTATGCGTTTGTAACAATTTCATTTAAAGTGCCACAGCAACTTTACCAAATCTCTTCCGAATACAAATACACTGAATAACGGCATTTTCTATTTTCATGGGAACATCACTCGTGTTGGAGGTGTGCTTTGTTTATCTGAAGAAATTCACATCGTGAGTTCGCCTCTCTGGTCATACCGATGAGACATGTGTATTATCAAAGCTAATATAAAAATCCCAAAAGAATTTTGTTATACTTTACCAGGGAGAAAACCAACCTATCAAGGTTTATCTACACTCGAGAAACTTCCTAAAACTGAAACATATCCTTCTGTAAGTTCAGAAAACTTTCGACACCTACAAAGAATTAGCTCTATTTTGGAAAAATAATTTTACATCCAGTCGGTTACATCCTTGCTTCTTTCACCGCAATTTTATCCTTTGTAAACCATTCATCGACTGCAGTCTTGTGCTACGTAAATATTCATTCACCCGTGATATTTCTAACCGCTACTGGCACAAACTCGACATACAGTACCCGAAAAGAAGCATTGAATCGTAACACTCTGAAATCATTCCATCAAGTACTTTTGGGAGGCGATAGAATGCCAACGAGTTGACGTAGAAATTTGGTGAACTGATCGTGAAATCTGAATTCTCCTATTTTTCGATAAGCTGGTGCACAGCTAGCAATAGAGAAAAACAAATCGGTTGCGTGATAACAACAAGACCCCCGACTTTACCTTACCGATACTGATGAGACCTGGTACTTATCTTCCATGGTCGAAACGAGTCTTGCAATAGCATACCAGCTATGGCTTACTACCAACAGCGGCGTCGGAAGATGTTTGACACTGGGGGGGGAGCAGACAAGATGCGATTTCTCGACCGTGAACCTCGACCCTTTCCACACTCCACCTTAATATTTGCTCAAAGTAGTATATTTAAAGAAAAAGGAAACAACAGCAACAACAACACATCAGCAGTGGTGTAGCTAAGATGTTTTTGTGGTGGCTCTGGAGGGCTGGGGAATTTTGTTGGTGTTGGCTCTCGTTTACTATCTAAGCGGAGCGCCACCATAGGTTGGCGCGGAGCGTACCAAGAAAATTTGAGATTTTAATACAGTCCAGATTGCCGGAAATGGAGCTTGTCGGCCTTAATAGCAGCCATCAAGATGTGCAATTTTTGTAGAAAATTTGTGAAGGTTGATTTAAATTTATTCTAAAAAAACATTAAGTTTGTCACAATCTATCCGAATTTATTCAAAATTATTCAGAGTGGAGTTAACCCCATGGATTTCAGTGGATTAATTGGACTGGAGATTTTCCACAGCCAGAGTCTATTATCAAGTTGAGTAGAGGTGGCGCCAGGATTTTCTCGAAAGGGGGGGGGGCAGCGACCCGAAGCTCAGACAGCCCATTGCCGTCGGGTATTGGTGAGGTGGAATTTGAAGAAAACCTGTGTACTAAGACCATGTCATTCGGGGTAGGCATATATTATTGCATAAAATTTGTATAAACTAGAAAAGCATAGTTCCGCGTTCTTTAAATGTTTTTCCCGGAATCTAAAGTGAAAAATTGCAAAGCGCTCGAAATGTTTGGTAGGTTTTCACAAAAAACATATGTTATCATTAAGAATAAAAAGAAGGAAGAAAATCTCTAGGGCCTGACAGGTTGTAGACCATATGGGAGATAATATACATTAGTATCGAAACCATCCCGACTACCCGATGAAATGCCGGTAGCCAAACATTGCTCCGTGAGTCCCTCACCATCTGAACGTACCGCATGACACACACAATAGAATAGTGACTAAGCTTTGAGATATGAGATGAATTTTACGACCTCTTCAGTAACTAGGCTTTGAGATATGAGATGAATTTACGACCTCTACATAAACTACTTTCTCTGCATGTTTCTTGGAAAGGTGGAAAGGGCTTGCGCTATCTAGCTATGCAGAATGGGACTATAGAAGAAACTAGGGTCGCTCTATAGCGCGCGTGGCGCGCCGAAAATTTTGGGTTCTTATTAGAGAAATTGTTCTCATGAGAGCAAAAAACGGGTAAAACGAAACTGTAAACTATGGCGATTTTGACATTTGGCCCCCCGTCAAAACACATTGGGGGGCCATGGCTCCCCGGTTCGTATGCCACTGACCAAGTAAGGTCACTCTATACCATTTAAACCAGACCCATCCCTGGTATCATGATTGCCTATTTTAGTTATCATAACATGGTAACTTGACGGTTCTAGGATACCGTACATTATAGGTATCTTGTATATCCCGACATATCATCACTTCAGTCAAGTCACTGAGTTCTGGAGGGCCGACAACTGTTTTAATTCCTATTTTTTCAGCATTCGATGGGGGCATGGCCCCCGTGGTCCCCCTCTGGCTACGCCAATGCCGATACTGATCTTGGGCGTCAGGAGTTAGGAGTATTGAGTCCTTTGTTGTGCTCTCTCTAGGCACTCACAGTGACTCACTGAAAGTTACTCACTTGTGCTCAATAAAGAAAATTTGGTTTCTCTTTTTGAACTCTTCTGCAAGTATTTTGATATTGGGGCCTCAAAATTCAACTGGTATAGGCTTGATCGCATGCATGGGATTTTTGGTTTTCTCGTTATCTAAGCGGGGCGCGACCATCGGTTGGCGCGGCGTGAACCAAGAAAAATTTACCGTCCTCAGACCTTACAATCTATACTTAGGCCATCTTCATGTTTCATGTTTTGTATGTTTGCATTTCCATGGAAACATTACGTTTCTTTGGTGAGCTAATCATAGAGCTGGACCTCCTCTTGAAGGACTCACTGACTCTATAAAGATTTTGAACGAGAGAGAATCGGGACGATAGAAGGAAAAATACGCTGTCAGCAAACTTATTATGGCATGTTAATTGCATTGTTGTAACTGAAAATAACCTTCAAAACATACCGGGGAATATAAACAATATATTATACAAAATGAAAAAAAATCCTCGAAAATCAAAGGGGGGGTTTAAACCCCTAAAACCCCCCCTTGGATCCGCCCCTGCATCCATGGAGGGGCCAATGCTGGGACTTTTTCGAGAAAATGTGGGGAGAGAATGAGCCGTTATATGGGATTTCCCAGGTTTCAAGTGGCTTGAAATCATAATGTGGACAGTGAAATTTTCAGCATTTCAGTATTTTGTCTCAAGTAGGCCAGCTTTCATTTATGATATGGAAATCTAGGGGGGTAGTTTCCCCCTGCCCCTGTTCCCTGCAGGCTACACCCCTGAATAACAATATTAATTATAAACATACAAGAAAGTTATCTACTACAGCAGTGCTTAACTCAAACAGTAATATCATGGGTGGTGCCAGGTGAGGAAAGGGTGGCCGGTCATTCCCCCTCGTCCAGGAAGGCTGGGGGCACCCCTCCTGTGGGAAAATTTTCCGGTTTTGTTGGGGAGCTGTAAAATGTATGATGAAATGATGGACGATTTACGTGACTTAGCTCTAAATTTGGATAAATTCGTTGATAAAGTCCTCAAATTTTCCAGTTTTTCTCTTTATGATGCCAAGTTTTCAACTTTCCTATGAAAGCAAAAATTTTTTAAAAATTTTCTTACAATGAAAAAGCAACATTTTCAAAGCAACATGTTCCAATGAACACACAAAATTTTCAGCGTGCAAAGTGCTCAGAAATTTTTACTGTGGGCAGCCTTATGGGTAAAATGTTGGATGTTGGCATAGAGTTGCCACCCCCTCCCCCAGTGGGGAGCTTGGCCCGCCTGTTGGGCAAATCGTGGTACCATCCAGTAGCACACAGTATTTAAGTGACCAATAAAGTATAAAGTGTAGGTACAAAATAGTTATTGATGTTATTTGTGGTCCAAATGAAGTATTGATTTGCCATGGTATAAGAAAAGTGTTTGGGTTCACAGTAATATGGAGTGTATACATTTGATATCAAAAATATCGACAATTCAAGAACAAGTGCATCAGAGTAAAAAGAAATATCATCATACCCTTCGTGTACATTATAGCCTATTGATTGACCTATGGAGACACAGAAGTAAATTCACTGGACCCACCTTTTAATATGTGTGCACAAAGGGTTTTTTTGTCTTCGCATTTATAGTTTCTTTGCAGTTTTTATGGCAATTGTCACACTACAGATTACACAGTAGTATTGGGACCACCCCCCCCCTTTAAAGGTGCAGGTACAAAATAGGATGGTGTAATAATACTGAATGTCATGTCAACATAGAGATATTTTCACCAGGTGATTCTAATAACTAGCAATCAAAAAAGCTGTATAAGGCCATGTAAAAATGTTTAGCATATTATCATTTCAATTTCGTCTGGTTTTGTTAATGGAACTATCACTCATTTAAGTGAAAATTGAAAACAGGCCCAAGCCTATCCTATGTGATGATGTGTTTTATATTCCACTGTAGCTGAAAAATTTGTTGACAACTTAGTTTAAATAAATGTGTACCAAACATGTTAAAATGAACTGTGTTAGCTTTCTACCTAAATTTTGACCACATTCAATGTTATCAAAAACAAAAAAAGTAAAGACTCTAATCTGACCCTAAACAGTAAAAAATAATTCTCCCTATTGATTTTACTTCTAGTCCCTCGTCCAATTTAAACAAAACCAAGTCATCATTGACCAACCAGATTGGAACTATTGTTTGAATGAAAGTCCATGTAAACTGCAGTCATCAACTGTATTTAGAACTTGCAGGGCTATTCCTAAATATATTGGGGGTATGCCATGTCCCCTTTAAGTCTGCACCGTATATCTTGGTGGTGAAACTGTACAAGTTCTTTGTATGAAATTGACCTAATAATATTTCCCTTTTTGATTCCTTGCCATAGGCAGGCAAGGAATCTATGTGATGGTGATGTCGTGTGTGTGTGTGTGTGTGTGTGTGCCTGTGACGCTTGCTTAGGTACGCTGTAACTCAATAAAGGAAAGTTGGACTCAACTGAAACTTGGTATATAGAACCCATAGTGAGAAGGTGTGCCCTATTGTTTTTGGTGGAGGTCAAAGGTTATCTGGGGTCACCAGGGTCAAACACTGAAAACCTTGTTAACACAATATCTCAAGGTAGGAATTAAGCTTGCATAGATTTCATCTGTGGTATGTGGATGTGTTATTGTGAGAAGGTGAATGATATTGCTTTTGGTGGGGGTCAAAGGTCATCTGGGGTCACTGGGTGGTCAAACACGAAAACTTGTTGTTAACACAATATCTCAAGGTTGGAAGCTTGGATAGATTTCATACTTAGTATGTGGATGGGTTATGGTGGGACAATGAATGCTGGTGTTTTTTGGTTCAGGTCAAAGGTCATCTGGGGTCACCAGGGTTAAACACTGAAAACCTTGTTAACATAATATCCTAAGTTAGGAAGCTTTGATAGCTAGTACTGGTTTCATACTTAGTATATATCCACCATAGTGAGACAGTGTGCCCTATTGTTTTTGGTGGAGGTCTAAGGTCATCTGGGGTCACCAGGGGTCAAAGATTGAAAACCTTGTTAACACAATATCTCAAGGTAGGAATAGAATGTAATGTAAATTTATTCTTATTAGACACACTACATGTAAAAACATCTCAAAGCGTCAAACAGAGTAAACAGAAAATAAAAATTAGATAAAATTAGGAAGCTTGGATAGATTTCATACTTTGTATGAGGATGTGTTATGGTGAGAAGATTGATTCTGCTTTTGGTGGAGGTATGGCCGCCTGCAGGTTGGGTGTAAGATTTTAACTTATTTCCCACAAGATCAATTATGTACTCTCCTGTGGGTAAACAGAGATACAACTATCTGAGACAATAGCAGGGTTCCATCAGCTTCAAAATGTCATGGAATATTCTAAAAATGTCAAAAGCCATGGAAAAGTAATGGAATTTTGAAAGGCTGTATGTCAAAATAGTATAGCTGCATGCAGCTGTACCAGCAAAGCTGCAACAGCAGCAGCCATGCTTTGTGTTGATACCTGTTACAATGGCATGATTGAATTAATTTTGTGTCATAATTTGTAAAGGAAAAATGCATGGCTGTAGCTTGCCTAAGGCAGCTGCAGCCTATTAAAGCTTTTGGCATGATGCCTTAATTGACAGATGCCTTTGGAAAATTGACCAAAATCATAGAAAACAGAATCTTGCATACTGACAGATATTATGGAAAAGTCACAGAATCTTGTAAAGACTTTGATAGTTCATTTGAATGCTCGTGTAATTGGTCATTAAAGGTAATGGGCATGCAGTTCCCCCTGACTGAAGCCCTGTATCCCAGTACCCCCCTTTTCTATTGAATAATCACTTTTTGACATCACATATGATTGACAGTTTGGATCTGTTTCCATTCAAAGGAAAGACCTTCTTGATTGGTGGATATTGGTCACATGACATTGTTTATGAACATTCCACAGTGTAATGACTATACTGAACCACTGTGCTACTACGCTTATAACACAGTATACTGTACACAATATGCCATAGAATACCAGTAGTATCTCCATATACACAATCGACAGTTAGGTACAGTATAGTATACCTCATTTCTGTTTACATTTCACATGCACACGGTACACTGGCCTGTTCGATGTTTATACTGATCGATGTGTACTGTAGTTGAAGTTGCAGATACTGTACATTGTGCTCTACATTGGTATAGACGTATGCCGAAATGGACCGTAAATCGATCAGCTTCAGGCTCTCAACTTCGGAAGGACCATATAGTGAAACTAACTCACGGAATCGGTCGAAGTGTGTGAGGTTCTAGGCCCATAAAAAGACATTACGAGCCAATGAGGGCTGTCGACCTTGGATTTACTATAACTGTCGCCATTGAACTGGATCAACCGAACTGTGAGTACGAATTTCTAGAGTTCCGAAGTCTGCATATAACTAGGCCACAGGCGTCCCCAGCATTACACAGGTATTAATGCTAGTATTAGCCTACATTTATAGGCATGTTGTTAGTACAAGGCTTGAATTAACATATACGTGGTGGCCAAGGCAAGTTAGAATCAGTACAGCCTAATACAGTTATAGACCTTATGCCAAATAGCAGATCGTGAAGCACCATGGGAAGGGTAATTCCAAACCGGCAAGCATGAGCATATTGTGATAATCAGCTTCTCCATGGTGAGGATCTACTTCGGTCGTCGGTTCATGGAATAATCCTTCCCAGAATGCAGTTTTGAGGCACCCATTCTATTTATATAATGCACTTATCAATTGAATGACGCACCCCACTTACCCCGGCATTGTCTGTCAAATGTGAGTCATTGACCAATGACAGTGTTGTCATGCAGTCATTGAACCACTATTGTAAGCCACCAGCACGACTATAGGTGAGTCACACTACTTCAATCGTCAGTCACTGTTGTGACCAAGTGCTGGATCATTGTGAGTCAATTACACTTCGTAAAGGGATATCAATTGTCATTCTCATGTTTTCAGTCAATATTGGTGACCCACATGTCAGTCAAAATTGCAAATTGTGTATCAATTTTGTGACTGAAGTGTGAGTCATTTTACATTGAGTTGTCAGTCACAGAAGTGACTGAAGGGTATGTCATTGTACACGTTTTGTCAACACTGTTGTGGATAATGACTATGTCCAGGGTAGTGGGGTGCGTCATTCAACTAATAAGTGCATAAGGTCTATAGTAATACAATTGGCTACGATCGTTTCCTCAGCAGTCCACCCTGACCAGTTCGCCCGCAAGTGTTGATTAGATCGCCTCCAAAGACCTTCCAGTTCGTTCCCTACAGTAGTATACGTAGAGGGAACGACCGTGGAATGTTTCAAAAGTCCACTTTATTCAAACACCTTAGTAGCACATCTCGTTCTTTACAAATCACTGGTGTTAAAGGCTCTTGAAATGTTGCTTTTCAACATAGTATCAGGCGAGAAAAATCATGATTGGGCCACGTTTCTCATGAAAATGTACACAGTTAACTGACAGAGTGTAGCCCAGATGGTGACTCAGCCTACCCTCACTTTTTTTTTTGTTCTGTTTTTAGATCCCCATTCAGTTTTGTATTTCTGTAGGCTCATTTTATTGTTCAAATTTGGCCTATTTTGTTTTTAATCAAAATGCTCATTACTGTTTAATCCAGCAGATCTATTTTTTGAAATTCCTGTTCAAATTCATAAAAAATTGAATATTCAAAACTGTTTAGAAAATTGTGTGAAATCAAGATACAAGCCACACAACCCTGTTCAAGGGCTGAACCTTCTAGGCCTGCTATTGTTCACACAGGCTCACAAGATAATTTGATGGGAGTAGGGAGGGGGGCTTTACACTTGTATAGAACCTGGGGGAAGTATAGTTTGTATGGTCAGTGTGTGGCCAAGTTTTTCATTGGTCACTTTGCTAATTACAGTAACAGTATCTTGGCAGCCTATTCCAAGTAATTTTCCCATTGCAAATATTGTAGAGTGTCTCACCAGGGAGGTGTTATTAGCTGGAGATCCATCGAAAACTTTTTCTTTGAACCCAACTAGTTGCCGACAATAATCTCTTTTGTGTGTTGCTCTTGATGATTCAATAGGCTTAAGAGCTGTTAGGAACTTAGTACAAGTAAGGTACGTCATCTGCTACATCTCGAAGAGCAGATCGTGAAATTTGCCCCCTTGCCCTAACATTGCCAGTCGCTTAAGATGTAAATTAATTTGAGGGTTTGGACGCTATTTACAACATAATTGTCTAGTTTCCTGTAACTTGCTCAATATGGGTGTGCCTTTCAAGTCATGCGAGGGAATGCGGAAATTAGTCAAAATCCGACAGCAAAGTTTATAGGCTTATACTTCTTTTGCTCATTTGCATAAACCATGAGCATTGGTTTATAGTCAGCACCATTAGGTTCCTTCGCAATAAACAGTCGTTTTGAACGTCAGAACAGTGTTTCGTACTTGACTGTCGGCAACTAGTTAGACATTAAAGCATTGTTCCAAATAATCCTTTTTGTTGGGGTCGCTGTAGGTATGAATGAGGTTGCCTAGATATTAGACAAAGGAATTCAATGCCCTTTAGTTCAATAATCCCCAATTAAAGGATTTAGTCTCCACTCTGAGGGCAATCTAATTGGATTAGCATAAATTAAAGTTTTCGATGGATCTCCAGCTAATAACACCTCCCTGGTCTCACTACATGTAAGGCTGCAGTTTGGCTCATGGTTTCGAATAAATTTTAGGCTACAGCAAAAATTGAAAGGATTGAATTTGTAATACTTGTTCTGAGTGCATGGCATTGTAAATCATAATATATCATAGGCATAGGAATCTTTTTGAAAGTGGGATGGGGGGGGGAGGCAGGAGTGAATGTTAGTGATCAGTGTCCTTGGGCCTTGGGTCTAAAAGGAGGGGATGTCTCCCTCCTTTGTGGGTATTTTTTGACATTTAAAGTGCCCTACACATAGGTGCATAATGGTGCACATGTTTAACACACTTTGAAGTAATTTCATCCTATTGAATTACCAATTTAATTTTCATAATACTCTTATGGTTCTAATGTCATAACCAACATGTGTCAGTACAGTATTTGAGAAAAAGAGATGAGTATCTGAAATAATATCAACACCTTTCTTCACTGGTCCTGGATTTTGTCCTGCATAGACAGCCCACGTGAAACTTTCAAAATTGTTCAAAATCTGTGTTGATCTTTCGATTATCCGGCCTCAAAAATTGAATACTGTATAGATCTACTGTACAGTAGAAATTGTTCTTTTACTAAATGTAAGCAGAAGTTGAATTTCAGCAATTTGGTTCCTCAATGTGATATAAACCCAAGGCTACACTGTGACAATGTCCATTTGCAATACTTTGCAAAGAGATACATCATTAAACAGTAAAGACTACACACACTTTGGACATGACCAAAGCTCAGGGCACAATGAGGCAAGCTGTCCTCCCCAGTACGGCAGACAGAGCATTGGTGCCTGACAATCCCAGTACTGTATGCCTGACTAGCCGGGCCATTCAAGATACAATGTGCAAAAACAGCACATCATTATGAAGTTCAAAGTTACAGTAGTACTGTACATATTGGTTGGCATATCAAAAAGGCATGTTCTGGCAGGATGTCATCCAGAATGGGGCAGGGTAGGTTT
This sequence comes from Holothuria leucospilota, assembly GCA_029531755.1. Classification (NCBI taxonomy): domain Eukaryota; kingdom Metazoa; phylum Echinodermata; class Holothuroidea; order Aspidochirotida; family Holothuriidae; genus Holothuria; species Holothuria leucospilota. The sequence goes on from CM055981.1 coordinate 43,618,579, forward strand.
CTGCCCGAACTAATCAGAATGGGGGGGGTAGTCATCCCCACTGCCCCACCTTTCCTTTGCCTATGAATATAGCCCCCCCCCTTTCCTTTGCCTATGAATATAGGCAGAGTACATAGATGCCCTTAGTCACGAGGGTACAGTGAATTATTTGGGGCACAGCGTGCAACTGTTGTACTGTACAATAATGGAAATTATGCAACCAACATTTATGCGCTTGTATGAAAAACCGTGGTGCCATAATTGTGACCAGAAATTGGCAAATCTACACAGTACTTGTCTAATACAATGCATATAGTGCCATGGGTCAGGGGATTGAAAGTTCCACAGTTTGTATGAGCAAAGCAACATTTTGGTTCACTCAATTTTTACTGCTTTAATGAAAGCTGTCACAGCTGTATATTGTAGCAATATCTACAAAAATGAGATCTTAATTTGCATGTATGCAGTACATAGCAATTTTGTATTAACTTAACATGATGGCACATGTTGTTTTAATTCAATCTTCATATCAATTACAGTACTATCATATTGGAAGGAGAGTTTTAAAATTAAAACCTTTGCAGTCTGCATTTTTTTTCTGGATTAGCCTTCTTACAATGTTGCAATGTCCAATGAACTGGCTGTGTTCCACACCCACTTAAATGTAGGCCGTCAAATATGTATTACAACTGTACAGTATACATATACTCTGACAAAGTCAATGGTATGTACTGTTGACAGTAAAAGCCTCATTTCAAGTTGAATATAGCATTCCTAACTGAACGAGTGTAGCTGCGAGTGCTTTGAAGCGAAATTTCTGCAATCAGCTTGGTGCACATGTAGTCTACACCATATATAAACTATGTCCCTGTCTGCTTGAAATGCTGGGATGGTACCTGAATGTCATCACTGGGACTTTGGGCTGTTGAAATGTTTTTTTTTTTTTATTTTTTAGATAACCTGTTATGGTTTTCTTTACAGTAGCTTTATCAATCCCCTTTCAGTATTAAAGGTACAGTATACAGTATATACATGTACTAAGGAATTTCTTCAAGCTTTCTGCCTCATTCAAGCTTACTGTACTCTACATGCATGCTCCAATACGCATGTGTACTGTACTATAGTAGCTGTTGCATGGTCAGGTTTCAGAGTTGCCATATGTGGGATTCCACATCTGCAAGGTGGGTCTAATGTGCAGGGGGGGGGGGGTTCTCTTGCATTCAAACCTTATTTTTAAAATTATGTAATTTTCACACTGCGGTACTTGCATCGACTCGGTAATTAAATATCATCGACCATAGGAATCATTGTAGATTGTAGCGCACCACTCTGATCATGTTAAGTGTCATATTCTAATCTTAATTTGTTTTTAGAACCTTGGTACAGTACACAGTGAGAGCTAGTGCATTTCTCTGAAGCACATCCTGATGTTTGCACACATTCTTGCATAAATTACTTCTGCTACTGTACATGCAATTATAGGATGCTCTTGTTTCATGTTTCAATACCCTAACAAATAAAAAAAACTTAACATATCCACCTTGGGTTTATAGCTGAATAGGTTATCATCTGAATTATGAAAATTTTGAAGTTTATTTTTAAGACAAACTAACTGCAGGGTTTCCCCTGGGTTTCAGAGAGTGTGAGGTGGTATTAGTTCATGGGGGTATTAAATATGATTTCAGCTTTTGGCACCATCAGTGAGTGAGAACTATCAATACTTCATAGTACAGTACAGGTGGCAAGTATACCAAATATCTGTGAGGTGGTGGCAAAAAACTGTTAGGTGGCTGTCTCACAAAAACAATGCCAGGGGAAACCCTGTACCTTATCCATGGTAACTCAAAAAGGTGTTTTCATTTGTGAGGTGCATATAGTACGTGTTCTACCAAGTTATGAAATTCATGAACTTGAATTTTAATTTATTCTAGCCTACATGTACTTTTCAAATATTTTTGGTTTCAATGAAAGAGAAACCTGTGATGTGTGAAGGGGAAAGTGTGGTGCAGTGTACAGTGAGACATTGGCCACAATGAGAACAAGGCTCTAAATTTCATCAGAACATTGTCATATGTCCTTATGTTGTTGGTTTTACTAATGCAAGTACACAGTATTATCTCATATCAGCATTTTTATAAGCAGATCCATCCATGTTAACAAAGAGATATCCAGCATTTTTCTGTTTTTAATCCTAATCCATTTTTTTGTGTTTTCCTTAAAGGGGAATTTTCATCATCCCAGACAGTTCCAATTCTCCCAACTATGCAACTTTTAGCTCCTCCCATAACTGTATGAAGCTACTCCTTGTGGAGGAATAAACCTGTTTTATTGCTTATGGCCATGTCCTGGTGAGCATACAAGGCTATAAAATGTAATAAAAGCACTCTCTCTGCCTTATGTGGAATGTGAGCTACTGTGCATCTTTCAAATTTTCAAAATTTGATGTCAATCAAAGAGCAGTCACCAACTGAGAATTTTCATATCCCTACACTAAAAATATACTTTGGGGTGATGACTGTCTGTCTTTAAAAAATTTGTACATACTATATAGAAAGAAATACAGTACAGTAGTTATCATAGAGCCTAAAAGACTGGTAGCCCGGATTAGAATGTACAGTAATTTTCAAATCTAGCACTAAAACTAGGTTCAATATAGTTCATATATGGCAGCCGAGTAATGGGCACCTAATGGAAGAATGTATATTGGTTTCAGTTGGTTTCAGGGGTACAGAGAGACAGTACTGTACATGGTAGCCTCTGGGGCACAATGAGACTCACTGTGCCCCAATATGCAATTGTTACTTTGAACTTACAGTACCTCAAAATGGTTGTTCACGACAGGTCCCATCTCACTTTACTATATAATTTTTCAGATTTGTTAATTTAGCATTACATGGGAAATTGAATGTCTCATTGTGCCCCACATTATGTTTCAGAGTGCCCCTAGTCAAGAGTGGTAAAAATTCTTCTGGCTCCAGTGACTTCACCTGTGGCTGAAATTTCTCCAAACACTGGTTGTGGTTGTTATTTATAAAACATAGAGGCAGGGATACAACAAACATATTTCAGTTAATTAAATTAGTTATGGTTGTACAGTATTTCCCCCAAACATTTTTTAAGAAAATGTTAGTCTAACATTTTCTTAAAAAATGTTTGGGGGAAATACTATACAACCATAACTAATTTGTGTCTCATTGTACCTCACATTCCCCTATAGTTGTTTTTTCATATGTTTGTGTTGCTTACTGTAGCTTATGAAGACTATATACACAAAAAGGACTTTTATCATTTCTCATAAATTAGATATGGGTTGATAGGCTAACCCATATTGGGAAAAAGGGTCCTATTGTTTTGATGGAAGTAAAAGTCATCTAAGGTCAATGGGGGTCAAGCCGTGAAAACCTTGTTAGCCTAATATTTCAAGAAGGAAGGGTGGCTACTGGCTACTTGCATGTACAGTAGGTGCTTCAGTGTAGTTTTTGTGGTAATCAAAGGACGTCAGAGGTCACTGGTGGCCAAACTGTAAAAACCTTTTTGGAACAATGGCCTATATACTTTTTAAGTTGAGCATATAGATGTATCAATTGATTGTATTGAGAACAAGGACTTATAAATGGAAGTCAAATGTCACCTGAGGGGCCAGAGGTCTGTTTTGGCAATGCTGTATTAAACACAGTATTTCTTGGTGTCTGGACAACGTAGCCCTGAACAGTGCTGTGTGTTTCCATTGCAGTACACAGTCCAACAGGAGGAGTGTAACAGAAACACAGCTCTGTTCAAGGGCTAGGGCAACTCGGCTCTTGACACATGTCAGCCCTTGATCAAGACAACTCACCCTTCCGAGACAAGTTGGTACTGTACCATGTGAAATCATGCTACCGTAAAGTATGAATGTACAGTGGCAGGGTTGATGAATACACCAATACTGTATGACAGGCTTCATGATCTGGCTGGGTCAACTTTTGAATTCAGCATAAGATCAAGCAGAATCAGGGCTGTTGTATGGCCCGTTTAACCCAATGATGCCCAGAAGCGCCTTTAAGGCACTCCTGAACATGTACAGTACAGTATGGGTGTTATCAAAGTAGCAGTTTCCACCTATAAACTACAGCCGACTGCAGTGGCAAAGTGGTTAGAGCATCTGACTTGCAGCCAGAAGGTCTAGGGATCAAATCCTGGCTGGGTCATACCAAAGACTTTAAAAATGGAACCTGCTGCCTTTGTGCTTGGTGCTCAGCATAAGCAATGGAGTAGGGAAAACAAGCCAGTGAGCCACAACTGGAAAAAAGGCCGTGGTCGTCTTGACTTGAACCAATCGGTTGGAAACTGGGATGTTATACCCTCATCTAACTAACTAACCTATAAACTACATTCGCATTATACAGTGTCATTGCAGGAAAAAGGTGTCACTGAGTGATAACTGTGAACATATCTGCATGGTTTTCTCCGGAAATTTGACTTAATTTTGTGAAATATTGTAAAAATGTAAACCGGAAGTAGCCGGGCCTTTGACTGTTTGAGGTTAAATTTTTGAACAAGGAAGCACAAACTTTTGAAGATTTAGGCAGCTGATTAAGGCATAAGTGTACAGTATGTTGCCGTTCTTTGTCTTAGTTTTGCGAATCTAAGACATCATTCCACCTCATTTTTGTAAAATTTAGCTCTGTAAAGGGTCAGACTTGGAGAAAAATATTTGAATTTGGAACCCCGAAGTATCAGGAAATTAGTGTTTGTAGCTCTCAGTTCAAATTTTGGAATAAAGACCCTAGCCTCTTTTGTGTGATAGAAGTTTCCTGAAGTACTAGTCTTAGGATAGCTTTACACCTACAATGCCTTGTATACTGTGCAGTAACTCATGAGAGTACATGAAATATACTGTATGAAACAGGCTTCCATTGAAGTGGGCTGGGGGTTGTAGAATATGCCCACGGTATTTCCCGCCTATCATAAGAGGCGACTAAAGGGAAGGACTTGCACTGTATTTAAACTTTACTTGACACTAGATAACACATTTGTGTTGGTGTGTCATTAAATTTCATCTTACTAACTAACTCCATTGATGTTACTAGCTCAGAATGTCTGTTTACAGGAATTTGAGTTACTGTACTCAACATTTTGTTTATTTGTTGCAAATGACCTCATAATGCATACTACGTAATATAGGTTTCCTATGTATCAACTGCTTCGGAAAGAGCTGTAGAATAACAACAGAATAATTTGAACATGGTCAGATGATCCTATAAAGAGATTGAGGAGATGAGATCCAATTTGGAAAATATCAGATATTTGATTGGCTAATTTCTGGCAGCCATATAGCAACCTCAGGAAAGCTGCAATCCCACCAAAAAAAAATCAAAAATTTCTCCATGTTTAAAGGCAGTATGTAGTCACCCCAATCAGAGTGAGTGTATCCTGTCACTCTAGTTCATGATTGGCCCATTTTGATTATGTGACAATATTTTTGTTGGTAAATTGTGAAATTCAAGGAGAATTTCTCCTTGCTTTACCTACGACCTGCTTGTAATAGTTATGTTCAGAACATCTTCAGAGGTGCTTGTAAAGTAATAAAAAGAGATTTGCAAGAATTTGCCGATTTTTCAAAGAAAATTTTGGGGCGACTGCCTATTGCCTTTAACCTTCATAAAAAATACATAGTTACAGTATGTACACTTTCAAAGCTTGCCTGTGAAGTTATGACTTTTAGAATGCAGTATGGTTACTACAAATCCAACTTTTTGAAAAATTAATCTGAGCCTCAAGGGGTCAATTACAGACTAGAGCAAACGGTCACTATTAAGACCAATTTGACCAAAATCTATTTTAGGGAATGTGCGGGGTTGAAATTTGGGTCAGCCTAGATGTGCAGTGTAGGTTTTAAATGTATAGTCATTAGCCTGAGGCCAGGGATTGGCCTTGGGGAGGATTAGGGAGTAAGGCTAGAATCTTTAGTAGGATAAAGATAACTTTTCAGTCTACAATAGTGAACCTTTGACAACCTGGACCCAAGTCTGCTCGCATCCTCTTCATTAGTAAATTCCCCATACTGTAAAAGTGGAAGGATTTGGTTTATTTTCAACAGAATTAAATGGCAACAATGCAGCTATCAGCGTGGTGGATATGAGCAGTCTCCATCGGTTGCACTTACTGTATGTTTTTTTTTTCCAACTGGAAGGAGTTCACCATCCGTTTACAATTGGAAGGAGTTCACCTTCGGTATATCATAGAATGCTGAAAGAAACAGCATGAGAAGTTGACTCACAGAATCATTGGGCGTTATGCTCACTGAACTGAGCTAATCCCATCATCTCTTGTTACCAGTATATGAGCGCTTTCACCGGCTCTTCCAACTACATACCCACTCCCCACTAGATGCATTGTTTAGCACAACTTTCGTAGAACAGTCACGCTGCACTGTTAAAGTGAATAATGCGTACATAATTGGTTGCAGTAATAGATTTAGAAGCTCACACGCAGCACATTGAGCACTTTGAAACTAAATCCGGCAAGGAGAGCGGAGAATGGAAATTTAACTGAGCTTTAACAGATCCTTCACCCTATCAGTTGTGACTATAAATAGTTGGCCTTTCTTTACACTGTGCAAGAAAATAATTAGATTACTTCTTATTATACGTTCGAGCATTGTCTCATCCGTAATAGTTTCATCAGCTAGGGAGTTGCCATGGTTCCATGAGAGGATTATAGTTGATACAGCATACCTTGAGTGTCTTGAATGAAAGGACTATTTGAAACCAAGCATTCAGAACCCTTTTTGCTCAAATTGGTTATTGTTTACAGTGGTATACCGCTAACAAATATATAGCGTTAGGATGAGGACGCAATATCTAGGCTAAGTTAAGTTGTCCTTCGTAAGGCCATTAAAGCAATGAAATAGAAACATATCACTAGGATTCACCCGTTTTTCTTTACTACTAAAAAGTGCGTCTATTTTGACCATTTCTGGCTGGTTGCAACATGCCCTAGCATATGTTTTAAGTTAACCTATTGGTTTGATCTTGGATAAATTAGAAATTGGTCTCAAATCTTACAGGAGCCAAATTCCAAGATGTGTCTATATACAGGAATGAAAGTTTCAGTGTAACATTGGAACAACATAGGTCATTACAACTACGGTACTTACTTTAAGTTCATCATTGGTAGGAAATGTGAAAATTCATGTAATAACGCTTCGACACGGAACCACTGAAATCGAATGGGAGTTTCACCAAAATGCATTTATTAAGTTCCCCTTAATCAGTTGCTTAGCCAAGAAATTAACGTTTTTTCTACCCTTAGTTTTAGACTTTTCTATGGAGACAAGTCCTTTGGGGAGGTAGCCCTCCAATAGCCCCTGGCCCTTACAGCCTAACTCTTCCCCCATTTTAATCGTCTAGTTACTCTGCCAAATGCGGAAAGAACCGAAACCATGACAAAAACTTGATAATGATTAAAAAACAATTATGAAAAGGCATTCGTTTGCAAAAGCTGACTTATTACCTTAAACTTTCAGCTCAAAACATTTCTCCATATGTGATACAAACATAAAAGTGAGGGTACTTCTGAGAAGAAAGGGTATAGTGTTGAAGCGGGCCTCCAAAACAAAAGGTCATCTTCATTGTCACATGAACATAAAAGCAGCACATTAACAATGATACTGTATTTCATTCATAAAACTGTTTTGGAAGCGAAGCTCATACATGATGGAAATTCACACAACAAATCTGGAAGTAAATGTAACAAATTAAGAGTTCTATTAGGTAGTCTTGAAAGTATGTTATTAATGCAAAAGAATATAAAGAAGATTGGTAGGCTGTATGGAGATCACTGGCTGTTGCAAAATCCTGATTTTCTGAACACAATGGCAGTGATACTATAGGAGTACTTTGAAGAAGATTGTTCTTGTTCAGTATCCATTCTTCCTCCATCAGACATACGTAACAATTGAGAAAATTAAAAATGACAATGACTTTGTATACTGTCCTCCGGTTTCAACATGTTTAACGTTTCTTGTAGGCTAATGCCGAAAGTAAAAGTGGAATCCTTCAAACAAATCAATCATTCTGCTGAACAGAAAGTACACCAAGTAGAGCACTGGCATTATCAAATTTTTCACTTGGCAAGATTGTTCCTGAACTTCAAATATTTTTTAATGTGAGTAGGACAGAACATATATTGGTCCTGTGCAGAACTGTTTATACACCGTTAACATTTGAATTGGTAGTGTATACCAAATACACAGTCTTTCGTCGTGACTTTCTGCAGCTGCAAGCCATCCAGTCAGCCACATGGACGTTTCGCAGTCGGTAACCGATAATCGTCGGCATATATTTTCTATAGTATGACAACATTTTTAGGCCTCCTGGAAAATCAAACATGAATTTACAATGACAGGTGGAGTACACTTTAATTTTCAGTCCCAAATCTGTAATATTTTGATCACATATTCCCTCTAGACCCAATATATTAATTAACTGAGCACCGATATGGATCCAAAAATTTCGAGGGGGAGTGCCAAAGATGGGTGGATAGGCCTATTTAGTGCAACACGTCTCCCTCGATTGCACAACTTTGATTCTTCAACACAAATTTACAGGTAAATGCAGCACGTCGTGTCCTCACACTGAATCTGTAGACAAGCATCATTTCTCAGCTATTTACCTGTTTTCGCTCCTTGTAGCCCTGTTCTTGTTGTCAAGTTCTTTAACGGATTTTGAAGAAATGATCTCAACTAGAAGCTCAGCCCAACCCCTGCAAAAGTATGTTTTGAATACGTCTTTAGACTTTTTGTTATTTTTCTTTTCTTTCTTTCTCCTTTTTTCATTCTTTGTTTTTCCCATTCTTTTCCTTCTTTATTTTCTGTGGCACGGAGAAGGGGTGGGCTCCCGAGGCCCCCTATTGAATCCGCATTGGACTAAGCAATACAGTTGGAGCATTTCATAACCTCAAGAAAACAATTGTGACGAAAATTATTATTTACATGTCTCTAGTTTAATACTCACATTTACACAATCTTATATAAATTGAGTTGGTAATAAATGTGATGTAAAAATACTTACCCAGGTGATAGGCATCGTCATTTTGGCTGAAGAACTTTGGGTGGGGAGTGCATGACTCATATACTGTTGTTGCACTTTTTTTTATTCCCAGGCCAGGTAAAGCCACCCTCGTGTGATGCGACCGACGACCAGAGCAATGCAAAACAAAAATAACAAACGGAAAGGATTCATAAAATTGATACAAAATGTATACAGTCATACACACTCATATCAGTAACCGAGTAATAAAAAGGCTGTTGTCAGTACTTGATTGATCACGATCGGAACAATGAGTTATTCACCAGGATGGAAATTTTGTACCATACACAAGGATGCTGAAAGCTCCATTTTTTTTTATGAAAGTACCCTCTACCCCACCCTGCCACGACCAAAACGGCTACACTATTTAGATACCCCATTGAACGAAGACATAGCCCGACAAACGAACGTGGCTTGGTCTTCGAATACATGCTTTTGACCCTCTAATCTAGAGATAAAGTTACACATTTTTACAAAAGTACTTTCTACCCCACCCTGCCACGAAGAAAGAGTTTACACAACATTATAGATATCCCTACAACAAAGTCATAGCGTGACCAAAGAACATGGTTAAGGACTTCTTATGCATGTCTCCCGCCCTCAAATCTAAAGATAAAAACTGCATATTTTTAACAAGAGCATCCTTACCCCATTGTTCCAAGAAAAACTTTTAAGACACCTTATAGGTTAGACCAACTAGCCATAGCGTGACCAGAAGACAAAGCTAGATTTTCTCATAAATGCCTCCGGCCCTCTTCTCTAGAGATATAAGCTACATATTTCTAACAAAAGCACCACTACCCCACTGTTCCAAAGAGTTTGCACTACTTAATAGACACCTTACAGACCAAAGTCACAGCGTGACCAAATAACATGGCTTGACCTTCACATACATGCCTCCGGCCCTCTTATGTAGTAAAGATATTAAAGCTACATAATTTTACCAAACGCACCCCAACCCCACTCTTACAGGAACAAAAAAGTTTATACTATCCAATAGATACCCCATAGACCAAAGTCATAGCGGGGCCAAAGAAAATCGCTTGGTCTTCGCAAACATGTCCCCGGCTCTCTTATCTAAAAATATTAAAAGCTACATATTTTTAACAAATGCACCTACCCACTGTTTAAAGATCAAAATGTTTACGCTACCTAATTAGACACCCCATAGGACGAAGTCATAGCGTGACCAAAGAACATGGCTTGATCTTCGCATACATGCATCCGTCCCTCTTATCTAAAGAAATTAAAGCCACATATTTTTAGCAGAAGCACCCCTACCCCATTCTTTCAAGATCAAAATGATTACACTACCCAATATAAACCTCATAGGCCGAAGTCATAGCGTGACCAAAGATGATGTCTTGGTCTTCGCGAACATGCCGCGATCCTCTTATTTAAAAATAAAAGCTACATATTTTTAATAAAAGTACCCCTTCCCCACTGTTCCACGATCAAAATGTTTAAATTACTTTATAATAGACACCTCATACATAGGCCGAGGTCATAGCGTGACCAAAGAACATGACTTGGTCTTCGCATACATGGCCCCGGCCCTCTTATCTAGGCCTGAAGATATTAAAATCTACATAGTGTTAGCAAAAGCACCCCTACCCCATTGCTTCAAGATCAAAATGTTTACACTACCTAATAGAAACCTCATAGGCCGAAGTCATAGCGTGACCAAAGAACATGACTTGGTCTTCGCATACATGGCCCCGGCCCTCTTATCTAGGCCTGAAGATATTAAAATCTACATAGTGTTAGCAAAAGCACCCCTACCTCATTGCTTCAAGATCAAAATGTTTACACTACCTAATAGCAACCTCATAGGCCGAAGTCATAGCGTGACCAAAGAATAAGGCTTGGTCTTCGCATACATGGCCCGGCCCTCTTACCTAAAGATATTAAAAGCTACAGGTTTTTAGCAAATGCACCCCTACCCACTGTTTAAAGATGAAACTGTTTACAATTCCTAATTAGACACCTCATAGGACGAAGTCATAGCGTGACCAAAGAACATGGCTTGGTCTTCGCATACATGCCTCCTGCCCTCTTCTCTTCCAAAAAGTTTACACTACCGGTACTTAGTAAAAGACACCCCATGGACCAAAGTCATAGCGTGACCAAAGAATATGGCTTGGTCCTTGCATACATGGCCCCGGCCCTCCTATCTAAAGATATTAAAAGCTACATCTTGTTAGCAAAAGCACCCCTACCCCATTGCTTCAAGATCAAAATTTTTACACTACCTAATAGAAACCGCATAGGCCGAAGTCATAGCGTGACCAGAGAACATGGCTTGGTCTTCGCGTACATGGCCCCGGCCCTCTGATCTAGGCCTAAAGATATTAAGCTACATATCGTTAGCAAAGCTCCCCTAACCCATTGCTTCAAGATGAAAATTTTTACACTACCTAATAGAAACCTCATATAGGTCGAAGTCATAGCGTGACCAAAGAACATGACTTGGTCTTCGCATACATGGCCCCGGCCCTCTTATCTAGGCCTAAAAATATTAAAAGCTACATATTGTTAGCAAAAGCACCCCTACCCCCATCGCTTCAAGATCAAAATGTTTACTTTACCTAATAGAAATCTCATAGGCCGAAGTTATAGCGTGACCAAAGAATAAGGCTTGGTCTTCGCATACATGGCCCCGGCCCTCTTATCTAAAGATATTAAAAGCTACAGATTTTTAGCTAATGCACCCCTAACCAATGTTTAAAGATGAAACTGTGTACACTTCCTAATTAGACACCTCATAGGACGAAGTCATAGCGTGACCAAAGAACATGGCTTGGTCTTCGCATACATGCCTCCGGCCCTCTTCTCTTCCAAAATGTTACACTACTTAATGAAAGGCACCTCATACTGCGAAGTCATAGCGTGACCAAAGAACATGGCTTGGTCTTCGCGTACATGCCTCCGGCCTTCTTATCTAACGATATTAAAGCTACATTAGTTTATCAAACGCACCCCTACCCCTTTGTTATAGGAACCAAGATTTTTACTCTATTCAATAAATACCCCATAGACCGAAATCATAGCGTGACCAAAGAATGTGGCTTGGTCTTCGCATACATGCCCCGGCCCTCTTTCTATAAAAATATTAAAGCTACATATTTTTAACAAACGCACCCGTACGCACTGTTGAAAGATCAAAATGCTTACACTACCTAATTAGACACCCCATAGGACGAAGTCATAGCGTGACCAAAGAACATGGCTTGATCTTCGCATACATGCCTCCGGCTCTCTTATCCTAAGATACTGAAGCTACATATTTTTAACAAAAGCACCCTATATACCCCATTGTTATAGGAACAAAAAGTTTACCCCCTTAATAGACACCCCATAGAACGAAGTCATAGCGCGACCAAAAAATGGACTGATCTTCGCATACATGCCCCCGGCCCTCTTATCTAAGGATATTAAAGCTACATATTTTAACAACCCCCCCCCCACTGTTCCACGAACAAAAAGGTAAACCCGCTTAATAGACACCCCATAGACCGAAGTCATAGCGTGACCAAATAACATGGCTTGATCTCCGCAAACATTCCCCCGGCCGGCCCTCTTATCTGAAGATATTAAAGCTACATATTTTTAACAAATGCACCCCTGCCCCACTGTTCCAAGAACAAATGTGTACACTACTTAATAGACACCTCATAAGCCGAAGTCATAGCGTGACCAAAAATCGTGGCATGGTCGCCCGGCCCTCTTATGTTAAGATATTAAAGCTACATATTTTAACAAAAACACCCCTACCCCCACTGTTCCACGATCAAAAAGTGTACCACTTTGGCCAGCAAGGGAAAGTTTCAGGATAATTAGCCCCTATTGAGATGTAATCTCTCATCAGAATTAGTGTGTCCTATCATCGTTATTCACGGATGACTATTTTGATCATGTGACAATATTTTTGTTACTGAATTGTTAAATTCACAAAGAATATCTCTTTGCCTAACTTGTTCTTTGTAACAGTTATGTTAAAAACATCTTCAGGGGTACCAACAAGGCAAATAAATGAAGATTTGTAAGGGTTTGCTGATTTTTTTTGAGCAATTTTTTGGGAAATGCCTATTGAGAATTGCCTTTAAGCCTCCTCCCGTACCACCCCTATTTAAAGAGTCCCTTTCTAATTCCTGCCCCTTAGTTCCATTTGTCAGTACACGCCTTTTTATTGGGAAAATGTTTATCAAACACGGGATCATACTTGAATAAGATCTTTTGTCATACAGTGGTAACCTTGACCAGATGAGAATTACGACTGCACATCATTCCCTGTGTATACTACAGAACGGACCTATTGTACAATAACATTGGAAAAATTTACACTATAGAATAGGAAAGACTTACCTCAACATTTTTAGAGAAATAGCCTTGTCTCATCGTTAGTTCCGAAATTAAAGATTTCGTCCCCGTTTTGAACCAACTCTTGGCTCTAGCCTTTTCCCCTAGAATAAAAATCCATGACAATACCACGAAAAAGAATATTTTGTCCAGATTCGAGACAGAAACCGAGGCAGGTTTCTATAATTCGTCTTCGCTACATTTACTTCCCCCAAAAATCTCTAAAATGAAAACAGATGCAATCTCCTTCGGTCCAGCCGTGAATCAACTTCGATAGTTTCGCGTTCCCGCGGGAAAATTACCAGGTGCAAAATAAGTACTTAATAAACATTTTGTTTTGAAATGTTGCGTTGATGAAAATTAATTGCGCTTCATATATGTTAGCACATTGATACGTACCAATTTATATAAAAACTTTATATGACACAAACGAATTACTTTTTACTATTATCAAAATGAAATGGTGATCGCCGAACAACCAGTTTGTGACCAGCGACAAAGCATCTGGTTCATTCTTTGTTTTTCAGTGTGCTTTACTGTAACTCAACTATCACTCATTGCCAAAACAACTGCCCACAGAATCACTCATTCTTAAACCTTATTTCTTTACCATTTTGACATCGTCCATTGCCAGAGCGAATTAGCCACAGAATCACTCATTCATAAGTCTATTTCTTAACCATTTTGACATCACCCATTGCCAGAGCGAATTAGCCACAGAATCACCCATTCGTAAGTCTATTTCTTAACCATTTTGACATCACCCATTGCCAGGGCCGATTACGTAAACTTAGATCAATGCATGGCATCATGGTAGTCTGTATCGTGAAACAAAGAGCTTTTTGTATTGAATTTCCCCGGGTTACTTATTTACAGTGAAGAGGTTCAGGTGTAAGATCTTTTGACGGAAGGCCCCTTTGAAACTTGTGTGAGACTGTTGTAACAACTTTTTAAGTGTTTTCAGAGCGTTTTTACTTGTTTTTAAACAATAATTATATGGAATCGTAGGTAAATTATCCACAGAAATCATTTGTAGCAAAACCAAATTCAAAAACAGCAGATTTATTTGGAAAGATGTCTTGGAAAAATGGCTTCAGTTTTAGTCAACCGTAAAGTATCAGTTTCACACGAGGCCTTGATTGCCGCGATTACCCATTTCATTGCCAATCCAATGACCGATGATTCTGTGGGAACGTCTGGGCATGACTAGGAATGGTGGCGAAAGTCGTAAAGTATTATTTCCAAAAGAGGGGGGGGGGGGAACAGATATTCTCTCAGAAGGAAAGTCATTGTTTTTCTCAATGGAATTTCTCCAAAAGGTGAGGTAGATGACTATGAGTTTGAAGTCACAAACTTCAAAGAAAACTCTCTTGATGATTAAATATTGGGGGAGATATCTATAACAAAACTATGCTTACAATCCTGAGGTTTTACATTGCCACCAAAAGGAAGGAAACACCTTGTCTCACAGAAACTGCATGTGGACCACTGTCTGAAGACTAACCATCATTACGAGCAGAAATATTGGTGCCATTTGAAACAGAATTGTTTTATCCATTTACTGCAGGGTCTTCAAGTGATGACAGTTCACTGAAACAATTTGGACCTTTTGATCTAACTGAAGACAGTAATGACTACAATCAAAGTTTGGAAAATCAGCCTGAAGAATACCAAGATTGATCAGCCCAGTTATACAAGTGGGAAAAAGAAATCAAGCAATGGGTGATATGATAGGGTATTTTTCAGATGATAAAATCCCTGCAAGGAAACTGAATTAGGATGATGGGATTAAATGGGATACCTGAAAGAGGAGTAGGAGATGGTGTAATCAGAGATTGCCTTACCAAGTTCTGATCAGAGTTCAAGGATTCTTGCACAACTGTGTTGTCATTCAAGGTGCCGTATTCAAGGCATGATTTTGAGCAACACAGATGGGAAGCTGTTGGCAGGGAAATTGTGTATAGATGGAAGACGTGGATATTTCGCTGCGTGGCTCTGCAGGATTTCAAGTCAGTTGATTATGATGATATCCTGGATGCATTATCTACCTAAAAACTGTAAGAAAGTACCATCTGAACAAAACTTACCAACAAATTGTGGCAGGGGCGATGAGAAGCTTTTGTGTTTTTGAATGTGAAAATATGTGATTTGGTGCATACTTTATATGGTATTTTGCAGTAGGATATTTTCCAGGGGGAGGGGCAAGACCTAAAAATTTCTGAATTTTCATCTGAAAATATCCCAATTTTTTCTTCTATACTAAAACTCAAGTTGAATGGTTTACATTTCCCAAAGCATATTACACCTACACAGTATTATACATATGAAGATGCATTTATGCAATACGTACTTCACATACAATTGTGAATGTAGGCCCAAGCTCATTTTACCACTAGGGCTTTGTAGGGATTAGAAAAAGCATTAAGTTAATACAACACAATTGGGTAAATATGAAATGGATTTGTAGGCTTCAATTTCAAACAGAAGTAAAAAAAAATTGTACCTCGCTTCGCTTGGCTATTATTCTTACAAACTTATAATCCTGCAGAGATTGAATTCAGAAATGGATAGACCCCAGAAAATTTAGATTGAACTTAGACCCAAAGTCCTTTGCATGCCCTGCTCTCCAGAAAATATGATGCCTCCACAAAGTGCAACAACTAATTATTTTAAGAACTTAGTATGTAAAGTGTCCAGATGAGCATTACTTAGAAACTACTGCTCAGGTTGTGTTCAGCACCTGATTTGCTGATCGTTCCACGAATCACTGTCACTTTTATTAAGAGAAGTCTGACTTTGCAAGAAATTCAGTTGAATGGTCACAAAAATGAACATCACTGATTGTGTTGGTTCCTTGTTTAACGTACTAGAAGTAGTAATTGCCCCAAGTACATTCAGACAATTGAATCCTATGGAAAACAGATGTGTCGATATATCTTGTTTTATCATCTTTAGAAATCACAAATTGAAAAACCTTGACTTCATTATATTTCAGTAACACTGGTTAGACCTAGAAGGTACGTGATACCACAGGAGTCTTAAATGCATTACCTAAATAATATAACAGACATAGGCATACGAGGCGTCAGGTCTGGGGGGGGGGGGGCTGCAGCCCTCCCAGAGCAGGGAAAATGCTTATTTCAGGGCACTGACACTTTTTTTCAGGGCAAGGGGGCAGTGCAGTGGGTAGCTTTAATTAATATTGAATGGTCTTATGCAAACGAGGTACTTAAAAATGACATTGAAAAGGTTAAAGACACCTTTGCAAAACACAAACAGAGGCTATTTCTTCTGAATATAGGATGGGGTTAGCAGGGGATTGGTAGCCTAGTAGGGGGAAAACCAATTTTTGACACTCACTGATGTAATGATGTATGAACCCAATACAAGTATAAACCAAAACTCCCAAAATAATATCTTTCTTTATAGTTTGGGGGGGGGGGGGACTCGTCCATACCCATCCTGAGTGCTATCGTGGTAAAAGGGGAAAATCAGGGCAATTTGCAAAATTTTCAGGTCAAACACCCTCCGCCCTCCCTGTGCAATGTCTTCCCGTACGCCCATGATAACAGATAGATCCAGCAAAGTATGGATTGTTGAACACTCCTTAAATGCAGCAGTCACAATGCTACAATGAAAGAATTGGAATATGTGGATCAATAGTTTACAATTAAGGTCATTCATTCACAGCAATCAGTTAACATTTTTCTTTCCAAAAATAACGATTTATAATGACGTGAATGTAAATTAACATGAAAGGCTACCCAAATAATACAACTATTCCTATGTTCACAGTTCAGAAAAGAATAAAACAAAGGAGTACCTTTTCTTTCTTCTTAAAAGTGTGCGGTTTTACTTTACCTAGTGCAGTAGATACAGAATCCAACCACAACAGGCACATTCTCGACTCTACAAACCCTCAGTATTGTGCCCACTTGCTTACTATTTTGCCAGGGCATTTGGGGCCATTTCCAGCCTAGTGTGCAACCCTGGCCTTAGCATGAGCATTTTATTTAACTTTTCATGATATATATGGAAATTTTTGTAAATGACCTGAACTGCCTTGAGGAAAATTCTGCTTCAAAGCCCAGCAGCACCCATTAGTCCAACAGAGAGGACTGTGGGTTCAATATATTACATCACCTTCTTGATCAGTGGACCCCAGGGTTCAACAAGGGTAACATTCACTGGCCTTCCTGCCCCAGTAAAAACAGAGTCCCATCCCAGAGCTTTACATAGAACCGCTAGTCAGGCATAGTTCACTAAATTGTTAGCAAAAAACACGTAAGAGGATCAATGACATCTTCAGTGAGTGGTGAAGCACCTGCTACGACTAGAATTTGTTTCTGGAGCAACCTGGAAGAGATTGCAGCTGAGGAAAGTGCATCTTCATGATGATATCATTTCCTTAGTTGTAAGCATGAGGAGCAAACGAACAAAAAACAAAACAAAAAAGCATACAAACAAACAAAATGTCTCCACAACAAACTTGCAAGTGTCCAAACTCTTGATGACTTCCCTTCACAGCTATTCTATGATCTTTAAAAGAAAACTAAACATTTCCTAGGTACCAAGAAATGGTCTGTATTGTAAGCATGGTGAAAGCCCCTTCACCATATCCTTAGCTTGTATTTAGAGCCACATTTCTCATTCCAAACAGTCTAAATTCTCGTGGCAGACTTCAACTTTTGGACATTCTTTTATCAGGGCTCGGCTTGTTTTGAAGAGGCTGAGTTTGGAAGTAAAGAGTGTATGTTCCAAATGGGGCCGTTACTAAAGCTACACATTGCAAAATATGGGGGGGGGGGGACTGCATAATCAATATCATATAGGTGCCGTTATTGGAAACATTGTTGAGCTCGTGCACCCCCCACCCCCGATTTTTGCCAAATTTGTAAGTGATGTGAAGTTCGTTTAAGCTATAGATTTTTGTAAGGGGTCCAGTAGGTGTTTTCTTGATTGACTTTGGACGTTGTTACTGTAAACGAACCATACCCAAACTGCCAAAACTTTCGCGCCCACGGTGCACATTCATCTCCAAGTCTCACCTTTTTTTTCCCAGTGGTGTTGTATTTTCACAATATTGTGTAGGGGAGGGGAAGGACAGGCGATATTCGAAACTATATCGATTTGTCAGGAGTATCAAAGGTCTTTGTGTACCGAGCCATCTTACAACTGCGCACCTGTGGACGTGCACAACGAGCATGACGATTATAAGGACAATTTTTAATACATCGAATTATTCTTGAGGCAAATATTATCTTGTAGGCATTTTTGTGGCAAGTATGGTAAAATGATGGGGAGATTTGACCATTTCGTCCGTTCCAATGTATGTTGTCCCTGCAGGCCCGCATGGATCACTCGTCCCCATACTTGATAAATTTTTGCCCTCGGTGAATAGAAGCTTTGATCCTCGTGATGGAAGGGCTGCATCCCGCAACCAGAGCGGATGTACTAATTTGCAGACTGCAGACTGCAGACGCGGATTTTGCAGAATAGATGTTACAAAATGCAGAACGTAGTAATAGATAAAAATTACTAAAATTCCGTCGAGGAACCCTTCTGAATTAGATACAGAAATAAAAGTGATCAGAATCTTAAAAAGAAACTTAAACTTTATCGGCGAGTGTCTTTTATTGTCCAGACTTTAGCAATTTTCGAGTTGAACCTGATTTTTCTCTATGGTGGGTTCACAGTGAAATGCATTTCGCACTTTTGAATAAGCAAAAACATTCGATTAGTATACGTAAATCGCGACGGGTTATGTACTCCCAAGAGTCCCGTGGTAACTCTCTGCCCATTAGAGTCAAATACAGTAGCTAGTACAAAGTCTCGGCCACGATATGAACAACATTTTAGCAACGAAGATGCACGTACGCTGATCCTTCATTTCTGCCTGTAGAGCCACCGTAAATACCCTAATCTGACCGGGCGCAACTGCATAGTATCCTGGCCTACTATTATACATACTGCCGTGAATTCATTCATTTTACATTGAGTGGGAATAAGGTCCCCAATTTTCCGTCCAAAACTCAAAGTCGTATTTTTTGGCTATTTTATACACTCAGCATGCCGATTTATTCTCTCAAAATGAAGTGCTATAGCCTAGTGCGCTTCGAATTTCCAGACGAAAATCACCCGCGTAAAAATACCTCGGAGCTAAATCAACCAAGCTTTCTGCCACCTCCCCGGCCGGCTCCTCCCGCCTGCGGCCTGCAGGAATTGGCGCTACTACGACACGCCTTCGCAACTCAGTGCTACTGATTGCTAGTCATACCTTTTTTAAAGTGCAGAAAAAAAAAAAAATTTCGCACACATTCGGACGTGAAAGAGAATCGCTTCTTCATGATTGGTCATAATTTGAAATTCCCACATTTGATTGGGTCAATTTGAAAATGCCCCGCATGCGCTGAGCTGCAAATCGAATATTTTTTTCATATTTTAGACAGTCTCTATGCATTGTTTTGATATCGTAATTTATTCTTATAGATTCCCACACGTACTTTTCAAGAAGTGATTTTGAGCATCAAAATCCTTCAATTTATGTTGAGGGGTGACAATGAGAATACGAAAAACCTTGAGATTCGAAAATCAAGGATTATGACCAACCAAAATTCAACTAAGAAGGAACAATTTGTCTCGATTTGACTTAGCGATGCATGCGTCGTCTACGTTGGGCACACATACCTGAAGTGCAAGACTTTCGACAACCCAGACTTTCTAGTCTCAAAATTTGACTCATCGAAGCTTCGAGAATTCGATTTGCAATGTTTTGTCCAGTACAATCTGGTTTTGATTTTAATTATCAATCACAGAAGTCCCTTGCTTAAACATTCCAACACAAGTACATGTTTCCGATATTTTAATATTGTAAATTTATTAAGTCGAATTTTCCGAGATAGTACCCGGTGTATGCATCTGGTTAACTTTATGCTTCATTGTGCGAAACATGTTCAGCTAACCAGGGCATATCAATGATGAAGTGCAATGGGGTCGAGTATGTCGAGCAGTGATAAATAGGGGCTAAATACAAGAGTAACGTGCACAACGTGGCGCAAGTCGCTGAATTGGGATTTAAACACCTCGTTCGAAGTGCATGTGGCGGCCAAGACAGGCTCAGGCTTACTGTATATGGTTAATTAGTGAGGGTTTTACGCAAACTGATCGAAGGCTTTGCTCGTTCATAAATGCAAAATGCATTTTATGAGGAAGGCACCTTAGAGAAAAATCCGGTTTAATTCGAAAATAGCTTAAGTCTGGACAAGAAAAGACACTCGCCGATTAACTTTGTGTTTATTTTAAGATTCTGATCAATTTTTATTTAGGTATTTTACTCAGAAGAATAACTTGATGGAATTTTCATTATTTTATCTAGTACAACATTCTGCATCTTGTAACATCCATTCTGCAAAATCCGAGTCTGCAGTCTGCAGTCTGCAGTCTGCAGTCTGCAAATTAGTACATCCGCCACTCTCAACCAGAGTGGGTGTGATATGAAATAGCATCTACCCCAGAAAACGTTTGTTCCAATTAAGTCAAACTTACTGAAAAGTCCTTGTATTATTTCTTCGGGCATCTAACATTACCCTGGAAGGTATGTTTGCCCCATTATTGCTTTGTTTGGGACAGCCCAGTGAAAAGAATGATAGTTAGTTTCATCCAACTATCATCTATCATTCCCAGCCTTAAGCCTCTTACCTCAATAAATTGTCCGGTTGTTAGTCTGAGTTAGGCAATATTGTACAGCAAATATTGTCAAATTGTGATTTTTGTGGTCTTTTTTTGCGTATACAGTACCATTTGAAGATATTTAAATGCTTCATTCTAATCCCAGAATTTGTAAATAATCTACACCTTTCTTCTGTCCCTCTCGACCTCACAAGGGGCCTTATTTGCGCTTCTTTTATGCTCGTGCAACGTGCCAGATGTATTTTTTCAAGTTTTCCTTAAAAACGGAATCAGCACTTAACTCGGCACATCTAGTACGTATATTACATCATATATGCTAAGACAAGGAATTATATAGCTTATTTTGTAAGAGATTTCTTTCCGTCCCCGACACCCCCGACACCCCCCCCCCGCCCTCCTCAGCTGTCGACCATCCCACTCCCCATCATTGCCATTTTTGAGCACCCGTATTTTTGGCGGAGGAATAACATCAAACAAATTTACCACTAGCAAAGGTTCGTGCTGCGCTCCTTCCCCCTGCCGCTGGAAAAATTTTGGCTTCATCACTGGTGGGGGCCGGTATGATGAAATCTGTGCTTGCGTATATGTCAAGTTCCCTATTGGCTGAAAATGTGGCAAGTTCATCTGTTTCATTTGTCGAGAAGCACACATCTTTATTATTTCAATCGTAACTTTTTAACTTAAACCCTCCTTTTAAGGATAGGTATAGTACCATGGGCGTCTCTAAGAAATTTTGTTTAAGGGGGGGGGGGGGGGGGGCAAACTCAAGTCCGTATTCAGGGAGGTTCGGAAGATCCCCCCCCCCCCCCCGGCAATATTAATGGTCAGCTCCGGATAGTACAATAGAAGTGTTATTATTATGTATTACAGCGATGTCCCATATTGTTTTCAAGAGCTCTTCAAAAACCATTTCAGGCAGTCGGTCATGAGCTGACTACTTTAAAAATAAATACAACCATATCAGCCGATCGCTACTCCATAGGGGGAGTAAGAGGCAGGTGAAATGGGCAAAGCGGCTTGATCCATTTGTATAAAATGAGCCCCATCTTTAAATATTTTGTTTGTTTGTTTGTTCATTTTTTTTTTCATTGTGTCACAATATGTTTCAGCTTTGCCAAGAAGTCATAAAATGTTGGTTTTAGTTTCTGGATTGTTTTCTTAAACTCACGGAAATTTCGAGCATTGGAGACACTTGGAAACGATGAAATGATAGCACTATTTTGAATCTCAGTACCGTTCCGAAACGATTTTTTTAAGGGGGAGGGGAATTCCCCTAACTCAGAACGACGTCGCATCCTATATACAAATAGCTAGGCTAAAAAGTCTCACTACACTGAGCTTAGGTTGACTGTTTGGTGTGTTTATTTTAAATCAACTGAAACGGTATACTTTAGCACAGAGGTGGGGAACCTTACGCTTATAACATACCATTTCACAGTCATAAGACCGCTCGTGGGCCAATTACGGCGCTGTCAATTTGGACAAGGGAAGGGAAACGTCTCCTTCTATGAGAAACACAATACGTTTAGGCTACATGCCCGCTACAACTTTTTGTAGACAGATACCTATGCTAATCTGGCCAGGTGATACCCGGGCAAAACTGCTTTTAGTCGTGGATGATAATCAACACGGCTAAAGGGTTGTGTATCTCATGACCCCGAAAGCTCTGAAGTGTCTGCAAAATTATGGGCATTTAACTCCAGCATTACCGTTACCCTCTGTTAATGACATTACGATGCCTAAGCTAATCAGATTACAAAAACCACAGCGTGATCATTTGTTTTGATAACCTTAGCTCGCACATATCAATTTGTTCAAAACACTTTCCTGTCAAAACACTTTTCTGTCTAAACTGAGGATTGGGTGACTGAGACGTCATGGTTATGTATAATTCATACACACGCTCATCCCGTACACTTGATTGGTCGTGTGGGCGTGACCAAATGTTTTGTTTACCCACTGCACGCACGTGTTCGCTGTACATACTTTACAACGCGCGCACAGTGTAGAAGTCTGTGGCGGGTAACGGTCGCGTTGTTTACACATCGCTTGGGGTCTTTTCATTGGTGCAAGACTTATGCATATTCATATTTGTGTCTGTTTGTACGTATTTTGGCCTGGTCCCTATGGGGGAGTGTTGAAAAATTGAAAACAAAGGTTACCATTGGAAAGTTTACATGATAACCAATCCAGCAATGCATGAACATCGGCGATCCAAGCTTATTTGTACAAACAGCAGTAGGTCAAAAGTTCATAGCTGTTGCTTGCCATGCAAAAAGATGCCTTCGAAATCTGTCCAGGTCCCTATGTAAAAGTCAAATAATATCGACATATTTTTATGTCATTCAGAAGCTGAGACATAGTAGAACATGGAACTGAATGAACATCACTGTAATTTTGCTATGCAACAGAGCACGAGCGATCGAAAGTTCGTATCCGTACTGTTTTCCACAGAGCGCATTTTCGTTGCGCGGGAGACGCTAACACAAGCTGTATGGGTTTAAGTAACAAACAAATTGATATGACTAATGGCAGGTCCATTGGTGATGTCTGAAGTACATATAGTAGCAAACAAGCAACTAAGAAAATGCGCGCGAAGCGCGCCGAAAAAAATGTCGTTTTGAAAGCACTTTATCAATGTTTAACCTTCGCGACATTGCATTGGAAAGTTACTGACTTCGTTAATTTAAACCGAGTCAAGGAAAAGGGAGGGCCTAACCCATCTCGAATTACATGTTTTATTTATATATATATATTTTTTTTGAAAATTGAAGACTATGCTTTGCAAACTTTTGGGCGGCAAGTGCCCCGTGCCCCTATGGCGAGCCGCTAATGTATAGGCCTAGTACAGGGGAGAGGAAATGCTAGTTTTTACAAATGGCGACTACAGTGAAGGAAATTCCGAAAGGTTACTGTAATACATCCACTGACAACTGAGTGTCTTGCAGAGCCATTACTAAAGACCTTTTTTCAGTAAAATGTAGGTTAATAACCCTTTTCACAAGTGATGATTGTATGTATATAATCTAGGCCAAAAGTCGGCAAATTAGGGGTCGTGACCCTTTTGAGGGTCGCGAAAATATTTCGGAGGGTCGCGAAACTTGAGGATTCGGGAGCGAAAAATAATTGACAGATTTCTCATTAAAATAAGCAATGGGAGTGATTCTAATCTAAGAACCAGTGATCTGCTTTATAAACATTGTATAACCAAGTCAACTCAAACTCCTCTCACCGACCCGTCAATTTGAGGGCCAACAAGATTCCGGAGTAAAAAGTTGGGGCCACCAAGCAAAAAAGTTTGGAGACCCCTGATCTAGGCCTCCAGAAAATATGGTGGGAGTCAACTATCGGCAAAAAGATGGAAAAAGCAGCACCAAGTAGGAAGCTTTAGGTTCTTTAATCAAACTTCCTCAGCCTTAAAATGAACCAAGCGTATACAACCCCACAAAGAGGAGCAAAAGTAAAAGAAGCATTAAAAGGTCAAAGTTACAAAAATACAAAGTTAATCGGTGGACAAAAGAGGATCTACATCTGGCAAAATCAAACGTTAAACAATAGAACAATAAAATAGACGAGAGGAATAAAAGCAGTCGGTGAAAGGAATGAAAGGTAGGCTAAACTTAAAAAGGTGGTATTTTAAAAGGATTACAAGGTAGACTGAAAGGAAGGGCGGGTAAGCTAATCCTCTTCATAGAGTTACATTCTTTCCTTTTATTAAACCCAAAAGGGTGGATGGAACAAAGTTGGGCCATCCAAAATGCTTCCGTTTGTTTAACAAATGATCGACATTAACGGTGCTACGAATTCGCTGGATAACAACAAAACGATTTTTTTCCGAGAATATGTGGTTTACTAGAATTGAATTGAACGGCTAACTCACACCTTGCTTATTATTAACCATGATAACGAAAACGAACCTTAAATGGAGTTGATGTAGATCCTACATATTGCAAATTACAATCTAGGCAAGTAGCAAGATAAATAACGACTAACGACCAATTAGATTCAGTTTGGATACACATTTTTTGACACGAACTTTTCGACAATGCCCTGAATATTATTTTCTAATTATTTTATGAAAGACCATCCTCGATTCTGTCCGGCATCGTCACCCTATTTTCCTTAATCCTAACACTCATTTGAAGGAAAATGTTATATTTTTGAAAATTGCTGTTTTGTTGTTTGTTTTGCAAAATACAAAGCTCATCAGCCGATTGGGCCCATGACCGGACTAACCCATTAACAACCATAACAACTACCCCTCAGACAAAGAACTTTCAGAGTAGAAAACCCATGTGACCTACCCCCTAGCTGTGCACACCGCTCATATAAAAGACCAAAAAGTAGAATAAAGCCATTGCATTTAGACATAGCGGCGATCGTTGGGTGTTAGGTGGTGGGTGGGTAGTGGGACATTGTCCTTCAGTAATCTGGTTAGGAGACGGACTCATTTTCGTCCCCCGTTTTGCAAATATTTGGTCAACAACTCGTGTAATATTTGCTTATATTTGTGAGTTTAGTTAATGTAAGAATCTGATTATGTTCCATACCTGTAGCCAGTCTGTTCTGCACTGTACATCTGACTGTCTACACTGACCAATACATAGGCCTACGAGGCGGGGGTCTGGGAGCTGCAACCCTCCCAGAGCAGGGAAAATGCTTATTTCAGGGCACTGACACTTGTATTTTCAGGGCAAGGGGCAGAGCAGTGGGCAGTGCGGCGGCCAGCGACGTTTGCCAACAGGGCAAAATGCTTATTAGTTGCACAACGCATACTGTTCAATATATGAAGTAGAAAATGTTAAGTTTATTATAAGCAATACTCAGCGCACACAGCAGGGCACCAACAAAGCTTCTGCTTCACTTGTTCTTTCTTCGTTTTAACTTGTAGTGTTCCATCTTTATTCTTCAGGGATGTGGTGAAATCGTCAATGTATGAACCCCATACAAGTACAGTATAAACCAGAACTCCCGAAATAATATTTCTTTATAGTTTGTGTGTGTGTGTGTGGGGGCTCATCCATACACGTCCTGAGTGCTATCGTGGTAAAAGGGGGAAAATCAGGGCAATTTGCAAAATTTTCAGGGCAAACACCCTCCACCCCCCCCCCCCGTGAAATGTCTTCCCGTACGCCTATGGACCAATAAGCAATAGTGGCTGTGAGAAATGTAGCAAGACGTCTCGCACAATATTAATCCATATGACCAGTGGTCGAATTGCCCAGTCAAACATATGTGACATTTGTGAGATGTAAGGAATGCTGTCGTCCAAATTAAGGAGTATTTTTAGTACACCATAACAATCAATCTCTTATTGTATAGGCTGTTAAGCTTTGTTAAGTGGAGATAATGCTTTGCGATTATTGGGGGGGGGGGTCGGGGCGAGGGGTAAATTTCCCCCGCTCACCTATGGAGAGCCGCCTGTGCCAATCAACCTGTGCCAATTAGAGAAGCTTACAAACACTTTTATGTAAAAGTTTGCTCTCTTGTCACATGAAGTAGGGGAACCAATCACAAATTTGGAAAATGACACTGCGAATGCATTTGGGATGACAAGACTCTAATTTTGTGCTTATACCAATCAAATACCCTCAACTTTATGAAAACTTTCCGAGGGACACCCCCTGCCGGCCCTATTCCCCCTCCCCTCCGCACTATAGTTTCGCCACTGAACTAATTAAATTTATTTATATTAACCACTGAGTCAGATTCATCATTAGCCTGCGTAGTGCCTCTGTGGCTGCCGCCCCCCTTAGGCTTAGGATTTTTTGCAGCGATGAGCTGAACGAAAAAACTTGGTCCACTGCGCGGGTTATTTCATCATCGGATTCATCCCAGTTCAATTTGATATTGCTAGTCCGAAAACGTCGTCATTATCAATTTTCCACCATTCACCAACTTTCGCTTCAAAATGTGCCGTGTTTCGTTCAGTCACACACTTGTAGCAGCTTTCCTGAAGCAATAAAATGAGTTAATAGGGGACGAAATATTTTCAGGTGACGAAATATTTTTCGTGGGGGGGGGGGGGAGATTTGTGAAGGTAATAATAATTTTTGTTCCCCACAGTTTTCTATGGGGCTACATTTTTCAGGAACGCCACCTCGGCACGCCGTGGCCGCATGATGAATTCGTGGAGATCGACGCTTAAGGGGACAGGGGACGGGAGGCAACTGCAAGCCAACCTGCACTATTTACACTCTGACACGCAGCGAACTTGAAAGAAATGACGGCAAGGTGCACCTGATACTCCTTTCTTTTGAAAAATACAACACGGTGACTAAAGAAAAATGCACTGGGAACTTCTAGGAACTTCGCGAGCATAGGCGGGAAGTTACGGGGGAAGCGGGGGCACTTGCCCCCTTTTTCCAGAGCTTAAAATATAGAAATAAAAGAAAATAATGAACGAAAGTAAGCGGGACCAGAGAAATTATAAGATTTTCAATAGCCTATTATGATTAAATTTTGCAATGTTTAATGAAGGAAAATATTAATATCAAAAACCATAAAAAATGCTAAGAAAATTCTTTCTCGGCGCCCTTCGCGCGCACCTCCAGAGTACTTAAACTGACTAGTGCAATTGAAAATTTTGTCTGGCATCATAAAATTTCTCCCCCCTCCCCCCTACGTGCCACACTATTGTGACTTAAAGGTCTGACATAAGGGTCCCTAAAAGTACTAATGTACGTCATAAAATGCACCATGGTCCTTGCAAACAAAGTCCCAAGCCCTTACCATGTATTCGCAAAAAGTAAAAACCAAAAAAAAAAAAAACAAACAAACAAAAACAAAAACAAATCGGCATGCTTCACATGAGCCTATATCATGGGCGTCAATCCGGGGGGGGGGGACAGGGGGACACGTCCCCTCCCCATTGACTTAAGATTTTTACACAGTAAATTTTTGACAGAAGTGGCCATGTCCCCCCACGTTCGAGTAAAGATTGACGCCCATGGCCTATATATAAATCGATGTCTCATTGGTACTGCTGTACTGTGTGCCTAGGAAAACTTTTGTTTAATTGCCTTCTTATTACTACCTGTAGGACAGCTTGAATAAATTACCATTTCCAAAACCCTCGCTACACCTCTCGCTGTTTACTTTCCTCACCAACTACCACCATCCTCAGCAAATTGACTGACGGTTAATATCTTAAATTTGCAATCATCCTATGAAAACTATTTCATTAGCATTTCAAATAACACCTGGGAAAAGCAGGATTTTCCCAAGAAATGGTCCAGAATGGTCGCAAAAGCCGTCAAAGTTAAAAAAGATTGCTCGAGGAGGACCCTCAGTTCCCAGCCTCCGACTTCGCGTCTTCGGCGATCGCGGTTAAAGGCTTCGCCGGTAACAACTTCCCAAGATGCAGCCTCCAATAAAATTTACTTCCCTGGCACTTTCACTGCGGATGCCCTTGACAATGTCCATGTGAAAACTATCCACAAAAGATTTCATTGACTTCTTTAAGTATCACATAGCATATAACCTTCAAAATCGACACAATCTATTTTCACACTAATAAAAAAGTTGAGTGGCACTTATCCCAGACCATCGATAAAATGAAACATTGAAGAAATCCTCCATAGAGCAGTACACAGGTTTCCATATCCTGCTCTATGGAAAGAACAGGCACCTGGGGAAAGAAGGAAATTTTTTTTATGCAATAAAAAACTCCACTTAAAACTAAAGAAAAACAAATGGCTACTATTAAATGTCTGAAACGCTGTCTCAACGCTGTTTTCTTCTGCGCGCTCCGCGCGCACCCGTTTTAAATATTGTCTTAAGCCGCGGTCACACTACAACGAATTCGGATCGGACTCCGATCCGATTTTTGTGAGTTTTTATTAAAATCTTTTCCATTTCGGGTCGGAAAGAACCCAAAATTTGCCATCCTGTGTAATTATATGATTTTTATCTCAGGACTACGAAAATTAAATTTATACGAATTATATCGTGACGTCACATCGAAAGACAGCTTTTATCGGACTACGCGTGTCCGATAAAAGCTGTTCGTCGGTGTGACGTCACGAAAAAAATCAGTTAACATTTATTTTCATAGACCTCTGATGCAAATTATATGTTTACACAGGTTGGCAAATTTTGGGTGCTTTCCGACCCGAAATGGAGAAGATTTTAATAAAAACTCACAAAAATCGAATTCGTTATAGTGTGACCGCGGCTTTAGGGTTACTTCCTGTACAACATTCTGCTTGTCATAGCTTCGTACAAACTTTTCTCTTATCATTGAAACCACCATGCCCCATGGCCTTACGCAGCGTAGGGGAAGTTCCCCCTCCCCAAAATTTTTATCACCATCGATCTGTGTAAATTTACCAACTCTTTAAAGGTAGATGCATGTTGTCAAGGACGGAAAGTGACATTTCCGGTACAATAAGACAATAAGGCAATAAGGGACAGGCGCTTAGCGAAGGGGGGGGGGTAGCCCTCTCCAAGCTTGAGGATACTTTTCTTTCTTAGAATTTCTATCAGTCATACCATTAAAAAGTATGAAACTACGATCTTTTAAGCGCACCCATTTTAGACTGCTAGATGACTAGGATTCCCATTCTTTAAATTGTTCCAAAGCCCCGGGAAACCCTCAAAATAATCCACTCTCCCCTCCTTCCGTAAGCCCTCAGCATTATCGATCTCATCTGTCTGTTAGTCACAAGGAGTAAGAATATAATTGAGATAAGTCAAATTGTGATATTTGTGGTCTGTTCATTGCCCACCTTATGCGTTTGAAGTGGAAGCTAAAATGCATCATGCACTTTAATGCCTGCAATTTCGTAAATAGCCCAGAGCTTCCGGGGACTTCGCCCCCTGGACCCCGCCAGGGGACCTCGAGCGGGCCCTGGATCCCACGCCGTTAGGGGGAGCGCCTTGGGCGCCGTTTAATAGTCCATCCGGCTTTGCCCCCTCCCCCACTTTCAGACTTCAAATCCCGCCCCTGTTCGGGGAGTTTAGTTAAAAATCCGTTGTAAATTTTTTGTAATTCTGCAAAAACAAGTTCGGCGCGGTGAAGGGCGGGGGGTTCCTTTTTCGTCTTTTCCTTTGTATTTTACTCCTATTTGCTAAAGTGATACCACTTGATGTACATTCTGCCAAACTCATAAAATGGTCCCTCCACCGTTTCCGAGATTAACCGTACCAGGATTATCTACCTTTCCCCTAGGATGAATTACGGAACCCAACTGAAGTATACCTGTCGGAGGTGACGTTTTTTAAATAAGGCAAATGTCCCCACCCTCTAATGCGTCCCAGAATAACATTTTCTTGGTTTAAAAATATTAAAAAACGAGTAAACACTTTTATAGCTTGTATTTTTAACACGAAGGGACCTTATAGTTACAAAGTCAAGCATTTCATTGAAAAAATCTTTTAACGTGCGTTTTCAGGGTGTTATGCTAGCATCGTGATCTGGGAAACGTATTTGTTGACAAATTATGTTCTCTCCGAAAATTATTTTTAAGAGCCCTGTGAATCCCTACCGGACTAAATCATCATCCCTTTTTCACACCCCTTTGTTTTCCAATCCTGAATGAACAGCTACATCCGATTAATTATATAAGTAACTATGATATAAACCCCTTTGATTACTCTTTAGGCGGGAGATTGTCGTACAAGCAATTGTTTTGAGGCTACACAGCATAATTTGCCCAGCTCGCTCCACAAGGATTTAATCCGGAGAAACCTCCCAAATGCCAAGGCATACCTTCCGATTCAACCTAGCCAACTGCTTAGCCATACACAACCTAAGAACAGTTCACCTAATAAGAATTCGGCCTCAGGTAGGGGTGGTGCCAGGATTGACCCACAGGGGATCCGAGCTCACCGACGGGACGGAGGTTATAGACAAATACAGATTAGTCCCGACATAAGACATGAAGTTTTGGCTGCACAAGGATGGTGGGAATGCATAAAGTTTTTTTAGCGTCTCGAAAAACTGTTTGGACCTCTGTTTTTACAAAAATTTGAAATATTTTGGAGTTTTATTGAAAAAAAAAGCGTAAAAATTTTGGATTTTTATGAAAAGAAATTAAAACCATTTTATAGTGAAAATTGTGGAAAACTGTGGGGTCTTTATTGAAGAATATGCCTATTCCTTAGGGCAAAATCAAGAGCAGAT
The DNA here is from genome assembly GCA_029531755.1 of Holothuria leucospilota. Taxonomy (NCBI): domain Eukaryota; kingdom Metazoa; phylum Echinodermata; class Holothuroidea; order Aspidochirotida; family Holothuriidae; genus Holothuria; species Holothuria leucospilota. The sequence continues at coordinate 43,649,803 of CM055981.1, forward strand.
GGCGGGGCTTCTCAAAGGTCCCGTATGGGATTACATTACTTTATCGTACGGATTAAGGTTCCTCGACGAAATTGGAAACTAATTCACCGACGGGCCGGCAGCCTTCCCCGACGGGGGGATGGCCCGCCCCCCCTCTATTACCACCCGGACTCAAGGGCCTCGATACAGATCCCCAGCCACAGGGTCTACCCATGACCACCAAACAGTAAAACACAATATCCCTCTTTCAAGTACGCACCTTACAGTCATCTTTAGAGTCTTTTACAATGTATGCCTTGGAGTAATAATATAGTTACTCCAAGATGTACCGTCTATCGTGGAAAACTCGGTGAAACCGAAAAGTATTCGAGCGCCCGCTCTATAAATACCCATACAAGTCCGCAGCCAAGCGTTGTAGAAGGGCGCCCCGGGATCTAAATATTTATTTTCACTCTAGGAATTCAATTACCATTTAACCTTAATAAATTTTAGTATGTCCCCGCCACCACCCCATCCCCCCCAGCCCCATGAATGTCCCTCGAAGCTATTTCTCGCCCCTTCAGTACCTTTTCTGACTATTCGAAGCCTTTTGTTTTCCGACATCCCTTTTATTGTCAAAGTCAGTTTTTTTGGCAGATAAAACGGCGTCGTGAGGGCCTCTTAAATGGTAATGTTGGTGCACTTAAGCTGAGAAGGAATGGGAATTGGAAATTTACATCAAAATATCTCAAGTCCAAAAGTGTGGAATTGACATTCTGATCATTAACCTATGGAAAGAATTTTTACAGTTGGAAGAGGATGTTTGCCGAGAAAGATTTTACCTCATTTGCAAATAATCATGAATATGACGTTTTGCAATGAAATGGGCATTTTACTGAAAATCAGTCTCACACCAACCCATCTTGCCCCCGGGCACCCTGAACCAGACGTTACGCCACTGGCAGACTGGCTACGGAAAGGGCACCTTTAAGAACATTTCACGGGAACCCGGGGGGGGGGGGTAATTTCGTGAGGCAGACTTCGAAGCCTACTATAATCATGTAAAACCAATGCTGTACTGAAGTATATATTTCAGGTTATTATCAAACTTAATTTGAGGGCCGCTCACTTTTGGCTGTTTAACAGGAGTGTGTAGTGCAGCCTTTAGGTACAATCAACATACGTATCATGACCGCTTACTCGGCTCACGTGAATTCTGACCTTGGAAGAGTAAAGCATGGTATATTATTACCTATTGAGTTCCCAGGAGGTTCGTGTGAAGCTCCCACGAATCATTTTAAGGCAGGGCCAGTGATAATTTCAATGATCTTCTACAGTTATCTGTACATAATTATTATTTAATTTGAGCAGAAAGAATAATCATCGGAATAAATCAAGGGACAAATTATGTGGAAACCTTATGTCTGCTTTTTAATTTTGGACACCACCCAGTACCGAATCCTTCAAGGAGCGATGATTAGCCTAAAATATTCAACACAACAAGCGTGTACATGTAACGAAGCCTTGATGGTGGCGGGGTGGGGGGGTTGGGTTGGCGTTGGGGAAATGTTAAATTAGACCACTATGTTCAAATGGTATTTACTGACATCTGGCAATTAAACTTAGTATACATAAACTTATTGGCACTACAGCTTTGGAACCCGCTCTCAAGAAGAAAATGATGACGAAAAGGGTGGGGCGGCTGAAGCACGGAAAATTCGCCATATGGAGATGGCGCCTGGTTTTAGTAATTGGAGGATTAGTGAGCAAGTGTCATGGAAGTTGAGCCTCGTCCGATTGCTATTTGTTTTATTCCATCTCGTGGAATGATAGCTATCTACGAGGCCTAGACTGTCAAACTGAAACATGTCGAAAAAAAAGAGGAGGGCCAGCTAGAAAAACAGACCCGTTGGTATAGTATACCCCCCCACCAACCGGCTCCAGTACTCTAGGAAAAATAAAAATAAAATAAAAAACCCATAATACAGCTCTTGGTTACCTCGGTTTTCCAGGCGGAATATGTGTAAAGAATATCAAGATCAGGGCCGGATCCAGGAATATGGGAAAGGGAGTGGGGGTAACCGTCTGCAGAAAGTGCATGGTGTAATCAGATGTGCTTGAAGATGTAAACTTCTATTACAAAAATCATTGCTTTGAAAAAAATAGGGGACTTACGCCCCTTATGCCCCCTTGAATCCGGCCTTGAACGAGTTATGTATGTGCAACTTTAAAGCGGGGCAAACTGTGAGTCAAGTAATTGTCACTTTGATCTGTATGATTTTTTGAGTCCATGCAATGACGTGGTTCTAGGGCACTTTTGCTAACAAACTTGAGCACCGACATTAGCAGTTCAATTTCCTGAGTGCATTGACTGTCAAGTTAGAGGCCAACATGCATACATAGGCGTAGGAACGGTTCACGACGGGGGGCCTCTGAACGTTGTTTCGGTCAGAACGCCGGACACTGGGCTAGGGGTATCCGGAGGGGTATCCACTCCCATTGGAAATTTTTGAAAAATTGAGGGTCCTCAGATGAAAATTTTGGTTGCAACTCCTAATTGCAAAATAGCAGCTTTCCGACCCTTGTTTTGTAATTCTGACACCGGATTATGAAAGAACAGGCCAAATAACCCCCATCCATGTAACCCTAACCTTAATTCTAACCCTGACCATGATTTTGAAACAAATTTAAAATTTTTTGAAAAATCGATTTTCCCGTCGGTATCCTATGAAAAAAAAACTAGCTTACGGCTCGCGTATTTTTTTTTTTTTCCCAGGACGAGTCAGGCCAAATCTGGCCAATGGACCAATCAGCTTCTTGGAAATAGGCCACACCTCTAATTCCAAAATGACAGCTTTTCGACCCTTTTTTGTAATTCTGACGCCGGATTATGAAAGAACGGGCCAAATAACCCCAATCCACGTAAACTTAACCTTAATGCTAACTCTGACCTTCATTTAGAAACAAATTTAAAATTTTTTGAAAACTCGATTTGCTCACGTTCGTCCTGGGAAAAAAATAATGCTTACGGCTCACATCTTTTAAGGCATGAACATTTACAACTGTTATCAAAGTTACATACCACCTTCCGACGAGCAGCACGAATTCATGATGTTAAATAATTTTGAGCATATATTATCTTCTCGGTTTTTACATCCATCTGGAAATATGTCAAACTATGAAACCCAGAAGTAAACTGGAAGCAAGTTATTTCCTGCTAGAAGTGAAAATTATCAACAAGTAGGCAGAAACTCCGAAGAATTGTGTGGCACTTCCAGCCTCAGGTATAGAAAAGCTCTCCTGCAGAATATTACACTGTAGCGTACGTATTAGTTTAGCGAATCTAAATTACCGTTCTAGGCCTAACGTAAAATCAAACGTTAACCATACACACGTTGGTGCTCGAAGTGACTGCTGTGCTCAACTCGGTGCTCGTAAATTTTGCTAGTTTTCTCACTGATTATTTTTCATTTTTGTGTATTTCTTCATCTGGTCTTGTTTGAAAGCTTCATTTCTTTCTTAGTTGTCAGTTTTTGTTGTCTATTGTTTTGGTGACTTTTCCTCCGTGTTTCTTTTTCCGGCAGCTCTTGTCAGGTATTTGTTGTTATTGTTACTGTCCTAACACATTGTGTGTGTCAGTTTTTGTGTGAGCCTAACCTTACCTGTTCATTTGTTTTTGTTGTAGGCTAGGCCAATAAGTAAAGCCCAACAGTTAGATTTAGGCATTTACTCTGCAAGCTCTTACTGTCCTTTTATAGCTCTTGTTTTTGATATATTGTTTTTTGCCTGTTCTTTTATCTTTGTGTAGGTTGCCTATGGCTGAAGACCAACTTATTTGTTGTGAAGATTGTGGCATGTGGGCTGAGTTTGTTAATTTGGGCCTAAATTGTACTTTTGAAGAAGCATCAAGAGATACCTTTGTTTTTGTTTGTCAGAAGTAAAACCTCCTAAAGGAACTTGAAGGACTTCTGGCTGCTGCTGACAGCTCAAACGGGTGGGTTTCAGTACAGAAAGGTAGAAAGCCTGTTGAAATTGCAGAGGGTGTCCAGCTGTTGAGACGTCAAATTCTTTTGCAGGGTTATCAGTGGAGGATACTGTTCAGGAGGTTGTAGAGGAATCAAAGGAAGGGGTCTCTGGTATTTGTGGTGGCCTGTGGGAGGGTGAAAAGGTGAAGGGTAAGGTTCTGTTTGTTGGGGACTCCATAACTTGGTATACCGATAGGGAATTTTATAAGAGGGACCGAAGGAATAGGGTAAGGATTTGTCTCCGTGGTTGAGAATTGAGGACATCTCTGCCAGAGTTAGCAAAATTGTTGTAAAAGTTGTAGCCGTGCAGGTGGGCACTAATAATCTCAGTCGGGACAATCAAATTTCACTTAGGACAAAGTATAAGAAACTGAATTGAAGGCTAAAGTCGACACGTACGAAAGTGGTTGTTTGTGGTATTCTCCCTTGGTTTGATAAGAAGGTCTCTTGGGGCAAAATTTTGGGATTTAATAAGTGTTTGAAAAACGAGTGTGCTTTTGAGGGTTTTCTCTTTGTTGATACCTGGGCTGGTTTTGTAAATAGGGATCTTTTTGCTAAAGATGGGTTGCACTTGTCGAGCATAGGGGCTAACGAGTTGGGTAGGCAGGTTTCTCGGGCTGTTGATTCTCGGGTGTCAAACTAGAGTCAGGGGTGAGGTCAGCAGTGTTCGATTTTAAGGGTAGTCCTGTCGCCCGAGACAACCAGGAATTCTGCAGGACTACCAGATTTTGCAAAAACAGGTGTGTAATGTTGTCCGTCGGGACAACCAAATCTTTTTAGGAAAGTGATGTGATGTTTACATTTAGAAACTTGATGAATTGCATGTGCAAGCAAGGAGCTTTAAAAATTGCATGAAAAGATTTGCAGCAAAGTGCGGTGATTATGCACGTTCACCACAACTTCCCAAACAGTCACTTTATCGAAATGTGCATAGCACTATCAAGTAGTGTCCGACCGATTATGCCATAATTGGTAATCACCGATTACCGAATATTCATAGGGGTAGGAGACAGGGGGGGGCTGCAGCCCCCCTAAAAATATTTCTGTGAAAAAATTCGGGCAGTATATAAAAGAAAATTCTGGAACTGGAAGAAAAAATTGCGATAATAAAGTTTGGTTAAATCAGTAATTTAAACTAACGTTCTAAGCATGCCCGACCACCTGTCCGGAAAAAATAAAAATATCGATTCCTGCCCGAAAAAACAGTTATATAGTAGAGATTTTACACAGGCGGCGCTCCATGCTTATCTCTCATCTGCTGTAGACGTTTTCTTGTTTCATTGTTTTACGTTAGCATCACAGAACACCATTTTCATGGATACTTCGCAAAGTACCAAAATTTTCGCGTGCTCCGCGCGCTTTCAGTGTCATTGATTGTTTATTATCAGTGTCTTAAACGTATTCACACTTTTCATCGCCCCCCCCCCCCCCGATTAGGTTGATTGCTGGTGTGCATAGGCTGATGGGTGTGGTTGTGGAGCAGCACAACATTCAAGAATGCAAAGCAGGGAATTCTTTTCCCCTCCTCTTCTTTTGTCAAAGTTATGTTAATGAAATTTGAAAGCTTTACTAGATGACAAGGCATCAAGTTCACCTTGTTATTGGCAAATGCATTTTTTGGGTACTGAAGATGTCTCGGTGCAGAGTCTGCATGCAACTTTTATCATGAAAATAAATGATTCCTAATGCAAATTGCCTTACCATTGTCACGATTCGCACTATATATCTTACCACAATTATATTTTAGGGAAATAAAATTACACGAAAGTTTTCTGGCCAAGACACTGATCCGAAAATAAGAGGTATATCTCCATCCTCTGTCAGCAGGGGATACGGTAAGGTGTTGTTTCAAACGTATAATGGATGTATTTTGATAGTTTTCTATCAAAGATCTTTCCCAAATTACCAAACTTTGCGTGCACTTTGCGCACTTTTATCTTCAGTTCTGTTGTGATATTTTTTAACACCGTCTCAATCACATTCACATTCTTCAATGGTAATGGGTTCTACAACAGTCGTAACGCAAAATTTTTGCCAGCTTCGCTCGCAAGTGCCACGGGTTTATACTCCATGCCTCAGTGACATGGGGGAACGGAGCGCATGTCCCCCATTGAATCACCCCAAAGGCGTTTAAGCTTTATCCTTGTAATAGTGGGGTGTGTTTCCGACTGAATCATGTTTCTATTCATCGTGTTCTATCACAAATGGTTCACAAAGTATCAGTTTTCTTTAGACCCAACCTCAATATTGTCCTTGTTATCACTACCTTGTGATAACAACTCACGGAGAAGCACAACAGCAAAAGTTAATAGCTTTTTACGAATCATCAGGTAGAAGAATTGCCTTGTGATTTGTAGATAGGTTTCTTTGAGGAATTGAAACAGTTTCGATGCAGATGCAAGTTTTGTCATAGAAATGATATCGATGTCATGCAAAATTCTGCGCGCTTCGCGCGCATTTGTCATCATTTGTACTCCATTTCTTGACCCTTATTAAAGTATAGTACAGTTCAAATTTTTTTTCAAGGATAGCACCAAATCCATCTAGGCCACTTTAACTTAACAAAAATTTCTCGAGGGGAGGGGAGTTTGGGCAAACACGTTATCTGCCCCCTCACCCCCCCCTGCAATGCAGAAAGTTGTGCTCGTGAACGAGGAGTGCGAAAAATTTTGGTCACATTTTTTGGGCAAGTCGTTACAGCCCCCCTAAATCAAATTAGGCTCCTACGCCTATGCGAATATTCAATTACACAATTGGGCCGATGCCGATTACCAATCACCGATTATTTACATGTATAGGAAGGCCATGTTTTCTCGCCATCAGTCGCATATTTCTAACTTTGTTTACACACCATAACATAACCTTCACACTGGAGATGAACGATTAAGATCAGTACCCCACGTTCCACGAATGGAATATTGTTTTTTGAAGGATTTCCTCTCGAAATACTGAGATAAAAATCAACCATAAATACATGCTTTCGTACGATGTCACAGGCCTAACATTAACCAAAGAGTCTGTCGGCTTACATACGGCTCTGCCTATAGTGGTTCCATACACCGATCATGTCGAAAGATTCCGTGTAAAGGTCTGTACTGGACTGTATAGTAGCCTGTGCACCCCACTTTAAGCAAAACTATCCACCTTGGCACTTAAGGGCCACTAAACATTCCACTCAATTTACTCATCTCATGGTTTCATAACGATATGGATGCATATTTTTTAAACCCTTTTTATAGCGTCTTGCCCAGCACTTACGTCTTATGTAAAAGATTCTCCAAATGAAATGTAAAACTAATTACTGATAAATTCCCGTAATCGAAAAACTGTTGCCGTTCCAGCGTGAATTTAACACGGGCCCGTTTCCCTTCGTTCATCAGTTAGGAGCACGGAGTAGTACATGACCAAAGTGCTATGTAAAAAGCGAGGGCAATGCACTTAGCTTGCATTATGCATTACACACTGCACTGGTATGCGTCGTAGGTGAACTTCAACTTTGCAAGAGCCAAGAACTGTACGGCAATTACGTGTGCGCATGTGCGGGGCATAGGTAATTAAAAACTTAACGTAAGGAATGTGGGAAGTGGCATAATTTATGCAGGATAATGAGCCTCGAGTTTCCAAAGTTGCTACAGTACGTATGTGCACCAAATGTGTACAGATGATGTGGTTAGCACTGAAACTTTGAAAACAGAAACTTTGAAGTGTATTTTAGCCCTGTTTCTAGTTTTCAAATAATCGGTGGTGGTAATCAGTTGAATGACAAAATTTTACCGATGCCGATTATTTACCGATTGTGCGATAATCGGCCCGATGCCAATTATCTAACAGATGATCGGTCGAACACTGTACTATCAAGCCAAAATATGTGCCCTGTACAAACTCCACTAGTAGGCCACTAGGCCTGCACTGTACACAGAGAAGCTGAATTCCTTCGTGCAAGCTATAAATTCGTAGTGGTGATGTTGTAACACCAGTGCTTTCAATTTAGAGATGTTTGATTTATTAACACGCAGTGCGAACATCATAACATTAACTATGTCCATAATGTACACTAATGCATGCCACCAGACAGCACTCTTATACAGTAGATATCTGTTTTTGTTTTTTTTCAAGTTGGGGTGGGAGGGTGGTTGTCTAAAAGTGAAAGCCACTTCAATTTCATGGTTGCGAACTTGGGAAAATGGTTACACTTGGGACTACCTTATTTTGAGCAGCACAACCAAATTTTACAATGTGGTAGCCCTTCGGACAATTGCTAATTCCTTAAAATCGAACACTGGTCAGCCAGGAATGAGGGGGTTTCTGAGTTCTATTATGCTCAGAATGATTGTGTTAGTAGCAAGGGGAAGCACGTATCTAGGGCTGTTTGTGGAATGAAGGTCATGTTTGCCAATGTTCGCAGCCTTTTCAATAAGTTCAGTGAGTTCCTTGCTCATATTTCCATAGACAATCCAGACATTGTTGGGGTTACTGAAACTTGGCTCCATAGTGATATCAGCAACTCTGAAATTCAGGTTCCTGGGTACAAAATTTCCAGGCAAGTTAGGGCTGATACTGTCTGCGGTAGAGGCGGAGGGGTCTTACTGTATGTTAAGGATAGCATAAATTGTGTTGATGTCACCAACAAGTTTTCTTCTGGATTTTCTAACTGCTTGTGGTGTGAACTTAGTTTTGCCAATGAGTCTGGCACTCCTTTAGTTGTTGGTATTATTTATCATTCACCAAATTCTTGTACTGATAATAATCAGAGTTTGTTCGAAAGTTTTAGGAAAGTCTCTTCGAAAAGGGCAGTTGTGTTTGGGGATTTCAATTTTCCTGATATTGATTGGCATTCATGTACTAGTGGGTCACATGGGAGGGATTTTCTGGAGGCAGTGTCTGATGGTTTCTTTACCCAGCTTGTTCTGTTTCCCACTCGTGGGGATAATTGTCTGGATTTAGTGCTTAGTACTGATGAAAACATGGTTAGAAATGTAGCTAGTGGTGGTAAGATAGGATCTAGTGACCATGACCTCATTAGCTTTGAGTTACTTTGTTTCAGCAAACTTCAAGGTAGTGACAAAACTGTTTTAGATTTCAGCAAGGCTAACTTTACTCATGCTAAAGAGCTTCTTACCATAGATTGGGTTGCACGTTTGTCTCACTTAGGCCCTGCTGAAGCATGGAGTGTTTTTCGTAATATAGTTACTGACACTACAAAGTTGTGTATCCCACTCAAGAAAGCTGTGGTTAGAAATTGGCCAATTTGGATTTCTAGAGAGGTACTGTACTTAGAGCAGCCAGGAAGAAACGTAAAGTTGGCGTCGATATAGGGTCAGTAAGAATTCTGATGACTTTGCAGTCTACAAGAATCAGGAACTCTTAGTTAAAAATTTGGTTATTGACACTTAAGCTACGTTTGAAAAGCAGTTGGCCAAGGAGGTTAAGGTAAATCCAAAATCTTTTCATGCCTATGTTCTAAAGGTCTAAGCAGAAGGTTAAGGAGGGTGTTGGGCCTCTCCAAGGTAATGAAGGCACACTAGTTAGTGATCATCAGGATATGGCTAATTTATTAAATGATTATTTCATTTCTGTTTTTACCAAGGATTCATCTATTTTGGGGACTTGTAGGGGTTCTGATAATTCTTCTTTAGTAAGTGATGTTGTCTGCTCTCAAGAGTTGGTTTGTAATAAGTTGAAGAGTTTAAAAGCTAGTAAGGCTCCCGGGCCTGATGGGATCCATCCTGCCATTCTCCATGAATGCTCCGAGATTTTGACAGTTCCTCTTTGCATTATTTCTCAGAAGTTTCTGGATTCAAACTTTGTACCTGCTGACTGGCGGATTGCTAATGTTACTCCAATTTTCAAAAAGGGGGATCGGAGCTTGCCTTGCAATTATAGGCCGGTCAGTTTAATCAGTGTTGTTTGCAAAGTTATGGAATCTGCAATTAAGGATTGCTTGCTTAAATATCTTTTAGATAATGGGTTACTCAATCTGTCACAGCATGGTTTCTTACCTAGTAGATCTTGTGTTACTAATTTACTAAGCTTTCTTGAGGATGTGTCTTTATCTCTTGATTCTGGTCACAGTGTTGATGTCATTTACCTTGATTTTCAAAAGGCTTTTGGCAAAGTTCCATTAGGCAGACTTATGGTTAAACTGCATAGGTTAGGCATCAAGGGCAGTTGTGCTGACTGGATAAATTCATGGCTCAATGGTAGATCTCAGAGAGTTCATTAAGAACTATTTCTGGTCAACATGTAAACTTTTCAAATTTTTGTACTGAATTTGATAACCTGATCATTGAATATTTGTTTATATCCTTTGTTGTTAATGGTAATTTCTCTTCTTGGAAGGAAGTTACAAGTGGAGTTCCACAGGGTTCTGTTCTTGGCCCACTTCTTTTCTTGATTTTCATCAATGATATTGATAGCTCTCTCACCTCTAGTATTAGTAAGTTCGCTGATGATACGAAGCTCTATAGGAAGGTTAGTGATAAGGATGATGCTTCCTTACTGCAAAAAGACTTGGATGGTTATATTCTTGGTCTCAGACTTGGCAGATGTCTTTTGATGCAGATAAGTGCAAAGTCCTTCACTTTGGTCCTAAAAATTTCAGCTATGATTATAACATGAATGGTAGTATTCTGAGTGATGTGACTTTTGAGAAGGATCTGGGTGTAGTTATTACAGGCGATTTAAAGCCATCTAGACAGTGTGCAGCTGCTGCTGCTAGGGCTAACAGGGTGCTTGGATTGATCAAGAGGAATTTCAGTAGTTTTAGTAAAGAAATTGTTTGTATAAGCAGTTGGTGAGACCCCACCTTGACTATGCAGCCCAGGCTTGGAGTCCCTTCTATGTGAAAAGGACAAGTTTCTTTTAGAGCAGGTTCAGAGGAGAGCCACTCGCCTTATACCAGAGGTGAAACACCTACCTTATCATGTTAGACTTAAGCATCTTGGGCTTACCACTCTGGAATTGAGAAGGATTATGGGGGACATGCTTCAGGTGTGCAAATTTCTCTCTGAAAGGAATCCTTTGTCATCTTGCAAAATAATTCTCGGGTTCGAGGCCATTGTAAGAAGCTAGTTAAGTGTTGTGAAAGGCTCGACATTAGGAAGTTCAGCTTCTCTCATAGAGTTGTTAATGAGTGGAATAGTCTGCCTGAGTGGGTAGTTAACTCTACATCCGTGCACTGCTTTTAGGTTAACATTGACAAGTTCTTCCATAACTGTGGTAGGATCTAATTTGTACTGGGCTCGTTTGGTGTTGGTTGGTTGTTTGTTTTCAGTTAAGGTTGTATGGACTTCAGGGCATCTTATGGGGCCTTAGCACTCTTTTGCCCTTTAACCTGTTATGTTATGTTATGTTATGTTATGTTAATACCCTAACGCAGAACGCTAGGTCCATCCCATTTTTTGGAAAATTTGTATCGGTGCCAGGTGGTTGCAGTAATTTGGAAACCAATATTTGCTTTAGGAATCCAGAGACATCCGAGAGGCAGTACAATTGTTTTAGTCACTTTGCAGTAAAATTTTGAAACAAAAACTCCTGGACTAGGCCTAGCCTTACACTACAGGAACTCAGGTAGCCTAGGCAAAGACTAGCCCTCGAACCACAGGCGTTCGAAACACTACGTACATATACTACATACATATACGTAGTGTTTCGAAACGCCTTTGCCTCGAACAAGCTTAGGCTGTGCATTACATTACATGGCCTATAAGCCCATTACACTACACATCACTGCGAAGTGCATTGTATTACAATTGTGCCGAGGCCATGTAACGTAACACACGGCCTGTTACTAATTTAGAATCAGTGCCCAGAAGTGACGTAGCCCAGGCCTAAGTCTTCATAAAATTGTAAGTTTGGCCTAATATCACCCAAAACTTAATCCTAACTAGTCAACCACTGCATACAAAATGTTTGGCACATATACCAGGGATGTAGCTACGGTGGGCGGTGCTGGGCGGTGACACCCAGCATTTGATATTCCCGCCTGGCACTCCAGGCAAACACACATCTCCCTGCCCATCACAAATCTGCCTACTGAGACCTAAAACTAGCCCTGAATTTACTCCCTAAAGTAAAAGGAGGGGAAAATGATAAAGTATTTGGCTGAAAAATGGGGTACATGCCACGGGGTGGGGTGAGGGGCTTTCCTCAGATCAGACAGTTACCCGGCACTCAAATTTGCCCAGCTACAGCCCTGGGACATACACTGTGCGCAACATGATTTAGGTGACCAACTCATGGTAGCACAATTGTACTAGGATATTCAACCATATATTCAACCAGGGGTGCCCAACCATATCTTTTAACCATATCCTGAAGATCACTAAGTAGCTTAGTGTGCCTTGATTTCCATGGAGATGTCTAACACCCTCCTTAACTTTGTGTTCAGACCTGACATAGGCATGAAAAGATTTTGGATTTACCTTAACCTCCTTGGCCAACAGCTTTTCAAACCTAGCTTTAGTGTCAATAACCAAATAGTTCCTTATTCTTGTAGACTACAAAGTCATCAGAATTCTTACTGACCTTATAACGACCCCAACATTTATGTTTCTTCCTGACTGCTCTAAGTACCTCTCTAGAAATCCAAATTGGCCTATTTTTAACCACAGCTTTCTTGAGTGGGGTTCACAACTTTGTAGTGTCAGTAATTAACTACTGTACAAGCTAAGGTAAGAGCAAAGCACAACCTATGTTTGACTAGCCTACTAACTTGGAGAACTCAAAACCTTGTAATTTGCCTAAAGGCAGTACGCAGTAGGCCTGTGAACAGTTAGCAAAATTACTAAATGTTTAAATCGCAAAATTTTGCAATCGTTTAGTGATTAATCGCAAGCGCTGTGATCAACATAGAGACTTTAAACGTGCCTTTGAACGTGATGAATATGTAAAATGCATTAGTGATGTCTGGGGGACATAGTTTTCATGAACCTCAAACAAGGATCCTCATAGAACTAGAAGCTCCACTTTGATGTTGTATGTTTACGTGTGTGCCATGTGTATAATTATGTACTTAACTTTTTCAAAAAGATTTAAAGTGAACATCTAATTTTCTGTAATGACTGCAGATTGTTTTTTATTGGTTTTGATGATAAGAGAAACCAATGCATTCATGATGGCGTGTGTGTGTATGTATGTGGGTGTTCGTGTGGGTGTGTGTGCACGTGTGTTTGTGACACTTTGCTCGTTAACACAATATCTCAAGAAGGGAAACTCTGACGGTTCTCAAACTTGGTACATAGATGCCCCATATTAAGAGGAAGAACTATACTGTTTTTTATGGAGGTCAAAGGTCATCTGGGGTCATGGGGGTCAAATGCAGAAAACCTTGTTAACACAGTATCTCAAGATAGGAAGGTTGGATAAATTTCATATTTAGTATGTAGATGCTTAATGGTAAGACAATGGACCCTATCATTTTTGGTGGAGGTCAAAGGTCATCTGGGGTCACCAGGGGTCAAACACTGGAAACCTTGTTAACATGATATCTCAAGCTAGAAAGCCTGGATAGATTTCATACATAGTATGTGGATGCATTATGGTGCGAAGATGAATGCTTTCATTTTTGGTGGAGGTTAAACGTCATCTGGGGTCACAGGGATCACAAAGCAAAATTTCTCAAGAATTCCCAAGATCGTCTCATGGGTTCACCAGGAGTCAAAAAGCACATTACCCCAAGAATTCCCAAGATCATCTCAAGTCATTAGTGGCCAAAATGCAAAATTTCCCAGGAATTCCCAAGATCAAATATGAACCAAAAATTATTTTCCAACATGTTAAGATAGCACTTGACTTGTTAAGATAGTATAGTGACTGAAAGATAAAGGGCATAATGGCATTATTTGGAATGGAACATATATTATCGAAACCTCAATGCGTTTTTGCATTCTGGTTTCATACAGAAAAACGGGTTTTGCAATTAATTGCTGGTGGCTTTGTACTAAACGTTTATTACATATGCCATCGTTTAGCGATTAATTGCTAAACAGTGACAGCCCTAGTAAGCAGTCACCCCAAACTTTGCTTTGAAAAAAATTCTTGCAAATATCATGCGAAGTTTTTGAGGTGCATGAGATTTGCCAGGTTTACAGTTGTGTCAGCAACAAAGACTGAGTTGACATAAAACATGAAATCTGGATACAATTTTTATTTCATTACATGAATTTACTTTTCATTCCAGCTTACACTTGATCAGATCAGATTATCCATCATTTCCAGGGAATAATTTAGTATTCAAATTTTGTGTAGCAGTTTTGAGAATTTCTTACTTCTGTAGTACAAAACCACTGAAAACCCTTTGGAAATGCAAACAAAAAAGTTCTACACATTTTTGCATTTGTGTAGCAATTTGGCCAGCTTGTGTAGCAAATTGCGATGTGATACCAGATAAATTATTTCCTGGTTTGGGGATTTTAGCTATTGATTCATTTCCAGAAAAGTATCAGCATTTAAAATTATGTGTGCAAAATTCCATCCATCCATGCCACTTACAGTATGACATACAGTATCACATGCACTCAGAGACTTCCGTTTTGTGTTGCCAAATCACTATCTTATTTTTTTTTGTATGGTTTTGAAAAACCCCATACTTTTTAAAGTTGCTATTCATGGTCTGTTTTGCCTAGGGTTACTAATGTGGTCCTACATGCACTGATTCTAGAAAAGCTGAGGAAAATCCCAGAAATAGCAAAGTTATTTTCCCGATAAGAACCACTTGATGAGTTCATATTTGTTCGGTTGCTATAGCAGCCACAGGAAGACCTCAATGCTCGTGGAGAAAACCTTGTGAATGTGTAGGTCTGTATGGTATGGTTTTATGTGTCCAATAGTACTATCAGAGCTTACCTACTGTAGGCTATTGAAACTCATAGCATTCTCATCAGTATGGTATACTACTGTACATTTCTGTGAATTAATGTAACTTGAAATCTGTACACCACTCACTTTTGACCATCTTTTTCTGTTCTTATTTCTAACCTTCTCTAAAGAGAGATAACCTGAGAGAATATACCAAAAATACTGAAGAAATATTAGGTATGAGTGACATTCTCAGTATCAATTTTATATTATCATTTGTAACTCAGAAATATTTGGAGACTTTAAGTTGGTATGAATTTAACTGGCTTTTTGATAATCCAAGATTTTAATACTCATTATATCGGTATTGGTATCATCAAAAGGGGGTATGGAACAAGAAGACAACATCTAGTCACTGGAGAAGATGCACAATGATGTCATCCAGTATTACACCATGAACTGGGACTGAAAATAATATTTGCTACAAAGCAAGTGTTTTATTTTGTATTAGAAGAATTTTCTCAGGCAAGGCTTTCATTAGAAGGGCTTGTCCCAGAACACAGGCACCAGTCCAATCTACATTTTGTATCTAGGTTTTGTAGATATTGGCTGAATGAGTTGCCACTTTGCTATGAGCACGGTCCTTTTGATTCCCTGCTGAATGCGAAACAAATCTATCCAATCACACTATAAGGCATATTTGTGTGTATTTGAGTATGAGTAAGTGTGTTTGTGACACTTGGCTTGTAAACACATGTCTCAAGATAGCAACAATAGATACTTCTCTTACTTGGCATATGGATTTTCTGTATTGAGAGGTAGATCCCTACTGCTTTTGGTGGAGGTTTGAATACCATCTAGTTCACTTACTTTTTTAAATTTTTGTTTTAAATTTACAAGAAAGCATTTCTTTTTGGTAAGGAATCTCTGAGTTTTGGACTTTCTGCTTAATATTACATCATTTTAAGTGCATTTTTACATGATGTTTGGCATTGTGACAATACTCTGTGAAGACCTGGGGAATACCCTGGTTTTACAGTAAGTACATTTACAAACAATTGAAATGAGGTCATGAAATGTCAGTGTGCATAAATCAAAGAAATTTTATGTGCACAAATCAGTCAACATGCAATACACAAACTAAAATTTTAACCTCAGAATTGAATTTAAGAAGTTGGAGGAGGACGTGACTCAGGGTTTTGAATGAAAAGTAGAGGTCCCTTGGTCATATATTTATGGAACAAAGTAGGCACTCAGTCTGAGGGACAATGGGGTAAAACATGTGTAGGGCCTGCTTATTGGAAGGCTTGTCCATAGCCATGAGGTTTCTAACAAGTATGTGTGCTTTTCAACATTGTGGTCTCTTTCTGATTTTCCTTCGAAAGGACTTTGCCAGCAACTCTTTGAGTTTAACAAGATGGAAAGAAATAACAAGAACAGTGATTCTGTTGAATCTCAGCTGTCTTGATATTTTTTACACAGGGTTTTGAGGATAATAGACCCATATCCGATGTACTTTTTTTAAATTGACCATTTCTAAAGTTTTGACTCTACCACATTTAGAAGCTCAGACAGCTGCCATGACTTGTTTTGTGCCTTTTAAAATTGCCATGAAAGAAGTTGTGGACTCAGACTGGATAACTTGATAGATACATTAAACTCCTGCTTGTTACTTTTAAATCCCATAGCTGGCTTTAGAACTTTGTTTTACCAATCAAGGGCACTTTGTTCATCATTCAGAATCCCATAAGGACCATGAACAATGTGTAGCCATGGGTGGAAATAGCTGAGAAACTGGGACGCTCAATCCCGGAAAATTTGGTGGGGGGTTGCTTTACAATGCAGAAGGCTTGGTATTTTGTACCATACCTTTCTCTGTAGCTGTCAGTTACAAACTTGAAAGAAATAACATTAGGAGACATTTAAAGAGTTTTTGAAGATATCATTATTTGACAGCTCTATTTCTCAGATACCATGCAGACGTATTAAAATACTGTGCAGACACATTAAGTACCAAAAGCCTATTCCACTTTTTCAATATTGCTAATGAGCTTTCTGCATCACTCTTAACAGACTATGATGTGTTTGAAGCACACACGGATCACAGAGCTGTTTGCTGTCATAGGTGAGCAAGTCATAAATGTGCTTGACAGGTGACTTTTGTGGCCTTTGACGAAGACTACTATCTGGATTCTAGCTGAAGAGTTTTTTCCACCTGATTTGAAGGTTGAATACTTAAACAAGGATCGTTCTATTACCAAGAAACTGTTGGATGTGAAAGACTTCTTTTATCATGGATACGCTATATCCCACAATGCATCTGGTGTAGCTTTGTCCCTTTGCAATGGGAAAATTGTAAGAATACTGTATGTGGATAATGAAATGAAGTATTGTAGTCTTAACCTTTTCTTTAGTCTATTGAATTACCACTTTCATCCCATCACAGGGGTTCCCCTGGATTTTAGAAAGTGTGAGGTGGTATTAGATCTTGGGGGTAATATCAGTTGGCTGGGGAACCTTCCCAGAGTTGAACTAGATGTATTTTTGCAGAAGCATGTAGAAAAATTTAACAGGTGAAGTTAAAGGATTGGAAGGTGGATTTTTAATGAAAAGTTACTATTTAACTCTTCCCATTCCATTGTTATAACTTGGGAATTTGGGAAAGAAGGTATAAAAGATTACCAGTAGAGTCTTGTCCTTCCTAGAAGGGTCCTCCCCAGTGTTGGCACTAGGTCCCAGAATTTTTTTTTTGGGGGGGGGTGGGGGTTTCACCCCTCCAAAATGGTTTGGATGAAATTTTGGTTCAAAGAAGGGAATCTTGATAAGTTACAAAGGAAAAAGCCAATTTTACCCAGCCAATTTTCCCAGCAGGTGCAGGATATTCCTGCATTCAATTGTTAAACTTGTGGGATTGTTGAGAAAAATACGGGAATCGTGCAGTCCTGCTGCCTAATTTCTCCCAAAGACTGTGCGAATGTTGTCTCCTTCTGGGAGTTTGATGTGCTAGTTTATATGGGTCCTAGGAACATGAGAACGCTTTAGGAAGAAATTGTATCTTTGCAACCTGAAGTTGTTGCAAATAGCTACATAATAGGGATTAATCTTCACTGAAAAATCAGACCTCTGATTGAGTAGCTTGGGTAACAGGAGAAGTCATAGTCAGAATTTCTGTCATCATTCCAAAATGGGTTCACAATAACACCCTTAAATTTGTGATAGGTCATCCAGTTTTAATTGACATGAATAGAGGATGAATTCAAACTAGCTATAAATCCAAATGTATGAAAGCAATGAGCATATCAGTGACTGTGATGTGAGTGCAATGGAACTGTTCAGATGTACCACTACGATTGGTCAGTGATTTGTGCATATCAGTGACTTAAATGTGAAGGCAATGAAACTTTGTGAGCAGATGTACCACTATGCCTGGGAAGTGGTATGTGCAGATGTGTGAATGATGTACAGTAGCATTTTGTGATTGGAAATGCAGAAATATTGGTTATTATTAGGGGGGGTTAAAGAAAATTTTGCAAGAAAAACTTGAATGATTTCAGATAAGGACAACAAAAACATCACATTGTATTAAAGAAGCACACAAAAACAAAATACTCCTTGGAACAAACACCAAACAAGCTATGTGCATGGGGTCCAGTGACTGAGTTCATCATAAATATTTAAATGTAAACCCTTCATGTATGTCACATTCCAGATGGAAAAGCAGAACAGTGGTCATGTTGGGGGATTAAGCTTCTGGCAGATGTACACTTGTACACAAAAGTGGCCAGTCAGTGGAAGTCACTCATTGGTACCACTGGGGCATGTACAGTATACTGTGTATGCATGCTACTACATCTTCACATCATATACAGTGTACAAAATGTATACAGACATCTCGTGTGTACCACCAACATGGTGGTATTAACAAACATGATGTTAGGTAAAATGTGTCACTTGGCAACTATAGTTACGGGCATACAATTTTCCTTTTCTTTTCTAAATCTCCACTCAGATTTGTATGGCTGGCAGTAGTGTGTTTTCGTTGGATGCCCCAGATCCAGTTACCGGTGGTTGGTCAGCTTGGATGGATTCACCCTGCTCTAGGACTTGTGGTGGGGGCGTCATCATACATCAGAGAGTCTGCAACAACCCATTTCCCAGTTGGGGTGGTGCATTTCATGTTCGGGAAGGGGTAGAATTTAGACTATGCAATCTTGAGGTAAGATAGCCCCTTCACTGATTTAAAATAAGGTTCAGGTTTAGGCGCAATAGCCACCAACTTTTATTGGTTGTTCGTGGCTCTCCTCACTGTGGAGGGGAGGGGGGACGAAGCCCATATACAGACTTTCAGTGCTTCACACCACCATGGGTTGGCACAAAGCGCAAGAAAATTTCGGACCAAAATGCCTTCCAGATCGCTAGAAATGGCACTTCCCACTCCTATTTACGGCATATAAATAAGGGAAACACTAGCAATATTGTAAAACTAAACATTAAAAAATACCAAAAATATGCTTGGGGGCGGCTGCCCCCTTCGTCCCCCTTATCTACGCGCCTGACATTTATACGGATAGTGGCCGTGCGCAAAGCATTCGGTAAATTTTTTTTGGAAAAGTATAAAGGCAAATAGGTAATTTCACCTTTCCAAATCATGCTACAACAAATTAGATTGAAAGATCCCATATTGATGCTAGCTAGACCCCTACAGATGTTGTGATTATAATTCCATGTATTTTACCTTAATAATGGTCATGAGGTCTACTGCAAATCATGCAGCATGTGCAAAAACTGCATGAAATTTTTCATTAAATAAGATTTCCATGACAGAATCTGCATTCCAGAGACACTTTCAATTGCCCAACAAATCTACATGCCACTCAAAAAGCCAGTCTAATTTACCTGGTAATTTGTGAACAGCTTTCAACTTTTGCTGCTGTGCTTTTCCGGGAGTTGCTATCAGAAGATATTGATAGTAAGAACACTGTGATGAGGTTTGAAGCGCACGGAGCGCGTGAAAATTTTGGTAGTTTGCAAAGAATTTGCAAAAATTCTGATAGTTTGAGAAATATTTGTGATAGAAAATGATTAAATAGATCTATCACTCAGTGAAAACACACCTCACCCCCACCCCCTACAGAAATCTATAGCTTAATCACCAGGATCATTTTAAAATTTTCAAAAAATTTTCATAGGGGGCGCATGAGCCCCCCCCCATTCGCCCTGTGCCGGCGCTACTGATATTGAGCAAGAGCATAAGGTTTGACTAGCATGCCGTCCGCGTGCATGTGTTTAAGCCTGATGTTCGGTAATGTGGAATGATGAGAGATACTTTGGTAGTGTGAAAAACTTGTGACATGATTATCTTAAATGGTAGACGAGAGTAACTTTAAAAATCATCTCTTCTAATTTTTATTACAAATGAAATGAAAACTGTGTACGTCTGATTTGTTTACTGTATGGAAGTTAAGTAATATTATCGGCATAATAATGATTTCAACTTGATTTGGTTGCATGGGCTACTCAAGGTGTTTTGTATTTTGCTCCTGTGGAATACTTGTAGCCTACATTGAAACCAACTTTGCAAACGAGTCCATAAACTCACAATTTACAGCTGTTGCTGTTCCTGTTTTGTAAACTATAATTCACTTTTCTACTTTTGTATTTGTCCATTAAAAATAAGCAGTGGTGTTTCCCATCTGTCAAACGAATGACCATTTAGTTTTCATTGTTTCATATTGGCAAATGATGAAATAGCCGTAGAAAATGAGGAGTGAAAAGATAATATATAATACTGCATTCGTGCAGCGTAACTTAATTAAGCAATATTATATCAGTGCGGTAGATTGCATTTAAGTTTTTAATGTTCCGTAAACAGTCCCTAAATCAGTGACATTTCACTGCTCTCCTTTACCTCTATCTGAGCTTTCTCCAATTTCTACAATGGGTGAGCATAAATTTGTTGGTTGATACAAATGTGTTTTAATTTACAAACGCAATCTTTTTGTTCTATGCTTCCGTTCTGTATTCTCGACCCTAACTTTTAAATGATACCTCAAATTCCGGGCTCATTTTCTTCTGTTATACTTCAAAATATTTCGCAGATTTCGACCATTTCAGTGTGTGTGTCCAATTTTTAGCTCACACATTGTACACAGTACATGTGTGAGGTTATAAAATGGGGCAGATGTCGTCAACTTTTCAACAAAAGTTTTCAGCCTTTTGATGTGTGAAGATTTTGAGCTGAAATTTTGGTATATGATTGTTTGTTGATAGAGCAATAAAACTTGCCTATTTGCATTTTGATATACAAAAGTTAAATATGGTTTTTAAGCAATTTTTGTAGGGCTGAGTTCACTGTGCCTGCTGAACAGGTAGCTGTTTATTCATTGCACTTATAGAGGTGTACTTGGTTGTGTGTTCAGTTGCTGTCTCGCAACTGCCTGTGCAGGTTTGTTTTGAAATTTGATCCATTCACACACATCAGTCTTTGTTCAGCAGGCCTGTGCAATCACGATGCTTTGGGATAACTAATTGTATTATCAAGGTTCATTAAGCAAGGAGTTCCATGGGAACTCCCTGCATTGAGCAACTGCTTGATTCATGATAACAAAATTTGAAGCAAACTCTGTGGTTTGGCTTACAAGAAAGGAAAATGGTTTAACCTGTTGTGGGGATATATGTCCCATTTTGTTCCTGGATCAATTGACATGGTCAAGTCAAGTGTAATTGCGATACTGTAACTGTTTTGAGTTCAACTCCAGTAGCAGCTTTTTGAGTCTGTGGTTTGTTTTGATTGAGTGCAAACCTATGCAGTGTTTGCTTGTAGAGTTGTAGGTGCAACTAAATTTACTTTGCAAACTTGAACAGTTTAATAACATCAGTTTAATTTCAGTCTTGCCGCTAATTAAAGTGTGTAACCTTTACAGGCCTTCTTGATTTTAAAAAGTATGCAGTGATATTTGTAGATCTGTCATCAAACGGTGTCAGATGCAGTGTTCACATGCCTAAACGTGCTTGTGATTTTTCAGTTGGGTTTTGAGTTCATTTATTATTATGCTCTCTTCTTACCTTTTGCCTTTGTAAGGTAAGGAGGTTTTGTGGAAGCTGATGAATAAATTATAAAATTTGGTTTTTTGAGTTCCTATTTTTAACAGACAAGAGAAATTGTGTGAGCTACACAACAGCATTGCTGTTCTAGTTTTTTTAAGAATTAAGGATGGCGATCGATGTTGTGAACCCCCATTTGATACCTAGGCCCCCTAAAAATTTCAACCTAGCTACACCCGTGGACCGTTTTAAGTAAAATCTGAAAACATACAAAACAGTTATACACTTGACACAGGTTCAAAGGTACATGTGATGGGTTCACAGGTATATGGGATGAGATTGAACAAGGAGTGGAAGGGCTTACCTAGAAGTTTTCTCTGCCTGGCAAACAACCAAGATACGACGCTGCGACTGCTCCAGACCCCAGCCATTGCACCACATTGCATGTAGGGCCCCTCAATTACTGAAAAACTCTCCAAGGAGAGGGGGACATCCATGCCCGTAGCCAGGCAAGGTAGGCCTACTGAAGGAGGAAGAAATAGTTTCCTGGGGGAGGCATTTTGTGTAGGAGGGATACATTCAAACTGCATTGTGACAATGATTAGTTTGAATTTTGCAGGGGCGAGTTTTTCTAGGGGCTCGCCCTCAGCTAGGGCTTTGGGACAACCATTTCCTTGGACCCATGAGGGCGAGCCCCTAGAAAAACTCGCCCCTACCTGCAAAATTTCAAACTAATCATTTTCACAATGCAGTTTGAATGTATCCCTCCTACACAAAATGTCTCCCCCAGGAAAACTATTTCTTCCTCCTTCAGTAGGCCTACCTTTGCCTGGCTACCGGGCATGGATATCCCCCTCTCCTTGGAGAGTTTTTTCAGTAATTGAGGGGCCCTACATGCAATGTGGTTGCAATGGCTTGGGTCTGGAGCAGTCGCAGTTGTCGTATCTTGGTTGTTTGCCAGGCGAGAGAAAACTTCTAGGTAAGCCCTTCCACTCCTTGTTCAATCTCATCCCATATACCTGTGAACCCATCACGATGTAACCTTTTGAACCTGTGTCTAAGTGTTATAATTGTTTTTTTGTGTGATTTTACGGTTCTTTAGCTTATTTACACAAATGCGTCCGAGGGGTTTGTGTTAACGCATAGCTTAGATTGAAATTTTTCAGGGGCGCCGTAGAGTATCAAATAGGGTGTATGTTTCACAGCCATCGATCGCCCATGCCTTAATTCTTAAAAAAATTTTTGGACACATCACAACACACTGAAAGATGGTCGAAATCCTGCACGAAATATTTTGAAGTATATACGGAAGTATAATGAGCGCCTGAATTTGAGGTATCATGTTTTAAAAAGTTAGGGTCGAGGAAATACAGAACGGAATGCATAGAACAAAAAGATTTTGCGTTTGGTAAAATTTTAAAAACGCAACAGTTTGTACGACTCAAACCAAACCATATTTATGCTCACAGGTTCACCATTGTGAGAAATTGGAGAAAGCTCAGGATAGGAGGTAAAGAACGGAGAGCAGTGAAATGTCACTGATTTAGTGACTGTTTACGGAACATTAAAAACTTAAATGCAATCTTACCGCAACTGGGGAAATATTAATATTGCTTATATTATAATGAGTTACGCTGCACGAATGCAGATTATTATATATGTATCTTTTCACTCGCTCAATTTTCTAGTCCTCATATTTCATCATATTTGGCCACTGATAAAACAATGCAAATCTAAATGGTCATGATCTTTTGAACATGATGGGAAACACCACTGCTTATTTTAAAATGGACAAATACAAAAGTAGAAAAAGTGCAAAATTAAATAGTTTAACAAAACAGGAACAAGCCAACAGCTGTAAATTGTGCAGTTTATGGGAGCTCGTTTTGCACAATGTTGGTTTCACAATTGTAGGGCGTACAAGTATTCCACAGGAAGGGCAAAATACAAAAAACACCTTGATGGGTAGCCCATGCAAGACCAAATTCAAGTTGAAATCATTATTTATGCTCGATAGATATTACTTAACTTCCATATCAGTCAACAAAATCAGACGTCACACAGTTTTCATTTCATTTGTAACCAGAATGCACAAAATGCATGTGGAGGTTTCGATGATATATGGTTCTGATTCCAAATAATGCCATGATGTCCCATATCTTTCAGTCATGCACTGGTCAAAATTTCCCAAGAATTTCCAAGATCGTCATCTCTGGGGTTTACGCGAGAGGTCGAGTCAAAAAAGCAAAATTTCCCAAGAATTCCCAAGATAGTCATCAGGGTCACCAAAGGACAAAATGCAAAATATCCCAAGTATTCCCAAGCGCCTAACGTTTACAGTATAGCCTAGAGGCTATGCTACATACTTGACAAGGCCCCTAAGTAACATTAGCCTACATCTTGGACAAACTGTTTGGGACCGCTTTGTCATAATATTTTCTTGAATCTGCGTTCCCAGGTTTACATGAAGCCTCCCGCTCCCTTATCCAAAGTTTGCGCAGAGAGAATTGAACTGTATGCCGTGAAAATGGTCAACTTTGTGAAGGGGAGCGGGGTGTCCCCAACGAGTTTTGTTCCAAGATTGTCTGACGTTTTAAGTGAGGCGATTTTAACGAGAACAAAGTCAATAGAAAAATGTTAATTTTCCGAGGTCAGCTGTATTCAGTACACTTTTTCGGAGGCTTACACGAACTGAAGATTTTTAGCCAAATGAAAGTTATAATTTCAAATTGTTTTAATGTGGTTTGTTTTCTTATTTTTTTTTATATCTTGGATTTATTGTTGGTTGGCACGAGATCATAATGACGGATAGACTGTTTCAGGTATTCGCAAGTGAAATGCCAGGCAGAAATGTTTACGTTGCCGTAACGACGTCTATGGGCAGCCACGATGCGTTGCATTTTTTAGCGACAATTAAAAAAGGGTAGGATGGCAACTCCTTCTTAAAGTTTGTAAGACGGAAAACAAAACAATTTCTTTTCATGGATAGATCAACGAGTCTCACTGCTACTGCAAACTAGTGGTAAGGAAGGCAAGATTTTAACTGTAAAGAGCAGCAACCCCACGATCTTACCATGAAAAATTTTGGGGGTGGGGTTTTTTTTTTTTTTTTAAAAGCAGAACTGCAAGGCCACAAGCTTTTTATTATATACGATGTAGAAGAGTCGTTGACTGAGGGCTGGTGTTTAGACAATATTTTGAAGGCGAATTTGATGCCTATGACAACATTTTTTTCATTTTACATAGAAGCTGATCGACGTATCTATTATGCCTTCTTTTAAGCCGACTCATTTCTGTACATTTTGCTTTAAAATTTGCTCTCAAAACAATGGTAGAACCGTTTGGGTTTAACTTAGCCTTCGCACCCCGGCTCCTTCGTCCAAATTAGCATGTATGTGCACTATTTTCTGTATAGTTTTTGCAGCTACTCAAATGAAAGTTACTGCGTTAGTAAAGGTTGAAATGAATATACAATTTCAAGTACCTTGTTTAACTTATTATCGTGGTAAATTACTTTAATATAAAGGTAATAGGCAGGATACAACACGTACTTCTGCTGAATGTTCTATTTTATTTGGTACCTGTTCAGACAGTGCTTTGAGCCCAAAATACGTGACCTATTGAAAAATGTCCTTCCTGAACGAGAGGAGCGCTTTGAACTTATTTTAGCTACCTTCCAATGTTTTTTTAGCTTCAATAGTATTATATTAACAATAACTTCAACATGGACTCAGAATATGCTGATTAATTCCTCTGTTACTATTCTCTTACACTAAAGAAAAGAACACCTACCCTTTTGCGAATCAACGCAACGCAAAGAAACACTTTTTCTACCGTGGGCCGCGAACAGTTCTAGACTTCTCGAATTTCTCAAGAAAAATCTTGGGACAAAACTGTTGGGAACGCTTTGTCATAATATTCTTGAATCTGCGTTCCCCAGGTTTACATGAAGCCCCCGCTCCCCTTTCCCAAGTTGCGCAGAGAGAATAATGACTGATATGCCGTGAAAATGGTCAACTTTGTGAAGGGGAGCGGGGTGATCCCCAACTGAGTTTTGTTCCCTAAGATTGTCTGAGTTTTAAGTGGAGCAGATTTACTGTAGAGAACAAATTCAATAGAAAAATGGTTAATTTTCCCGAGCAGCTTGTATTCAGTACACTTTTTTTTCGGAGTCGAACCCCCGGCTTACAAGACTTGAAGATTTTAGCCAAATGAAAGTATAATTTCAAATTGTTTTAAATGTGTTTTGTTTTTCTTTATTTTTTATACTGATTTAATTGTTGGTTTGGCGAGAATCATAATGGATGAGACTGGTTTCAGGGTATTCGCAGGGAATTCCAGGCAGAAATGTTTACGTTCCGTTAACGACGTCTATGGCAGCCACATGCGTTGCACTTTTTATAGCAAATTAAAAGGAGGATTGGCAAAAACTCTTCTTAAGTTTGTAAGAACGGAAACAAAACAATTTCTTTCATGGATAGATCAACGAGTCTCACATGCTACTGGCAAACTAGTGGTAAGAAGGCAAGATTTTAACTGGGAAAGAGCGCCACGATCTACCAATGAAATGTTAAAAGCAGAACTGCAAGCCAGCTTTTTATTATAACGATGTTATAGATTCCGTTGACTAGAGGCTGGTTTTAGAACATATTTTGAAGCGAATTTGATGGCTATGACAACATTTTTTCATGTTACATAAAGCTGAAATGACGTATCTATTATGCCTTCTTTAGCCGACATAATCAATTTCTGTACATTTTGCTTTAAAATTTGCTCTCAAAACAAATGGTAGACCGTTTGGTTAAATTAGCCTTTCGCCCCCGGTCCTCGTCAAATTAGCATGTAAATGGCATATTTTTCTGTATAGTTTCAGCTACTTCAAATGAAAGTTACTGCGTTATAAAGGTGAAATGAATATACATTCAAGTACCTTTTAACTTATTTCTGGTAAATTAACTTTTAAATATAAAGTAATAGGCAGGATACAACACGTACTTTCTGCTGAATGTTCTATTATATTTGGTAACCTGTTCAGACATGTGTGAGCCCAAAATACGTGGAGCTATTGAAAATGTCTTCCTGAACGAGAGGACGCTTTGTTGGAAATTACTTTAGCTACCTTTCCAAATGTTTTTAGGCTTTCAATAGTATTATATTAACAAGAACTTCAACATGGACCTCAGAATATGCTGATTATTCTCTGTTTTACTAATTTTTTTCCCCCCTCCCCCCTTATACCTAAAGAAAAGAACACCTACCCTTTTGCGAATCAACGCAGTACGCAAAGAAACAACTTTCTAATCCTACCTTGGCCGCGAACATGTTTCTAACTTCTCGAATTTTCTCAGACAATTCTTGGACAAAACTGTTGGGACGCTTTGTGTCATAATATTTCTTGAATCTAATCTGCCGTTCCTCCCAGGTTTACATGAAGCCCGCCACCCCGCTCCCCTTTCTCAAAGTTTGCGCTAGTAGAGAATGACTGTATGCCGTGATAAATGGTCAACTTTGTGAAGGGATCGAGCGGGGTGTCGCTCAACGAGTTTTTGTCCAAGATTGTAGGTCTTATAGCCTATAGGCCTCAGCTATAAGTATAGAACCTAGCCTAGGCCTATGCACACGCTGGTGCACAGAAATCTCCTCTAGTAAATACTACAAACTTAAAGATGATGGAGTAACCAACATTTGACAGGCAATAACTGCTTTGACTAGCCCTAAGCCTAGGCCAATAGCTATTACAGTAACCTATGGCCTACCTCTAATAAGTAATTACTCAGCCCATACATACTGTACTACAATTAGGCTAATGAGCCTGTACTGTGGCATTTAGGCGTAGGAACTTAAGTCATCAGGACTAGTGATCTGTCCTATGCCTAGCCCATCACCCTGGAACTCTGCATTAGATTTATGTACTTGGAAGTCTAACGTTTATTGGTGTGTGTAAGGCTAATGTTTGTTGTTGGTTCTGTAACAACACTTAGGCCTACACATTAGGCCCTAACTGTTAGGCCTAGGCCTAGGCCTACTATTAAAAAAACTTGATCTGCCTGGTAAGTGTTTCACTAAAGTGTAACTCACACTACTCTGCTACTCTGAAGAGGAGCCATATTACCTACATACTGGTTGATATTCCTGCTGTAATTTTTATTATTCCATTTCTTGGTGCTATTTTTTCCAATTCAGTTACAGTCAAAATCTAACATTAAACGCTGAGGCTACCTCAGGCCTAGCTCCAACAGACCTTGGCAGGCAGTTCTGTCACTGCACTCAGAAACTAAGCTTTTAACACAGATTTTTTTGATTGGTTGAAAGTGGATCCGTTTACAACTGATCAACCAATGATATGGTAGCTTATGTGAATGTCATGAATCTGCTGCAAACTATCTACTGATTGGTTTAACATCAACTTAGTTGACAAAAATTTAACCAATAACATAATCAGCATAGATTACTGGTGCTTCAAATAAATACACTACAGTACTGTACAGAAAAGTGAAAGATACTGTAGTTTTATTCTCAGTCTTTTGATATGTTGGCTTAAAGAATAATAAAGTTCGTGAAAGGACCTATTTACTCATTCAAATATTTGCTTTATCAAGGAAAAATCCTCGTATTCCCATAGTTTACAATGATTTTCCCATACTGAATATGGAAAGTCCGTGCTGGTTTGGGGAGCCTCTGTCTCAGGGTTTGACCCCCCCTGGGTGACCCCAGATGACTTTTTGACCTCCCACCAAAAAGGAGTAGAGTTCTTCCTCTTACTACATAAGCATCTAAATACCGTAAGGTATGAAAAATTTATCCAAGCTTCGCTACACTCGAGATATCGTGTTAAAACAAGGTTTTCAGAGTATGACCCCCGGTGACCCCAGATGACCTTTGACCTCCAACAAAAATGATAGGGTTCTTCCTCCTTTACCATAACTCATCTACATAATAGTATGGAAATTCATCCAAGCTTCCTACCTCAAGATATTGTGTTAGACAATGTTTTCACAGGGTTTGACCCGCCCGGGGACCCCAGGTGACCTTTGAACTCTCCACCAAAACAATAGGGCTTCTTCTCTCAATATGGGGTCATCCATGTACCACGTTTGAGAACTGTCAGAGCTTCCCTTCTTGAGAATATCGTGTTAACAAAAGTTTTCAGAGTATGACCCCTGGTGACCCCAGATGACCTTTGACCTCGCACCAAAAGTGAAAGGGTTTTCCTTCCTCTTACCCATAACGCATCTACATACAAAGTATGAGATTCACCCAAGCTTCCTACCTCAAGATATTGTTGTTAAGCTAATGTTTTCAGGGTTTTGACCCCCGGTTTGACCCCAGGTGACCTTTGACCTCCACCAAAAACAATAGGGTTCTTTCCTCTCAGTATGGGGCATCCATGACCAAGTTTGAGAACTGTCAGAGGCTTCTTCCTTTCTTGAGATATCGTGTTAACAAAGTTTTCCAGGCTTTGGACCCCCGGTGACCCCAGATGACCTTTGACCTCGCACCAAAAGATGATAGGGTTCTTCCTCTTACACGTAACGGCATCTACATACAAAGTATAAAAACCTACTCCATCAAAGCATTCCTACCTCAAGATATTGTGTTAACAATGTTTTTCAAGGGTTTGACCCAGATGACCCCAGGTGCACCTTTCACCTCCACCAAAACAATAGGGTGCTTCCTCTCACTATTGGGCATCCATGTACTTACATTTGAAAAACTGTCAGAGCATTTTCTTTCTTGAGATATCATGTTAACATGGTTTTCAGAGTTTGACCCCATGACACCCAGGTGACCTTTGACCTCCACCAAAAGTGAAAGGGTTTCTTCCTCTTAATATGGGGCATCTATGTACTCAAGTTTTGTAGAACTGTAAGAGTCTTTTCCCTTTCTTGAGATATCGTGTTAACAAAGTTTTCGAGGGTTTGACCCCCGGTGACCCCAGATGACGCTTTGAGACCTCCACCAAAAATGATAGGGTTCTTCCTCTTACCCACACACGCATCTACATACTAAGTATGCAAATTCCCCAAGCCTTCCTACCTTCAAGATAGTTGTATTGTGTTAACAATGTTTTCAGGGTTTTTGACCCCCGGTGACCCCAGGTGAAAACCTTTGACCCCACCAAAAACAATAGGGTTCTTCCTCTCAATATGGAGCATCTATGTTACTAAAGTTTTTTGAGATACTGGTCAGAGCTTTCCTTCTTGAGATATCGTGTTAACGAAGTTTTTAAGGGTTTGACCCCCGGTGACCCCAGATGACCTTTGACCTCCACCAAAACTGATAGGGATCTTCCTCTACCGTAAGCGCATCTACAATACAAAGTATGAAATTCATCCAAGGCTCGTATCTCGAGATATTGTGTTTTAACAAGGTTTTCAGGTTTTGACCCCCGGTGAACCCCAGGTGACCTTTGACCGCCCCACCAAAAACAATAGGGTTCTTCCTCTCAAATATGGGGCATCTATGTACCAGGAGTTTGAAAAACTGTCCAAAGTTTTTTTCCCCTTCTTGAGGATATCGTGTTAACGAGCAAAGTGTCACAAACGCACACACACACATACACACACGCACATACAACACGAAGGGTGGGGGGGGGGGAGGTGACATACGACACGGGGAGCGGCCATCATGACCGCATAGGTTTCTCTTTTCATCGAAACCAATAAAAATTAGAAGAGATGATTTTTAAAGTTACTCTCGTCTACCATTTAAGATAATCATGTCACCCGTTTTTCACACTACCAAAGTATCTCTCATCATTCCGCATTACCAAACATCAGGCTTAAACACATGCACGCGGACGGCATGCTAGTCAAACCTTAGCTCTTGCTCAATATCAGTAGTGCCGGCACAGGGCGAATGGGGGGGCTCGTGCGCCCCCTATGAAAATTTTTTGAAAATTTTAAAATGATCCTGGTGATTAAGCTATAGATTTCTGTAGGGGGTGGGGGTGAGGTGTGTTTTCACTGAGTGATAGATCTATTTAATCATTTTCTATCACAAATATTTCTCAAACTATCAGAATTTTCGCAAATTCTTTGCAAACTACCAAAATTTTCACGTGCTCCGTGCGCTTCAAACCTCATCACAGTGTTCTTATTATCAATATCTTCTGATAGCAACTCCCGGAAAAGCACAGCAGCAAAAGTTGAAAGCTGTTCACAAATTACCAGGTAAATTAGACTGGCTTTTTGAGTGGCATGTAGATTTGTTGGGCAATTGAAAGTGTCTCTGGAATGCAGATTCTGTCATGGAAATCTTATTTAATGAAAAATTTCACGCAGTTTTTGCACATGCTGCATGATTTGCAGTAGACCTCATGACCATTATTAAGGTAAAATACATGGAATTATAATCACAACATCTGTAGGGGTCTAGCATCAATATGGGATCTTTCAATCTAATTTGTTGTAGCATGATTTGGAAAGGTGAAATTACCTATTTGCCTTTATACTTTTCCAAAAAAAATTTACTTTGCACACGGCCATTATCCGTATAAATGTCAGGCGCGTAGATAAGGGGGACGAAGGGGGCAGCCGCCCCCAAGCATATTTTTGGTATTTTTTAATGTTTATTTTAACAATATTGCTAGTGTTTCCCTTATTTATATGCCGTAAATAGGAGTGGGAAGTGCCATTTCTAGCGATCTGGAAGGCATTTTGGTCCGAAATTTTCTTGCGCTTTGTGCCAACCCATGGTGGTGTGAAGCACTGAAAGTCTGTCTATGGGCTTTGCCCCCCCCTCCCCTCCACAGTGAGGAGAGCCACGAACAACCAATAAAAGTTGGTGGCTATTGCGCCTAAACCTGAACCTTATTTTAAATCAGTGAAGGGGCTATCTTACCTCAAGATTGCATAGTCTAAATTCTACCCCTTCCCGAACATGAAATGCACCACCCCAACTGGGAAATGGGTTGTTGCAGACTCTCTGATGTATGATGACGCCCCCACCACAAGTCCTAGAGCAGGGTGAATCCATCCAAGCTGACCAACCACCGGTAACTGGATCTGGGGCATCCAACAAAAACACACTACTGCCAGCCATACAAATCTGTGTGGAGATTTAGAAAAGAAAAGAAAAATTGTATGCCCTTAACTATAGTTGCCAAGTGACACATTTTACCTAACATCATGTTTGTTAATACCACCATGTTGGTGGTACACACGAGATGTCTGTATACATTTTGTACACTGTATATGATGTGAAGATGTAGTAGCATGCATACACAGTATACTGTACATGCCCCAGTGGTACCAATGAGTGACTTCCACTGACTGGCCACTTTTGTGTACAAGTGTACATCTGCCAGAAGCTTAATCCCCCAACATGACCACTGTTCTGCTTTTCCATCTGGAATGTGACATACATGAAGGGTTTACATTTAAATATTTATGATGAACTCAGTCACTGGACCCCATGCACATAGCTTGTTTGGTGTTTGTTCCAAGGAGTATTTTGTTTTTGTGTGCTTCTTTAATACAATGTGATGTTTTTGTTGTCCTTATCTGAAATCATTCAAGTTTTTCTTGCAAAATTTTCTTTAACCCCCCTCTAATAATAACCAATATTTCTGCATTTCCAATCACAAAAGTACTACATCATTTACACTGCACATACCACTTCCCAGGCATAGTGGTACATCTGCTCACAAAGTTTCATTGCCTTCACATTTAAGTCACTGATATGCACAAATCACTGACCAATCGTAGTGGTACATCTGAACAGTTCCATTGCACTCACATCACAGTCACTGATATGCTCATTGTTTTCATACATTTGGATTTATAGTTAGAATTCATCCTCTATTCATGTCAATTAAAACTAGATGACCTATCACAAATTTAAGGGTGTTATTGTGGACCCATTTTGGAATGATGACAGAAATTCTGACTATGACTTCTCCTCTTACCCAAGCTACTCAATCAGAGGTCTGATTTTTCAGTGAAGATTAATCCCTATTATGTAGCTATTTGCAACAACTTCAGGTTGCAAAGATACTTACAAACACTTTTTACAATTTCTTCCTAAAGCGTTCTCATGTTCCTAGGACCCATATAAACTAGCACATTAAACTCCCAGAAGGAGACAACATTTGCACAGTCTTTGGGAGGAATTAGGCAGCAGGACTGCACGATTCCCGTATTTTTCTCAACAATCCCACAAGTTTAACAATCGAATACAGGAATATCCTGCACCTGCTGGGAAAATTGGCTGGGTAAAATTGGCTTTTTCCTTTGTAACTTATCAAGATTCCCTTCTTTGAACCAAAATTTCATCCAAACCCTTTTGGAGGGGTGAAACCCCCACCCCCCACCAAAATTCTGGGACCTAGTGCCAACACTGGGGAGGCCCCTTCTAGGAAGGACAAGACTCTACTGGTAATCTTTTATACCTTCTTTCCCAAATTCCCAAATTATAACAATGGAATGGGAAGAGTTAAATAGTAACTCTTCATTAATAATCCACCTTCCAATCCTTTAACTTCACCTGTTAAATTTTTCTACATGCTTCTGCAAAAATACATCTAGTTCAACTCTGGGAAGATTCCCCAGCCAACTGATATTACCCCCAAGATCTAATACCACCTCACACTTTCTAAAATCCAGGGGAATCCCTGTGATGGGATGAAAGTGGTAATTCAATAGACTAAAGAAAAGGTTAAGACTACAATACTTCATTTCATTATCCACATACAGTATTCTTACAATTTTCCCATTGCAAAGGGACAAAGCTACACCAGATGCATTGTGGGATATAGCGTATCCATGATAAAAGCAGTCTTTCACATCCAACAGTTTCTTGGTAATAGAACCATCCTTTTGGTACTTAATGTGTCTGCACAGTATTTTAATATGTCTGCATGGTATCTGAGAAATAGAGCTGTCAAATAATGATATCTTCAAAAACTCTTTAAATGTCTCCTAATGTTATTTCTTTCAAGTTTGTAACTGACAGCTACAGAGAAAGGTATGGTACAAAATACCAAGCCTTCTGCATTGTATAGCAACCCCCCTCCCCCCCACCAAATTTCCCGGGATTGTTTCTCAGCTATTTCCACCCATGGCTACACATTGTTCATGGTCCTTATGGGATTCTGAATGATGAACAAAGTGCTCTTGATTGGTAAAACAAAGTTCTAAAGCCAGCTATGGGAATTAAAAGTAACAAGCAGGAGTTTAATGTATCTATCAAGTTATCCAGTCTGAGTCCACAACTTCTTTCATGGCAATTTTGAAAGGCACAAAACAAGTCATGGCAGCTGTCTGAGCTTCTAAATGTGGTAGAGTCAAAACTTTAGAAATGGTCAATTTAAAAAAAGTACATCAGATATGGGTCTATTATCCTCAAAACCCTGTGTAAAAAATATCAAGACAGCTGAGATTCAACAGCATCACTGTTCTTGTTATTTCTTTCCATCTTGTTAAACTCAAAGAGTTGCTGGCAAAGTCCTTCCGAAGGAAAATCAGAAAGAGACCACAATGTTGAAAAGCACACATACTTGTTAGAAACCTCATGGCTATGGACAAGCCTTCCAATAAGCAGGCCCTACACATGTTTTACCCCATTGTCCCTCAGATTGAGTGCCTACTTTGTTCCATAAATATATGACCAAGGGACCTCTACTTTTCATTCAAAACCCTGAGTCACGTCCTCCTCCAACTTCTTAAATTCAATTCTGAGGTTAAAATTTTAGTTTGTGTATTGCATGTTGACTGATTTGCGCACATAAAATTTCTTTGATTTATGCACACTGACATTTCCTGACCTCATTTCACTTGTTTGTAAATGTACTTTATACTGTAAAACCAGGGTATTCCCCAGGTCTTCACAGAGTATTGTCACAATGCCAAACATCATGGAAAAATTGCACTCAAAATGATGTAATATTAAGCAGAAGGTCCAAAACTCAGAGATTCCTTGCCAAAAAGAAATGCTTTCTTGTAAATTTAAAACAAAAATTTAAAAAAGTAAGTGAACTAGATGGGATTCAAACCTCCCCCAAAAGCAGTAAGGATCTACCTCTCAATACAGGAAATCCATATGCCAAGTAAGAGAAGTATCTATTGTTGCTATCTTGAGATACTGTATGTGTTTACAAGCCAAGTGTTACAAACACACTTACTCATACTCACATACACACAAATATGCCTTATAGTGTGATTGCATAGATTTGTTTCGCATTCAGCAGGGAATCAAAAGGACTGTGCTCATAGCAAAGTGGCAACTCATTCAGCCAATACCTACATAACCTAGAGACAAAATGTAGATTGGACTGGTGCTGTGTTCTGGGACAAGCCCTTTTTATTAATGAAAGCCTTGCCTGTGAAAATTCTTCTAATACAAAATAAAACACACTTGCTTTGTAGCAAATATTATTTTCAGTCCCAGTTCATGGTGTAATATTGGATGACGTCTTTGTGCATCTTCTCCAGTGACTAGATGTTGTATTCTTGTTCCATACCCCCTTTTGATGATACCAATGCCGATATAATGAGTATTAAAATCTTGGATTATCAAAAAGCCAGTTAAATTCATACCAACTTAAAGTCTCCAAATATTTCTGAGTTATGAATGATAATATAAAATTGATACTGAGAATGTCATTCATACCTAATATTTCTTCAGTATTTTTGGTATATTCTCTCAGGTTATCTCTCTTTAGGAAAGATTGGAAAATAAGAACAGAAAAAGATGGTCAAAAGTGAGTGGTGTACAGATTTCAAGTTTCATTAATTCACAGAAATGTACAGTAGTATACCATACTGATGAGAATGCTATGAGTTTCAATAGCCTACAGTAGGTAAGCTCTGATAGTACTATTGGACACATAAAACCATACCGTACAGACACACATTCAGAAGGAATATTGTAAGGTTTTCTCCACAAGCGTTGAGGTCTTCCTGTGGCTGCTATAGCAACCGAACAAATATGAACTCATCCAGTGGTTCTTATCGGGAAAATAACTTTGCTATTTCTGGGATTTTCCTCAGCTTTTCTAGAATCAGTGCATGTAGGACCACATTAGTAACCCTAGGCAAAACAGACCATGAATAGCAACTTTAAAAAGTATGGGGTTTTTCAAAACTATACAAAAAAATAAGATAGTGATTTGGCAACACAAAACGGAAGTTTAGTGCATGTGATATGTCACACTGTAAGTGGCATGGATGGATGGAATTTTGCACACATAATTTTAAACGCTGATACTTTTCTGGAAAAGAATCAATAGCTAAAATCCCCAAACCAGGAAATAATTTATCTGGTATCACATCGCAATTTGCTACACAAGCTGGCCAAATTGCTACACAAATGCAAAAATGTGTAGAACTTTTTTGTGTGCATAACCAAAGGGTTTTCAGTGGTTTAGTACTACAGAAGTAAGAAATTCTCAAAACTGCTACACAAAATTTGAATACTAAATTATTCCCTGGAAATGATGGATAATCTGATCTGATCAAGTGTAAGCTGGAATGAAAAGTAAATTCATGTAATGAAATAAAAATTGTATCCAGATTTCATGTTTTATGTCAACTCAGTCTTTGTTGCTGACACAACCGTAAACCTGGCAAATCTCATGCACCTCAAAAACTTTGCATGATATTTGCAAGAATTTTTTTCAAAGCAAAGTTTGGGGTGACTGACTACTAGGGCTGTCACTGTTTAGCAATTAATCGCTAAACAATGGCATATGTAATAAACGTTTAGTACAAAGCCACCAGCAATTAATTGCAAAACCCGTTTTTCTGTATGAAACCAGAATGCAAAAATGCATTGAGGTTTCGATGATATATGTTCCATTCCAAATAATGCCATTATGCCCTTTATCTTTCAGTCACTATGCTATCTTAACAAGTCAAGTGCTATCTTAACATGTTGGAAAATAATTTTTGGTTCATATTTGATCTTGGGAATTTTGACCACTAATGACTTGAGATGATCTTGGGAATTCTTGGGGTAATTTGCTTTTTGACTCCTGGTGAACCCATGAGAGGATCTTGGGAATTCTTGGGAAATTTTGCCTTGTGATCCCTGTGACCCCAGATGACGTTTAACCTCCACCAAAAATGAAAGCATTCATCTTCGCACCATAATGCATCCACATACTATGCATGAAATCTATCCAGGCTTTCTAGCTTGAGATATCATGTTAACAAGGTTTCCAGTGTTTGACCCCTGGTGACCCCAGATGACCTTTGACCTCCATCAAAAACAGTATAGTTCTTCCTCTTAATATGGGGCATCTATGTACCAAGTTTGAGAATCGTCAGAGTTTCCCTTTTTGAGATATTGTGTTAACGAGCAAAGTGTCACAAACACACATGCACACACACCCACACGAACACACACATACATACACACACACACACACGCCATCACGAATGCATTGGTTTCTCTTATCATCAAAACCAATAAAAAACAATCTGCAGTCATTACAGAAAATTAGATGTTCACTTTAAATCTTTTTGAAAAAGTTAAATACATAATTATACACATGGCACACACGTAAACATACAACATCAAAGTGGAGCTTCTAGTTCTATGAGGATCCGTGTTTGAGGTTCATGAAAACTATGTCCCCCAGACATCACTAATGCATTTTACATATTCATCATGTTCAAGGGCACGTTTAAAGTCTCTATGTTGATCACAGCGCTTGCGATTAATCACTAAACGATTGCAAAATTTTGCGATTAAACGTTTAGTAATTTTGCTAACTGTTCACAGGCCCACTGCCTACTGCCTTTAAGCAATTTACAAGGTTTGGAGTTCTCCAAGTTAGTAGGCTAGTCCAACATAGGTTGTGCTTTGCTCTTACCTTAGCTTGTACAGTAGTTAATTACTGACACTACAGTTGTGAACCCCACTCAAGAAAGCTGTAGTTAAAAATAGGCCAATCTGGATTTCTAGAGAGGTACTTAGAGCAGTCAGGAAGAAACATAAATGTTGGGGGCGTTATAAGGTCAGTAAGAATTCTGATGACTTTGTAGTCTACAAGAATAAGGAACTATTTGGTTATTGACACTAAAGCTAGGTTTGAAAAGCTGTTGGCCAAGGAGGTTAAGGTAAATCCAAAATCTTTTCATGCCTATGTCAGGTCTGAGCAGAAAGTTAAGGAGGGTGTATGACATCTCCATGGAAATCAAGGCACACTAAGCTAGTTAGTGATCTTCAGGATATGGTTAAAAGATATGGTTGGGCACCCCTGGTTGAATATATGGTTGAATATCCTAGTACAATTGTGCTACCATGAGTTGGTCACCTAAATCATGTTGCGCACAGTGTATGTCCCAGGGCTGTAGCTGGGCAAATTTGAGTGCTGGCTAAGGTGATACGCAGTCAGAATTTCTTTAAGAAAGGATAAAGTTCTACCTTTTAAAAAGGCTATGAGAATAAGCAGTCAGAATTTCGAGATATAATTTTAAGAGGCTTCGAGGATACGTGACTGCTTAGCCCGTTAAAAAGCAGAGCTTCAATCTGGTGGGGTATTCTGCAATTGTGCCTTACCACAGCCAATCAGGTTATTACAGTCACAAAAACAAAGGCCTGACAATATTGACGATATTCCTAGTCCTAAGCTAGCCACGAACCAGTCGCCAATATAAGTTTATACGGTTACAATTACAGTTACAATATACTGACGATAATATAGGCCTAGCCTAGGCGTGTGGCAGCTCCCTGTATACTTAGGTAAGGCTACAAATAACGAGTACACAAGTGGCTACAAATACAATGCCTTCTTTAACGGTTACACTAGCGTTTGTCTCAATCTGCCAATGTTGTGAAAACTTTCGTAGGCTACAGTAGCCGAAGTAAGTTGGCCTCAAGTTCTAACGGCCTAACGTTAACTGAACAGTGAAGTCCTCTACAGTTCTAAAACTTCTAGCTAACTGTACTTCTTAGTTAGACCTGTTCATTCAATTATAAATCTTTATTAATTGTTGGTGAAGGATAATTGACGTAAACTTGTCGTCGTAAGCTGACTACCGAAAATTTACCATCTCTGCTTTTCTTCACGACGAACGTCGTACGGTACTACCTGTAGCGGTCGAGTTTATAGTCAAGGCATTTCATTCCATCCTCGAATCTTAACGCGCCTACAAATTAAATAAGCCCCGCCTTCTTTCTGTTTTTCGAACGTCATCTTTCAGATAATTCAACGTTGTACCGCCTACTTAGGAATGAGACACCTTGAATCTAACACATGCTGCTAGCTAGGAGTGCAGCTCGATCCCCAAGGCTGGGAATATTTTCCGGATGTGTGACCCTATTAATATGTACATATCTAACATGTAAACATGTAGGTGTCATATGCAGACTGGTCCCAAAATACAATTGCACAGTTTAGTTGCACTGCTCAGCAATTCGTAATTAGATTAATTAGAAGACATTAAATATTTATTTGATGCATTTATACCAACCAAAATGTTTACTTCTCAAAGTAAACACATTACTTGAGACATACCATATCGAAAGAACCTCTCCACTCAAAATGGTACGGGCAGAAAGTACTGAAAGAGTTGGCTTCATACACGAAGCCAAATGTTCAAAGGTTAGAAAAAGAAAGTTTCAGTTTAAAATAAGGCTGGCACTATAGTTGGAAACGACACCACAATGCACGAACCTACACTTGTTTTGCAAAGGTTACGTCTGCACGACTACATAGGTATTCCCTTTCGGGAAACCAAAAACTGGGTAAAACATGAAAGGTCTCACTGCTAGTACTATCCAGTAAATTCCTGCTGTAAAAGTATGATGTATAATAACCAACCTTAAAGACAATTATGATGAATGGACAACTTTAAGGGCTGATTTGTGATGGACAACTGGACTAGCAACTTTCCTTCTGATGAAGGATGCTTACTTTAATGCAATCCATAAATACTGTGCCCTTTCTTTAATGTGTTTCTGCACTGGATTTTTTTCTTTTCTCCTTCCTAAATGTAGACTTACAGATTTCAATCAAAGGCTACTACCTGTTTTCCAATTAGTGAAACAAAAGTGAGCCTGAATAACAACATCTCCAACATGCCAAAGGCCAAATTACCATGCCCAGACCATACTTACAGTGAAGTAGACAGTCCAAAAACACAGAAAAGAAAACTAGAGTCAAAAATAAGCAGCCTTCATCAAAGCCTCTGTGCTGCCAAAAAGAAATGTTTCAGGAGAGATTCAAAAAT
The DNA here is from genome assembly GCA_029531755.1 of Holothuria leucospilota. NCBI lineage: Eukaryota > Metazoa > Echinodermata > Holothuroidea > Aspidochirotida > Holothuriidae > Holothuria > Holothuria leucospilota. The sequence continues at coordinate 43,689,806 of CM055981.1, forward strand.
AAAATCCCTCCAGCAATTACTAAATGAGATGGACAACCATAGCTTTTCCATGCAGGACAAAAATCTCATTAAAGAAAAGTTAACAGGGGAAGCATTCCAGCTCATGCAAAATCATGTGGAAAATGTGGGAAAGAGCAAAGCTGGTTACCGCTACAAAAAGGGAGTACTCCAAATTGCACAAACAATTAATTATTACTCACCCAGAGCATACAGCTATATTCGCAGTTTGCTAAGTTTACCAAGTGTGGAGACCCTTCGGAAAGAGCTGGAAGGCTTAAAATGTTACCCTGGTTTTACTGTAGAACCGTTCCAGGCACTATACGCTGTACACCAAAAGTACAAAGATGAGAAATTTTTCTACTGTCTAACCTTAGATTCAATGTACATAAGGAACTTAACCCAATGGGATCAAAACCTACAGAAATTTTGGGGTAAGGTGGATGTTGGTGAACTTGGTGACTTTCTAGATATTCAAACAGACAAAAATGAAAATGCCTCTCAAGTCATGGTATTCATGCTCAATGCACTAAATTCACACATTAAAACCCCAGTTGGTTATTTTTTCATGAAGTCAATTACTGGGATAGATTTATCCACTCTTATTACTGAATGCCTCTGGAGAGCACATGATGCTGGTGCACACATTATCTGCATCACATGTGATGGTGCAGCCAGCAACCAGACCATGGCTATATACTTAGGAGCAAGCCTTAATCATGCAGCACTCCGAGGAACTTCTATCCACCCGGCCCATGGATCTACTATATTTTATATGCCTGATGCAGTTCATATGATCAAGCTTCTCCGTAACACACTTAAGGCAAACAAGGAGCTGTTCTATGATGTAAACAAATAGGTAAGCTTCATTTGAAAGAGTTTATTATCATCTGTCCATACAAAAGTGCTCCAAGGAGTTGAGTAGGATATAGGATCATATAATCCCAACTTTCACTTTGTAAATACATTCATGTGTAGGGCCAGTCTTCAATAATGCTCCTGAAAAGAAATAGGATAACATCAGATGAAAATTTACCACAACCAAAACACAAATAATATATAAATGGAATGTTCAAATGATTCATTCATCAGCTGTGCAACAAAGAGGGGGAGGGGTTTACCCCAACATGGTCTCTAAATCCCCCCCCCCCCGGCCCCCGGTCTGCTCCTGTACAAATAACAGTGGCAGTGGTGGTGAATTATGGGTCAAAATTTTGTCAGTTTCTTTTCTGCAAATATGTGTACGAGGTACAGAATCACGAAAAATTATCCGTGTGGAAATATCTAGCTATACAGTAAATAAAACAGGGTAAAAGATCTTCGAACTCTTGGGAAATTTTCCTTTTTGACCTCTGGCAACTCCAGACAAAGACTTTGGTTTTCAGGGTTTGACCGCTGGTGACCTCAGGTGACCTTGGACCTCCACCAGAACCAATAGGGTACTTAGTCTCACCATAATATGCCTACATCTGAGTACTACACTTGAGCAACAATGGTGTTAAAGCTCATACCTACACTCTGTTTAACATTTATCAAAAGAAGGGGATAAGCATCTTGCAATATTTCTCAAGTTGGACCCTACAGTCCATCTTGGGCCTTGGATCCTGGACACCCTTCAGGCACCACTATTAAACTGAGTATCATTATGACAATTAAATCAACAAAATTGTAAAAGCGAATTTGTAGGAGTATGCAATTTGCAGAATTTCATAAAAAGGGCCATATAGGCACTACATGACACCTTGGACCAGAACCTCCAAAAAACCATAAACAGATCAGTGATCCCAGAAGACCTTTGACCTCCACCAAAACAATAGGGTTCTTCCGCTCACCATAACACATCTACATACTGAGTATGAAATCAATCCAAGCTTCCTACCTTCAGATATCTTGTTAACAAGGTTTTCAGATTTTTACCCCCTGGTGACCCCAGATGACCCTTAACCCCAACCGAAAATAAAAGGGTTCTTCCTCTCAATATGGGGCATCTATGTACCAAGTTTGAGAACTGTCAGTTTCTCTTCTTGAGATATCATGTTAACGAGCAAAGTGTCACAAACACACACACACACATACATTCACACATACATGCACATACACACATACATACTCATGCATCATGAATGCATAGGTTTCTCTTATCATCGAAACCAAAAATGATATCAATGTGACTTCAATGCATAAGGTCTATTGAAATAACTAAAAATTGGTATTGAGTGGACAAGACCCATGCTCCTGCTCCTCAATCATCAAGGACAGGATTCAGGACAGGGTTTGCTCTGATGATATGAAGCTCATTTGTGACTTAAATTCAAGCTAAAAACGGTGAATCTGAGGTACATAGTGATAGATACAGGAGTTTTTACTAGGGGAGGCTTCCTTAGAGAATCAATAAAGAGGACCATACCTGACCTTGGCTAAGGCAAAGATCAAACTTTTGACATCCAAAAAATCCTATAACGTGGCTTGGAATAGTACCTTATATTTAGAACAGTACTGATTTAGAAGTCCCTAGAATAGTTGAAAGAAGAAACTCGAGCTGTACACTCAAATTGTTGGCTACATTATTTGCATCAGCCAATGGCCCCCTGAAGTGGGGGCGGGGGCATGCACTAGGTTGTGTGATTGCTGGCCTGTGTGAAAAAATTTACATTATTTGGGGGCCTGATGACCAGTATTTTACTTTAAAGATCATGGGCCTAAGTGCTGTACTTGTCTGAGAGTTGCTATCAGAAGATTTTGATAATAAAAACAATATAGAGGTAAGGTTTGAAGGATATGAAAGAAAAAAAAATTCTGACAGTTTGAGAACCATAACTTGTGATATTTTGGTTCTTGTGATAGGGTATTATAACAAAAGATCTATCACTGGTCCAAAACAAACCTCATTCTACCCCTCCTGGCTACACCAATGAACGGCCCTCAGCTGTGATCTGAAATTATCAATACTTTTTGAAATCCTTTGCAACCTATCAAATATTTGCATGCTTCCAGTCTCATTGCTGTAGTATCATTGTTTCATGAAATACCCTTCCAAGCAAAATTTTCAGGGTTTGACCCCTGTGACCCCAGATGACTCTACTAAAAACAATAGGGTTCATCTTCTTAATATGGGGTATCTATGTACCAACTTTGAAAACCATCAGTTTCCCTTCATGAGATATTGCGCACAGAAGCTAAGCATCACATACACACACAATCATGACCGCACAGGTTTCTCTTTCATCAAAACCAAAGAAGGGCACTGCAGATACTTTGGGCCGGTACAGTAGATTGCATGACTTTGCACAGAGACTCAGTTCTAAAATGTATTTTACTTATGCTTTTCAGGTCAAGTGGCACTACATCAAACGTCTACAAGAAGTCCAACACGAGGAAGGGCTAAGAGCTGGAAACAGGCTCACAAGGTCACATATTGACTTTGAACGACAAAAAATGAAAGTCCGCCTTGCAGTGCAAACCTTAAGTCTTTCTGTGGCATCTGCACTAGATTTCATGAGGAATCTTCCACACCCAGACTTTGCAGAGAGCCAGGATACATCATCATGGATCAAGCAAATTGACAGGTTGAGCATTACTGAAATTTTGTTTATACATCATTAGTACAGTAGACCATATTCTTCAATGGTGGAAATGTCCTCTATTTACAGTGGACAAAACTTCCCACTGAAGCAACACTTCAAACGTTCTTTTACCAATAGCACAAATCTGAATGGGGCTGAAGATTAAGCAGCTATGAAAACTTTTACTTAATTTCTTACTAAAAGCCAGTTAATTCAATCATGCAGGAGGCTGTTGCCTCAAAACAAAATGCCTTGAACAACTTCATGTGCATGCAGATGGGTATAAGCATTCTATATAAAGTTTTACTCACCACCGGGTACAGCATATTTTGCATGACAAATTTCACTCTTCCTTATTCTCTAGACTCTTCGATCTGCTTAATTCAAGAAGTATCTTTGCCAAAGGTTCCAAAGCTCCACTAAAAGAGGAACGTAGAGCAGAATGGGAGCCATTTCTTCTGAAGACAAAAGAAATGTTACTACATATGACAGACAGCAACAGGCAGAAACTGCCAGGGTGCAACAAAGATGGCTTTTGTGGGCCTTGCCCTGGATATTGATGCCATCATAGGAATTTCGAGAATTCTACTCTCTGGCCAGTCCCCACCAATGAGGTAATTTAGTGTTTTCCTTCTTTTTTACTGTTTGCCATTGGTATAACCTGGATGCTGCATTCACAAAAGGTGGCCTGCAGGCCTCTTGCAGTCAGTGAAAGGTATGAAAATGGGCTGCAGAAGGTTCTTAGTCGAGTGTCCTTGAAGTCTAAAATTTCCAATAATAAATGTTTACCTTGACAAATGAATCCATACATTCAAAGTACCATTTCCATATGACATTCCTGAGTCTTAAGATAAAATGTTGAAGATTATGTACTAAATTTAAAAGGGTACAGTTTTTAGTTTGTAATTTCATTGTAGTACTACTCTATTTTCGGTCCTGTGTCTTTACTTTCAAAAGCCACTCACTCTTGTGCCAAAATGAGATCACTGTATTACTGTTACTGGGTGACTTGACTATACAAGCCATCTCTGTGATCTCCCTACAAGATGCTGTGCAAGAAAACACTTCAAACTCTAAGGTTAATGAATATTTTCATTTGAAAAAAAGTATTTCATGTGAGTTGTACAAGGCAAGTATTTCAACTTATTATGCAATAAACTAATTCAAGTGAATAAATTTCAACATTTTGTATCTCACCAATGGAGTTAAGCTAGGAAAATGTGAACGTGACTTAGGAAAGCAAGATCCACTCAGTTAGACTTGTTAAACAACACAGAGCTGAAGAGAAGTTTGGATGCCATAACTTTATATTATGTACTTCTTGTAAATTAATGTTCAAATCCTGACCTACCCAAAAATGCTCATTAATGTTACACAATTTGTGACATGCTATCTTCCACCCATTATGATGGGTACCACTTAATTAACTTGCCTTTCAAACCTCTCCCCACAGACTCACAATATCCAAACACTAATAATTTGCCTAAAATTTAAAAAAGTTGCTCAGATCCAGGATTTCAATCTGTGCCTATATTGCCCACAACAGTCCAGCCTGGTTTGCTGCAAGGGTGAAATTAACAGGGCGCTTTGTGCTGTTTCATGTAATTTCCAACTAAACAATGCCCATTGACCTTAAAATGAATGCTACCAGGCAACACTTTTTTACCGAAAGTTAATGCCCATCATCCTTGAAGTTCTTAATATGCATGCACTGTTCTCCACAGGTTCAAATTTTGTCTGGGCACTTGTCTCTGATGCAACAGATGACACTGAACACTGGCCTGAGAAAGGGGGTTAAAGGGTAGGGGAGAGGGGTGTCTCCCTCCCATTTTGCTCAAGTTGGATATTTCACTAAACTAATTTTGGATATGGAAATGATTAAGAGTGTGCATGAAAGAGCCTTTTCAAGATTCTGATAGAGGTGACAATGGTAACAATCTTCTCACTACACCACTCTGGTACACCTTTTCCTTCATTAATTGCTCTTCACTGCAATCATTAATCAGTCCCAATTTTATCATGACCGGACCAAGTATATATAGTACTTGACCTCTGACCCTGTCTAACGAATTACATAAATAAGATCACATCCTCATCATCTTATGTCTCCAATGGAGAGTTCAGTGATCAATCGCAAGTGCCATAGTAGTGCTACAGTGTTCGATGTTAACTGAAGAAGTCTCTATGAGGGAACCGGCGATCAAAATCATAATTCATGGCTGTATTATTCTACTCAAACACTTAAAATTCTGGGGGACTGAAAGTGTTTAAATCACTTTGTAGACTTTTCTAAAAAACTAAAGAAAAAGCAACATTTTTGGTCCAGACAGCCAAGATTTTTGTCCGGGCGGCAACTCTCTGTCAGGGCGCTAATGCATGCTCTTCAGATTTTGTCCAGGCGTGCTGACCGGGCAAGATGGCTAGTGGAGAACACTGTGCATGTACAACATTGTAGATGGTTACTGCCTCCTGATAAACACAAAGTATCTCCTGGTTGCACCAAAAACAAGGGAACCAGGAGACACTTTTTGGTTGAAAGTGACTTCTAGTTCAGCTAACCTTAAATTCACCCTTGGTTTGCTGTCCTTGTGTGTTGACAATTACAATTTCTGTGAGATCGAAATGCCCCTTGGCATTAAATCATTTTCACATTCGGTAAAGAGCCTGGAAAAGCAACAAAATCAAAAATGGCAATTGTAATATCTCATTTGTTGATCTTTCAGATGGAGTTCATATGGTTTGAAAATTAGAACCTTACCTGATAAGCTATCACATCAACTTCCACCTGTACCCCCAGATAAAGAAGTGTTCTCATTTATCATGAGAAATTACACTTCTTAAGAAAAAGTATACAGTCAGAAAGCCACTTAAGACAATCAAGGATAAATATTCCACATAAACTTCAAGCAAACTGATTGTAAGGAAACAATGGTCAGTAAAATTCAACTTTTCTTTACACTTTCAGTTATTTGTTGACATACAAATTATCACAGGACCATTTGGAGCTACAGTATTCTTCAATGCTGTCAGGAAAAGGGGAGGATGGAACAACAACCCCTCAGCTTCCCAGTTCAGATCTGCCTACAAACAGATATTAACTAACAAGCAGATCAAACCAGACTCCTCTGGATCATGTCAACATCTGATTGTCGATGATTCACTTAAAGGTTGGTGCTTCTTCAGTTTCGTAAAGTATAAACTACCATTTTGTGACTAATTCATTTTAAATGCACATATACAGCAACTGTGTACAAATAAACTTTGCCATACCCTGCATAATTTACAAATTTTTACTCAAAGTGATTTGGAAAACTCTCTGCCTGTCTATAGTGTGTGCAGAAGATGTTTCAAGGAAACTGGTCAGATGTACAGCAGAATGGTCCACTGAAAATGCTGCAACATCACACAAAAATGATGATAATGACGGTGATGAAGACGATGATGATGAAGACGAAGATGAAGATGACGATGATGAAAATGAAGAAGAAAGCATAACTCTACATGGCGTAGATAATATCACACTTAGTCCATTTAAGGAAAATGTTGTGGTTTACATTTGTGGCTTTGTTGTGCGTAGACTGACAAGCTACAAAAATAATGCAATTAGGTGTGTTTCGTGCAAATCAGCACTTGTATCTACAGAACAGCCTCAGTCAAGAGCTTTCCAGTTAATTAATGTAAAGAACAGAGGGGGTCTTACCTATCCCACAACAGATGTTGTGAAAATTGGGCTAGAAACTGAGAGAATCTTGAATCAACATATGCTCATTAATGATCAATCTCCAATAGGTGCCCAGCAGACCATCCCAGAGCTGTGTCTTCAAATTCGCATGAAGCTCCGACAACTTCCTCTGTTCAGTGATTTGAATGACCATTTCCTTGAAGCAGAAGTTGGAAACAACCATTTGGGTAATTTGCTCAATTTGATCAGCCAAATGTACAGTATCTCAATATTCGTCTTCATCACTGGGCTAAATCATACAGTTCAGAAATGATTGGCACAAAAATTAGGCAACATCTGAATAAAACAGTTCATTTTAAGAACCAGTAGCCAATAGCCAGTTTTTTAAGAGGTAAGCCTATACATGTATGATTAATTTGATCAATTTGTTTCAATTTTCCTTACTTATGATAAGTCATGACAAGGCTATTGCCATGTTGCCTGCATAATTTGCTATTTGAGGACACTTTGTTTACATGCTGAAATTTCAATACTCGTTCCCTATCATTTCATCAACGAAAAAGGTTTGGATGATGTGTTTTGCTATCTATGGAAACTTGAAACAGTACAGTACTGTCCTTCTTTGTGGTGGATACACACATGTGTACAAACAATCAGGAATACTTGCATAGAAAATGCAGAACTTACATGTGCAGAAATTTAAAATAAAGAGTGTGAAGGCAGTTACTGTTTGGTAATAATTGAGAAATTTAAAGCTTTCTATTCATAGTAAGTTGTACACCATAAAGTGTCTTCTAGCATATACTACTATAAGTATTGCTGGCATTTACAGGTTCAACAAACAACTTGTACTGTACAGAAATGCAATGTACAGTAGAAGTAACGTGTTTGTTTTTCTCTTTTTCTTTTTTACAATTTTGGGAAGGAAATTAAGTCTGCCTGGCAAAACGTTCAACATTTAACTACATGCTGGTCAATCCTCAAATGCTGCTGATATTACTAATGACACTATGATACAGCAGAATTGAATTAGAATGCCAGAAGTGCATTATACCTTTTCCACATTATCCTGGTAATCAAGCTAGTTCTGTCAACAGGATACATTTACTGTTCTTGTGATGGACAAATGCTCGGATAATTGTCTTGCTGCAACCTCAGCTAGGTTCACATTCAGAGTGAATCCCTTATACAGTGATGTCAGTCTAGAGTATGATGCTCTTTTGGAAAATACAATAAAGAGAAGCAATGTTAAGGAAGGTTCTGAAGTACTGTAAAGTACAGTATGCAAAAGATTAAATTATGTTCATATTTGTTAATACATGTACCAGTGTCACGAGCTTAGGTGGCATTATACAGTTGTTAGTCACCACACTTAGCTACTACACCACAATTTCAATACTACTTCAAAAATGCAAATTCAATTGGAGCAAAAGCTTTAAACCAGTTGGAAAGAAATAAGATAATAAGCATGACTACAGTATGCTTCATATACTGTCAGCAGTGACTTGAAGGCATTAAGTGTATGCACAGAAATGGTGTGAAATACTTTCAAGAGGCACAGAATCTTGTAGGCTAATGAGAGTGTAAAATATGGTAATACAGTACTTAAACTGTATACTATTGAAGTGGACATTAGCTTCCTTTACACACACAAAAAAAAGGCAATGAAAACCTTGCAAAAGAACATGAATAGCCTGAATATCTGCTAAATACCAGATTTGGATTCTCAAGAGAGCAACATATTGTAATTCTTACAATGGACAATTTCTAGAAATAGCTATAGATTGTTTTGGTACAGTAGGAAGAGGTGGGTAAAGTAAATAAGTTTCTATCAATTTGCATGTGCTACTGTACACTTTCTGTACACTCAGACAGTTCCTACGTACAATGCATGATCATAGAGTGAAAACAGAGATGCGCCCAGATCCAAATTGTTGGCTCCCGCCAGAAGTGGATCTCTTCAATTGCAAAGAGAAACTAGTGTTTGCATGGTACAAAAAACAGGAACTTGCTTTGCACGAGCGCCATTTTGTTGCTCACTAATTGTAATACCATGGTGTGGTCTGTAACTTTTCATGAATGTTTACAGTGTCAGTCTTATCTTAGTTCTTCACACATGTCAAAGGGTTGATTTGCATAATAGTGGCACATCTAACCCTAAATGGAGAGATGTTTTATTCTTTTTGGTATGCTAAATTAAATGATTCAAAATTTCAGGAAGTCAGAGCTATATATGTATTCCGGTTTTTATTATACATTATAAGGTTCTCTATTTCATTTTACATGGGCCAATGGCCGATCATAATGTTTTGAACCAGCTATTATGTAATGATGGCCTTCTGATGCTTTTCACATACATCGGCGTAGGCTCTACTGATATATGCTCAGTTTATGTATCGAGCATTACATTTATTATGTATGGAGGTAGCGCACCCAAGCACTGGGATTAGGACCTAGATCAGTTTTGTAGAAATCATGGACTGGGATCACAAAGCCGCGCTTAGGAGAAGTAATTGCTGCACGACAAAGACTAAATAGAAAAACTCCGAAATAGTTTTTTATCTCTGCAATAATTTCATTAGGCAAAATTTGCCTTTGCTGGAATCAGTCATAGCTACCGCAGTTTTTAGGGGAAAACTGCGGTTCCCAATTAAAGTACCCGACCACTGGTTCATTACTTCAATTAGCTGCTCCATTGAGCAGCAGCTTTGTTACAAGCTTTGATGACTATTCTGGTACAACAGTAGCCCAGCACTGTGGGGTTTACATTACAACAAACAACAAATCATGCCATGTTATTAGTACTGGCAAAAGGGGATCAGATTAGTTATGGTCATTAAAGGTTAGATCACCTTTCAGTTTTATCTGAGATAAACTGCCATCAAATTTCAACCTTTAGGGCTATTGACAAATGCTTGAATGAGCACCTAATTGGTATTGATAACAACTCTTGACAAGTTTTGGCATAGGAAGATTTTGCGAAATGTAAATCTCTTTTTCATGGTGCTCTTTTAACAAAAAAGTTAATAAATCTTCTGGGAAAATGATAGATACAGGATGATTTTTTCACTTGCAATTTTTGTTTCGGAACCTGGTAGTGAATTTGGAACCAGGTATTAAACAGTACGTCGGGCGGGTACCGGGTTACCAGTGCAAACACTAACCTGAGAAACATTAAAAAGATCACTAGGCCAATGGTGGGAGGAGGCTGTCGAAGGCGTGTCAAGGCAGAAGAGCTGGTGGGTGATACAGTGAGTCACACTAGCTGTAGGCCACCAAGTGAGTGTGACTTTGTAGTTAAACTAGAATGATACAGACAAAAAAGAAATTGGCAAAGTAAGATTAATTAATATATTGCAAAGTTTTTAGAAACAAGAAAATTCAATTTGATAGTCACATTAACAGGGAATGTAAATTTAATTGAAACACTCTGATGAATGTGACTCAGATTGTCAAGGTATAACTGACATATATTTTGAATTTATACTGTGAATAATTCAATATTGATATATGCTTGTACATAATTTGGAAATTTGGATCCTGTCATATGTAAGTAGACTATGGCTAAATTTGAATCTATCTTCATTGTTAGCTCTACTTACAGTATTCTGGACATGCTTGTGACGGCTGTGAGACTAAACAATGGATGTTGCGTCACTACAGTATCAGTGCCACAATGAACCAGGCCCACCTAACCAACACAATACCTTTGTCACTGTTTCTGGCTATGTTGAATTACATGGACAGAAAAAAAGAAAAACTTTTGCAAAGGTGTTAAACTCATCTGTAAAGCTACCTCTAGCTTTTAATGTGAGAGGTAATTTGGGCTAGAATTTGCAAAAATCCGGCCAAATTTCTTTAAAGATCTGGCTGGAACAGCAACCAGATAATTTTTCATTATCTGGTTGGGTAGTCCAGCAGGATCAGTATCTGGTGGGCAATTCCATGGAAATGTCAACCTGGGGGTGAAATTTTTCATCCAGCAGTTTAAAACTTGTTTGAATATTGAACATGGATGTCTAAAATTTCATGAACAGGCATTTTTGATCAGGAAAACATGATGTAACATGCAAAAATGTCAAATTATATGACAGAGGCCAAAAAGCCTTGTTTCTTTCAAAAATACTGTTAAATTTCTTCGTTTTTGTAAATGGTACAGTTTACAAATAATATGGTGTTAGCTTTAATTCATACACTTGAAATACTGTTGTCTACTACACTTAATAGGAAAAAGGAAGAAGAAGACACCTTTTGGGGAGAAATGGAAATCTTGATGTTGTTACTATGAATATGTCAGTCTGTTACCGAAATATTCAAAAAAGTTTTCTGTTGCCCTGCAAGATATCACAGGAACACTGTCTCTGGTATTCTCTGTATTTATCACAAGATGCAACCTACTGTCACAAAAAGAATTGAATAAACTCTTTCTTTCCTGTAGAAATCTTTGGGTAAATTGGTAACAGACTGACGGTAACAGACTGACAGCTTAAATGTTAAGATGCAAACCAATACAAATCAATTAAATGAAACAGAATCATTCACCTATCATGCTCATTGTAAGAAAACATCATTTCACTTTCTGTGGTCTTTTAGGAAGGTACAGTATTTTGTTTGAGAGAAAAGGGAAACTTGATGTAGTCAATATGGTACTGTCAGTCTGTTACCGAAGTAATCAAAGAAGTTTTCTGAGTGCCTGCAAGATATCACAGGAACACTAATCCTGGTATTCTCTGTATTTTTCATGAGATATTAACCACCTGTCATTAAAAGATTTGAATTGACTCCATCTTTCCCACAGAAAATTGTAGGTGAACTGGTAACACTGTTGGTAACAGACTGAAGGTAGCAGACTGACAGCTTACTCTTAAGGTTTAGATGCAAACCAAAACCAGTCAATAGACTGACTTAACATCATTCACATATTATGCTCGTTATAAGAAAACAGTACACACTTCCTTTCTCTTACTTTCTGTGACAATTTAGGGAATTATGTCCAGGCTCCATTTAAATTTGAAGGTAACAAAAGGTACAGCATATACTGTACAATGGATCACTAATAGTGAACAATGTATGGGACTCAGTAGCAAGCCATGGGTCAGAGCGGTTTAGGTTGCATTGCATTTTGCTGTATCTGGACCCAGATGTATATATCCCAATGCAAGCTCAGAAAACTAAACCCATTATTAGGGATATGAAGGTGGGCACAGAAGGCAAAAACCAGCCTCTCTTTGATAGAATTATGAGTAAATATTGTTTGGGGCAGGGATTCTGCTAGAAACTCAAAAAGGGGGGGGGGGAACTATTACTGCTAAACCCCAAGTCCTAATTGGTGCTGCCCTAGGCTAAAGTTACAAGTGGGTTCAGGGGTACAAAAGCTTGCTTCCAGACCCCTGTAAGGTGCAATTTGATGGGTTTAAAGACCATTTATGCAAGTTCAAACATTGCCGCAAAAATCTCTTTTTTTAAAGTAAGAAACTAAAATGTTGACAATTTGTTAAATTTTATGGGAATAAAAAGGTGGGGATTTTACCCACCTACTTCTGGAAAGGGGGGGGGGGGCAAGGCTTAAGTCAGAGAGCAGTCTAGGAGTCATTTGGACTCACAAAATTTTATATACTGCACCATATGTATAGTCCATTTTCATGTACATACACAAATTTCACTAGAATTGTTTGGACTCCCTGAGCTCACCATATCCTGGCTAAAGCACTGGGGGAACAAATCCCCACCCTACCTCCTCTGACAGAAACTCTACAGGGGGTTACACATTGAACTTGTTTGGTAGAGAGGGGCTACTGTAGAGCTGCAGTAGTGTATAAATGTGTAAAATTCAGAATGTTGAAACAGTGAAGATGACTTGGCAGTGATGTACAGTACAGTAGTTCCAAGATGTAGTGTAGTAATTAATGTACAGTACAGAGGGCCTAAGTACAAATTTATGATAATGTCTGCAAGTATTGTGATAAAACTTTTCCTTTTCATTCTCAACAAGTGAATATCTTAATTATGCAGATTCCAGCTTGGCTGGTTTGAGTCAATAAAATTAAATTAATCTGGTATATAAATAAGTATGCCACTGAACTTTGTGGACCAACAAATTTCAGGTTCTGTAAGACCACATTACACAGATGAATTTACCCTGTTACAATCATTTTCAAGAATGTTAACAGAGTCACAGATGGTTCTCTTTGACTTCCGTTAAGTCATTTAAAACTGTTTGGTTATTATAACCAATGATGAATAAAAATTTTCTTCCAAATTTCCAGACTTTGCAGATCTTGTCCTAAAATTCAGAGCATGTCAGTCTGTTACCAAGGGTGTCAGTCTGTTACCGAGCACATTATGCATGACAGTGCAGTAACCATGCATAACAGTCTCTAACTTTTGTATTTTATTTTTTGTATATCCCTTTGCACAAGTAAAAGTGATAACATCCATTCAGTGGAGTGTTCATTTTCAGAGCATTTTAAGGGAGAATATGACAAGGCAGACCATGAGGTTGCAGAAATGTCAGTCTGTTACCATGTCATTAGGTGATCATTTCTTGCATATGCAACACAGCTAATCAGTTTACATTGGGTCATTTTGTAGACATTCCGGTCACATTTATAAATATAAATAATCAACATTTATTTCTGTTCAGTTTACAGTATGAGATAGGGCACAAAATCTTTCAGAAATATCTTCCAAATGCCAGTCTGTTACTGGTGGAATCGCCCTGGTGCATTTTTAATTGAAAACAACTAATAAAGAACCTTGGAAATACAGATGTGATAAACTTTTCTTACAATGGCTACATAGAATATACTCAGGCAGCAAATTTTAAGAAAATGCTCAAAATTTTGGTTTCTGTTTTTAAATTCACTTTGTTACTCTCTATGATGAATTTCTGAGCTACTGTACCATATTGGTAAATTTGCAAGTTTGAAGAATATGTATGTACTGTCCTTACAAAGTTAAGATGTGTTACAAATCACACTCCTCAGGAATTTTAGGAATGTGGTAGGTAAGCTGTTTTATTGAACTTGAATAGATTTACCTGAGTTCCCATTCTTTACCTTAGTGTGAAAAAAATCACCCTTATCACAGGGTTTTGAGGTGAGCGAAGATGTGCAATCGCACTTGCACGCCTCAAAATTCAAGGCCTGATATGTACTTTTTATATATGTAGTCATATGGTCTTACCTAAGCACTATAATTCTAAAAGTTCTCGAGGTCCATTGTAAATAAGGACTGCTGAATGTTGATGGTGGGAGGATAATCATCATGGTCTTCTCTTCCAAACCTAGCATTTTGAATGGAAAAAGAATGTTATTCAATGAATTACTGTAGGCTTACAGTACCAACAAATTACTTCATTTCATGCAATTCTTTCAAGACCTACAGTACAAAGAAGGGAATATGACAAGTAAGGAGAACCTATGGAAGTAGGCAAGTGAGATAGTCCCCTAGGGTGGCAGACACATTTTAAGGGGGTGAGGTATGCTAAAATGCATGCAGGCAATGATAAATTTCTATTTCACAGCATTTTAATTTTTTTTTTCTGGGGCATTGGACCTGGCCACTCTTGAGCTCTGTGCTAGAAATAGAGGGGATGTGCTTGCACATTATCTATTTGCACATACAATTACATATGCCAGCGCATGAAAAATTTTGTTTTCCAGCCAATTAACTTTCCTTTTCTAATTTCAGGGCTCTACATTAACACTTGCCCCATTGGCCAGGGCAAATAACATATACTGATCAGATAAAACATTTGCATTATTACAGAGTGACGTATTAGGCATGCTGTACTATAAGTGGTATAGGTATAGTGAACTCTTCAATTTTGGGGGAAAGAACACTCTTGCCTGAATCTCCTCCAAGTTGCCTGAATTTTGTTGCAGTTCAGGTGCATAAAATAGACCAACTAAACAGTGTTTTAGCTAAAGGCCATTTTCTCTATGCAACATTTATTGATCTGTGGCCTGGGGGAGGGGTCAAAGCAAAGGGGAGGGGGTTGAAAATTTTGTAAATTTGAAACGTGCCTAGATTGCAAATGGTGCAATATTTGAGTGGATTTCTGACCAAATGTTGGTGAAAAATGTTTTACTTCATAAAAATATTTTTGATTTATCAAAACTCTACCTTGAACTAACTGCTCACTGCATTTACTTTACATGAGCTTTAGACTTCAAACGCCATTTGTCAGTATCCCAAGATTGTGGGTAAATTTGCAGTAGTATCATTGTATAATTATGAACTGAGTGAGCAGTCAGCGCTGCGGACGTTATGCACGAAATCTGTCTACTTTCTGAACTTTGAGATGAAATTAGGGTTGTAAGGCTCAAAGTTAAAATAAAGGTTTGTGAATTAGGAAGTCGTGTCACACAATTAGGGGCTGGCTCATATTTCACTGGTAGCACTAAACCACTACATGTGTGAGAAGTGCGCAAAAAGTTTGGCACATTTTGGGGGCATTCGAACAAAAATTTGTAAATTTAGTAGAAAATTTGGGCAATCATTTTACTTTTACTTCATCTCTGCCATAATTTCACCTAGTCTGTTCCCTGAATTGTTGTTGTTTCCTGCCTGAATTTTCGACCTCAGCAAATTTTTGGGGAAGTCTGCCCCTGCCCCCACCTCATACGCTTCAGATGCAAGGCTCTGAAAAACACAAAGATATTATAAGCATAGATTCCAAACTCCTATACCTACACTGTTACGCTCAGTGACTCCTTATGGAGACCCATATATAAGGCGGAAGTGTTAATTTGACATGCGCACCGTTCTTTTTCGAGATCTGCGTACAAAGATAAGAACGCTTCACAAAAATTTTCATTGTTAAAAGAGGCTAGCGTGCGTGCACTTTTACAATGCGTTCTGTACGCGCAGAATACATTTCTCTGTGTATTATCCTGAATACTTTGACGGACAGTTCTGCGCGCTCTGGAAACAAATGCACTAGCTGCTTTCCTGTTATGAGCGCGTAAGTAATTGAACGCGCATATAAAAGTGTGTCACTTGAAGATACCATAGAAACTGACCAATGAATGTCGATGAACTTGCAAAACCAGTCATTGTGCGTTCATGTTCAAGTGTAAAATGTAAAATGTAGATACCCTGTTGAAGAAATAAGTTATTCTTGTTTAAGTGGAATTTGCTGAGGCGTAGTACTTCTCCAGTCAACAACATTCCGAAATTACAAGTACTAATACTTTTGTGAGACATTCATTTACCTGTTTGATTTCAAAACGACTGAGCAGTGATCAGCACTTCCGCCCCGATGTTTTGGCCTCCATGAGGAGTCAACGCGCCATTTTAAGTTTGGAATCTATGCTTGTAATATCTTTGGAAAAACAACAAAACAGCGCCACAATTGAAAAGATAAATTCATCTGCTTCAGTATGGTATGCGACAAGTGTATCTATTCTAGCAATTCTGTACCTTGGGTTAAGGAGATTTCAAAACATGGTAAAAACGCGGTTCACAGTGAAGAGGTGAAAAATTTACAAAGAAAAGAAAAACTTTGCAATTTTTAAAATTTTGACACAAAATTGCTCTTTTCTTCCACAAAAAGTTCCCCCTTGAGATCCCCAAAGTTCCCCCCGGGGGAACTTTACCCCACGGTTAAGAACCACTGTGCTACAACCTTATTCATCTTCAAAGATGGAAGGGTGTATTCAATAATTTTTAAGAGAAATTTCAGGGATTGTTGTCACCTTTGTGACTGTAAACAACCATGGGGTATATTATGTAAGTGGTTAAGAAAGTGGTCCGCACGGGGCGTCGCTTCATAGAAAACTTTTCGACCTTAGATAATTGAAACTTACCATTGCCTTAATGAATTTTAGTATACTTCGCCTTCTGGGAGCTAAAGACCTAACTAAGTAACCATAAATTGCAGTTGGAAGTCTCTTCCATTTTTGAAAGCTACAAACGCATGCCTGAACTTCAAGTGAGTCAGTTCTAAGCTATGCCAGTAGAACAATAAGGATGAGGGCCCAAAAGGATAAACTTACATGATTTCAAGTGAGTCAGTTCTAAGCTATGCCAGTAGAACAATAAGGATGAGGGCCCAAAAGGATAAACTTTCATGATTTACTAACTGCGCTATCGAAGCTACGTTTTTTTCTCAAAATCCCATGTGTTAGTTGGGTATGTCATGTTATCAATCCTATCACCTAAGGTTATGTTTTATCAACACAAGACAATTATTTTCCACTCAGTTTGCAAGAAGGACATGTTGCGTCGGACAGCACTATCAACAGTGCTAGTTGCCCGCTAGATGGTTACAATGTGCTCGCACCTGGGGGTGGGTGGGATTCACTAACATTTCCCTAAGTTCTTGCGTAAGTCAAAATACGCACTTCGTAAGACTGAACTTTCTTAAGTAGTATTCACGAAAGCAACTTACGTAGTTCGTAAATATACGCAGCGTAACTGCAATAAATGCACGTGAACCAATCGTGTGTGCGGTTGCTTCTTGTTTTGTCACATTTGAAGTCAATAACTTTGACTGTTATTGTTAAAACGACTCGCACGGTCTTCTGTGGTTAAACGTGCGGTCCTACGCCGTGCGCAAATATCTGGTACAGCGTGTCTCTGTATGTGTTGCTATATGGCTTTTTCCCAATTAAGTCAACTCTGAAGCTTGCGTATAGTTGCGCAAAATATTTAAGAACTTTTCCCCTCGTGAATACCAACTACGCAAGATACACTTCGTAAGTCTGACTTACGCAAGTTTTTGTGCGTAAGTATGCTTTGTGACTCCAACCCCTGATACCATTAATGCAGCATGTAAAACTTCTTGTTTTGTGTCTGTTTAAAAATGCAAAGAATCTGAAATTGCATTTCTGTGGAAGTAATTTGTATCATTCAAATGTTTCTTTGAGCTTCCTGATTCACCTCAACTGTGCTTTATGACATGGCTTTGATTGTAACTGTTCACCTTTAGGTCGTAGTAGTGTCAGTAGTATTGGATATAAAATGTAGAAGTGCTGACCCTTTTTAAGGACGGCTAGTACTAATGTACATTCATCGACAAAAGTAGTGAGATGCTATTACAACATTTACCAAGGAAAGAGAAGTTTACTTACACAACGGATATTTTAAAGACATTTTTATCATGAGAAATAAGATAATTATAAATTAATTTAGATGAACATTGAAAAAAGTATGGCGATCGCAAAAACGTTAAAATTAGCTCTGTAAATGACCTACCCTTTAAGTTTACTGATACAATTGACAAAATAAGACATTCATGAATATATTTTGATGAACACATACAAAAGTGCAGGAGCGATCGAAAGTACAGTTAAATTAGTTAGACCTACCTTTTAAACTTCTCAGCTTGTTAGCTGCATTCTTGTTTATAAATGTCACGAATTCTGGACAGGCCTGAAAAAACAGCACTAGGTCACTTTTTACAATATGCTCGGATTAACCTTTGTTATGTAATACCAAAGTCTCGTCTACTCTGTGTAAGAACGGAAGTCAGCAGTTTTGTATGCAACTAATGATCACGTGCCAATTTTTATATGGTGTACTGACAGCGCTAGAAAAGTTTCTTTTGTACTGAGTATTTTTATGTTACCAACCATATCGTCCAAGTCTTTGTTCTATCTCCACATCGTGGCTTTTTTTAACTTTAGTTGAAAACAGTGACACAGTGCATTAAACGTGAATGTCAACAGTGCTCAGGGCCTAGTTTTTACTGTCTTTAATCCTAGCCAAGGGTTACATTACACTGCACAATAAACAGAACAAAATTAAATGCGTTTTACAAGCAGAATTTCCTGTCTTGCCTTCAATTACACGCATTTACAGGCTGCTGGGAACCCACTGCATTTCTTTTGAAACAGCTTGAGACGATGACGTGCCTATCTCAGCCTCAGCTGGTGATATTTAATCTTAAATTTTGGGGTTGAAGGGTGCTGATTTTTTTGTTGCATCGTAAGTCGTTTCCACTTTTAAAACATAACATCTGGAAAGTGTATCTGGAGTCTCAGACCACACTAAAGAAAATGGGATAAAAAGGAACCTTTGTTTTATAAACCTTGTAAACTTTATATTACGTGGTTCTTCTCCACCGATCATGGCACTGGGAAAGAGAGAGGAAATAAGAAACAGAGCCTTGGACCTGGACTAGGTATCCAGTGGACAAAGAATGCACTCTGCACACAAATTAATGATAAAACTGTCACCATGCATTTAAGGTTTACCTCTTTTTTCAAGGCGTCCGTCAAGTCATTTTGTATTTTGTCTTCGATATGAAATTTGTCAATTATCCACCAAAAAAAGGAGACCATTTCATAATACTTTGTAATGCTTCTTACCGCAAACAGAAATATTTAATCACTGCGAGTTAGCTGACGGTATGCACCGCTTAGAGAATGCCAAACAAAACCTTCCACTCCCTCAAAATATAATTTCCCCACTGATGAAGTTCCCTAACCTAAAGCGCTTGGACTCCAAAGCCTAGATCCGGCCCTAATTGCGACAGGAATTAGCCAGTCACTGTTCAACCCTTTTATCGAAACTGAAGATTTCAAAGTTCCAAGCTCTAAAGACTGCAACAGTCATGTTAACATATCACCTACACGTTAATTTACTACGGATAATACCTGAGTTATCGCATATTTGGTTACGCCACTCAACCTAATTTTACCCTGCTACCATTTCGAACATGGCTGTTGTTTAATGAAAACGTATCCCAAAAGTTCTTAGCGGTGCATGAATTACTTACATACCGACTTTTATATAGCGCAAATTCCATATGATCAATGCGCTTACCAAAACAAGAAAAATCGATGCCAACAAAATATCAGTCAATTAAATAGGTAAGTCTTAAGTTGTTTTTTGAACAGTGTAACAGATTTCGAATGCCGTATGTGAAAGGGAAGAGAATTCCATAACACAGGGCCAGCAATAGGAAAGGCACCATCACCTACTCGCTTTTTGGAAGGAGGTATCAGGAGTAGGGTCCCATCCATTGCAGACCTGGTAACAGGACCATATAAAGGTGAGGTTTTCCTATGAAGCATACTAGAGAGATAAGTCGGAGCAAAGTTATTCAAACATTTGTAAACATATAAACAAAATTTAAATTGGATTCTTTCACGAATAGGTAGCCAGTGAAGGGCACGCAGAAGAGGTTTCGGACTATCTAATCTAGCTGCCGAGAAAATAAATTTAGCACAACGATTTTGCAAGGATTGAATGCGATTAAGGTCATTTGATGACGCACCATACAAAAGGGCATTGCCGTAGTCAAAGCGTGAAAGGAGAAAAGCACGGACAACAGAATGACGAGTCTCTTTATCAAGATAGCGGCCAATGCGAAATAAATTTCTAAGATGATAATTACAAGCTGAGACTAGGCTGTTAACATGTTTTGTCATTTTAAAGTTTGAATCAAATATAATACCTAGATTTACGAATTTCACTGGAGGGGTTGATATGACAAGATCCAACTTCCAGTTGCAGTGAAGGAAGTTTTTGGAGACTTTGTTTTGTGCCAGCTATAAAAAACTCAGTTTTGTCATTATTTAATTTGAGCTTATTAGAATTCATCCACCAAATAATGTCAGAAATACAGTCCTGCAATTTATGCAAGGCTAGTTCCGCCTCACCCATTATGTTAGGATTGAAGGATACATAAAGCTGAGTGTCATCAGCATAAGAGTGAAAATTGACATTATGGTTTTGCATTATGCTACACATTGGTTGAGTATACATTACATACAAAAGAGGCCCCAAAACTGAACCCTGTGGTACCCCACATAACAACCTACTTTGATCAGAAGAGACACCATTAATGTTCACATAACATGTTCTGCTTTTCAAATAACTTGTAAACCACCGAAGTACATTTCCAGTAATACCAAACTTATCATGAAGACGGTGTAGTAGCAAATCATGATCAACTGTATCGAATGCTGCAGACAGGTCAAAAAGGGCCATGAAAACTACCTCCCCCCTGTCTACAGCATTCAACACATCAGACTTAACCTTTAGCAATGCAGTTTCAGTGCTACAGTTTGACTTATAAGCTGACTGGTACATGTCATCCAAGTTATTCGCTTGAATATGAATCTTAAGTTGCATTGCAACAACTTTCTCCAAAACCTTGGACAAAAACAATATATTAGACACAGGTCTGTAATTCTTAAGAATATTGCGATCAAGAGATGATTTCTTGAGTACAGGGGATATAACAGCGCTACCAAGCAATTTTGGGAAAATACCGGATTCCAGTGATTCATTAATAATACGTGAGAAGATTGGTAGAAAAACATCAATGGTGTCCCGCAACAACCACGTTGGGATTGGGTCCATTATGCTAGACTTCCTATTACAACCTGTTATAATCTTAGAAATTTCATCAACAGAAACCATGGAAAATTCAGAAAATAATTCAAAATCAGCATTAGTCTGAAAAGCACCATCATTAGAACTACCTGCCCTAAAACTACTAGCAGGGTGTGGGCAATCATTAAACCCTTCCCTTATTTTTGTAACTTTGTCAGAGAAGAATTTTGAAAATTGATTGCATAATACATGAGTGGAATCAGAGGATGGCAAAACACGATCATTTTTATTAAGAACAGAGTTAACCATTTTGTAAACCTCTTTATCATTAGCACATGATAGTTTTTCCTTATAACTTTGTTGTCACTTCCTGTACCAGTGAAACGAAGAGGTAATTCTAGTCCAAGACTACATTAAATGCAGTCCCGAATGTCAAGTTAAGTCACCCTTGACCTACCGACGGAGGTGGTGGACTGTGGTTTGCCACGACCTCTATCCCAACACTTCCTAGGGTCCAGATCAATACAAAACTTCCTAGTGTATCTCTACTTTAAAAGTTTTAAACATAGTTCCCCCATTTTGAGCTTTCTGCCCCCCTCCCCCATTTCATCCTCTACGAAAATTGTTTCCACGGTTTGAAATTCTAAAGACCAACCCATAAAAATACAAGGACATAGGTCTGTAAAGCCTGTATGTGAGGCAGAGAAATAAAGGTAGAGGGCCCAGCACTTCCAGGAAAGTAAACGTAGTGACTGTTCCAGAATCATTGCCAATCGCAGGTCTAACAAGAAAGTAGTTTAAATAACTCCCTTGCACAGTTTCCGAGCTATTTCCTCATCGTACTCACATTAACGTTGCTTTTAACTCTGAAATTTAAAGCATGACTTGATGAAATAAACCATGAAATATTTACGACAGAAGTCAGACATTTGCTCATTAGGGGTGGAATATTATCACCTGTAACCTTAGTTGTGTTTTGACGTTGGGTTTCTCTTGTGGATTCCTCGGGCTTACTGCAGAGTCCAATTAAGCCGAGTCTAGGCTAATTCTAATTTCAGTAACTCTGCATGGATTCTAATTAAATGAACTAAATTTTCTAAATGTTTGGTGATATCGGAAACCATTATGATGATCTTAGAGCATCAAAACAGTCAATTTTTCAAAGCTAAATGGGAGACTGCGTAATAATATCTGTTACAGGATGGCAATACACAGAATAATACATTTTGAAAGTGAGTATAGTCTACTTGACAATTCGAAAGTCTGTGGCATCGTTAACATTTGCACTAAATTCGGTCATTGTTCGGAGTCACTATCATAGTCTGGTTTACCCATTAATTTGGCTGACCCTTATAAAAATTCGTGCATAACAGTAATAATGGAGCCACTGCAATGCTATATATTTTTATTCCTTCTAAGGCAAAAGGAATCCTTGCAATCAGGCGCGAGTGTGTATTGGTGGGTATTTTTGTGTGTATATGTATGTATGGGTGTATGCTAGTATGTGTGAGTGCTGTTGCGACGCTTAGATGGTAAACACGGTATCTCAACATAGGAATAATGGATACAAATAATACGTGGTACATTGATTTTTCGTATTACGAGAAAGGAACATGCTGTTTTTAGTTGAAGTTAGAGGTCATGTGAGGTCACCAGAGGTCAAAACCGAAAACCTTGTAAACAATATCTCAAGGAGGGAAGCACCGACACTTTCTTTACTTGGTATGTGGATGTGTTTTAGGTAGATGATGAGCTCTATTGTTTTAGGTAGAGATCAAAGATGATCTGAGATCACCGTAAGTGAACTTGAAATTCAGATTGTTAAAAAAATTACTTGAAAACACGGTATCTCAAGATAGGAATGATAGACACTCCTGATAATTGGTATTTGAGGCAACCAGAGGCAAACAGTCGAAAACCTTATACAGTTATAAACACCATATTCAAGACGTAAATGAGGGATACTTTCATACTTAGATGGTAGATTTCTCACATTTAGAGAGAGAGAGAGATCCCTTTGGGTTTTTGGTGGAGGTCAATGGTCATATTAAGTCAGCAAAGGTCGAAAACTGAAAACCTTGAAAACGCGATTGTTAAGGCAGGGACGACGAATTCTCGTCACGCTCGGTATGCAGATTTCATACTAAGAAAGAGAACCCTATGGGCCTTGGTGGAGGTCATAGGTCATCTGAGATCACCAGAGGTAAACATTCGTATACCTCGTAAACTGAAAAGACACTGGACCGTTCCTCCAAATTGTGTCTTATCCATGACCACTGAAAAAGGAAGACGAATTTTTGTAATAGTCTTAAGATAAATCATTATTAGAAAACCACATATTTTTAACAAGCTTTCATTTGGTACACTAATTAGTACTTCTTCTTTTAATTACCAAATTATAAAAACAATGCGCGTGGAGATAGCTTTGACAATAAGATCATTAGAGATACCTTTAAATCAATGTGTATGACGATGGTGTAGTAGAAAGTGCTCGAAGTGTTCGGTTTCTTATCCTGACGGCCCGGGTTCAAATACTATTCAAGGCACTTGTGTGTTCAGTTTTTAGTTATTAAATATTGTTTTCTTCTGTTACTTATCATTCGCGCGATAAAGATTTGTCATACTGATAGGAAGTTTCCTCTAGCTATAAGTTTTGGGGAGGTTAGAGGTCATTTGAGGTCACCGGATACTCATTTAATTGTGAAAGGTGACTGCATTTCTCTGTTTACTCAATGTTTATGTATATGTACTTGCAAGTGAAATGAGAGATTTGAAAGACATAGCTGATGTTTCCAAATAAATTTGAGGCTACTGCATATTCCCTTTAAGGATTCATTGGCATTATTATACTTCTTCTGAAAACTGAAATGCTTAAATTTTTCCAGGACATTTTTATTGACACCTGCTTTGAATATTAATTTCACAATTAATGTACAGTATGGTAAGTGGCTTTGAAAATTACTCATACTCTTACCTCAGGACAAACAAATGACTTTGCAAATTCAAATGAAATTGGTTTGGGGGAGACGATGAACTAATATAAACTGCTTTCTGTAAATCTTTTGAAATAAAACAATTCATTTTACCGTTGCAAATTAAGATTGAAAACTAAAGTCTCTTCTACAGTTTACAATATTAAAGTACAGTACATGTTGTTTGAGCGTTTCAGAGAGCAAATTAAACGTTACAGTTGTACGGTATTGCAGAACAATTTTTTTTTTGCTAAATACTACGGTGGAGGGGGGGGGGAGGTACCTCTAAATTGTTGCAGTGCACATTTTATAAGGTGAAAATGTTCACTTTAATATATATGGCTGAAAGATCCTATGGAGCACTAAATTTAGTGTATACTGTACTGGTATTTATATTGCCTGTGTATAATCTCAAACAGATGGGAAGGTCCATGCCTCCCTTATGAAGTTACACCTCCATGGAAATATAGAGAGGAAATATATCCCAATACAAAAAATGCATCTTTATATTAGGTTCCTTTTATACTGAGATATCCCCATCGTAACCATGCGAATGTTGCAATTTCCACTTAAAGCAAGTCTATGATGATGTCATGAGATCATTTCCTTTTGTTTTTCTTTAAAGTGAACTTCCATTTACTTTGGAGGTCCATCCACCATTCAGAAAGTGATCTCAGGAATAGACTGAGTACTGTGCTGCTAAATTACTGAATGTATTATATACAGTGACACCAACCAGTGCAGTCCAATCTTGCATTGGAAAAAGTGAAATAAGAGATTTCACACATGAAGTGAGCAGAAAAAGTCAAAACACGCTTGCTATAAGTCAGTGAGTTTGAGAAATGGCAACTTTATACTTGACAAAGTTTAGAACTGAGACATCTCCTAAATGAAACAAGATACAAAGACACTGTTTTTGCATTAGTCTTAGAACTTTGCTCTTCTTCTTTTTTTTTTTTTTTTTACTGAAATGCGATCACCTCCATCTCCTTCAAGGGTAAATGCAGTAACCCCACATTGAGTTAGAGACCGACTGCATGGGTAAAGTGGTTATCCGCCTTGCAGCCGGAAGGTCTGGGGTCGACTCCTGGCTAGGTCGTACCAAAGACTTTAAAAATGGAACCTACTGCCATTGTGCTTGGTGCTCAGTATAAGCAATGGAGTAGGAAAAACAAGCCAGTGAGCCGCAACTGGAAAAAACGCCGTGGCCGGCCCGACTTAAATCAATTGGTTAGAAACTGAGTCGTAAAACCTCATCTAACTCTAACTCACATTGAATTAGTATACCCGGCTATCCTAATTCATGAACGGCTTTTTGAAGTCATGAGGCAATTTTGTAAGCGAATTTTTAAATTTATGCAAACAACCCCTCTCCTTACCTTAAAAATGCCACATTTTATGTTTCAAATTTTATGAAAGATACTTGCAATATCAATAAGACAAGATGTGTAACATTTAGTTCATCTGTTGGGGCTACTGTTTGACTTTACCTTTCAATGAACAGACAATTTTACCTCAAGTTGGAAAATTTCAAAAGGAATACTAATGTTTGCACTTGTACAAAATCTTGGGACTGGGTAATTTATCACCATACCTGCCGGGTCCCCAATACAATGGTGACTTAAATAACAGCCCATTTCTAATGTGCACGGTAACTTCATAACACATAGGGCTGCCACTATAATCTTTTTGCATTTATCGATATCGCCGAGGTTTCCACGACGATATCGCGATATCGCGTACCTAGAACAGTCAGCCCTAAATGTAGGCTATACTATTTAGGCTATACATTTGCCGTGAAAATGACCGTGCTACAGTGGCGTAGCTGGAGGGGGGCAGGGGGGCGATCGCCCCCCCCCCACAAAGCCTCCGAAGGCCTCTGTCGGAAATTTCTAGTCTCTGTCGGAAATAAATAAAAACAATCCATTTGAAACACTTACAACACTTCGTACGTTTTTGAGCAGAATTACACATCGATATGTCAACGTGAAAATCAAGAGTCGGTCTCAAATTGCCCGGAACGCAAAAAAAAAAAAAAAAAAAAGGTCTTCAGAATTTCGAATCGTACAACTGCCAGATGATGGTACCGTTGCTTCAAGGTAATGTCTGTCAAGGAAGGTAAAGTCTGTCGGAAATTTTTTGCTTTTGCCCCCCGACAAAAAATGTCTTTCTAAGCCACTGCCGTGCTAACAATCATATCCATAACAAGGACAATGTATAGTACATTGAACAGACCCAACGAGATTTTAAGCTCAAAGTATCATCCATAATCCATTTATTTTAAGACCTAGGACTTTGCAAAAGTGATAAAACTAAAACAGATACATGTGAATGCACATGGCTAGCATTTAAACAAACAAAGAAAGAAGTAGCTTAGGCCACCTTCGTAACCAACGTTAGTTGAACCTACAATCCTGGACAAAATTATTGGGACACTTCCGGACCTTCCCCTCCACCCCTTGTTCGATGTTGAGAAGAAACGAAAAGCGCGCTCTTTTCTTCAGCGCTCAACTTTAATTCACCTTCAAAACCAGCATTGAGGTGGGGCGCGGGGATTTGTCCCAGATAATTTTGTCCAGGATTGTAGCCCTAACGTTATGGACTGAAATCAAAACAAACATCCATCCTACTAATCTCCTAAGGATCTCCGCTGCCCTACTAAAAGGGTGTCAGCATGAGAAAAAGTTACAGTATTCAGGGGCGGATTTGGGGGGGGCAGGGGTCCGGGCCCCTTTCCAAAAATTTTTGAAGTTTTTTTCAACTTCATAGAACAAATGACTAGGCCCTATTCCAATTAAATAGGCCTTTGTGATGTGTCAGACTGAAATTCAAATTTGTTCATTATTTAAATTTCTACCTCAGAAAATAAGTCTTATGTTAATAATTCTGTTACTGACCTCCGGCTGATAACATTTTGGCTTATATTGGTCACAGTAACTTTTTCCGGGCATTACAAGGGGTTACCCATGAGCGCTGTATTGGATTGCTAACTTCAGTCTATTACCGGCCGGGCCCACAGCACTGGGAACACTGCTTCTACTTTCAAGGGAATTTCAGAATTCTTTAATATTTAGAGGAATATTTTCAACAACCTCAGGCTTTTAACTATAACTTGCTGCAACATTAGCGTCTTCTTTAAGCTTTGTAATTTACTTTAATGAAATGTACTTCGAATTTAGGGTAATATAAGGGAAAAGAAGACTTCAGTTCGGGAAACTGCCATCCTAATATGTGGACAACAAAGGCTACTCTCCTCTTTCATCCAACCAAAATTTAAATTTCACTAAATTATGAGCATTTTCCAGTCATATATGATCAGTTTCAAAAATATACTAAAAACATCACCATTTTGCATCTAAGCAATCTTAAATTAACAAAAAATTTTCTCAAAGGGGGTGTCCCCTACCCTTAGACCCCTCCCCAGAGAAACATGTTTCACCCAACCAAAAATTTAAATTTCACTAAATTATGAGCATTTTCCAGCCATATATGATCAGTTTCAAAAATGTACTAAAGACATCACCATTTTGCATCTAAGCAATCTTAAATTAACAAAAATTTTCTTAAAGGGGAGGAGACACCCCTCCCCTTAGACCCCTCCCCAGAAAAGCATCTTCCACCAAACCAAAAATTAAAATTGACTGAATTATGAACACTGACTTTCCAGCCATGTATGATCAGTTTCAAAAATATACCAAAGACATCACCATTTTGCATCTGAGCAACCTTAAATTAACAATAATTTCTCAAAGGGGAGGGGGACACCCCTTCGACCCCTCCCCTTCGATCCCTCCCCCAGGACGGCGATCAGTCATCACATACTTTACCCCTATCAAAATACCATGGCACCACACCTGTTGCACCGCCTCCCCCCTTAGATCCCTCTCCCAGATCGGACTTTTATACAAACCACTATGACCTGGGCCCCCTCCCCCCTTCTGCCAAATCCTGGATCCACCACTGGTATTTACATGCCCAAATGAACCAGAAAAAAATCTTCTAATCTCATCATACTGTATAATAAAATTTATGGGTCACACTGAAATTGTTCTGCAATGAAACGTACTGTAGATTCACATTTCAAATTGCAATGATTGCCGACGTAACTCACCATATGCAGCCACAACTGAACATGTGTTCCTATCAAGAGTGTGTGTATACTACCGTAGGCCCTAGTGTGTGTATTTATGTGGGTGGAGATATATCATGCACATGCGTAATGTTGCTTATGCACAAGTTCAAGTTGATTAGGCCAGGGGCGGATCCAGGATTTCTGAAAAAGGGGGGGGGGCGAAGTTGCTCGACCAGTGATTGATGGCACTATACCATCCAAGCGGAACGCCACTATCAGGTACCTTGCATTGACCTTGCAGGTACCTTGCATTGACATGTGGGCGTAAATGTACGTTTTATCACGTGCATGTTCCCCTCTGCCTAATTTCTTGTTTTGCGTGGACTCAGTGAGAACGTGAAAACGACCCAAAATGCCGAGACATGGGAGCCCTGTCATTGTCTTGGGGGTACGTCCAGGCAGTGTAATCATGGTATTATTGTAGGCCTTACATAGTATCAAACTGAATGACCAGATTGTAATGATTCCGACCACTATATTTCTAAATAAAATTTTGTAGGTGATGTGCACTTCAGGCCAATCTTAATGTCTTTCAGAGAAAAATCGCGGGATTAATGAACTGACAGAACAGCATTTGGCCATTTAGTTTACCATTGATTATGGTAATACTTGTTGACTGCTGATTTTTACTTAGTTTACAATTCCTCATTTTTCTCCTTAGGAATTTATTTATGGAGGGACGTCCCCCTCACTGAAAATTTTAAGGAGGGGCGTGTCCTCCCCCCGTTCCCCTGCTTTCGCCGCCTGTGCGTAGCATACCAGAAAATTTGCGTAAAAACACATCCCAGATAGCCTGAAAAGACACTTCTAAGGCCTTGTAATTCGCATGATTTTCCATTTTAATTCTCTTGTTCTGAAAACTGAGTATTAAACAGACGACACAGAAAAGAATTATTGCAAGGATTATTCTGTCGAATGATACCAGCAGCTATATGGGAGTATCTTGAATGATGGTATCCATAATCAAGGCTTGATGAAGGGCTGTGTTGGTATGGCGTGAATCCTGGAAACCAGGGTGCTGTTACTTAGGGATCAAATTGCGCTGTAGTGTCTGGTCAAGACGGCAAATACAGGGTCCCTTTATTGCCCAGCGCCGAAGGGCCTGGTAAACGGACAAACTGGTGTCTCATAGAGGCATCACATGGCTTAGGATTCCGGTAAGTCACTCAGAGTTTGCAAAGTGTAGGCTATCATATTTTGAGCAATCATTATATGATGGTAGACACTAAATTCTCAATAGTCATTACTGATATCGCAATACACAATCACTGTGTACTCACATCATGTGTGCCTCATTCATGCTGTGTGTTCGAAGTGCCGTACGTGTGTACCTCTTGCCCTCTCTGCAATGTGCCCATACCATGTTCCCCTTTGACCGGGATGTATTAGAAATGTTATCGTTTACGATCGTACTACTTGTCAATAAAGAAAATAGAAGTTCGTGGGGGCTACGGTTAGACGGCCAGAGTTTGCATGGATTTGGACGATTTGGGGCTCAAGTTGAAGGAAATTTTTTGGTTTTTCTCATTTTTTGTAGGAACTCCTTGAGGGATAGGTCTGGAAAGCTCAGGAAATGTTCCAAACACATTAGGCTTCATTCCAAATGCAACAGGCATCTGTTGGATTT
Organism: Holothuria leucospilota; assembly: GCA_029531755.1. Taxonomy (NCBI): domain Eukaryota; kingdom Metazoa; phylum Echinodermata; class Holothuroidea; order Aspidochirotida; family Holothuriidae; genus Holothuria; species Holothuria leucospilota. Next base: position 43,720,071 of record CM055981.1, read on the forward strand.
CTTTTTTTTGAGACAATTTGTTTTTGAATTCGAACATCCATTTTCAGCATTTTTCGGGGACCTTTTAATTGACCCCTGACCTTTGACCTCAAAAAGAAAAATTCTTACTCTACCCCTCTTTTTTGTGTTTCCTGATGGTTTTATTTCTTAGCTATATTCTAACACTTAAATGAATGTTGTATGGTGTTATATGCCTGAAATACAATTTTTTGAAGGTAGCGACCCGATTTCGGGGCCGTGAGGACCCAATATGCTGAAAAGGATTTTATTAATGGCTGGAGGGCGCGTTAGTGCAACATATACCGAATAGTTGATATCAATTACGATATAGTTTGTCTAACTGGGAGACATGCATGGAATTGCTAACTTGTCCCTCAGAGGCGTTAAACAGTACATTATTAGTATTGTGTAAATTAGCACACTTTCGGGGTCCCTGGAGGGGGGGGGGCAATTTTTAGTAGCCTACGTGTTGGACACTCGATCAACCAAATGTATGGCCAGCCGTTTAATCAAATTATTTTTGATTAGCTAAATCGTGCAATGACGAATTATCACGCTACACAAGTTAGGTGGAGGGACGAGGAAACGGAGGGGGGGGGGGGGGGGGGGGGCGTAACTGTACCTACATGCAAATGTATGGATTGTGAGGATGATATAACGTTGTATGGCATGTAGACATACAGCAGTGTTGTTGTAGGCTCGACTTGGTGCCGGTGGGGAATTACCGATCTATACTACTGTTGAATCTGGCAGAAGGGATTACGACGATCTCACCTTCTTAGCCGGGCTTCTCAGCATAAAGAACAGAATACTGGTCGAAACTTGACAAGTTCAGTAGTTAGTTCGCGGTTCCCCGGCTAACGCTTGCTGCAGTGGTTCGCAGTCGTTTGACGCATGGGTCGCCTGATTTTTTTCCTCTCCGAAAAGGGCATTTTGTATTTTCAAAATTCCACAAAAACGTGTCAAAATCAAGGTTGGGGTTAGAATAAGTTTAAAGTCGGCCTCAAACTTGCGAATGAAGCATAGTCTCTCATTTTCCAACCTCAAAATTGGGAAAAGATAACCATAAGTTCGTTAGTGAAAAAAGGGAGCGTGGTTGGATTCTAACAGTTTGATTGGTCGAAGGCCCTCCATTTCTGTCGAACAAACAAAGCTAGATTTTGACAAACAAGTCAAGGCGTGGCAAACACAATCATGTGTCGTAAGATACCATGCGTGTGAATTGTCCCAATCGACGTTCAAACTGATCTGTTGTGCGCTATGAATCCCATGCTTCGAGGTTGTTAATTGCAGCTTCAATTCTCTATCACTACACTCTCTGCAGCCTTCTCTCTATCTATTCTCCTTTCCGTTTTTCTCTCTTTTTTCCCTTTCTTTCTTTTTTTGCATATTAAAAAAGGGGGCGGGCCGGGTCGGCCCCCTCCTAGAAACGCCCCTAGATTAGGCTGTTGCACTGGCAGCCGGCACTATAGTCATTTTAAAGAGATATTCGGATTTTATCATATTTGGTGTTAGTAGTGTTTTTCATTTGATATTATCATTTTATCTTAATGACTGAAGCAGAAATTAGAGAAACAAGAGAGTTCACAGAGGTTTACGCATTTATTTGATTCTGTTGCGATTTCACGATGTGAAAAAACTTAAGTCGATATCGTCATGGCAAAAGTATATCGACGATATCGCAATATCGCGATTATCGAGGCAGCCCTAAAACACAGGCTTGATAAGTAAACCTGTATCAGAGAGGTACAGGTAGCAATCATTTCAAGGAGACTTACATTGTCACCAGAAATGCATTTCATTTTGTTTCAAAACAAAAATGACCAATAAAACAAACAATAAACGAAATCACATGCAAATTAAAAGAAATGGACACTACTTTCTTAGATGGATTTGAGGAACATTTTCAGACACTCAGGGCAAGACAAACTCGAAGCTGTTGAGGAATTTAGAGCATGTTAATTTCAACCAGTAAGGGGTCAGAACACGGAATATTTTCTTGTAGGTCCACACCCATGTGAACAAATCCATGGTTCTTGCACTACTGGCTATCAATTCTAAAGCCCAATTCATACTTTCTCGGCGAGCTCAATGCGGAACGGAAATTTTGTCCGCAACGCTTGCGGCGAGTAGGGTCAACAAACTTTTACTGTGCGCTTCTGATCCGCATTGAGTCCGGAAGCCCGTTACTACTCGTTTCCACTGTACGCGCGTACAATCCGTTTCCGATCCGTTTGAGATAAACCAATTTAATCTTTTTCCGCTTTGCGCTTCCAATGCGGAACGGGTTGGCTAGTGTTTCTACACTGCAATAAACAGCAGACTTAAGTTAAAACCAATACACTGGTTCAAGAGACAATTGTGTCTGCCACGATGAAGGTATTTCCTCACAAAAGGATGAGCAATTGATCGAAGAAATAAGAGAGTGCGAGAATTTGTATGTACAATCGTAGTCATAACGTTAGAGACCCAGAATAGTGCGACCAGTCGTGGCTTGGCCATAGGCCACTTATACACCGTGACTGCATGACCGCATAGACTGTTCTCGGTTGGGAGGGAGCTGAACGTTTTATACCCTCGTCCTTGGGCTGTGTCGACAAGGGAAAGGAGTTTTTACCATAAATCAGTGGCGAATCCAAGGAGAGCTCCCCACTGGCCGTCATGGGTGAAAAAAATTGACAAAAAAAAATAAATAAAAAATAAAAACAAAAACAAACAAACAAACAAGCATACAACGAAATTTGCAGATTTAGCGGGAGTCAGCCCCCCCTTCATTAGCTGTTATGAAAAAAAAATCATAAAGATGCTTCAAAATGTGTCAAATGTAGCACAATTTTGCATCTCTGCCCTCTTCCAAAATCAAAAATTATACAAAGGGGAACACCTCCTCCCCTTAGACCCCTCCCCTATGACAGCGATCGATCAAACCTTGCGACCCCTATTGAAAATTCCTGGATACGCCCCTGCATTTGGGGTCCTTAGACGCATTTTATGCTATGTGCAGAGTTGTAGCAAGTCACATAATTTTGCAGTCGAGTCGAGTCATTCACTTCTTTCAATGTGACTCGAGTCGAGTCAGTGACTCGAGTCATTGTATTATTTCTATGAGGAAAATTATCATACAATCGCTCGAGTCATTTCCCTTTGAAAATTAGTGACTCGAGTCATGACTCGTTACAACACTGGCTAAGTGCAGAATCACTCTTAACCCTGCCCCACGTGGGTGATTGGGGACTTCCCCAGCCCCCTACTCCGCTTCCTTCGCCAATGATTGACTGGTCGTGAAGGAAGGGCAAACATTGGTGGAAATACTTGAGAGATCTATTCACAAAAACTGAAATACGATCTTGCCACGCCCTTTAACCATCATGAGGAATGTGAAATCAGGGAGCAAACCTTCCAAATTTTCCCAATCACAGGAGTAAAGCACATGGCGAAATGAATACAAATACAGGGGAAAATATTTCACTATTTAACGACTTAAGTATACACCGTAAAATGAGCAATTCAAAACACGTTCCTTCGAATCCCCTTCTAGGACGGTGATCCCCCCTGTGTAACTGTGTCCCCCTCCCTATCAGTTCATGCAGGTCCATAGCCACACAAGGCACTGAAGGGGACACAAAAGCTACCAGGGAAATTTTCTTCGGGAGAGACATAGCTACTAAAATGCAGTAAAGGAATGATAATTTTGAATTTTGGGGGTACTTTAACTCCCCCTTCACCTTTGGCTACGGACGTGTTTTGATGATTGACCAACGGAGAGATGCTGGTAAAACTGATCAAATCCGGTTGGGCTTAGTCATTGGAAACTATCTGAAGTGAACTGAGTCATTATGACGCCTGGGCGTATCAGCCACGGTAGAGTGCCAATTCGCCTCCGTGTACGTCCGAGAAATATTTAGTGGCATTACGTACCACCGCCTTGTCGTTTTTCTCTTCCCCCTGGGAATCTTCCAACGTAGAATAGAAACATCCTCATCGGATCCATTTTGGATCTATATATTTGTCAAGAACGGTTTTAAAAGTCTAGGCCGCAAAGTATGAATTGAATCACGGGTGTGCGGGTGTGAAAAGTATCCGTTTTACACTCGGAGAGTAGAACGCGCAAAGCGGGTAAGTATGAACGATTGACAAACTCTGCTCCGACTACACTCGGCGAGAGGCGAGTGTGCGGCGAAGTAGGTCGGGGGAGAAGTATGAACCTAGCTTAACAGAATAAGCTGCACTCTTCGTGTACAATTATGCTGCATGCTGCGGAACGTCCCTAGAAAAGCTTTGTGGATTGCATACCAGTACTGTGCATGCATGTGTTAACAGCAAGCATGTCGCATAAGCTATAGTAGTGCAGGATCTCCCTGAGCGCAGAGCTACGGACATGTGTCTCTGCCTGCATGTACATGATTAATTTGCATTATAATGACAAATTTAGCCCTTAATCAAGGTGTCTTCTTTTTGTGTAGAGTATAAACCCTATGCATACAGTATGATGTCAAAGAAAAGATGTGTGCCGTCAGCTGGAGGCACAGTATCATTGTACCATACACCTATAAATGTAGATAGAAGCTGATTTACGTACCAGGTCTGATACACCCCAAAGTCTACTGGCACATTGTGCAGTCATACACATTGGGGCCAACAAAATTCCATCAATATTTTGAAGCATTTGGTTGATTTTTGTGTTTGTAAAAATATAATCAATTAATAAATTATTGGGACAATGTCGGCGCACAGACTTAATGAAGGTCAAAGGTCATACCTGACTACCACTTTTCACCTACAGTATCTCGGACAATTTTGGATCATCTGAAGTGCAGAGCAAATGCACGCTCCAACACTATCCCAAGGTATTTTTAATGTTTAGTATAGAGGTGCTAATCTGCATAATAAGAGTACAAACAGCATTGGATATGTGTGTAATGCTGAGAAATGTTGGGGTCAAAGGTCACAAGTCACATCAAATGACCTTAAAATACACAATATTCACTGACGGTTTTGTAATTTTTTAAAACGAGTGCCGCTGATAAGATCCCATCAATGTTATTTGTATTTATAGTTTTAAGCTTGTAAACATAAATTGAAAAACAATTTGACATCAGAGTGGTGCATAGCCTACTGTAGTCTTAATAAAGGTCAAAGGTCATATAACCAAAATACAAGTTGGATCAAGTAAAGTAGCCCACACTACAGCATTTCCAGACAATCATGGTTTAGTACAGACTGACGCAGATCTTGTTAAAATTCTTGCATTAAGTATGGGAGATATACGTAGTGCTGGAACCACAAAGAAACAATAACTGTCAAAATGCAAAAAAAAGGAAACATGTTTTTCATTGTCCCAATTTTGCCAGCCACTCAGCCACCAGAGGAAAAAAGGTGCGTCATGTTACCTCGAATGTCAGTCACTGTACTGACCAAGGAGTGAGTCATTGTAGGTCATTTGTTACCCAATGTACAAAGATGCCAGCCTTAAAGCATTGTTCCTCATGTAACACCATTGTCAACCATAATTTTTCAGTCAATCTGGTGACTCACATGTCCATCAATATTGCAAATTGTTCATCAGTTTGGTGACTGAGGGGTGTGTCATTTTACACATGTTGTCAGTCACAGAATTGATCTAGGGGTATGTCAACGTACATGTTTTGTCAATAAAAATGTGGACAATGACTAACCACGTCCGGGGGTAGTGGGGTGCATCATTCAATTGCCAGATATGTGCAATGATAATATAGTGATGAGTGTAGTCCATGCATCGGGTAAGTTCAATGGTATTCCTGCAGCTACAGAAGTCACGCCAATAATATACAGTAGTTTATCCTGCATCACCCCAAACTTCCAACTCTTCAATGAATCTGGCCATAGACCAAAAAGTTTGATGCACATTTTCATGTCCCATAGACTAAGCTTTCAAAAACGGAACCTTGTTCTGTCTGGTGCGGTTACAGGCTACAGATCATGGCCTATTTATTAGGCCAGCTAGACTACGGTAGGAGAGGGCAATAGACGAGTTGGGAAATTCGGTACTTCCGGTCGGGTCACAAGGTCAAGTGTACCATGACAACGGCAACGAATTTAGCTCTGCGCGCTCAGCATGCAACACCTGCGCTGGGACACTGTAAGCGTGGTCGTGGTACACTTCACCTTTGACCCATTCCCATATTGCATTGCCGGCGTGGAAACATTTCCCAACTCGTCTATTCTAGGGATGATTTAGGTTTTTAGACTTTTGCTCAAAATTTGCTGTAAATAAATAGTGCAGTCTCAACGCTATCAAAATGCTATATTGGTTATACTGACGCATATTTATTAAGTTGTCAAAAAATGTCTCAGAAGAGCTATTTTGAGACACAACTGCGTCTACGGCTAGGCCTAGGTAGGCCTACCATGAAACTGTGATGTTAAATTTTTCCTCGCCCCTACATTTTATGATTTACCATGGAAGAGCCCAGCTTGTAAATGCCCTTGAACAGTGCTGTGCGCTTCTGCGTTGCACTCTCCTCCAACACAGCCTTTTTGCAGAAAGTAGTGTGTGCAAATTTTTCACATTCCCCGGCAATGTCCAGGGACCTCTCACACTCTCAAATAACAATATTTTCTCAGCAAACTTTGTCTGTCAACTTTCTTTCACAAGTTTACTGTTCGTAGATAGCACAGTTTATGCATTGACCACAAGAGTGGTCATGATGTTCGCAACGCATGCTGCTGGCGGAAGCTGTATACACTTGCAGGTAACTCTTACCCTCACAAACTTTTCGAATATGCGATTTAGAGCTGAAATTCAGGTTACGCACCGTGGCCAATGGAAAGCATGTTCGCAACTGATATCATGTGGGTAACTCCTTCCTTATGTCAAATACACGTTAGGACCTAGGGTACAGTAAGGAACTGTAACATTAGGCCTAAGGCATTACAGGCTAGGCTAAGCAGGGAGCTGGAAGTCTTCCAGCTCCCTGGGCTAAGTTAGGGCTTTTTCTTTCTGCCAAAGATCCGTGCCTAACGTTAGGCCTAGAGTAAAAAAAGTTGGGATGAGCCTGTGTTGCATGACAAAACATGGCATGAATATGTGGCATACACAGCATACGAACTTTCCAGTAATTAAAGTCGTTATTGGCACGGATCAGTGCCAATAGGAGTTTTATTTGTCCGATTGGCACGGATATTATTAACCAATCAGAGGCACTGAAACTACAGCGAAATTGAATGCCTGTGCGCCCGCCTGTATGTAGATCAACGTACAGTACGTACCTACGTTGTACGCAGTATATATGGTACTTAACGGCCTAGACACGACCACAGCCAGAGTTCGACTCCTTCAATGAATTTGACCACTTCTTGAGACAATTTTCTGAAGAAAAAAAGTAGTATACTAAGAGGGATTCTAGAAGAGTAGAGGCAACGAACAAAAGATTATTACAGAATTCAAATTCTCCCCGGTTTCAAGAAAAATTTAAAAATGAATACAAGTATGTCACATACAGATGCAAAGCAACCTCGAAGAGTGAGGGGCTCAGACTGCAATCAAAGGTACAGTCATAGGCGTAGGAGCCCAAGTTGATTTGGGGGGGGGGGGCTGGAACGACTTACCCGAAAAATATAACCCAAATTTACCGCACGCTCCACGCACGTTCGACATGTTAATGTACATATCATAATTACAATATACAATAGTTTGCCGTGTTACTACCCTCTTTATTGGTTTTAATTTTGGCGGAAGTCGTTGATCGCCGGCCTGGGGGAAGGATCTAAGTTAAGGGGGTTTCCCCCTCCCCTTTGGAAATTTTTGAAAAATTAGGTTAATTTCCTTACATGCAGTCTGGTGCCACATATGCTACCTTTAAAGTAAAATTTGTGTTAAAACATTTACGTATTTTTAGGTACTAAAAAAATCGGCATTACCCCCTCCCCTTTGAAAATTTTTGAAACATTAAATGTCCCTACATGCAATCTGGTGCCACATATGCTACCTTTGAAGTAAAATTTGTTTTAAAACATTTACGTATTTTAGGTACTAAAATTATCGGCATTACCCCCTTCTCTTTGAAATTTTTTGAAAAATTAGGTGTCCATACATGCAATCTGGTGCCACATATGCTTCCTTTTAAGTAAAATTTGTGTTAAAAAAATTTACGTATTTTAGGTAAAAAAAATCAGCATCAGTGAGGGAGGGACATGGCCCAATGGCCCCTCATATACACCACTGATAATCTTAACATAAGTTCAACCATTAAAAAACACACTAATGAATTAATACGGAAAATGCTGGTGCAATTCAAATCAGAACTTTATATTAATTACCAAGGAAGTTTTTTAAACCATTAATACCCTTTCGCTACATCGTTGCATTATTTTTCTTTCAGTAGGTGCCCGAAAAATTCTCAGCATTTTGCGCGAATTTTCACAAAAATTTTTGGTTGGGGGGCTGCATTCCCCCAGCCCCCTGCCTCCTACGCCTATGGGTTAGAGAAGATGTGGACATTTTTCTGCACTCTAAATTAATGCTCCAATTTGCCATCTCATTCTGAGATTAATGTTACATCCAAACTTTTTTCAAAAATCATAAAATTATAGTACCATTATTGGAAAAATGTGCTGGGCGAAATGTTTTTATTTTAACATGAGTAGCGCGTGCAATTCTCTAGTTCCGGGAGGGACCGCCCAGTGCCGCCCGGCGTAGTGACGTCCCTAAAAGGTAGGCTAACCAGCCTAGGCTAGACTTAACTAAGACTAGGCTAGGAGTACTGACAGTACTTAGGGAATTAATAGGTCCGGCAGACAACGTTTTAGACAAGTTTTAAGATATTCTCTTAGATGTAAGAAGAATGAAAGAATTCAGGATATCATATTATGTATACAGTGTTCTCCACAGATTTAATTTTTGTCTGGGTGCTCAGAAGGTAATGGTTAATAGTCAATAAAGAGAGGGGGTGTTCTCTTTGAAAAATGTTTGCTAAAATAGATGATAAATTTAATTATGGCCTTCTTTAATGACTAAGTGCATTTCTGATTATCCTTACTCAATGTTTACACTGAAATTATTGCTGTTTGCTCTGTTTTAAGGTTTAAATTGATAATTTCTCTCTGGGTGGCTCAACTTTTTTTTCCGGGTGGTAAATTTTTTTCTGGGTGGTGATCAACCTCTGCAAATTTTTTCTAGGTGCAGCACCCTAACAAAACAGCTAGTGGAGAACACTGTATATACAACACTACATTTTTCTACTGTAGACAGTTTTGGTGGACAGGATTTTGGTGAATGCTGAATGTAATCATATATTAGAGAAAATGCAGTAAATTTAGGGAAGTTTAATTGAGGTAAATGTCCATTTAAAATTTTCTCTGACTCAGAAACAGATCTACAGATGTTGTTTTGACCCAAGAAGGTGACTGTGACATCTTTCTGATATAATATCTTGTCAAGTTTCCCTTTACTCAAACAGATGAATTAGTAATATATCAATTTGAGGACATGCATGTGTGTTTAAATGTATCATTGCTGCATTGTACTTGAATTTACATTCTTCAAACTTGGTTCCAGTTGAGAACAACGTTTTCACCCTAAAAATGGGTAACATGTGGACATGTATTTTAATTTTATTCCTTACATAAAATGGAGGACTGTAAGTACATGACTACAGCTTCTTTTAATATGGTGAAAGGTTATTTTACATCATTGCAGTTATTGCCATGGAGATGATAACTTGGATGTCCTTGTTATATCAGTAGTGGTTACATTTGAAGACAAAAATTGTTCTCTTTGTCAAGAGTTGTGTCTTTTCTCTATACTGATTGATCAAGCTTCTGATTTTCCATTTATTACCAGATGGATGTGGTACCATACTCAGTTGAAGAAGTGGTGTTTGACAATAATGATGGTGAGTTACTATAGAAGACATTGCAGTTACTAGAGTGCATAATATGGGTGTATGCCTACATGCCTACTAAAAAACAAGACCATGATGCATGGTCAGTAGCCTTTCCTTTGAGTATTCGCAAAAATAGATGTACTACAATACATCAGTTTGAGGACATGATTGTTTCTCAATGTATCATTACATTGCATTAGAATTCGTAGTCTTAATTTGGTACTGTTTGAGTACATTTTTGTATCTTGAAGAAACTTGATCAATTAGAGGACAGAGTATGAAAAAAACTTTAATGACAAAATTGTTTGTTAGAAAAGTTTATATGAAGAAAGAAGTAAACCCAGAACATGCAAGCAGAGTAACTGCTCAGAAAAATTAAGTTTAACATAAAAGAGTGATTTTAGAACATACTTTGTTTTTAAACTATGAATCAATCTGGGAATTGATGTTTGCAAACATCTCTCCATTCAGACAAATTTGGCAGCATTTGTGTAAATGGTAACAAATAACTTGTATTGCTCAAAAGTATAATATGGGTGTAAGCTGACTGAAAGAAGAGTAAAGTGCTTGAAGCTAATGACCCCTACGTCTTCAAGTATTTTCAGGTTGTTATTCATTAGAGTGCTTAGCCAAGCCATCACTCAACAATTTTCAGAAAGAGAGGGTTGATATATATCAAATGAAGGATTTTTTTATTTTGTGAGATAAAGAAATCTACAACAGCAACAATCCCCAGTACATGATGTAGTCACTAGCTAGGGGAACCAGCAGGTGAGTGCTGCTGTTACTACTATTCACTGGATTTAGACCTGCACATACAGCAGCATTAGAAGGAAAAATTTCCCTTAGTCACATCTCTGGTAATGTAAAGTGTTTGTTTAGACATTATGCATGTGTATATGCCAATAATGGGTTTGCATTGTTCTTTTCTAGGCTTCTCACTGGATGGGGAAACCCAGTCTGTACTAATGAGAATCATCAGTGGGTCTGTAGCACCAGAAAATGAATGGCAAGGAGAAGCAGAGGGAGGTGCAGAGGAAGACTCAAATGATTCAGAAACAGATCCAGAAACAGATCCTGAGAAAGATCCAGATTACCAGTATGAATGTTCTGACTCAAATGATTCAGAGAGATCTAGCAACAGACCCTGAAGAAGATCCAGTTTACCAGGTTGAATGTTCAGACAGTGATACTGAGGAGCAAGATCAAGGTATTTCAAAGACAAGATATAATTTTCCAAACCTGAAGTATGTCTGAGAGGCTACTGGCCCATCCACTAGTGGTGTGGTGCACCATACATTAGATGGGCTTGTAGTTCACTCTTCTGTTGGTAGCATGAAAAAGAGGAAGTGGGATAAAAAGCACTTCTGTGTATTTTGTTGCAAGCCCTACTCCAAAATAGCACAGCATCTAGAGAGTGCCCATGATGGTGAGATGGAAGTGGCACATGCCCTCAGCTTAAAGAAGAAGTCCAAAAAGAGGAAGGAAATTTTTGACAGACTGAGAAAAGCAGGTGACTACGAACACAATATGGAGGTACTAAAGGACAGAAGAGGATCTTTGGTTGTCAACAAAAGGGCCAAACATGGAGAGACTGCACCTGGTGATACTTTCTTGCCCTGCTCTAATTGTCGTGGATTCTACCCAAAAAAGTATATTTGGAGACATGCAAAATTATGTAAACCCATGTCAGTATCCTCATGCAAGCTTCAGCATGTGAGAGAGTCCTTAGCTTTGCTCCCTGTGAAAGAGTTTGTTTCAAAGCAAATGAAAGGAATTCTCGACAGTATGACACAGGATGACATTGCTCTCATGATTCGAAATGATGATTACATGTTGCGTTTTATAGAGCACTTCATTTCAAAAGCAGGCCACAGTACCCACTCTGAAAGATACATAGCACAAAAGATGAGGGAACTGGGAAGGCTCCTGAAGGAGTTTCGCAAGATTACCTAAACACCAATGGCATGTTTTGACCTTGTAAATCATGTTAGATTGGACAAAGTCATTGAATCAACAAAAGAATGCTCAGGATTCAACTCTGAAGACAATACCTTTCAGATACCATCACTTGCCTTGAAAAGAGGGCACAATCTGAACAAGTTGTGTGAAGTTGTTTTGGCTTAGTCAATTAAAAAGAAAGATAGTGAAGTTCAGCATGCTGCAAGAGAGTTCCAAGAGTTCATGACAATTGAGTGGGCAAAAAAAAAAAAATTCTAGTCATGCTCTGAGGCAGCGCGATAACCAGCAATGGCAAAATCCCAAAAAACTCCCTCTAACAGAAGACACCATTTCCCTGAATAAGCACTTAAGAGAAGTCACCCAAAAATGAAGGAAGACATTAAAACCCATGGTGTGACATCAAGTAACCATGGACAACTGTGCCAAGCCACCTTTGCTCAGGTGATCTTATTCAACAGGAGAAGACCTGGGGAGACCCAGTACTTGAAGCTTACTACATTTCAGAATAATCTGGTCAGAACAACTGATGCTGGTGATGACATAATTCAGTCACTGAGCATATCTGAAAAAGTTGCCATGGACAGACTTTCACTGCTATATACAAGAGGCAAAAGGGACCGGGGAGTTCCAATAATGCTTGCGGATGATCTGAAGGAATCAATTGAAGTCCTTTGTGAAAACAGAAAAGAGGCAGGTGTACATCCTGATAACATCTATGTGTCTGCCAGATGTGGAAGTTCCCTGCAACCTTTCCGAGGATGTGATGTGATGAAGAAGTTTGCCTCAGACTGCGGTGCAAAAAACCCTGAAAATCTTACTAGCACAAAACTGAGGAAACACCTAGCCACAATGAGTCAGATCATCAACCTGAAAGACAATGAACTAGAACAGCTTGCAAATCATTTAGGTCATGATGTGGCCGTTCACAGGGAATATTATCGCCTCCCTCAGGAGTCGCTGTTGTTGGCTAAGGTTAGTAAACTTCTTTTTGCAATGGAGGCTGGAAAACTTCATGAGTATAGAGGAATGAATCTGGATGAAATAACAGTAAGCTCATTAGAAGAGGCAGACTTGGATGAAGAATCTCTTAGTGATGACTGTGCAGCACTTGCCAGCAGTTCTGAAAGAGATCAGCCAAGTAAAGTAAGGGTAGGCGGTGCACCATCAGACGTTCCTATAAGTCGGTTAACCTTGCACATTTTTTAGGAAAGGCCCGAAATCATCGTGTGTGATTTCATGCGAAAGATAAAAAGGCTTTTTAAGGAGGCAGGGGTTTGAATGTAAATGTTTGGTTCTTATGACCAAGCTAGACCGGTTTCTATTGTCATGCTCATATTGCTATAATATGGCGGCAACTTCATCAGTAGCAAACCATCATACGCGGTTGGAGGTTAAAATTCAAAGCTTTATCGAGCAAAAATTAAGTATCACAAAAGTTAACCTCTGTATAGAGTGTATGGTTATGTCCCCAAACTTTTCGTAAGCCCTCAAATAACATTTATGAAATGCTTAGGCAGTGTTCCTATAGTAGACCCTTTAATGGGCACGGACGGGTAAAGGGGGTGTGTTAAAGATCGTTGTTTTGATCATTTGTAACAAAAGAGCCATATTTATAATTTTGACTTATGGCGGGATCGTAAGCAATTTCAATTCGCAAGAACCTTTGAGTGGTTCACAGGGGATAATTCAGCGCTAGCCATACTAGGGGTGGCGCTATTAAATGCCTCTCGTGAATCACTTAAGGGGTGTCAGGGGAAAGGTTTGAGCTTTTTCGCTAAGCAAGAAACCTCACATTCCGCCTACGGCTGTATGTATGCATACGCCACGGAATGTGACTAACCTTTTTCTATAGGGTTTCCCAGACAAATATTTATTGTCACATTAATTAACTAAAAATATGTTCCTTTCGGACATATGTACCTCTAGAGGTTAACTGGACGTACTCAGGGGGGTCTTCCGCCTTTACATAAGGTTATGGGCGTAGGGTGACTATGTATAGTATTCTTTCCTTTAGAAGAGACAAGAGATCAGTTGGAGGCTATCAATGAACTTTATCGATCGGATGAGCCCGACGCGTCTTTTGTTAGACATACCAGAGGTTTCCTGCTAGATAAACCTATGCCCATGTTAAACAGTTGCTCGCCGTGTAAGGTCTTTGTAGACTGGGTATGGCGGTTTGTGAAGAAAAAGCCAAAGAAAGGAACAAAAG